>CM060417.1:60911400-62161400 GCA_030545235.1 Helianthus tuberosus | reverse complement strand
ATTAGGCATTCCGTACTCAATTGAACTGGCTAATGGAAAGCTAGTAGAAACAAATGAAGTCATCAGAGGATGCGTAATAGAGCTGGGAGAACATGAGTTTACACTGGATCTACTGCCAGTCAAGTTGGGAAGCTTCGACGTGGTAGTAGGGATGGATTGGTTGTCAAGCAACAAAGCCGAGATTGTATGTCAAGAGAAGACCATTCGCATTCCATTGGCGGGTGGAGAAACGATTGTGGTTCACGGAGAGAAGCATAATACGCCTCTGAGAATCATTAGTTGTTTGAAAGCTCGAAAGTGTTTACAGAAAGGATGCGTTGCTTTCTTGGCACACATCGTGGATAAAGAAGCAGCTGAGCCGAAGCTAGAAGATATTCCAGTTGTGAGGGAGTATCCTGAAGTCTTCCCAGAAGACTTGCCAGGATTGCCACCACAAAGATAAGTCGAGTTTCATATTGACTTAGTTCCAGGCGCCGCGCCTGTGGCTAAGGCACCTTATCGACTTGCACCTTCAGAAATGCAAGAGCTGTCAACACAGCTCCAGGAGCTGTTAGATAAGGGATTTATCAGACCACGCTTCTCACCTTGGGGAGCTCCAGTTTTGTTCGTGAAAAAGAAAGATGGTAGTTTTCGCATGTGTATCTACTACTGGGAGCTTAACAAGTTGACTATCAAGAATAGATATCCTTTGCCAAGGATTGACGACCAATTCGATCAACTACAAGGTTCAAGTTTTTACTCAAAGATCGACCTATGATCGGGTTATCACCAGTTAAGAATACAAGAAGAAAGCATACCAAAAACTGCCTTTAGGACTCGTTATAGGCATTACGAGTTCCTGGTTATGCCATTTGGGCTGACAAACGCACCGGCAGTTTTCATGGATTTGATGAACAGAGTCTGCAAGCCGTACCTCGATAAGTTCATGATCGTGTTCATTGATGACATTTTGATCTACTCAAAGACGAAAGAAGATCATGAGCAACACCTAAGAGCTATCTTAGAACTGCTTAAGAAAGAAAAGCTATACACAAAGTTCTCGAAGTGCGAGTTGTGGCTACGCGAAGTCCAGTTTCTTGGTCATGTGGTTAATGGAAATGGAATTCATGTGGATCCCACAAAGATCGAGGCAATCAAGAACTGGGAAACTCCTAAGACGCCAACCGAGATTCGACAATTCTTAGGTTTGGCTGGTTATTACCGCAGATTTATTGAGGATTTCTCGAAAATCGCTCAACCATTGACTTCCCTCACACAAAAAGACAAGAAGTTTGATTGGGGAGACAAGCAAGAAGAAGCATTCCAGTTGTTGAAAAACAAGCTTTGCAACGCACCGATCTTATCTCTACCCGAAGGCACTGACGACTTCGTGGTATATTGCGACGCCTCACGCCAGGGCCTAGGCTGCGTGTTGATGCAGTGTCAGAAGGTTATAGCATATGCTTCTCGCCAGTTGAAGGTTCACGAGAAAAAATACACCACGCATGATTTGGAATTGGGCGCGGTGGTGTTTGCTTTGAAAATCTGGCGACATTATTTATATGGCACGCGATGCACAATCTATACTGATTACAAGAGCCTACAGCACATATTCGATCAGAAAGAGCTTAACATGAGGAAAAGACGATGGGTAGAACTATTGAACGATTATGATTACGAGATCAAGTATCACCCGGGGAAGGCGAATGTGGTCGCCGACGCACTAAGTCGAAAGGAAAGGATCAAGCCCATAAGGGTTAGGGCTTTGGAAATGATTATCCAGACAGACCTCTCGTTGCGTATTCGTGCCGCGCAGAGAGAAGCTCTCAAAAGGGAAAACCTTGCGAATGAATATCTCCGTGGGATGGAGAAGCAGTTGGTACCAAATGGGGAAGGAACGTTGTGTTTCATGAAACGAATTTGGGTTCCTTTGTTTGGTGGTTTGAGAAATGTTATTTTTGATGAAGTTCACAAGTCACGGTACTCGATCCATCCAGGATCGGAAAAAATGTACCAATGTCACACCCCGACCACGTAAAACAACCAAACGTGGCGGAAACGTCGGGGAGTGTTGTAACAGAATTATTGTTTCACAACCATGGAATAAATAATTTCGTTTTATTGAATAAATGAACTCATTGTTTTAATACAATCAAATAAGTACAACAATTATCTTTCAAGTTTTAAAGTCGCTAAGGCACGAGTCCATCCTAAGTGTAGCATATATCATCAATCATCACAAAGCAGCACCTGAAACATGTGTAAAAATAGGTACGTCAGCATAAAAATGTATGTGAGATACATAGGTTTTATTGTAATTAGGATTCATGACTTATGAGTTTAAAGATAAAGTTTTAATAAAAGTATTCATGATCCTTGTAAAAGGTTTTCTTTTATAAATCATTTATAAGAAATCAGATGATATAAAATAATAATACATAGGAAATTAAATAAGTAAGTAGAATAAGTTTGTATAAAAATATATTGTTTGAAAAACAATATTTTGATAAAAAGATTCATAGTATATATAAAAATATACTTTGGTTTAAAAAAGTCGAACAAGTAATATATTAAAATATATTTCAGTTCCAAAATCGTTAACCAAAGTGTACTAAATAACGCCACGGTATGTAATGTGATGAAAACACTTATATATAAGAAGTACCAGCGGCGTATCTACCATGTTTTCATCACATTACACTCATCCCGTTATCTAAACACTAACCAAAAACCAGTCATTAAGTAAATAGTATATTAAATATACTTTAGTTGTTAAAATAAATAAATTTTCAGTAGTATATCAAAGGTATACTTTGGATTTATAAATAACATATTAAACTATGCTTTGGTTATGAAAATAACATATTAAACTATGCTTTGGATTTTGAGAATAACATATCAAACTATGTTTTAATGATTAACAAAATATATGTTGGTTTTGTACAATATCACGTATGAGAGCATATCAAAATATACAAAAATAATGTGATTTAAGAATTCATTTAGGCCTAGTGCATCAAAATACACCTTTGAGACTATAGGAATACCACAAAGGCAATCCCTATTTGGATGGAGAAACAAATTGGTTTCAGACATTCCATGACAACAGGAATGGGGTGTCAAATCCTATAGCGCTATATCATACTACCAACCGGTCTGGTGAACAAAAATAAGTACTATCCAACGATTAATTTTATAATCTTTGAAAAAATTAGTGTTTAAACCATAATTAAACATTCAGTTTGTCAAAAAAATAAGTACTAATATGTATAATCAATTATACTTTTGAAAACAAGAACATAACAAATAGGTACACATATTCCACCCCAAAACATTTGAAAACAGTAAAGGAGGGGACTATGTACTCACTTGAGAGTGCTTAGGAGTCTTGAACAACTACCAAGCAAGCTAGAGGGAGCACGGAATCAAACGGCACCTAATATAGGTAACTACATAAATAAACCGGACCTAAATCGGGAGATCGGATAGTATGAGGTCTCGTGAACCAAATGAGTGTGGGAACTCATATGATATGGTTTAAGAAGGCCTACATACTAAAATGAAACCTATCCTAAGTGCTTACGACCCATCACGACCCGCTTAGGTAGCATACGCTACTTTAACGCGTCGTTCGCGTAAAACGCGTTTGAGACGTCTAACTAGTCCTATGACAAGTATTATATGCCAAGACATGTTTAAATATGTTACATAATCAGTTACGTGATGAAAGTTTTGGTTACATATGCTTAAATATCAATTATGCATAAAAATGGCATTTTGGTCATTTTCCTAAGGCATATAAACTACCTATCATACAACAACTTAAACTAGGTGACCATAAGGTATAACCTCGGAAGGTTATTCCCTATACAACTATGGTCACTAAACATGTTTGGTCGGATCCTAATGATCGACCAAATGGGTCGTGTTCGAAAGTCTAAGCGGGTGTTTAGTCCGCTTGACTTACGACTCTACATAAGCACAAAACTAAAAAGTGACGAGCTAAACATGTTAAAACATGTTTAGTTAAGTTAGAAAACAGGTTTGGTATCAAAACAAACGGTTTTGATACCTTAAAGTAGTTTGGTTACAAAATACGCGAGAATACGCATTTTGGCCGAAACTACGACTCGTCACTAACCTAGATAACGTGGTAATCAGTAGGTATAGTCACTAGGGACTATAACCATCGTGATTACGCTCACGTTATGAAGTTCAAATGAACTTCGTGTTGACCATAAACTGGTCAATGCAGAAAGTCAAACGCAGCTTGACTTTAATGCTAAAAACGAATGAAAAGAATGAAAGAATACTTACAGAGGGTCCCCGCAAGCAAATCTTGATCCAAGTAGCTCAGGTATGAAGCAAAGGCTTCAACTTAGAGCATTTCAGATCAGATTTGGGTGAGGAAGAAGTGAAGTGGGGTTGGCTATTTATAGAATTCCTTGAACCGTTAAGATCGTTTATCGAAAATCGAGCTTCAATCTTAACCATCCAAGTGTGCCCCTTGATTTGGAATACCATGGGCACTTAAAATGGCCCCTAGAAAGCTTAAAATACCATTTGCAAGTTACCAAAACCGTTGGAACAGCTGGTAGCAGCTGGAAAAATGGTTTTTGCAGGTCTGACATGCTTACACAGGCCGCGTAAGGTTTTATGGGGGCTTACGCGGGCCGCCTGAGCCTTCTGATCAGCAAACAAGTTTCACAAATTGCAGTTTCAGTCCCTGCATGCTTTTAAGGCCATTTTTGATGCGTTTAAAGAACGTTAAGCCAATTTCAAGGATCTACAATGATGCCTAAGAATAGGGGACATGAAACATGCTCAAAAATATGTCGGATGTCGGTTCGTTTGGCCGTATGATTGCGTTGTTCGGTTAATTACGACGGAAGTCGTAACGAACGCAAAGACGATCCAAATTAAGCGACGAATGGAATTTTATCATGCCAAACACTAAAACAAAATATTTTAATGCTTACATAAATTTTTGGATGTTCGGATATACTCGGAACGTAAGATATGCGCGAAAATGCAAACTTATGCGCTTTTTGACGCTTTTAGTCCCTATTGATCAATAAAGTTTATTTTAGCATACCGAACCCCTCAAAGCCTATTTCTAAGCTATGTAAAGGATATTTAGGGTATTTTTAACTTATGATCAAGTTCTGGAAGGTTCGTTACTATACAAATCGGTATAGTTTCGCAGTTTGACACAATTAGTCCATGCGATCGAACAAACTTGATTTCAACACACCAAACCATCCAAAACTTATTGCTAAGTTATGTGGAGGTTATTTAAGGTATGTTAAGCCTATTTCACTATTCCAAAGTGTTCGTTGCATTAAACTGGTTATATTTACGCATCAGATCGCGTATAACCTCCCAGAAAGCGATTTAAAGCTTGAAATCGAACAAGAGTTGATATGTGCTAACGATACACATATTTATACAATTCCAAAGTATGAAATACAATATTTCATTGGTTTGGTATTTGTTTGATGATTGAAGTGACAAAGGTGTCACAACCAAGACCTAAAGGATTTCTACTGGTGGCCAAGAATGAAAGGCGATGTTGCGATATATGTTGGCAAATGTTTAACTTGCGCCAAGGTAAAGGCCGAATACCAGAAGCCTTTAGGTCTTCTGCAACAACCTGAAATACCCCAATGGAAATGGGAACAAATTTCTGTGGACTTCATAATGAAATTGCCAAGGACGCCCAAGGGCCATGATACGATTTGGGTAATAGTAGACCGTCTAACGAAGTCTGCGCACTTTTTGCCAATTAAGGAAAAAGACAACACGAGTAAACTTGCTGAAATATACATGAGGGAGATTGTTGCACGACATGGAGTGCCTCTCTCAATCATCTCTGATAGAGATGGAAGATTCGTGTCAAGGATTCGGCAATCCTTCCAAGAAGCATTTGGTTCTCAGTTGAATCTGAGTACTGCGTTTCATCCGCAGACAGACGGACAGAGCGAACGAACGATTCAGACATTGGAAGACATGTTGCGAGCTTGCGTAATGGATTTAGGTGGAAGTTGGGACACTCACCTACCATTGGTTGAATTTTCATACAATAACAGTTACCATGCAAGTATTCAAGCCGCACCGTTCAAAGCTCTCTATGGACGCAAGTGTCGATCACCCTTATGCTGGGCTAATGCGGGTGATAGACAGCTTGTTGGGCCGGAATTGGTCCAAGAAACGAAAGACAAGATTGCACAGATCCAAGAGCGCATCAAAGTGGCTCGTGATCGACAAAAGAGTTATGCGGACCTGAGGAGGAAACCTCTAGAGTTTGAGGTTGGTGATATGGTTTTGTTGAAAGTTTCACCCTGGAAGGGTGTGGCGCGCTTTGGGAAGCATGGGAAGTTGAATCCGTGATACATTGGTCCATTCAGAATCCTGCAAAGGATTGGGCTTATAGCATACAAATTAGACTTACCTGCTGAACTGAATGGCGTTCATGATACATTCCATGTATCAAATCTGAAAAAGAGTCCAACACAAGAAACAGTCGTCATTCCTGCCGACGAAGTTCATATTGACGACACACTCCACTTTACTGAAGAACCCGTTGAGGTTACGAATTGGAAGGTTAACAAGACACGTCGGAGTAGTGTCAAACTCGTCAAAGTTCGATGGAATGCACGACACGGGCCAGAATTCACGTGGGAGCGTGAGGATCCTAGGAAGGAAAAATACCCACATTTATTACCCAAGACCCCTGCATCTCATAGCAGAACTTAAATTTTGGGATGAAATTTCTCTAACAGGGGGAGAATGTGACAACCCTCACAATTACAGGTATCCGTACAATTAATTAATAATAAATTGTGCTTAATGACTGTGCTTGATTACAACAGCTGATTAAACTGCTTTATGATTTTTGCATCATACATACATATGCATCACATTTCATACTGTCACTCCATTTATTACACACAAACTTTAGTGACAAATTTGATGCACAAAGCACAGTTAGCACAGTGAGCGGATAACTCAGAAACATGCTGACAATGCCAGCACATAGACAGACAATATATTGAGGGCCAGTATGAGCCGGAAACAGGGTACTACACTAGTAGGGAGTGTAGGGAAGTAAGGACCATAAAACTGCGTCACTAGGTAATAGTTTAGGTGCCAGAAAGTGCCTAAAACCCACTTTAAGTGCAGAATTCTGCACTTAATAACAAAATTCAGCATTTAAACTGTGACACCTGTGCCTCCACGGCCATCAAACAAATACTGTATCAATGAAATATTGTATTTCATACTTGGGATTTGTATAAATATGTGTATCCTTTGCACATATCAATTCTTGTTCGATTTCAAGCTTTAAATCGCTTTCTGGAAGGTTATACGCGCACTGATGCGTAAATATAACCCGTTTAAATGCAACGAACACTCCGGAATAGTGAAATAGGCTTAACATACCTTAAATAACCTTTACATAACTTAGAAATAAGTTTTGAAGGCTTTGGTATGGCAAAATCGAGTTAAATCGCTTACAGGGACTAAAGTTGACAAACTACGAAAGTATGCCAATTTGAACTGTAACAAACATTCCGAAACATGACCATAAGTTAAACATACCATAAATATCCTTTACATAGCTTAGAAATAGTCTTTGAGGGGTTCAGTGTGCTAAAATAAACTTTTGGGTCATTCAGGGACTAAAAGCGTCAAAAAGTGCACAAGTTTGCACTTTCGCGCATATCTTACGTTCTGAATACATCTGGACATCCAAAAATTTATGTGAGCTCTAAAATATTTTATTTTAGTGTTTGGCTTGTCAAAAATCCATTTGTCGCGTCATTTGGATCGTTTTTCACGCTTATGCGCATTTCGTCGTAATTGAGCGAACATGGCGATCGTACGACCAAAGGAACCAACATCCGGCATATTTTTGAGCATGTTTCATGTCCACAATGTTTAGGCATCATTTTAGGGCCTTAAAGTTGGCTTTACGGGCCTTAGAAGTGTCGGAAATGAGCTTAAACACCAACAGGGACTGAAACTGTCAATATGCAAAACATGTTTCTGATCAGAGAAGCCCAGGCGGGCCGCGTAACCTCCTGGTGTTCCTTACGCAGGCCGCGAGGCCCCTTTAGACCAGATTAAATGAATTTAACAGCTATTAACAGCTGTTAAGCACTCCCACCTCAATTCCACATGTTGTTTCCTGCTTATGGGGGGCCAATATGATGCACATGAGGTTACCAACAAGTGTAGGGATGTGATCAAAGCTCGGTATTTGAGGAACGATCCTAACGGTGGTCCAAACACTATAAATACCCATCCATCCCAACTCCAAAAACCCACAAATCTGATCTAAAAGCTCTAAGTTGAAGCCATTGCTTCATACCTGAGCTATTTAATCAAGATTTACTAGCGGGGACCCTTTGTAAGTGTTCCTTCATTCTTTTTATTCTTTTAGCGTTAAAAGTCAAATTTTGTTTAACTTTCTGCGTTGACCAGTTTATGGTCAATGCGAAGTTCGTTTGAACTTCATAACGTGAGCGTAATCACGATGGTTATAGTCCCTAGTGACTATACCTACTGATTACCACGTTATCTAGGCTCAGTGACGAGTCGTAGTTTCGGCCAAAATGCGTATTCTTGCGTATTTTGTAACCAAACTACTCTTAGGTATCAAAACCGTTTGTTTTGATACCAAACCTATTTTCTAAACTTAGTTAAGCAAGTTTTAACATGCTTCGCTCGTCACTTTTAGTTTAGTGCTTATATAGGGTCGTAAGGTAAACGATCTAAACAATCGCTTATACTTTCGAACCCGACCCGTTTGGTCGATCATTAGGATCCGACCAAACACATTAGGTGACCATAGTATATAGGGAATAACCTTCCGAGGTTATACCTTATGGTCACGACGTTTAGTTAGTTGTATGATAGGTAGTTTATATGCCTTAGGTAAATTACCAAAACACCCCTTTGACGCCAAAATTCATTTTAAACATATGTAACATAACTCTTGACATCTAAACTGATTTGGCAACAATATTAGACATGTTAAGGCATATTTTACTTATCATAGGACTAGTTAGGCAGTCCGAACGCGTTTCACGCAAACGACGCGTTAAAGTAGCATAAGCTACCTAAACGGGTCGTAATGGGTCGTAAGCACTTAGGATAGGTTTCATTTTAGTATGTAGGCTTTGTTAAACCATATTACATGAGTTCCTACACTCATTTGGTTTACATACCCTCATGCTACCCGATCCTCCGATTTAGGTCCGGTTTATTAATGTAGTTACCTATATTAGGTACCATTTGATTCCGTGATCTTCTAGCATTGCTTAGTGGTTATCCTATGACTATTGAGCAATCTCAAGTGAGTACATAGACCCCTCTTTTACTGTTTTCGAAACATTTTGGGGTGAAACACATGTGCCTACATGTTACTTTCATGCTTTTCCTGTTTTCATATCATATGCTTGTTATGTTCAATAGTACACTTATAGTACATGATTTCATTGTGTTTTTGCTATATATGTCCTTTGTTGCATACTTAGTACATCGTTTTACATTACATTTTATGCTATGTATGTCCATTGTGTGCATACTTAGTACATTGTTTTACATTACATTTTATGCTATGTATGTCCATTGTGTGCATACTTAGTACATCGTTTTACATTACATTTTATGCTATGTATGTCCATTATGTGCATACTTAGTACATCGTTTTACATTACATTTTATGCTATGTATGTCCATTGTGTGCATACTTAGTACATCGTTTTACATTACATTTTATGCTATGTATGTCCATTGTGTGCATATAAAATACTTGAGAAGTATGGATACGAAATAGTTTCCTAACTATTATTCCTAAACCCTAAAAACAAAACTTAAGTTAAAATAATTATTATTATTTTAACAAGAAGTTACAACTTGGAATAATATCAAAGTAACGTAACTCAAACCCGTAAATACAAAAGCAAGGCATGGCCCGTTCGTCTAGTAGACAATAGTACGTTGTAGGTTGTCGCGTAGCGGACCAAGTTTGAGTTGACGATACGATTCAGGAGACGCACTACAGTGAGTTCATGTCCCCCTTTTCTCTTAACTGTTTTCAGTTTTATACTTTGGGGGTGGAATACATGTTACAATTATTACAGACGCTTTTATACATGGTATGGATAGCTTAAGGAGGGTTTACTACTTAGATCATGTGAAAGGTGGGTACAACACTTAAGGCCATTAATCCTCGTTGTTAGGACCGAGGGACATGAGTGATAGATCTATTTGGGTGTAGCAAGCCCACACCCATGAGGCCGGGGCGGCCCATAGTGGTGACTGTGTCTTACAGCCGGAGGCCTGGTACAAATTTGCTAGGTTTGAGTACTTCCTGCACCGTTTCACACATACCAGTGGCTTTGCAACCCATTGGTGATCTCTTTTTCCTTAATTGCTACATACCAAGGACTTTCATACATACAGACACATTACAAAGGTTTATACATACTCACTTACACATGAACTCACTCAACTTTGTTGATTTTTTAAACCACATGTATTTCAGGAAACTAGCGGATCTGGCGGAGTATGCATATGTCTAGCTACGTTGAATAAAAGATGTCATCCAGGGTAGTAGGTTTAGGAGGTGTAACCCTTACCTGGACGGGTTACATGTCTTTAAACTATGTTTTATTTAAAGTCTTTTACTATGTCTCATGAACACGTCGTAAACAAGTATGGTTTGTAACTTATTTTAAGTGTCGACATTTTCAAACAATAATGTTGTGGTATTTTTAGACTTAATGAATGGATGAACATCTTGTGTTTTTATCATATAGCATTGTTATGATTGTTGCTATGGTATTAAGAAGTCACACCAAATACACCCACGCTTCCGCAAAAGCCAAGGTGTGACAAAATATGTGTATCATGTGCACATATCAATTCATGTTCGATTTCGAGCTTTAAATCGCTTTCTGGAAGGTTATATGCGAACTGATGCGTAAATATAACCAGTTTAATGTAAGAAACATTCCGGAATAGTGACATAGGCTTAACATACCTTAAATAACCTTTACATAACTTAGAAATAAGTTTTGGAGGGTTTGGTATGCCGAAATCAAGTTTATTCGATCACAGGGACTAATTTCGACAAACTGCGAAAGTATGCAATTTGTACTGTGACGAGCATTCCGGAACTTGATCATAAGTTAAGCATGCCCCAAATATCCTTTACATAGCTTAGAAATAGGCTTTGAGGTGTTTGGTACGCAAAAATAAACTTATTTGATCAACAGGGACTAAAAGCGTCAAAAAGTGCTCAAATGACCAGATTCATTGTATCTAGTACAATTTTGAGGTTTTGATGGTTTTTAACCATTGATTATGGATACTATGGGCTGGTTTTTGATAGTTTTTAGTGTTCCCATGGTTTTGAAAACCATGTGCCCACTTGTAAGGTCAAGATCAAAGCACGATTTGCGAGAAACGATCCTAACGGTTCTCCGAAATCTATAAATACCCAAGCTCCCATTCCATTTTCCTCACACCTTGATCTGATTTTATGCTCTATGTTGAAGCTTTATGCTTCATACCTGAGTATTTAGATCAAGTTCTTCCTAGCTTGGACCCTTTGTAAGTTTCTTTCATGCTTTTATACGTTTTTAAGCACAAAAGTCAAACTGTGTTTGACTTTCTGCTTTGACCAGGTTATGGTCAACACAAAGTTCGTTTGAACTTTGCAACATGAGCGTAATCACGATGGTTATAGTCTCTTGTGACTATACCTACTGATTACCACGTTGATTAGGTGTAGTGACGAGTCATAGTTTCGGTCAAAATAAACACCTAATCAGAAAGTTTTCCTTTGGAATAATTTGTTTGTAAGTGAATATGTGAACTCACCTTCCTTTGTGTTGACACTTGATTTTTAATGTGTTCTACAGGTACTTGAGTTTGGCTTCGGGAATTATGGCGTATCTTGTGGTTGTTGATGCATGTTTTGTTACTTAAAATGTTTGACTGACTTTTAAAACTTTCTGGGACGAATATAATAAGATTCATAAGGATCAAAATAACTTTACTATGTCAGGGTTGTGTCATATTTTAAAACGTAATGTTTAAAACTTAGGTTTTAAATAAGATAATATGTCCAACAAACTAATGCACCGATCATCAAGATATAAATGGGCACCAGCTTCCGTCACCACTACGTTTTATATTCCGTTGCGACGTTTTTGGGGTGTGACACGAATGTCGTAGCAGATGCGTTAAGCCAAAAAGAGTATCCACCTTCAATTCAAGTAAAGTCTATGAAGATGATAGTTACACCTCGCCTACTTGAAATGATACGAGATTCTCAAATAAAGTCGCTAGAGGCAGGAGATCCAAAGAAAGAAAGAACGAAAGGAATAGCCGAAAAATTGGAAGAAAACTCGATCGGGCTCAAAACAAGATTCGGTCGAATCTGGATACCACGGTTTTGCAAAGTTAAAACTGCGCTACTCGAAGAAGCTCATAAGTCACGGTATTCAATCCACCCCGGAGCGACAAAAATGTATCGGGACTTGAAGGCAAATTACTGGTGGCCAGGTATGAGACGCAATATTGTTAAGTATGTCGCGAAATGTTTGACATGCTCCCAAGTGAAGGCAGAACATCAAAAGCCGTACGGAGAGTTACAACCTTTGGAAATTCCGGTATGGAAATGGGAGGAGATAACTATGGAGAGGCTTACTCTTTGGAAAGAATGGCGGAAGTGTATATTAACGAGATAATTTCTCGACACGGGGTGACCATGTCAATTGTCTCAGATCGGGATGCTAGATTCACCTCTCGTTACTGGCAGAAGTTTCATGAAAATATGGGCACGAAGCTACATATAAGCACCGCCTATCACCCTCAGACTGACGGTCAATCAGAAAGAACCATCCAAACACTTGTTGATATGTTGAGAGCATATGCCTTAGACTTTGGGGGAAACTGGGATGACCATTTACCACTAGTGGAATTTTCTTATAATAATAGTTACCATAGAGGTATCCAAATGGCTCCTTACGAATTACTATACGGGAGCAAATGTAGGACTCCCGTATGTTGGGGTGAAGTAGGGCAAAGAGAGCTTGCGCCTAATGATTTAATTGTAATGACAAATGAAAAGATCGATTTGATTAAAGCTCGACTAAAAGCGGCTCAAGATCGGAAAAAGGCATATGCGGATAAGAGAAGACGTCCTATCGAGTTTCAAGTCGAAGATTATGTTTTACTGAAGGTGTCCCCATGGAAAGGCATAATCCGTTTCCGTAAACGGGATAAATTGGGTCCTCGTTATATCGGACCGTTTAAGATTTTAGTTCGAGTCGGGAAGGTTGCGTATCGTTTAGATTTTTCGTCTACACTAGATGGGATTCACAATACCTTCCATGTATCACAATTGAGGAAGTGCCTTGCAGATGAGACGGCGTTCGTACCTCTTGACGACATTGAGTTGGATGAGGGGTTAAATTATATCGAAAGACCGATAGCCATTAAAGACGTTAAGGTAAAGAACCTCTGTAATAAAGCCGTTAGACAAGTCTTAGTGCAATGGCAACATCGGAGAGGATCGGAACTTACATGGGAAGCCGAAGATGAAATGCGAAAGCACTACCCTTTTCTCTTTGGTACGTAAATATTTAATATGTTATGTGTCCAGGTTTCGGGGACGAAACCTCTTTTAAGGGGGGTAGACTTGTTACACCCCAAAAAGGTTTATTAGACATAAGTTAAGTTAATTAAAATTTAACTTAGTTAATGGGAAATATTACAACTTCTAGTAATGAATTGAGAAATGTTTAAATTAAATAAGTGAACAATTAGAAGGGCCAAAGATGTAACTTTTCAAAACTCAAAATATTAAAAGGGTTGAAAAATCAAAAACACACACACAGTGTGTGTGTCTGGTCGATCGAACAAAGGCAGGGACAAGGTGAAACCCTAGTTTCACCAAATCCATCAAATTCAATAGGAATTTCAAGGAAAACCGAATGCATGAACCTCTATTTTTGAACATCTAACCTTGTTTATTGAAGTGGTAAGTCCAATTTCTTGATTTTGTACATTATAGGAAATGGGTTTAAACCCAATCATGAGTTTATGATATGATACGTGTAATTGGAAGTTGGATTTACTCTATAGAATCAGGTTTATGTTTGATTTTGATGATTTAAAAAGCTTGATCCATAAAACTGTTTTGTATGAGATCCTCATAAGTATAGGATGATCAAGATAATAGAGGTAATTATGTAAGACCTTGAAATATTGATGTTTGATCTTGTTTGTGATGTATAAAAACTAGATGAATCGAAGTAGAGTAAAAGGATCATACGGCTTGTTTGATTGTTGATGATTTGCTAGAAGAACTAGTTAAAATATGTCCTAGAATATTTGTGTTTTGTGTCCCACTAAATCGAAACCCGCCAAGTGTTCGATGAAATGCTTAAGAGAACTTATACGTGAAATTCGGAAAGTTATAATAATGTTGCCACATGATAAACTATGTAAATAATGAAATGATGTTCAGATGGACTAAATGATAGAACGAACATGTTAATGTGGGCATGAAGGAAGAAGGTTCAAGTGCTAGGAAAATGGAAGACGCACAAGATCTAGGTATGTTGTATTTCGAACCTAACTTTTTATTTGGTCGTTCAGTGTTTTTGTATTAAGCTTAAGCAATAATGGTTTAGTGTGAATATGAAGTAAGTAGCCTAACTCATTGTGAACGGGTCACTGGAATGAATGTTTATGAATGGACAAATGTTAAAGTTGGCTCGTCTTAAATGAGCCGAAGGAATGTATAGTGACGGAAAAAGGAAAGAAATGAATTAAAAATCCGTTATAAACAGGTTGAAAAGGATGTATATAATAGTGATGAAATGCACGTATTTGATTCGTTATAAATGAACCGAATGGATGTTTATGAACGCCTGTAAATGCCCATTTCAACAGGTCAATGAATGGCATGTTTTAATCTCAATTACGAGATGGTATGTTTTGACCAGTTTCATCTAGTAAGAAAGTGTATGTATAAAATGAAAGTATGAAATGGATTAATTCGATTTATAGATTAGAAGTAACATAACTGACGAATTTAATTATATTGTTTGATGTAGGTAAATCCTCACCTTAAACGGTTTGGCGACTTGGAATGAGCACACACATGATCTCGCCCATTATGCGTATCCGCTACTTTTGTATTGACGTTTATGGGTCAAATATACTTGTTGTAAATAACTTTTGTTAGTAGCTAGACCTTTTAAACGTAATATTACGATCTTTGTAATGTCTTTTTAATGTGTTGTAGAATTTCTTGTAATGATGATTGTTAAAAACAGGGATCCGCTCGTTGTACGGACGAGTCATGCCCAAATTTTGTTAAAATTTGTATATTAAAACTATTATTATCTTTATTTTTGAATGTAAAAAGAATGGGTGTTTTACCATCTGCCCCATATACGTTTCCATATGTCTCATTGCAAAAATCTCACAGTCGATCACGTTAGATGTTGTCCTCCAATCCATCTGTTGTCTGACAACGAGCGCTGACGCCATGATCCTAGCCATTGGGTGTTTTTTAACACGCAAGTAGTTTGCAAAAGCATCATGCTGCAGTTTCACATTTTTGCATATATTAGTATGGCGTTTTGTCAACATAGTTTCTACATACAAAGTTTTTAAGATACTTACCAACTTTCCCACCCATCCACGATACTTGTCTTTGATGTTGAGTTTATCTTCTACAGCTTTGTTATCCAATACAGCAACTCTGTTGTGTTTTAGATTGAAGCGGTCAACATAGAAATGTCTTTGCCATATTATTGGCACAAAGACCGGTTCATAGTCTTTTATGTTTCTATCTTTCTGGTCTCCTTTGAAACGGGCATTTTTCAAAACCGTTGCCATGTTGGTGTTGAATTCTCTGTATCAATAACTTGTTTTCATCGTTTCATACGTGGGACAATTCTGTAATATTGAGGAACCACATTTTTAACAACAAAACAAAGTCATAATATAATTTCATCAATTAAATATAGCAAAAGAGTTACCAGCATTATTTCTGTGTAAAATAATCTTGAGGGTGTTTCTAAAGCCTTGTATCTGTCACACCCCTTTCAGAGGCAGAAGCGGGAGGTGTGATCGTGATTGATTCTCATTGCATACAAATAAGTAAACATACTACATGAAATATACAAACTCCAAATTGCCATTCATTATTTCATCATTCAAAACATAAGTAAGTATAAGTGTAAGTCCCAAAACTATCAACCGGATATCAAAATCACAATCAAAATTACGGAATACTAATGAAAGTGAGATGAACAAGAATGACAATGATTGAATTAAGATCAAAGTGCACACGTGTCACACCCAGACTTTTGCGAAAGCGTGATTATGTGTGACTTGCTTAATATCATTGCATTCAACCATAACAAACAACTATATGATAAAACCAAGATGTTCATCCATAATTTAAGTTTTAAAATGATAACCAACATTGTTTATCAACACACCAAGACTTCAAGATAAAGTACATAACAAACAAAGTTTTTAAGTTCCATATCGGACTTCTCAAAAGACACTAACAAACTAGGCTTCGAACTACGTATCTTATCTGGGATAGAATACACAATCCAAACCCCTTTAACACAAGATGACATCTTTTATTAATGACATGACTTGAAATCTCGAATGCCCGCCAGATCCATAATTAGTTCCCTGAAATACATGTAGTTTGAAAACATCAACAAAAGTTGAGCGAGTTCATGTGTTTTGTATGTTTGCACGAATAAACCTTGTAATCATAGTAAGTATGTATGTATTTGTAAACCGGTATGAAAGCAACAAGGAAACAGATCAATTAATGGTTTGCAAGGCCATTAACATCTGTGCAACGGCGTAGGAAGGCTCAAACCTAGCAGATTTGTACCGGGCTTCCGGCTGGAAGACATAGTCACCTCAAGGGCCAAATCTCGGTCCTCATGGGTGGGGCTCGCTACACCCAAATAGATCTATCACTCATGTCCCTCAGTCCTTATACGAGGATTAATGGTCTTAAGTGTGCGCCTACCCATTCACATGATCTAACAGTTCATTCCTTAGCTAACCATACCATTTGTAAACGTTTGTAAACATTTTGTAACATGCATTTCACCCCCGAAGTTATAAAACTGAAAACAGTTAAAAGAAAAGGGGGACATGAACTCACAGTCTTGCGTTCTTCGAAACCGGTGTAACTCAAAGCTTCTTCTAGAGTGCACGACTACCTACAAACGTACTATGGTTTATTAAACGGGTGGGTCATGCCTTGACCTTAGTCTTAATTAGTGTCTTTGAGTTACAAGTCTTGGTGTCATTGATATTATTCCAAGTATATAATTACTTGTTAAAATAATAAATATTTTAACTTAAATTATATTTATTTAAGTTGGGAATATTAGTTAAAACAATATATTTTAACTTGACACATTTCTGTATTTGTACATGTATAACTTCCCAATGATGGGTGTATTCATACTCGTATTCTTAAACTTGTGTATTTTTGCCAAGTATCGATGACGTATTCCGGTGTATTTATACGTACGAGAATACGTATTATTATTGTGTTTATTAAGTATTCTTATACTTATTTTTTGTATTAATCTTTCCGGAATATTATTTCTAATAAAAATTCACCAATATATATTCTCAAAATATATATTTTAAGAAAACATACATAAAAAAATTATTTATAATTTTTCCCTTGGCAAAAATAATTGTATTTTCATTTAAACCTTAAAAATAATATATTTTCAAGTTTATCTTAGAATATATATATAAATCTATTTTTCACCCAAAAATAATGTATTCTATGTTTATTTAAGAAAATATATATTTCCTCCCAAAAATAATATATCTTCTAATAATTTCAAGAAATCATATTTACTAAAAAATAATATATTTTCTTCTTATCAAAATATGATATATTTTCGTAATAATTGTAAAAATCATATTTTTGTTCTCTTGGTGTCCAAAATGCCGTTCACCCAAAATATGCTCATGAATTTAATTCCGGAATATTTATGTAAGTTATATTACTTGTTCGGTTTCTCCAATATTTTGGGTATAAATTATATATTTATTTCTTGGAATTTTGGTAATATTTTGTATTGTAATTTTTGGTATTTTGGTGAGTTATATTATTTCAAGTCCTAAAATAATATAACTAATACACATAATATACAAGTAATCACACACAAGGTGACATCTAAATATATATTCTCCTAAATACATATTTAGTCACTTTTATTATCAAAAACCAACCTCCAACATTTATAATTTTTGTGACAAAAATTTATGGCAAACTTTATATAAAAATCATGGTTAAAAATATACTTGTAAATATTTGTTTAAAAGTATTTTTCTAAGTATTTAATTTCTAGAAAATTTTTGCCATAGTTTCCCCTTAAAAATGGAGGTTTCCATGCTTTCAAAGCGTATCATTTTCTTTTATAAATTATCACAATCAACAATAAATCAAATAATACTTACCAAGTGCCAAAATCAAGCCATAATCACTACTTCATGAACTTGAAAATTTATAAAAATTTGTAGTAACTTGGTAGTGTGTTTAGTAAGCTTAGTTACCCTTTAAAGTGTGGTTGTTTATTTAAAAACATCATTCTTGAAGAATTTAGATCTTTACAACTTGTAAAATATTTTTCTAAAAATATTTCTTCTTGAATTTTTCTTGTTAAATACATATTTCTACACTTGATTATCCACTAAAAATGTGGTTAGTTTCTTTAAGAACCAAGTTTATGTAAACCTTGTAATTTAACTTAGTTTCTTGAGAAATCATTCTTGAAATCACATATTTACAAGACTTATATTCACTTTGATCATCATTATTCAAGAAAAACATTTCATACTTCAAGTTCATGCTTTTACATAAGGATGATCACTTTGATTTCTAACATAATCATCCCCTCATCTTGCTAGATTATGTCTTTAATCACCATCAAGCAAGTTCATATGATGTTTAACATCATAAACACAAGTAATCATCAATCAATTCTCACACATACACTTAAACAACATGTATTCTTATGATTTTTAGTCTTATGTTTAAGATTTATGTTCTTGATCATTAGTGTTCTTCATGATTATTTAGTTGTTTCATCTTTTAACCAACTAAACAAGATGTAAAATGGGATTTAGATGATCTTACTACTAGCTCAAGGCTAGGGATGAACACAAGATGAAGATGATGATGAATCAGGTGGTTAATAGCTTGTGAGAGAGGTCCTTCCACTTTCAAGAGCTCCTAGCTTCTTATCCTTGCTTCTTACACCTTTGTATAACAAGAGAATGGATGGAACAAGATTGAAAGATGGTGGTGATGTGGTGTGTGGGTTCGGCCGAGAGCAAGAGGAGGAGAGGGAGAGAGTTGTGTTGGTGAGTTTGTGATGAGAATGAAAGTGATGGACTTGTGGTTTTACTTATAACACTCCAACAACAAATTCTCTAATGGGTAATATGTTATAAAAAGCAAGGGACGAGATCAATTTTAATAATCAAAGAAAATCCAAGGTGTGGGGCCACCTTGTAACCGTGTTCATGAGGGGGGGGGGGTTCTTGGTTAGTTTGTAATTGGTAGTTAAGTTAATAGTTGAAATCTAAGTGATTTAGTTAGGTGTTTAGTTATTATGATGTTATATGGTGTGTTATGATGTTTGGGGACCATAACTAGCTCGGAAATGGTAAAATAATGCTTCTAGTGAAAATTTGATGTTTCGGGTAGTGTCCGGTTGTTCGGTTGGTTACCGGTTCGTTAAGGTGCTAAACTACGCAGTTTAGTGTGCTTTATGTTACCTTTTGTGACAGTTTTGATTCCCGACACTTAGGAAAGCATTCTAGACCATTTAACCATATTTCTGCATGATTTTAAGTTGTTTAAAAGCTGAATTTTGCTGAATTCTACAGAATTCTGCAGTTTATGTGAGTTTTAGGCACTTTCCAGCACTTAAACTATCACTAGGAAGGCAGTTTTATGATCCATACTTTCCTACATACTATACTAGTGTAACTCTTGTTTTCTGGCACATTCTGTGTCTCAATACCATGTCTGTCTATGTACTGAACTCCGTCAGCATTTGTCTGATTTGTCTGATAACTGTGCTAACTTTGTTTCGTGCATCATTTGAATCAATAAAGTGTTGTATGCAATAATGGTATGACATTATGCAATATGTGATGCACATGTATGTATGATAACAATAATCAGAAAACATTCATGTCATAAATGTTAAATCAGCACAGTCATTAAGCACTAATCATTGTCTAATTGTTGTACGGATACATGAAATTTTGACAATTATCACTTTATCCCCCTGTTAAGAAAATTTTGTCCCGAAATTTTAAGCTTCACTATTAGCTGCAGGGGAGTTGGGGAACAAATGTGGGTATTTTGCTTTCATACGATCTTCCCGCTCCCAGGTAAACTCTGGGCCGTGACGTGCGTTCCATTAAACCTTGACAAGCTTAACACTACTCCTCCAAGTCTTGTTAACCTTCCAATCGGTAACCTCAATGGGTTTTTCTATGAAGTGGAGCGTGTCATCAATGTGTACTTCATCTGCAGGGATGACAACCGTCTCTTGTGTCGGACTCTTCTTCAGATTAGATACATGAAATGTATCATGAACACCATTTAGTTCTGCTGGTAGCTCCAACTTATACGCTATTATACCAACCCTTTCCAGAATCCTAAACGACCCGATATAACGTGCGTTTAACTTACCACTCTTCCTAAAACTTGCTACACCTTTCCAAGGTGAGACTTTTAACAAAACCATATCGCCCACTTCAAATTCCAAGGGTTTTCGTCTTTGGTCCGCATAACTCTTCTGTCGATCACGAGCCGCCTTGATGCGCTCTCAGATTTGTGTGATCTTATTAGTTGTTTCTTGGACCAGTTCGGGACCAACCATCTGTCTATCACCTGCATCTGCCCAGCATAACGGCGATCAGCACTTACGTCCGTAGAGAGCCTCGAATGGTGCAGCTTGGATGCTTGTATGGTAGCTGCTGTTATAGGAAAACTCAACCAGAGGCAGATGAGTATCCCAACTGCCACCTAAATCCATTACACAAGCACGTAGCATATCTTCCAACATCTGAATAGTTCTCTCGCTCTGTCTGTCCATCTGCGGGTGAAAAGTTATACTCAGATTCAACTGAGAACCAAAAGCTTCTTGAAAGGATTGCCAAATCCTTGACACAAACCGTCCATCTCTATCCGATATAATCGAGATAGGCACTCCATGACGTGCTACTATCTCCCTTAGGTAAAGCTCAGCTAGCTTACCAGTGTTATCATTTTCTCTAATCGGCAAGAAGTGAGCAGACTTCATGAACCGATCTACAATTACCCAAATTTGTATCATGACCTCTGGGAGTCCTGGGTAACTTCGTGATGAAGTCCATCGAAATTTGTTCCCACTTCCACATGGGTATTTCTGGCTATTGAAGAAGACCTAAAGGCTTCTGATACTCGGCCTCTACCTTGGCGCAAGTTAAGCACTTCCCAACATACATAGCAACATCACTTTTAAGTCTTGGCCACCAATAATAATCCTTCAAATCTTGGTACATCTTGTCCGATCCTGGATGGATCGAGTACCTCGATTTATGGGCCTCATCAAAAATAACCTCTCTAAGACCACCAAAAAGCAGAACCCAAATGCGTCCCATGAAATACAAGGTTCCTTCCTCGCTGGGTACCAACTTCTTCTCCATTCCCTCAGAGATATTCAGCCTTAAAGTTCTCTTTCTTAAGAGCTTCTTTCTGTGCAGCACGAATACGCAACGTAAGGTCCGTCTGAATAATCATCTCTAAAGCCCTAACCCTTATGGGCTTGATCCTTTCCTTTCGGCTTAAGGCGTCTGCTACCACATTCGCCTTTCCTGGATGATATTTAATCTCGCAGTCATAATCATTTAACAACTCAACCCATCGTCGCTGTCTCATGTTTAGCTCTTTCTGATCGAATATGTGCTGAAGGCTTTTGTGGTCCGTAAAAATCATGCATTGAGTACCATATAGATAATGTCGCCAAATCTTCAATGCGAATACCACTGCGCCTAATTCCAAATCATGTGTGGTATAGTTCTTCTCATGGACCTTTAATTGGCGCGAAGCATAGGCGACAACCTTTTGGCGTTGCATTAGCACACAACCCAATCCCTGACGCGAGGCGTCACAGTATACCATGAAGTCGTCGGTGCCTTCGGGTAGGGATAATATAGGTGCATCTCATAGCTTATTCTTGAGCAGGTGAAAAGCTTCTTTTTGTTTATCTCTCCATTCATACTTCCTGTCCTTTTGAGTGAGGGAGGTCAACGGTTGAGCTATCTTGGAGAAATCCTATATGAATCTGCGATAATATCCTGCTAAACCCAAAAAATGTTGGATCTCGGTCGGCGTCTTCGGAGTTTCCCAATTCTTAATCGCCTCGATCTTAGTGGGATCCACATGAATACCATCCTCGTTTACCACGTGACCAAGGAACTGCACTTCGCGTATCCAAAACTCGCACTTCGAGAACTTAGCGTAGAGCTTCTCCTTCTTTAGCAGCTCTAAGATGGCTCTGAGGTGTTGCTCATGGTCTTCCTTTGTCCGTGAATAGATCAAAATATCATCGGTAAATACGATCGTGAATTTATCGAGATATGGCTTGCAAACCCGTTTCATCAAGTCCATAAACACTGCCGGCGCATTTTTCAACCCAAACGACATCACTAGAAACTCGTAATGTCCATAACGAGTTCTAAAGGCAGTCTTCAGTATACTTTCTTCTTGAATCCGCAGCTGGTGATAACCTGATTGAAGATCAATCTTGGAATAGTAACTTGATCCCTGAAGTTGGTCGAATAAATCATCAATCCTCGGCAAGGGATACCGATTCTTGATGGTTAACTTGTTGGTAGTCGATGCACATACGAAAACTACCATCTTTCTTCTTGACGAACAGTACTGGAGCTCCCCAAGGCGAGAAGCTTGGCCTTATGAATCCCTTGTCTAGTAGTTCCTGAAGCTGCGTTGATAACTCTTGCATCTCTGAAGGCGCAAGTCGATAAGGTGCCTTGGCTACAGGCACGGCACCTGGAACCAAGTCAATGTGGAATTCGAATTGTCGTTGAGGAGATAATCCTGGCAAGTCTTTGGGGAAGACTTCAGGATATTCCCTTACCACAGGGATATCTTCTAGCTTATGTTCTTCGGCCTCTTTGTCAACGACATGGGCTAAGAAGGCAACACATCCTTTACGCAAAAACTTCCATACTTTCAGGCAACTAATAATCCGTAGAGGCGTATCATGCTTCTCCCCATGAATCACGATCGTCTCTTCATTTTCCACCGGGATGTGGATAATCTTCTCACGGCATACAATCTCTACACGATTACTCGACAACCAATCCATCCCGACTACTATGTCGAAGCTTTCCAGTTCAACTGGCAGGAGATCTAACGAAAACTCACGCTCTCCAAGCTCTATAACATAGCCTCTAATCACTTCATTAGCTTCTACTAGCTTCCCATTAGCTACTTCTATTGAGTACAAAATGTCTAACTTACTTGCTACTAAACCAAGTATATTCTTAAACTCTAGAGATACGAAGCTATAGTCGGCACCGGTATCAAATAGCACAGATGCAAAATGTTGATTAATAGGGAACGTACCTGTCACACCCCGACCGCGTAAAACAACAAATCGCGGCGGAATCGTCGGGAGTGTTGTAACAGAATCATTGTTTCATAACACATGGAAATTGAAATTTTGTTTTATTGAATAAAAGAAGTTACAATGTCTTAAAAACAAAGAATCATGTCATAATTAACTAGTCTTGCATCTTTTATTGTCACTAAGGCCCAAGTCCGCCTAAATGTATCTTGATCAATCCTATGCATCAATTCCTGAAAACACATGCGAAAATAGGTACGTCAGCATAAAAATGCCTGTGAGATACATAAGTTTTATTAATTTAAGATTCATGACTTATAAGTTTAAAGAAAATGTTTAACAAAAAATAGTCATGAACCTTGTAAAATGTTTTCTTTTATAATCATACAAAAAGTGATAGGAAATCAGATGATATAAAAGAAAGATGCATAGATAAATAAATAACCAAGTAAAATGAATTTGTATAAAATATGTTGTTTGTAAAACAATGTTTATGTGAAAAGATGTTATCTGTGTAAAATGTAATATGTCTAAATTGAAATGGTTTAAATAACGCAACGATATGTAATATCATAAAAGCACTTATATATAGGAAGTACCAGCGGCGTATCCACCATGCTTTTATCATACTACACACGCCTCATTATTTAAATCACTTAAGCAAACCACCAAAATGTATTGTTTAAACCAATGTCAAAATGTTTATGTGTAAAAAAAATGTCAAATGCTAAATGTGAAACATGTTCATGTATAACCAAATGTAATGTATAGTGAATAAAAGCATTTACTAAATAAAAGCATTTACTCAACCCTATATGAAAAAAATGTACAAAACAATGTATTTGATAAATCATAATTTAAATCAAAAGTTATGTTTTGTAAAATGCATGCACGCTTTACTGATACAAACATCTATGCGGTAACGTTAAAATGCATACACTCAAGCCTTGCGACTGCGGAGACAAACCCTTAAACGAAATTAAAGGTTTATCTGAATTATGTATATTGGATTCAGTCATTCCTTCCACCCAAACAAACCTAGGATTTCAGGAACGGGAGTTGTCAATTCCTATGGTACCATTACTTACTACCAAGCGGCGTGATCAATGTTAATGAATGTATTTTTGTCCCATTTAAACAAACCAAATGTCATACCAAAATGTAAGCATGTGTTATGAAAATAATGTACTAAGTATGCAAAAAATGAACATACATAGCATGAATATGATGTAAAACAATGTGTACATGTGCTGAAACGAACATATGAAACAAGTGTGTTTAATAAATCAATGTACTAGCATGTTAATAAAACATACATAGCAAAAAAAGGATAAAATCATGTACTATATGTGTACTAATGAACATAGCAAGCATTTGATATAAAAACATGAAAAGCACGAAAGTAACAAGTAGGCACATGTGTTTCACCCCAAAATGTTTGAAAAACAGTAAAAGAGGGGACTATGTACTCACTTGAGGATGATTAGAAGTCTTGAATAACAACCAAGCAAAGCTAGACGGATCACAGAATCAAACGGCACCTAATATAGGTAACTATGTTAATAAACAGGACCTAAATCGGAAGATCGGATAGAATGAGGTTTCGTAAACCAAATGAGTATTGGAACTCATATGATGTGGTTTAACAAAGCCTACATACTAAATCGAAACCTAACCTAAGTGCTTACGACCCATTACGACCCATTTAGGTAGCTTACGCTACTTTAACGTGTCGTTCGCGTAAAACACGTTCGGACCACCTAACTAGTCCTGTTAAAAGTATTATATGCCTTAACATGTCTAATAATGTTACCTAATCAGTTTAGATGTAAAAAATTTAAGTTATATATGCTTAAAATGAATTTATGCATAAAAAGGGCATTTTGGTCATTTTCCTAAGGCATATAAATTACCTATCATACAACTAACTAAACGAAGTGACCATAAGGTATAACCTCAGAAGGTTATTCCCTATGCAACTATGGTCACAAAATGTGTTTGGTCAGATCCTAATGATCGACCAAACGGGTCGGGTTCGAAAGTCTAAGCGGTTGTTTAGACCGCTTATCTTACGACCCTATATAAGCACTAAACCTAAAGTGACGAGTTAACCATGTTAAAACATGTTTAACGAAGTTAGAAAACAAGTTTGATATCAAAACAAAGGGTTTTGATACCCAAGCATAGTTTGGTTGCAAAATACGCATAAACGCGTATTTTGACCGAAACTATGACTCGTCACTATGCCTAATCAACATGGTAATCAGTAGGTATAGTCACAAAGGACTATAACCATCGTGATTACGCTCACGTTGCGAAGTTCAAACGAACTTCATGTTGACCATTGATTGGTCAAAGCAGAAAGTCAAACATTGTTTGACTTTTATGCTTAAAAAAACCATTTGCAAACAAGGGAAACAGCTGGATCAAGCTGGAAACACATTTCTGCAGACCTGATGGTCTATCACACCCCACGTACGAGTGAGGCCTGGCCTACGCGGCCCGCGACCGAAGGCAGATCAGCAAACAGGTTTCAAAAGTTGCAACTTTGGTCCCTGCATGTTATTTAGGCCCATTTTGACACGTTTAAAGCCCTTTAAGCCATTTTAAAGGCTCTACAATGATGCCTAAACATAAGGGACATGAAACATGCTTGAAAATGTGCTGGATGTCGGTTCGTTTGGTCGTTTGATCACGTTATTCGGTTAATTACGACGAAACACGAACGGACGTGAAAAACGATCCAAATTACGCGACGAATGGAATTTTATCATGCCAATCACTAAAATAAAATATTTTAATGATTACATAAATTTTTGGATGTCCGGATTTATTCAGAACGTAAGATATGCGCGAAAATGCAAACTTATGCACTTTTTAACGCTTTTAGTCCCTGTTGATCAAATAAGTTTATTTTTGCGCACCAGACACCTCAAAGCCTATTTCTAAGCTATGTAAAGAATATTTAGGGCATGTTTAACTTATGATCATGTTTCGGAATGTTCGTTACAGTACGAATCGGCATACTTTCGCAGTTTGTCGAAATTAGTCCCTGTAAGCGAATAAACTTGATTTCGACACACCAAACCTTCCAAACTTATTTCTAAGTTATGTAAAGGTTATTTAAGGTATGTTAAGTCCATGTCACTGTTGTGGAGTATTTTTCGTGTTAAACTGATTACGTTTACGCATCAGTTCGCGTATAACCTCCGAGAAAGCGATTTAGAGCTCGAAATCGAAAAAGAATTGATATGTGCAAATGATACACATATTTATACAAATACCAAGTATGAAATACAATATTTCATTGATTTGGTATCTGTTTGATGGCCGTGGAGGTATAGGTGTCACAGTCTCCCCTACTTCAGGAAATTTCGTCCCGAAATTTATTTAGAGGAAACTTGTGAGAGCTTGAAACATGAAGTCGAAAAGATAAATCAACACTAGTTAGAGTTCTGAACTTCTAGTAACTTTAAATAACCTCATGCTTGGAATGTAAGAGGGACACTTATATACAAGTATATGAAGCGCCATTGGTGCGTCCACCGTACCTCCATTACATTGTTTACATTTCGTTATTTTTGCCACTATAGGTTCTTACACATGATAAATTTTACTATGGTTTTCGTGCACTGAATTTCATAATTATGTATGCATCCATAATTACATAATTCCTAGCATAGTCCACATAGTGTATCTTATAATGTGTAGGGGAAGAAAACAATGAACAAACCTGTGATGATTTTGACTAGACCACCATATGGTCCTTTTAATTAAATCAATAAATGATCTCTTTAAATAGACTACCAAGGAGTCTGTTCAGCTATATCATCACATGCCATTCTTAACCAGATTCTGAATCAATCTTTTTTACTAGACCACTCAAGGGGTTTCTTTGAATTATGGAATGGTACTATATAATCCAAGGGTCTTAACTATTACGTAGAAGTCCATTTAGGATTTAAGGTAGTACTTTGGATATCCTACTATGAATCCTTCATATGAAGATATGTGAGATTTTACGAGGATTGGATACAAAAATTCAGATTACACAAAAACACAAAAGAAAACACATAACACATAATCACAAAATTGTTTAACTTGATCTTTAATTTGTTATCATTTTGTTAATTTGTTTGTTAATTTGTGCACATGAGTATTCAAAGCACACCAGGAATCCAATCCGTGGATTTTATTTGGCACATTAAACATTTTTAAGAATCTAACTATGAAGATAGGAAGATCTTAATAGGAATTCGGCTTTTTCCTTATTGAATCGTAATGTACGTATTGAGGTATATAAAGAATTCAATTAAAGACTCTGATTTGAGCAATAAACATCCACAAGGATCTAATTGTGAAGATAAGAAGATCCCATATGGATTTTGGGTTTTGAAAGCGGGGGATGTTTCAAAACCTTGGACTAGACGTGCTTAGGTCAAAACATGAGGTAAAATGCTCATGAAGTTGAGCCGTTAGATATGCCAAGGCGACATATGAAGCAGAATTTGAAGGTTATGTCAATGCATGAGCAAAATGTTTTTGAAAACTATGCATGGGGTTCTTTTAGAAATGTGTTTAATGTTTTTGAAACCTTACATAATACTTTTGAAATCATAAGGTAGATGTATTAGGTAATTATGTTTATAAAATGTTTTAAAATCATGCGAGATGAATTTTGAAATTATGTATAAGGTTTTTGAAAACATGGATAATGTTTTTGAAATCATGGACTTGATATATTAAGTAAATATACTGTGTTAAAAATTGTTTTTAGACTATATGAAATATTTTGAAATCATGAAGGTTGTTTTTGAAAAATATATACTAGAATGTAATGATATGGGTATGAGATTGAAAAATACCCTTAGTTATCTAACCAAAGATTTAAAGGCACAGATGTGCAAAAAGCACGATTACTCATAATGTCACTTTATTTTTTTTGTACTTCGTTTCTTAGAATGAAATGAGTACATAGAATTTTCGGGGAAATTATGAGCGATCACTTGAAAGGGAGAATCACAAGATTAGTTTGTAAAGAACATAGTTCCTTGATGTAGGTATCATAGGGAAATGCCATACACATATGTAACTACACTTGTATATCAGAATTGCGAACAATGATTTATTTATAACTAAACACATTGTTCCAGAGTTCAAGAAAAACAGAAGAAACAAAAGCAACAGAATTAAACTAATTCAAAGTAGTAGCATCTTCTAATCAGGCAAATGCTCATCCGTGGGTCAGATTTGCATTGACAAACTTTGGGCATTGGTTCCTGAAATGACCCATCTCGCCACAGGCGTAGCAAGCACCAGGAGGAAAACGAGCTTATGCTGGATCTACTTGACATTGAACAAGGTTCTGAATAGCTTGGTCTAGCACAGTGACTGAACGACAGACTCTTGCCGTATGGCCAATAAGTCCACAGATTAGGCATTTGCGGCACTTCACACTGGCATGATGATGAAGGTTACATTGGTTGCACAAGGGTGCAGTTCCATTGTATAGCTTCTTGGCTGGTGGTGCTGCCACCTGGCTATGTTCTGCTTGATTTGGTATAACCGCTGCGGGTTCCTTTGAAGCTTTACGCTTCTTTGATTTTGGTGAAGGCTTGGCTTCTGCTTCCTTTGATGTTTCTCGGGTGGCTTCATCATGGAGATGAGACATGGCAACGGCTAATTCAGCAGTCTTCTGGATTACTTCGCATATTCGCTGGGCAAATCTGGTAGTCTGTTCGGACATCAGAGCGTCGTTGCGATGAAGAGACATTCTAGAGGAAATTGAAGACATAGGAAGAAACAAGTGAAATGTTATCGGATAATCAAAACAAAATGAAAACGCATAAAAATTGCGATCATTTGTTTGTTACCTAAGGCAAACAAATGAGACGGTGACTAATCGAAGTAAGCGGGTCATATTAATGTATCGCAAAAACATGCTTTAGCCTATAAGTGGACACTCACCCCAAGAGTTCCCAGGTAAGAGTGACTGGTCCGATTATGTGGATTTGTACGAACACTCTAGCCTTAGACAGAAAACTCAGAGTACAGGCATCCACCCTTCCAGATTGCACGTGTTCACATTATAAGACCCAACTTTGACGAGATTTTGAAAACTTTGAAGGTTCAAAACCTTATAATAAATCATCCTAGAACAGATGATTGGTTTTCAAAGCGGATTTGAAATTTGTGTTCTTGTTGCGGTTGTCACCTAAGGATAAGTGACGGTATTGTTTTAAGATCTAAACACAAAAATCTTGTGTTAAGGTCCTAGGAAGGTTATAGACTAGGTCAAAGCATTACTAATAACCTAATTCCCTATAACCATGAGCTCTGATACCAACTCTTCTGTCACACCCCGACCGCGTAAAACAACAAATCACGGCGGAATCATCGGGGAGTGTTGTAATAGAATCATTGTTTCATAACACATGGAAATTGAAATTTTGTTTTATTGAATAAAAGAAGTTACAATTTCTTAAAAACAAAGAATCATGTCATAATTAACTAGTCTTGCATCTTTTATTGTCAGTAAGGCCCAAGTCCGCCTAAATGTATCTTGATCAATCCTATGCATCAATTCCTGAAAACACATGCGAAAATAGGTACATCAGCATAAAAATACCTGTGAGATACATAGGTTTTATTAATTTAGGATTCATGACTTATAAGTTTAAAGAAAATGTTTAACAAAAATTAGTCATGAACCTTGTAAAATGTTTTCTTTTATAAATCATACAAAAAGTGATAGGAAATCAGATGATATAAAAAAAGATGCATAGATAAATAAATAACCAAGTAAAATGAATTTGTATAAAATATGTTGTTTGTAAAACAATGTTTATGTGAAAAGATGTTATCTGTGTAAAATGCAATATGTCTAAATTGAAATGGTTTAAATAACGCAACGATATGTAATATCATAAAAGCACTTATATATAGGAAGTACCAGCGGCGTATCCACCAAGCTTTTATCATATTACACACGCCTCGTTATTTAAATCACTTAAACAAACCACCAAAATGTATTGTTTAAACCAATGTCAAAATGTTTATGTGTAAAAAAAATGTCAAATGCTAAATGTGAAACATGTTCATGTATAACCAAATGTAATGTATAGTGAATAAAAGCATTTACTCAACCCTATATGAAAGAAATGTACAAAACAATGTATTTGATAAATCATAATTTAAATCAAAAGTTATGTTTTGTAAAATGCATGCATGCTTTACTGATACAAACATCTGTGCGGTAATGTTAAAATGCATACACCTAGCGACTGTGGTGACAAACCCTTGAACGAAATTAAAGGTTTATCTGAATTATGTATATTGGATTCAGTCATTCCTTCCACCCAAACAAACCTAGGATTTCAGGAACGGGAGTTGTCAATTCCTATGGTACCATTACTTACTACCAAGCGGCGTGATCAATGTTAATGAATGTATTTTTGTCCCATTTAAACAAACCAAATGTCATACTAAAATGTAAGCATGTGTTATGAAAATAATGTACTAAGTATGCAAAAAATGAACATAGCATGAATATGATGTAAAACAATGTGTACATGTGCTGAAACGAACATATGAAACAAGTGTGTTTAATAAATCAATGTACTAGCATGTTAATAAAACATACATAGAAAAAATAAGGATAAAATCATGTACTATATGTGTACTAATGAACATAGCAAGCATATGATATAAAAACATGAATAGCACGAAAGTAACAAGTAGGCACATGTGTTTCACCCCAAAATGTTTGAAAAACAGTAAAAGAGGGGACTATGTACTCACTTGAGCATGCTTAGAAGTCTTGAATAACAACCAAGTAAAGCTAGACGGATCACAGAATCAAACGGCACCTAATATAGGTAACTATGTTAATAAACCGGACCTAAATCGGAAGATCGGATAGAATGAGGTTTCGTAAACCAAATGAGTATTGGAACTCATATGATGTGGTTTAACAAAGCCTACATACTAAATCGAAACCTAGCCTAAGTGCTTACGACCCATTTAGGTAGCTTACGCTACTTTAACGTATAACCTCGGAAGGTTATTCCCTATACAACTATGGTCACAAAATGTGTTTGGTCAGATCCTAATGATCCACCAAACGGGTCGGGTTCGAAAGTCTAAGCGGTTGTTTAGACCGCTTATCTTACGACCCTATATAAGAACTAAACCTAAAGTGACGAGTTAAACATGTTAAAACATGTTTAACGAAGTTAGAAAACAAGTTTGATATTAAAACAAAGGGTTTTAATACCCAAGAATAGTTTGGTTGCAAAATACGCATAAACGCGTATTTTGACCAAAACTATGACTCGTCACTACGCCTAATCAACGTGGTAATCAGTAGGTATAGTCACAAGGGACTATAACCATCGTGATTACGCTCACGTTGCGAAGTTCAAACGAACTTCGTGTTGACCATCGACTGGTCAAAGCAGAAAGTCAAACATTTTTAGACTTTTACGCTTAAAAACACATAAAAGCATGAAAGAAACTTACAAGAAGTCCAAGCTAGGAAGATCTTGATCTAAATACTCAGGTATGAAGCATAAAGCTTCAACTTAGAGCATAAAATCAGATCATGTGTGGGTTTGGAATGAAGTGGGGTTGGGTATTTATAGAAAATCAAGAACCATTAGGATCGTTCATCGATAAACGAGCTTTGATCTTGGCCTTACAAGTGCACCCACTGATTTGTAATAATACTATGTGTGCCAAAAACAAGCCCCTAGATTCAAAAAAAACATTTGCAAACAAGGGAAACAGCTGGATCAAGCTGGAAAGACATTTCTGCAGACCTGATGGTCTGTGGCGCCCCGCGTATGAGTGAGGCCTAGCCTACGCGGCCCGCGACCTAAGGCAAATCAGCAAACAAGTTTAAAAGTTGCAACTTTGGTCCCTGCATGTTATTTAGGCCCATTTTGACACGTTTAAAGCCTGTTAAGCCATTTTCAAGGCTCTACAATGATGCCTAAACATAAGGGACATGAAACATGCTTGAAAATGTGCCGGATGACGGTTCGCTTGGTCGTTTGATCACGTTATTCGGTTAATTACGACGAAACACGAACGGACGTGAAAAACGATCCAAATTACGCGACGAATGGAATTTTATCATGCCAATCACTAAAATAAAATATTTTAATGATTACGTAAATTTTTGGATGTCCGGATATATTCAGAACGTAAGATATGCGCGAAAATGCAAACTTATTCACTTTTTGACGCTTTTAGTCCCTGTTGATCAAATAAGTTTATTTTTGCGCACCAAACACCTCAAAGCCTATTTCTAAGCTATGTAAAGAATATTTAGGGGATGTTTAAATTATGATCATGTTCCGGAATGTTCGTTACAGTAAGAATCGGCATACTTTCGCAGTTTGTCGAAATTAGTCACTCTAAGCGAATAAACTTGATTTCGACACACCAAACCTTCCAAAACTTATTTCTAAGTTATGTAAAGGTTATTTAAGGTATTTTAAGCCCATGTCACTATTCTGGAGTGTTTTTCGTGTTAAACTAATTACGTTTACGCATCAGTTCGCGTATAACTTCCCAAAAAGCGATTTAGAGCTCGAAATCGAACAAGAATTGATATGTGCAAATGATACACATATTTATACAAATACCAAGTATGAAATACAATATTTCATTGATTTGGTATCTGTTTGACGGTTGTGGAGGCACAGGTGTCACAGTACCAGTAACCACGTTCGGATCCTGGCGAGCTTCCCTAGCTCCAATGTTGAACACTCTTCCACGAGCTTGGTTGTTCTTCCCGCATAAAGTGCCCTACATCACCACAACCATAACAACCTTGGCCGCGTCCATTCCCATTACCGCCTTGGTTGTTGTTATTATTTCCCCCGCGGTTTCCATTTCTTGCCTGATTCCGATTTCCGTTCTTGTTCCCATTACCTCCCTGGTTTCCATTCCCAAAACCATTTCCACCACGGTTGCCATTACCGTTACCGCCTTGTCCTCCATTTCCACGACCGGTTCCATACCAGTATGTCTCCTTAGAATGGCCAACTTTTCCACAAGTTTCACATTTCCCAATTCTGCATCGACCAGCATGATGAAATTGACAAGTGTCGCACTTTGGTAGGGTACCCATGTACCCTCTTCCCCTGTTCTCAACATTTGCAGCGCCAGCTTGTGCCTCAACTGGCGGATTAGCATCCCTACGCTTGTTGGCATTGTTGTTGTTGTTCGCCCGAGAACCCTTCTTGAAATTTGAAAAACTTCCTTTTGTTTTCTCCAGACGACTCTACATGAGTCTCTTTCTTCTTTGCCTCAGAAATCGAGAACTTGCCCAACCTGGCTGCTTCTTCTGTCAGTGCCACACTCAAGTCGATTTCCTTAGTAATTGTTAGAGGCTTAGAAGCAGTTACCATGCTGAGAATCTGGGGTTCCAATCCCCAGATGAAACGTTCGATCCTCTTGAACTCTAGTTCCACCAAATAGGGGACAACACGAGACAAATCATGGAATCTCTGCACATACTCAGCCACCTTTGGACCTTCCATTTTCAGATTCCATAATTCAGTTTCCAACCTCTGGATTTCGGCTCGGGAACAATACTTCTTTCGCGTCAGCTCTTTCAATTCATCCCACGTCAAAGCATACGCTGCAGCCTCACCCAAAGTTTGAACCTGAAGGTTCCACCATGACAGAGCCCCATCTAGGAACAGTCCAGAAATGTACGTGACTTGATGCTCTGGAGCACATTTGCTCATCCGCATAACAGAATCCGTCTTCTCAACCCATCTCACAAAAGCTATGGCACCCCCAGTGCCGTCAAAGTTCAGAGGCTTGCAGTCCAAAAACTGCTTATAGGTACAGCCTATACACAAGCAACATCATTCACAGAAAGCATGAGCAAAGCACACTAGGAAATGTCCAAACGTATTGTAATGTGTCTCAGGTGACTTAAACATTACCGTTAGGTGGGTTATTCCCTGAGGTACCCCCGCTATGTTCAGAGCGAAGGGCCTCGTGGTGTGCGATGGCCTGTGAGATGCGCTCTTGTAATTCCGCCTTGGTTGTCGGCAGGGGATTGTTGGTATCGGTGTTCCTTCACGGCGGCATCTTTCTTCTAAGAAGAAAATTGGATAGGTCGGGTCTTATTCGTTAAATAAATAAATAGTACCTATATATAATAGCATTCATCATAGCAAGCAATCATGCAACAACATAGTCGTAGCACAAACATTTAAATCAACAAAGTGTTTAGTGAGAACATGACGATTGAGCTTTCATTAATCATCGACCACAGTTATATTTTTTACAAAGTGTATCACACCAAAAGGGACACAGGGTCACACTACCCTTGTCCAATAAGGTTGTGTTTGTTTTTTAAGAGGTAAAAGGTCTGCGGTCTGCGAACCACATCTGCAGGCATCTGCAGGAGAAGAGGTGGACCAAAGGTCTGCAGTCTGCAAGAAGAAGACTGTTTGTTTGTTAATGTCTACAGCGTAACCTAACCATAACCAACCACAACCCACCATAACCATCACCCACCAAAACCACCGTGACCCACCACAACCTACCATAATCCACCAACACCCACCATAACCACCGTGAACCACCACAACCCACCGTAAGCATAACCAATCACAACCCACCATAACCATCACCCACCAAAACCACCGTGACCCACCATAACCTACCACATTCCACCAACACCCACCATAACCACCGTGACCCACCACAACCTACCACAATCCACCAACACCCACCATCACACACACATTCGAACGATCAGACAACTCACAAAGGCAACTTATCAATTTTTACAAAATATAAATACTAATCAGATAGTTTACAGATGGGTATGAACTAACCGGAAAACACACCACCGTCGTCGTCACGCCTGCTGATGTCAGTAATTGCTTCAGCCACTGCCCCATCCCCCGTCATCCACCATTGCCGCCGCTGCTCACTGTTTCTCGGACCCGACCCCCACCTGAACCTGATCGTTGGAGGAGCACGGTCGGAAAGAAGCCATTGCTGCCGCCTGAACCTCTACTGCCGCCGCCGTCATCTCCGACGGCTACAGTCGCCCTCGTCTTCTTCTCTCGATCTCTCTCTCTCTCTCTGCGTCTTTCTCTCTCTGCGTCTCTCTCTCTCTCTCTTCTGATTTCTCTGCAGATATCTCTCTCTCTCTGTAGCAGGGTATATGTATAACGTGGTACAAGAGAGGGATGAAGTTAAGGGGTGTTGAGGGTGTCTCACCGGAAGCCATCCGCCAGCTGGATTACCGGCTCTGACGCCGGTCAGTCGTCGAGAGAGAGAGGGTGAGGGAGGGAAAAAGAGCTGAGGTTTGTTTGTTTGTGTTATGTTTGATCTTGTGGCTAGGTTTTGAGAATGAAGATGAATGATAAAAATGTGCAGAGGTTTTGAGAAGAGGTTTGAAGAGCCTAGTCCATGTCTTCTCCAAGAAGAGGATGCGCAGACATTTTTTAGTAAAATGTCTTCCAAAAAACAAACGCACTTCAGACCTCTATGTCTGCCCTTGGTCTTCTTGGCGCAGACAGAAGTGATCAGGAAGAGCTTCTTTAAAAAAAAAACACACCCTAAATCTATCAACATACAAAAATCACATGGTCAAAAAGTGGTCTTCAAAAGTCTTCACAATCTCGGCTCAATAGTGGTGCTCTCACCAAAAGTAATGCAATCTGCATAAAACCAAAAACCAACTATGTTGATGGTGGAGGTGGAGGACGAAGGAAGAAAAGCAAGCTGTGAACATGCACAAGCTCCTCCTTGAGCTCGTATACACGGCGAAGTAAGTAACTGATCTGCTGCTCGACGGTAAGGAATCGAGCATCAAAACCTGGAAAAGGAGCAAGAGGAGCAGGTGGATGTGCAAAAGGAGATGGTGATGAATGTGGAGGAACAAAAGTGGACTGACAGGGACACGGTGGGGGACATGGAGTCAGCTCAAGCTCCAAAACCCTACGACTCAAAACCTCAAACTGAAGCTGAAGCGATAAATGTCACACCCCCAAAATCCACACGCGAAGTATCACCGCATGGAGGCGTGACATGACCAGGATCAAGCCACCAATCATATTGAACAATGTAATATAATAAAGATAAACCAACCACAATATAATCGGTGTCCAAAATAAATTAACCAAATCCAAGTATCAGCGGAAGCATAAAGTGTAAAACCAAATTATAAGTTTTAAAAGTTCAAATGTTCCACATGGAACTCAACATTCCATGTCCACAACGACTCTTCCCCATGCAAGCTCCAGCTAAGTACCTAAGGACCTGCAAAGCATGTAGTAACGAGTCAACAACAAAGTTGAGCGAGTTCACAGTTGGGTATTTGTTTAAGTTATTCCAAAAACATAGTTCCCTTTAACTGGCACCCTTGCCGTGGGGGCTACCCCATAGTTGAAAACGTGTTTTGTTTAATCCCGTTTACTCTGGCAATCCAGCCGTGGGGGCTACCCCATGTTTACATTACTAGACTCGTTACCATATCGACCACTGACTTTAGTCATGTTTATGTGCCCTTAGCGTCAATGTCTATCATCATTGACGTGCCCAGATCCATTAGTTCATGCCCGTCCTCTGCGGAACGGTGTGAGGCTTGTCAGAACTAAATAGCGCTATCTAACTAATGACCCACTCGCCATTGGCTCGGCGATTAAGTCGATATAAAAGGAGGGACTTCGTGATAGAGATTTGGTCTAGTGAAACTTAAACTGTCCAAAAGGACGAGGAATTACATTCCTTAACCCGTACTGTCCTACCCAAGAAGGACGAGGAATCCATATTCCTTAACCCATTCCCAACCCACCGGGAATTACCATACTTTGTAGAAAGTGTGAACTCACCTTAGGTTTGCTCGGCAGGTAAACGAAAGGTCAATCGAGCTGCTAGGGGTCAACCATGTCCTAACATGGTTACCATACAAGTCAGGTCTAGGTTCAAGTAGTGCACATAAGTTTACATAGAACTAACAGGTCAAGAGCACGTAATGATCATGGCAAACACGTAGATCACCTCAGCAGTCAATAATACAAAAGGGCCTAACTTGTGTGTGACAACTCGTATTTCAAACCTCTCTTTGTACCTTGTTGTAACCTATGTGATTATATGAACCTTGATTGATTAATCGAATGTTATGATTATGTGTTTACGTGTAACAAATTGTATTGTATATTAACGAACCGATCGCACAACACAACCCGATTGCACAAGCCCTGTTGGGCCGCAAAACATGTACTCGAATCTAAAGGGCAGCCCAAGTTGGGTTCGGCCCACTCCTTCATGCGCATACACACACCCTTAGGGAGTTTTGTTTCTCATTTGTTGCAAAACAAGAACACACACAAACCCTACACTCTCTTTCTCTCCTCTCGAAGCCGACGGCAAACAACACCCCTCTCCATCGAAGCTTTTGATTCGGATCACTCTCATCTTATCTATAATCGGTTAGTGTTTCACGATTTATGTTTTGTTGAATGATGTTATGATTCCATGATTTGATTAAATGGTTAGGGTTATATGTATGATGAGCAATGATGTTTATGAGATGATGTTTATGTAAATCGGACATCATAATTTTAATCTAAGAACCGATTGTATACTAGTGATCGGCTGCTATATTTTATGTTCGTATGGTTTGTTAAGATGGCATGTTGAATGTATGCCAGAAATAGGAATCATCGACATGATAATATAATTGAGGGTTTTGATAAGTTATTGTTCATGATTATGATTTTAGGGTTTATATGAATTAGATGAAAACTGCTTGGTTTGATCGAGATTATGCATGATTGAAACTGTTAGTGTTGTTGATTGACAATTTCATAAATGGAAACTTTGTAACTAACTTGCATGATTTAAGGAGATATGCTACGAATCGCACAAGCTGGTCGGTCGCACAAGATCAGATCACACAAGATCTGATCCGATCGAACAAGTATCTAGTCGCACAATCCAGTCGCACAAGATTAGAGTGCAACTGATTAAACACAGTGTACAACACAGCATCTGCATGATCGCACAAGACCTTGTGGATCGCACAAGATGATGCCGATCGCACAAGGCTTGGGCCACATACAAACTATTACACAGTTGGGCCTCAAAGCCCAATCCCAACCGCACAAGTACTTGTCAATCGCACAAGCCATCCGGATCGCACAAGACCAATGTTTATTTGTTTGGGCCGTTACTTGCTGGACTGTTTATATTTATTTGGGCCGGGTATCATTGGGCTTCTATGGGTGAATCGCACAAGGCTGTTAGACTTATGCGAGCCCAATCTCTTGAATCGTACAAGTATGAGTATGTTATGTACTTGACTGTAATGTGTTGCCATGATCAATACGTGTTTGCAACCTGTTAGCTTATGTGTAAACATACGTGTATTACTTGAACCTAGACCTGACTTGTATGGTAACCATGTTAGGACGTGGTTGACCACATCTAGCTCAAGTAACCTTTCTGTGTATCTGCCGAGCAAACCAAGGTGAGTTCACACTCTATCCAAGGCATGGGATTCCCAAGGGTTGGGAATGGGTTAAAGAACTGAACGTTAACTACGAACTTGTGTATTCCCCATACAACTGGATACGTACGACTATAAGACCATCAACTCTATCACTTTAAGTCCCTCATTTATCGACTTAATCGCCGAGGCCTCTGGCGAGCGGGTCATTAGTTAATAGCGCTATTAGGTTTAACAAACCTCACACCGTGCCAGTCGGACGGGCATGTACTAATGGACTATGGGCAAAGGCTCAATGCTGATAGACATTGACTTAGGGCACCTCTTACATTTTCGTAGCAGTCGATACGCGTGGTCTAACAACACATGGGAAGCCCCCACTAAACTTCGCAAACATGTCAGGGTGACCGCGATACGAATCAATACGATATATGGGTTACAAAACGAACTTACGATTTACGAAACATATGCTATCACTAAACAACCAACTGTGAACTCGCTCAACTTTGTTGTTGATTCGTTGCTACATGCCTTGCAGGTCGTTAGGTACTCTTGGAGCTTGCACAGGGAGGCGCAGTCGTTGTGAGACATGGCAGTGTGTGCCATGCTAAAAACATTACTTTATTTCGTACTTAATACTTGCACTTGGGTTTTAAAATTATGCTTCCGCTAAACACTTAACTATGCTTTGGTTTTGAACACCTTTTATATTGTTTGGTTGAATTATCTTTACTACATACATTGTTCAATATGATTGGTGGCTTGATCCTGGTCATGTCACGCCTCCAAGCGGTGATACTCCGCGTGTGGATTTTCGGGGTGTGACAGATTGGTATCAGAGCCATTGGTTATAGCGAACTTGGTTTTAATAAGGGAAAAGTTTTTGTTAAAACCAGACTATAACCTGTACAGTACTCAACGATCCACAACGACGCTTCGCTCCATGTGCAAGACTCGACATTCTAGGTGATATGGTTTATGTTTACATTGCCTACTTGTTAGTTACATAGAACATTACGCATGGTATGGTTAGATAACGTAGTAACTACTGTTTGCAACATTGCGTGCTTACTCTCTTCTGTCATCGCACTTTCACGAATCCCTCTCACTCATGTTTTCCCTTGATATGAAGATCATGGCTGGACGCGTTAACATGACTCAAGCCCAGTTGACGGCTCTGATTAACCAACAAGTTGCTGCGGCACTTGCAGCCGCCCGAGCAGGAGGTATATCCTGCAGTCTAAACTCACTCTAGGATCTTTAGGTCCTACTCTCGTAAACCAACACTTGTGCTTAATCTTGTCCCTTCTTACACCCACGACAGGTCAACATGCTCAGCCACCTGTGTGCACCTTTAAAACTTTCATGGACTGTCGTCCTAGTACTTTCAGTGGTACTGAAGGGGCAGTTGGACTCCTCCACTGGTTCGAGAAACTCGAATCCGTCTTTGAAATGTGTGAATGCCCTAAGGCTCGCAGGGTGAAGTATGCTACTGGTACTCTCGAGGGTATAGCGCTCACATGGTGGAACGCTCAGGTCCAAATGCTGGGGTTGGTTGCTGCTAATGCCACCCCATGGAACAATTTTAAGGAAATGATTAAGGAAGAGTACTGCAATCGTGATGACATTCACAAACTGGAGGTAGAGTTCTTCAACTTAAAGATGACGGGGTCAGAAATTGAAGCTTATACAAAAAGATCGAACGAGCTGGCAATTTTGTGTCCTGCTATGGTGGACCCTCCCATCAAATGCATCGAACTATACCTTAAGGGTTTAGTGCCAGAGATTCAAAGTCATGTGACTTCAGCTAACCTCGCCACCATCCAGCAAGTTGTTCAATTGGCTCATCGGCTCACAGACCAGGCAGTGGAACAGAACAGGCTGCCTAAGCGTATAGGTGCTACTACTACTACTACTACTACTCCTGCTACTTCCAGTGACAACAAACGAAAGTGGGATGGAACCTCCAGCAAGGGTTCGACTTCAGTTCAGTCCCATGCACAGCAACGAAAGATTGATGACTATCAGAGCCCTGGTCAGCAATCTTCTGGTAGTCAAGGGTAGGGTGGATATCGAGGAAACCTCCCAAAGTGCAACAGATGCGATAGACACCACAGGGGTCAGTGCAACAAGGGTCGTTGCCAGAGGTGTCTCAAGATGGGTCATGAAGCTAAGGATTGTAGGAGCTCACGACCTGCGAATCAGAACCAACAACAACAACCACCAGCTCCACAGAACCATCAGCAGCAACAGCGAGGCAACAGGGGATGCTTTCAGTGTGGAGCTGAAGGCCACTTCAGGAAAGATTGTCCCCAGCTGAACCAGAATCAGAACAACAACAATAATAACAACCAGGGGAATGGAAACAATGGGGATAACAACGGCAATGGTGCCAGGGGTCGTGTATTCGTGATTGGCCAGGGAGAAGCATGGAACGATCCCAACGTCATGATGGGTAAGTTCCTACTAGACGACTTTTATGTTACTGTTTTATTTGATTCGGGTGCCGATACTAGCTACGTGTCCTTAAAAGTTAGCCAAATGCTTAAGTGTACCCCAACTCCCTTAAACACCAAGCACACTGTAGAACTAGCTAATGGTAAGAGTTTAGAGGCCACACACGTAGTCAAGGGTTGTAATCTTGTTCTTGCTAATCAGACCTTCTCCATCAACCTCATTCCTATCGTTTTGGGTAGCTTCGACGTTGTCATTGGGATGGACTGGTTATCCCAACATCAAGCAGAGATTCTTTGCAACGAGAAGATTGTCCGTATTCCTCGTTCGGGTGATGAACCTCTCATGATTCGCGGCGACAAGAGTGGTGCTGTTGTGAGCATCATCTCTTTCCTTAAGGCCCAGAAGTGTTTGAGAAAGGGTCACACTGCTATTTTGGCTCTCGTTACTGACACCTCGAAGAAAGAGAAGAAGATAGAATATTTTCCTATCGTACGTGACTATCCTGAGGTATTTCCTGAGGAATTACCTGGCCTTCCGCCTCATCGTCAAGTCGAGTTTCAAATCGAGCTGGCTCCTAGAGCGGTACCTATAGCTCGAGCACCCTATCGTCTAGCTCCATCAGAATTGGAAGAACTGTCCACACAACTACAAGAGCTATTGAATAAGGGTTTTATTCATCCTAGCTCTTCGCCATGGGGAGCTCCAGTGCTATTTGTGAAGAAGAAGACGGTACCTTCAGGATGTGTATCGACTATCGAGAACTCAACAAGGTGACGGTGAAGAATCATTATCCTCTTCCATGTATTGATGACCTATTCGACCAGCTGCAAGGGTCGAGCTTCTATTCAAAGATTGATCTAAGATCGGGATATCACCAGCTGAGAGTCCGAGAAGAGGACGTCTCTAAAACAGCCTTTAGAACTCGTTATGGACACTACGAGTTTTTGGTTATGCCTTTTGGGCTGACAAACGCATCTGCGGTCTTCATGGACTTGATGAACCGAGTGTGTAAACCTTACCTGGATAAGTTCGTTATAGTTTTCATCGACGACATCCTGATCTATTCTAAGAGTCAGGAGGAACACGAGCAGCATCTACGACTTATTTTGGAACTCCTTCGAACAGAACAGCTTTATGCAAAGTTCTCGAAATGCGACTTCTGGCTTTGTGAAGTCCATTTCCTAGGCCACGTGGTAAACAAGGATGGGATTCATGTTGATCCATCCAAGGTAGATTCGATCAAGAATTGGCCTGCACCCTGTACACCAATATAAATCCGCCAATTCTTGGGTTTGGCAGGTTACTACAGAAGGTTTATCAAGGATTTCTCCAAGATTGCGCAACCTCTCACCTCACTAACTCAGAAAGGTGTCACTTATCGTTGGGGTGATGCACAAGAAACTGCGTTTCAACACTTAAAGCATAGACTTTGTAGCGCCCCTATCCTCTCATTGCCTGAAGGCACAGACGATTTTGTGGTTTATTGCGACGCATCCATTCAGGGACTTGGATGTGTGCTGATGCAACGTGACAAGGTTATTGCTTATGCGTCACGTCAACTTAAGATTCACGAAAGGAACTACACTACACACGATTTGGAGCTGGGAGCTGTTGTTTTCGCACTCAAGATATGGAGACATTACCTGTACGGTACCAGGTGCACCATTTACACCAATCACAGGAGTCTCGAGCATATCTTCAAACAGGAGTTAAACATGGGTCAACATCGATGGGTTGAGCTATTAAACGATTACGAATGCGCGATCAAGTACCATCCAGGCAAAGCCAATGTTGTGGCTGACGCCCTCAGTCGAAAGGACACTACGCCTAAGCGCGTGCGAGCACTACAACTCACCATCCAATCTAGCCTTCCTTCACAGATACGAGATGCTCAGGTAGAAGCATTGAAACCAGAAAATGTCAGGGTTGAAGCCCTACGCGGCTCAAGGCAATGATTAGAACAAAAGGAAGACGGCGCCTACTACGTAACAGGATGCATTTGGGTCCCACACTATGGCAATTTACGAGAGCTTGTGATGGATGAAGCACACAAGTCTCGCTACTCAGTACATCCTGGTTCGGATAAGATGTACCACGATCTTAAAACTACGTATTGGTGGCCTAGCATGAAAGCTCACATAGCAACTTACGTTAGCAAGTGTTTGACTTGTGCGAGAGTCAAGACTGAATACCAGAAACCATCAGGCCTACTCCAACAACCAGAGATTCCACAATGGAAATGGGAGCAAATTTCCATGGATTTTGTTACTGGCCTGCCTAGATCTCAATGCGGAAATGACACTATTTGGGTGATCGTGGATCGACTCACAAAGTCTGCACACTTCTTGGCTATCAAAGAAACTGACAAGTTCTCTACTTTAGCAGACGTTTATCTTAAGGAAGTTGTCTCGAGGCACGGGGTGCCCACCTCTATTATCTCTGATCATGATGCACGTTTTACTTCTGAACTGTGGCAAGCAATGCACAAGTCCTTTGGCTCACATTTAGATATGAGCACAGCTTATCACCCGCAAACGGATGGGTAGTCTGAACGCACCATCCAAACCCTTGAAGACATGCTTAGGGCATATGTGATTGACTTTGGCAACGGCTGGGAAAAGCATCTGCCACTAGTGGAATTCTCATATAATAACAGCTACCACACTAGCATCCAGGCCGCTCCGTTTGAGGCATTGTACGGGCGTAAATTCCGATCACCTCTTTGTTGGGTAGAGGTGGGTGACAGTCAGGTCACTGGCCCAGAACTTGTGGTAGACACAACAGAAAGGATTGCTCAAATACGACAACGAATGGCGGCAGCTCGTGACCGTCAGAAAAGCTACGCTGATAAGGGCAGGAAACCACTCGAGTTCCAGGTTGGGGATCGAGTGCTACTTAAAGTCTCACCCTGGAAGGGTGTTGTTCGTTTTGGCAAACGAGGCAAACTTAACCCACGATATGTTGGACCATTCGACATCCTAGAGAAAATAGGCAGGGTGGCCTACAAACTGAACCTACTAGCAGAACTCAGTGGAGTTCACAACGTTTTCCACGTGTCGAATCTGAAGAAGTGTCTGTCAGATGAGACCCTCATAGTTCCTTTGAAGGAGCTCACTATCGATGATCAGCTGCGATTTGTCGAGGAACCAGTAGAAATCACGGACCGAGACGTTAAGGTCCTCAAACACACCAGAATACCCCTTGTTCGAGTTCGTTGGAACTCTCGTCATGGCCCGGAGTTCACCTGGGAACGCGAAGATCAAATGAAACAAAAGTATCCCCAATTGTTCGCAAACAACACAACCACTACTGAGGCTGAAGCTACTGCGGAATTTCGGGATGAAATTCTAGATCAACGGGGGGAGAATGTGACACCCCAGGAAAACCAGGAAAACCAGGAAACTTAACTAGCTTCCTCAGTGAGTACGTACCAAATTTCGGGACGAAATTTCTTTCAACTTGGGGATAATGTGACAACTCGTATTTCAAACCTCTCTTTGTACCTTGTTGTAACCTATGTGATTATATGAACCTTGATTGATTAATCGAATGTTATGATTATGTGTTTACGTGTAACGAATTGTATTTTATATTAACGAACCGATCGCACAACACAACCCGATTGCACAAGCCCTGTTGGGCCGCACAACATGTACTCGAATCTAAAGGGCAGCCCAAGTTGGGTTCGGCCCACTCCTTCATGCGCATACACACACCCTTAGGGAGTTTTGTTTCTCATTTGTTGCAAAACAAGAACACACACAAACCCTACACTCTCTTTCTCTCCTCTCGAAGCCGACGGCAAACAACACCCCTCTCCATCGAAGCTTTTGATTCGGATCACTCTCATCTTATCTATAATCGGTTAGTGTTTCACGATTTATGTTTTGTTGAATGATGTTATGATTCCATGATTTGATTAAATGGTTAGGGTTGTATGTATGATGAGCAATGATGTTTATGAGATGATGTTTATGTAAATCAGACATCATAATTTTAATCTAAGAACCGACTGGATAAAAGTGATCGGCTGCTATATTTTATGTCCATATGGTTTGTTAAGATGGCATGTTGAATGTATGCTAGAAATAGGAATCATCGACATGATAATATGATTGAGGGTTTTGATAAGTTATTGTTCATGATTATGATTTTAGGGTTTATATGAATTAGATGAAAACTGCTTGGTTTGATCGAGATTATGCATGATTGAAACTGTTAGTGTTGTTGATTGACAATTTCATAAATGGAAACTTTGTAACTGACTTGCATGATTTAAGGAGATATGCTACGAATCGCACAAGCTGGTCGGTCGCACAAGATCAGATCGCACAAGATCTGATCCGATCGAACAAGTGTCTAGTCGCTCAATCCAGTCGCACAAGATTAGAGTGCAACTGATTAAACACAGTGTACAACACAGCATCTGCATGATCGCACAAGACCTTGTGGATCGCACAAGATGATGCCGAACGCACAAGGCTTGGGCCACACACAAACTATTACACAGTTGGGCCTCAAAGCCCAATCCCAACCGCACAAGTACTTGTCAATCGCACAAGCCATCCAGATCGCACAAGTCCATCCGGATCGCACAAGACCAATGTTTATTTGTTTGGGCCGTTACTTGCTGGACTGTTTATATTTATTTGGGCTGGGTATCATTGGGCTTCTATGGGTGAATCTCTCAAGGCTGTTAGACTTGTGCGAGCCCAATCTCTTGAATCATACACGTATGAGTATGTTATGTACTTGACTGTAATGCGTTGCCATAATCAATACGTGTTTGCAACCTGTTAGCTTGTGTGTAAACATACGTGTATTACTTGAACCTAGACCTGACTTGTATGGTAACCATGTTAGGACGTGGTTGACCACATCTAGCTCAAGTAACCTTTCTGTGTATCTGCCGAGCAAACCAAGGTGAGTTCACACTCTATCCAAGGCATGGGATTCCCAAGGGTTGGGAATGGGTTAAAGAACTGAACGGTAACTACGAACTTGGGTATTCCCCATACAACTGGATACGTACGACTATAAGACCATCAACTCTATCACTTTAAGTCCCTTATTTATCGACTTAATCGCCGAGGCCTATGGCGAGCGGGTCATTAGTTAATAGCGCTATGAGGTTTAACAAACCTCACACCGTGCCAGTCGGACGGGCGTGTACTAATGGACTATGGGCAAAGGGTCAATGCTGATAGACATTGACTTAGGGCACCTCTTACATTTTCGTAGCTGTCAATACGCGTGGTCTAACAACAGATGGGAAGCCCCCACTAAACTTCGCAAACATGTCAAGGTGACCGCGATACGAATCAATACGATATATGGGTTACAAAACGAACTTACGATTTACGAAACATATGCTATCACTAAACAACCAACTGTGAACTCGCTCAACTTTGTTGTTGATTCGTTGCTACATGCCTTGCAGGTCGTTAGGTACTCTTGGAGCTTGCACAGGGAGGCGCAGTCGTTGTGGGACATGGCAGTGTGTGCCATGCTAAAAACATTACTTTATTTCGTACTTAATACTTGCACTTGGGTTTTAAAATTATGCTTCCGCTAAACACTTAACTATGCTTTGGTTTTGAACACCTTTCATATTGTTTGGTTGAATTATCTTTACTACATACATTGTTCAATATGATTGGTGGGTTGATCCTGGTCATGTCACGCCTCCAAGCGGTGATACTCCGCGTGTGGATTTTGGGGGTGTGACATTGTGCGACTCAGATGATTGGGCTATCGAGCTTGTGCGAGCCCAATCATCTTGTGTGAGTTAGTAACTAAGCCCAAAGAGCATACGGCCCAACCTATTGTGCGATCAGCACAACTTGTGCGATCCACCATGGGTTGTGCGATCCAAAAACCTACCTGGCCCAATAACACAAGTAATCCAATATTCACCCGGCCCAAACAAATAAACAGAACAACATCTTGTGCGGTCCATTTATCTTGTGCGACTACAGACATCTTGTGCGATCGGATTTTGGGCTGTTTGGTCCAACTGCATAACATAATCAATTATGTTGGGCGGCCCAACATCTTGTGCGATCAGCACAATCTTGTGCGATCCACAAGATGTTGTGCGACTGTGCTTTAGGAGGTTATTCATGATGCTTTAGCTGTTGCACCCTAATTTATTTAACTTGTGTGATTCCCTTGTGCATTTGGTCTTGTGCGACCGGATCAGATCTTGTGTGATCTGATCTTGTGCGATCAATTACTAGTTTCCTTAAATCATGCAATTTAGTTATTCATTCCATAATTACCCAATTTACAATCAATCAATTCTAACAGTTTCTGATTACAGATGGTCGATTAAATCAAGGTTTTGTCTATTAACTCTTATGAACCCTAATTAACATTCAATCATGACAACGACCTATCATAACATTCAATCGGATTAAGCACTAGGATTAACACATATCATCCGAGTTCAAACATATCACAGTCGATTTACATACATCCATTCGGTTCTTAAATCAATAACATGCAATCCGATTCACATAAACCCAAATTCCAAATCAACACTTGTTCCACGATCATCTCATAGGTTCGGTTCGATCATTTAAGGGCATCAACCGATTATACATATCAATTGTTCATACATTACCACAACATAAAGAATCATTCATCATACATACAACCCTAGCCATCACATCGAAACATAAAATCATCTAACAAAACGTTAATCGTGAAACACTAACCGGTTGAGAGAGGGATAGGATCGATCCGGGCAAGAAAGCTTCAAGAAAGGGGATGTTGATACCGTCGGATTCGAGAGGAGAGAAAGAGAGAGTAGGGTTTGTGTGTTATGAATTATGAGGAACTAATCCCTAAGATGGGATATGTTTTCGTGTAAGATAGGGGTGGGCCGAACCCTTCCTTGGGCTGCCCTATTGGTTTGGTTACAAAAGGTGTGGGCCGAGGATTGAGTGGCACTAAAGTCCAATAGCTTGTGCGATCGGGTTAAAGTTATGCGGTTACATTATATACAATCATTACACAAAATCACATAACACAACATAACATTTCATTTAAACTATGTGTCACACAATCACATATAATCCAGACAAGTTACATCAAAGCATTACTAGAGGTTCTAAATTACGAGTTGTCACATTATCCCCAAAATGAAAGAAATTTCTTCCCGAAATTTAGCACGTACTCACTGAGGAAGCTAGTTTGGTTGTATGGTTTCCTGGTTTTCCTGGGGTGTCACATCCTTCCCCCGTTGGTTTGGAATTTCGTCCCGAAATTCCGCAGTAGCTTCAGCCTCAGTAGTGGTTTCACTGTTCACGAACAACTGGGGATACTTGTGTTTCATTTGATCTTCGCATTCCCATGTAAACTCTGGGCCACGACGGGAGTTCCAACGAACTCGAACAAGAGGTATTCTGGTACGCTTGAGAACCTTAACATCTCGGTCAGTAATCTCTACTGGTTCCTCAATGAATCGTAGCTGGTCGTCGATAGTGAGCTCCTTCAAAGGAACTATGAGGGTCTCATCTGACAGACACTTCTTCAGATTCGACACGTGGAAAACGTTGTGAACTCTAGTGAGTTCTGTGGGTAGATTCAGTTTGTAGGCCACTTTGCCTATTTTCTCAATGAGGTCGAAAGGTCCAACGTATCGCGGGTTGAGTTTGCCCCGTTTGCCAAAATGGACAACACCTTTCCAAGGTGAGACTTTGAGTAGCACTCGATCCCCAACCTGGAACTCGAGTGGTTTCCTGCGCTTATCAGCGTAGCTTTTCTGTCGGTCACGAGCTGCCGCCATTCATTACCGTATCTGAGCAATCCTTTCTGTTGTGTCTACCACAAGTTCTGGGCCAGTGATCTGGCTGTCGCCAATCTCTGCCCAACAAAGAGGTGATCGGCATTTATGCCCGTACAATGCCTCAAATGGAGTGGCCTGAATACTGGTGTGGTAACTGTTATTATACGAGAACTCCACTAACGGGAGATGCTTTTCCTAGCCGTTACCAAAGTCGATTACACATGCCCTAAGCATGTCTTCAAGGGTTTGGATGGTGCGTTCAGACTGCCCATCCGTTTGCGGGTGATATGTTGTGCTCATATCTAATCGAGAGCCAAAAGACTTGTGCATTGCTTGCCACAGTTCAGAAGTAAAACGCGCATCACGATCAGAGATAATGGAGGTTGGCACCCCGTGCCTCGAAACCACTTCCTTCAGGTAAACGTCTGCTAAAGTAGAGAACTTGTCAGTTTCTTTGATAGCCAAGAAGTGTGCGGACTTAGTTAATCGATCCACTATCACCCAAATAGTGTCATTTCCGCGTTGTGATCTAGGCAGACCAGTAACAAAATCCATGGAAATTTGCTCCCATTTCCATTTTGGTATCTCTGGTTGTTGAAGTAGGCCTGACAGTTTCTGATACTCACTCTTGACTCTCGGACAAGTCAAACATTTACTGACGTAGGTTGCTATGTGGGCTTTCATGCTAGGCCACCAATACGTAGTTTTCAAGTCGTGGTACATCTTATCCGAACCAGGATGTACTGAGTAACGAGACTTGTGCGCTTCATCCATCACAAGCTCGCGTAAGTTTCCATAAAGTGGGACCCAGATGCGCCCTGTTACATAGTAAGCGTCGTCTTCCTTCTGTTCTAACCGTTTCTTTGGTCCTCATAAAGACTCGGCCCTGATGTTCTCTGCCTTCAATGCTTCAACCTGAGCATTTCGTATTTGAGTAGGAAGACTAGATTGGATGGTAAGTTGTAACGCTCGCACACGCTTAGGTGTAGTATCCTTTCGACTTAGGGCATCAGCCACAACATTGGCTTTGCCTGGATGGTACTTGATCGCGCATTCGTAATCATTCAAGAGCTCAACCCATCATCGTTGTCGCATGTTTAACTCCTTTTGCTTAAAGATATGCTCGAGACTCCTGTGATCGGTGTAAATGGTGCACTTGTACCGTACAGGTAGTATCTCCATATCTTGAGAGCAAAAACCACTGCTCCCAATTCCAAGTCATGCGTAGTGTAGTTCCTTTCGTGAACTTTAAGTTGGCGTGATGCGTAAGCAATGACCCTGTCACATTGCATCAACACGCAACCAAGTCCTTGGATGGACGCGTCCCAATAAACCACAAAATCATCCATGCCTTCAGGCAATGAGAGGATAGGCGTGCTACAAAGTCTATCCTTTAAGTGCTGAAATGCCGATTCCTGTGCATCACCCCAATGATAGGTGACACCCTTCTGAGTTAGCAAGGTGAGAGGTTGCGCAATCTTGGAGAAATCCTTGATAAACCTTCTGTAGTAACCTGCCAAACCCAAGAATTGGCGGATTTCTGTTGGTGTACGGGGTGCAGACCAATTCTTGATCGAGTCTACCTTGGACGGATCAACATGAATCCCATCCTTGTTTACCACATGGCCTAGAAAATGGACCTCATGAAGCCAGAAGTCACATTTCGAGAACTTGGCGTAAAGCTGCTCTGTTCGAAGGAGTTCCAAAATAAGTCGTAGATGTTGCTCGTGTTCCTCCTGACTCTTAGAATAGATCAGGATGTCGTTGATGAAAACTATAACAAACTTATCCAGATAAGGCTTGCACACTCTATTCATAAGATCCATGAAGACCGCAGGTGCATTCGTCAATCCAAAAGGCATAACCAGGAACTCGTAATGCCCATAACAAGTCCTGAATGCTGTTTTAGAGATATCCTCATCTCGGACTCTCAGTTGATGGTAGCCTGACCTCAGGTCAATCTTTGAGTAGAAACTCGACCCTTTCAACTGGTCGAATAAGTCATCAATGCATGGAAGAGGGTAGCGATTCTTCACCGTCACCTTGTTGAGTTCGCGGTAGTCAATACACATTCTGAAGGTACCGTCTTTCTTCTTCACAAATAACACTGGGGCTCCCCAGGGCGAAGAACTAGGATGAATGAATCCCTTGTCCAAGAGTTCTTGTAGTTGCGTAGAGAGTTCTTCCAACTCTGATGGAGCTAAGCGATACGGTGCACGAGCTATTGGTGCGGCTCCAGGAGCTAGTTCAATCTGAAATTCGACTTGGCGATGAGGCGGAAGACCAGGTAGTTCCTCAGGAAATACCTTAGGATAGTCGCGTACAATAGGAATATCTTCTATCTTCTTCTCCTTTGTCGATGTATCAGTAACGAGAGCCAAAATAGCAGTGTGGCCCTTCCGCAAACACTTCTGGGCCTTAAGGAAAGAGATGATCCTCACCACAGCACCACTCTTGTCGCCACGAATCATGAGTAGTTCATCACCTGAACTAGGAATACGGACAATCTTCTCGTTGCAAAGAATCTCTGCTTGGTGTTGGGATAACCAATCCATCCCAATGACAACGTCGAAACTACCCAGAACGATAGGAATGAGGTCGATAGAAAAGGTCTGATTAGCAAGAACAAGATTACAACCCTTGACTACGTGTGTGGCCTCTAAACTTTTACCATTAGCTAGCTCTACAATGTGCTTGGTGTTCAAAAGTGTTGGGGTACGCTTAAGCATTTGACTAACTTTTAAGGACACGTAGCTAGTATCGGCACCCGAATCAAATAAAACAGTAACATAAAAGTCGTCCAGTAGGAACTTACCCGTCACTACATTGGGATCATTCCTCGCTTCACCCTGGCCAATCACGAATACACGCCCCCTGGCACCATTGCCATCGTTGTTGCCCCCATTGTTACCATTCCCCTGATTATTGTTGTTGTTCTGATTCTGGTTCAGCTGGGGACAGTCTCTCTTGAAGTGGCCTTCAGCTCCACACTGAAAACACCCTTTGTTGTTGCCCTGTTGTTGCTGATGCTGCTGTCATTGATTCTGTGGGGCTTGTTGTTGCTGACGATTCTGATTCTTGGGGCGTAAACTCCTTCAATCCTTTGCGGCGTGGCCTGTCTTGTTGCACCGATGACAGTTACTCCTGGTGCATGGCCCGCTGTGGTGTAGGTTACAGCGATTGCATTTGGGGTGAATTCCCCTGTACCCACCTTGACTTTGGCTACTAGTTGATTGCTGACTAGGGCTCTTGTAGTCGTCAGTCCTTCTCTGCTGAGACTGAGACTGAACAGAAGTTGAACCTTTGCTTGAAGCTCCATCCCATTTACGCTTGTTGTCGCTGGGAGCATGAGAAGTAGTAGCACTAATGTGCTTTGGTAATTTGTTCTGCTCCACCGCCTGATCAGTGAGACGATGAGCCAATAGAACAACTTGTTGGATGGTGGCGAGGTTAGCTGAAGTCACATGACTTTGAATCTCTGGCACTAAACCTTTAAGGTACAGTTCGATACGTTTGATGGGAGGATCCACCATAGTAGGACACAAGATAGCCAGCTCGTTCGATCTTTTCGTGTACGCTTCAATTTCTGACCCCGTCATCTTTAAGTTGAAGAACTCTACCTCTAGCTTGTGAATGTCATCACGATTACAGTACTCTTCCTTGATCAATTCCTTGAAATCGTTCCATGGGGTGGCATTAGCAGCAACCAACCCCAGCATTTGGACTTGAGCGTTCCACCACGTGAGTGCTACACCCTCGAGAGTACCAGTAGCATACTTCACCCTACGAGCCTTGGGGCATTAACACATCTCGAAAACAGATTCGAGTTTCTCGAACCAGTGGAGGAGGCCTACAGCTCCTTCAGTACCATTGAAGGTACTAGGTCGGCAGTCCATAAAGGTTTTGAAAGTGCACACCGGAGGCTGTGCAGGTAGACCTGTCGCGAGAGTAAGAAAGGACAAAGTTTAACATAAAGGTTGGCTCACGAGACTAGGACCTAGAGATCCTAGAGTGAGTTGAAATGGCAGGGTATACCTCCTGCCTGAGCGGCTGCAAGTACCGCAGCAACTTGTTCATTGATCAAAGCCGTCAGCTGGGCTTGTGTTAGGTTAACACGTCCACTCATGATCTTCACAATAACGAGAACATAAGTGAGAAAAGTGTCGCGATAATGCGAACGTGTGGAGTGACAGAAGAGAGTAAACACGCAATGTTGCAAATAGTCGTTACTATGTTATCTAAGCATACCATGAGCAATGTTCTATGGAAACTAACAGGCGGGCAATATAAATGTAAATCATATCACCTATAGTATCGAGCCTTGCATGTGGAGCGAAGCGTCGTTGTGGATCGTTAAGCACTGTACAGGTTATAGTCTGGTTTTATCAAAACTTTTCCCTTTTTAAAACCAAGTTCACTATAACCAATGGCTCTGATACCAAACTGTCACACCCCCAAAATCCACACGCGAAGCATCACCGCATGGAGGCGTGACATGACCAGGATCAAGCCACCAATCATATTGAACAATGTAATATAATAAAGATAAACCAACCACAATATAATCGTGTCCAAAATAAATTAACCAAATCCAAGTATTAGCGGAAGCATAAAGTGTAAAACCAAATTATAAGTTTTAAAAGTTCAAATGTTCCACATGGAACTCAACATTCCATGTCCACAACGACTCTTCCCCATGCAAGCTCCAGCTAAGTACCTAAGGACCTGCAAAGCATGTAGTAATGAGTCAACAACAAAGTTGAGCGAGTTCACAGTTGGGTATTTGTTTAAGTTATTCCAAAAACATAGTTCCCTTTAACTGGCACCCTTGCCGTGGGGGCTACCCCATAGTTGAAAACGTGTTATGTTTAATCCCGTTTACTCTGGCAATCCAGCCTTGGGGGCTACCCCATGTTTACATTACTAGACTCGTTACCATATCGACCACTGACTTTAGTCATGTTTATGTGCCCTTAGCGTCAATGTCTATCATCATTGACGTGCCCAGATCCATTAGTTCACACCCGTCCTCTGCGGCATGGTGTGAGGCTTGTCAGACCAAAATAGCGCAATCTAACTAATGACCCGCTCGCCATTGGTGTCACACCCCGACCACGTAAAACAACAAAACGTGGCGGAAACGTCGGGGAGTGTTGTAACAGAATCATTGTTTCATAACACATGGAAATTGAAATATTGTTTTATTGAATAAAAGAGTTACAATGTCTTGACAATCAAAGAAATATAACATAAATAACTAGTCTTGCATCTTTTATTGTCACTAAGGCCCAAGTCCGCCTAAGTGTATCTTGATAAATCCTATGCATCATATCCTGAAACACATGTGAAAATAGGTACGTCAGCATAAAAATGACTGTGAGATACATAGGTTTTGTGAAAATAAGATTCATGACTTATGTTTAAGAAAATGTTTAGTCATGAACCTTGTAATTTGCTTTGTCTTGTAAATCATTTGAAAAGTGATAAATAAACCAAATGATATATATATGTATGAAAGAATAATACATGGTTAAGTAAATAACCAAGTAAAATGAGTTTGTATTAGATAAGTTGTTTGTAAAACAATGTATTGTGAAAAGTATGTTATTTGTATAAAATGTTATATGTCTAAATTGAAATGATTCAAATAACGCTACGATATGTAATACCATACAAGCACTTATATATAGGAAGTACCAGCGGCGTATCCACCATGCTTGTATCATATTACACACGCCTCGTTACTTAAATCACGTACTCAAACCAAACCACCAAAGTAAAATGTTTATGTATAATCAAATGTCAAAATGTTTGTGTGAAAGACATGTCTAATGTCTATGTCTAATGTAAATCATGAATTGTGTATATAAATGTCAAAATGTTTATGTATAGTAAGTGAAATATATCAACTAAACCATATGTAAAATGCACAAAAACAAGGTATTGAAGTAAAACATGGTTTAAATCAAAGTTATGTTTTGTGTAATAAATGCATGCTATACTGATACAAACATCTATGCGGTATTGTGAAAATTCATACATCCAAGCCTTGCGACTGTAGAATAAACCCTAGCACAAAGTCTAAGGTCCACCTAGAAACGTATTCGGATTCGGTCATTCCTTCCAATCCAAACAAACCCGGGATTTCAGGAATGGGAGTTGTCAAGTCCTATGGTACCATTACCTACTAACGAGCGGCGTAGCTAATGTTAATGAATATATTGTCCCATTTAAACAACCCAAATGTCATACCAAAATGTAAGCATGTGATGAATAACAAATGTACTAAGTATGCACACAATGGGCATACATAGCATAAAATGTAATGTAAAATGATGTACTAAGTATGCACACAATGGGCATACATAGCATAAAATGTAATGTAAAATGATGTACTAAGTATGCACACAATGGGCATACATAGCATAAAATGTAATGTAAAACGATGTACTAAGTATGCACACGATGGGCATACATAGCATAAAATGTAATGTAAAACGATGTACTAAGTGTGCACACAATGGGCATACATAGCATAAAATGTAATGTAAAATGATGTACTAAGTATGCACACGGTGGGCATACATAGCATAAACACAATGAAATCATGTACTATAAGTGTACTATTGAACATAACAAGCATATGATATGAAAGCATGAAAGTAACAAGTAGGCACATGTGTTTCACCCCAAAACAGTTTGAAAAACAATAAAAGAGGGGTCTATGTACTCACTTGAGATTGCTTAGTAGTCCTTGAGTAACAACCAAACAATGTTAGAGATCACGGATATCAAACGGCACCTAATATAGGTAACTATGTTAATATACCGGACCTAAATCGGAGGATTGGATAGAATGAGGGTTCGTAAACCAAATGAGTATGGGAACTCATGTAATATGGTTTAACAAAGCCCACATACTAAAATGAAACCTAACCTAAGTGCTTACGACCCATTACGACCCGTTTAGGTAGCTTACGCTACTTTAACGTGTCGTTCGTGTAAAACGCGTTCGGAATGCCTAACTAGTCCTATGATAAGTAAAATATGCCTTAACATGTCTAATATTGTTACCAAATCAGTTTAGATACCAAAAGTTATGTTACATATGCTTAAAATGAATTTTGGCATCAAAAGGGCATTTTGGTAATTTACCTAAGGCATATAAACTACCTATCATACAACTACTTAAACGAAGCGACCGTAAGGTATAACCTCGGAAGGTTATTCCCTATATACTATAGTCACCTAATGTGTTTGGTCGGATCCTAATGATCGACCAAACGGGTCGGGTTCGAAAGTATAAGCGATTGTTTAGATCGCTTACCTTACGACCCTATATAAGCACTAAACTAAAAGTGATGAGCTAAGCATGTTAAAACATGCTTAACTAAGTTAGAAAACAAGTTTGGTATCAAAACAAACGGTTTTGATACCCAAAAGTAGTTTGGTTACAAAATACGCAAGAATACGCATTTTGGCCTAAACAACGACTCGTCACTGAGCCTAGATAACGTGGTAATCAGTAGGTATAGTCACTAGGGACTATAACCATCGTGATTATGCTCACGTTATGAAGTTCAAACGAACTTCGTGTTGACTGTCACACCCCGACCACGTGTAACATACAAAACGTGGCGGAAACGTCGGGAAGTGTTGTAACAGAATTAATGTTTCATAACCATGGATACCAAAAAGTGTTTCGTTTTATTAAACATTGAATAATTACATCGTCCGGAAATCTAAATACACAATTTAAACATAGTCTATCATTGTTATTGAGTCACTAAGGCCTTGTCCAGTCCTATGTGAGCATGCATCCTATCAATCGATATCTTTCAACAATACCTGAAACACATGTGAAAACGAGGTCAGCAAAGAAATGCTGGCGAGTACATAGGTTTTGTGAAAATAAGATTCATGACTTCTGTTTAAGAAAATGTTTAGTCATGAACCTTGTAATTTGCTTTGTCTTTGTAAATCATTTGAAAAATAATAAGTTCAGATGATATGTATAAATAAGAGAATAATGCATGATTAAATGAATAACCATGTAAAATGAGTTTGTATAAGATAAGTTGTTTGTAAATCAATGTATTGTGAAAAGTATGTTATTTGTATAAAATGTTATATGTTTAAATTGAAATGATTTAAACAACGCTACGATATGTAATACCATATAAGCACTTATATATAGGAAGTACCAGCGGCGTATCCACCATGCTTATATCATATTACACACGCCTCGTTACTTAAATCACTTACTCAAACCAAACCAACAATGTAAGATGTCTATGTATAAACCAACTGCCAAATGTATTGGAATAATATGTCAAAATGTTCATGTCAAGATGTAAATCATGTTATGTATAACCAATGTCAAAAGTGTTTGTGTCAAATGTAAACCATGTAATGTGTAACCAAAATGACATGTATGGCTAGTGAAATGCATCAACTAAACCATAGGTGAAACGCACAAAACAAAGTATTGAAGTAAAACTTGGTTTAAATCAATACTATGTTTCGTGGAAATGCATGATCAAATGTAAATCATGTCCAAATGTTTACCCAATAGTTAAAACATTTTGTGAAATCGTTCAAATCGTTCTTGTTTTAATTGTGAAACTACTTTATGGTCGATTTTCTAGTAACATTCAAACCTTCTTGACTCGTTCATCGTTCCAACTCGTTCTCGTTCTTAACAAACCCTTACCAAAGGGTAAATTAATAATTACAGATTCAGTCGTTACCCAAAATACCCACACATAACCATGGGTATAGAGAATAACGGGATTTGTCAGATCCTATGGTACCATAACCTAATACTGGTCGGCTTGATCATTGCTAATGAATGTCATTGGTTATGTAACTACAACCAACAAGTTTGTTCACTTTATTGAAATCGTTCTTGAAACCATTGTAATTGTTTTTGAAACCATTGTAATCGTTCTTGAAACCATTGTTATCGTTCTTGAAACCACATTGTAATTATTTTTGAAACCATTGTAATCGTTCTTGAAATCATTGTTAAGACATTTAGCACATATGAGTCACCCCAAAACAGTTGAAAACAGTAAAAGAGGGGAATAATGTACTCGCCTGAGAATGCTTAGAGGTCTTGAACAACAACCAAACAAAGCTAGAGGGAGCACGGAATCAGTCGGCAATCTAAAACTATATAAATAAACCGGACTTAAATCGGGAGATCGGATAGGATGAGGCTTGGTAAACCAAATGAGTATTGGAACTCATATGATATGGTTTAACAAGGCCTACATACTACATTGAGACTAACCTAAGTGCTTTCGACCCATCGCGGCCCATTAAGGTAACATACGCTACTTTAACGCGTCGTGCGCGCAAAGCGCGTTCGAGACGTCTAACTAGTCCTATGACAAGTGTTATATGCCTAAACATGTTACATAATCAGTTATGTGACGAAAGTTTAGGTTACATATGATTAATTACCAATTATACATGAAAAGGGTATTTTGGTAATTTACCTAAGGCACATAAACTACCTATCATACAACTACTTAAACGATGTGACCATAAGGTATAACCCCGGAAGGTTATTCCCTATACACTATGGTCACCTAATGTATTTGGTCGGATCCTAATGATCGACCAAATGGGTCGGGTTCGAAGGTATAAGCGATTTATTAGATCGCTTACACTACGACCCTAGACAACGTGGTAATCAGTAGGCATAGTCCCAAAGGACTATAACCAACGTGATTACACTCACGTTGCGAAGTTCAAACGAACTTCGCATTGACCATAAACTGGTCAACGCAGAAAGTCAAACAAAGTTTGACTTTCAGACTCGAAAAGAGTCGAAAAGCAATAAAAGAACGAAAGAATACTTACGAAGGGTCCCCGAATGCTAATCTAGATCGAAATAACTCAGGTATGAAACAAAGGTTCCAACTTAGAGTCTTTAAGATCAGATTCTAGTGGTTTTGAAGCAATGGGGGTGGGGTATTTATAGTTTTCGGGTAACCGTTAAGATCGTTTCATGGAAACCGTGCTCGAATCTCATGCGTACACTTGTCGCTAAGTTATGGTAGCCTAAAAATGGTCCTAAATCAGCTGAAAGGTCAAGTTAGAACTTGTGGTTGTGGTTAAAACAGCTGGAATATGCTGACTGCTCGTTCTTATCTGTTCTGTTAGTCTGATGTGGCCCGCTTCAGGATCAGACAAACCTCAGGCGGGCCGCCTGGGGCTTCTGATCAGAACATAAGTTTCAAAAGTGACAGTTTTGGTCCCTTTTGTGTTTTAAGCCCATTTCCGGCACTTCTAAGGCCCGTCAAGCCAACTTTAAGGCCCTAAAATGATGCCTAAACATTGTGTACATGAAACATGCTCAAAAATGTGTCGGATGTTGGTTCGTTTGGCCGTACGAACGCGATGTTCGCTTAATTACGACGGAATGCGCACAAGCGCGAAAAAAACGATCCAAAATGCGTGACGAATGGATTTTTCTTATGCCAAACACTAAAATAAAATATTTTAGTGCTTACATAAATTTTTTTGATGTCCAGATGTATTCAGAACGTAAGTTATGCGCGAAAATGCAAACTTGTGCACTTTTTGACACTTTTAGTCCCTGAATGACCCAAAAGTTTGTTTTAGCATACCGAACCCCTCAAAGCCTATTTCTAAGCTATGTGAAGGATATTTATGGTATGTTTAACTTATGGTCATGTTCTGGAATGTTTGTTACATTTCAAATTGGCATACTTTCGCAGTTTGTCAACTTTAGTCCCTGTAAGCGATTTTAACTTGATTTTGCCATACCAAAGCCTTCGAAACTTATTTCTAAGTTATGTAAAGGTTATTTAAGGTATGTTAAGCCTATTTCACTACTCCGGAGTGTTCATTGCATTTAACTGGTTATATTTACGCATCAGATCGCGTATAACCTTCCAGAAAGTGATTTAAAGCTTAAAATCGAACAAAATTTGATATGTGCAAATGATACACATATTTTTACAAATCCCAAGTATGAAACACAAAATTTCATTGGTTTGGCATTTGTTTGATGATCACAGTGACACAGGTGTCACAGTCTCCCCTACTTTAGGAAATTTCATCCCGAAATTTAATTAGAGGAAACCTGTGAGAGCTTAAAAGCATGAAGTTTGAAAAGATCGAACAACATTGGTTAGGGTTCTGAACTTCTAGTAACCTTAATAACATTATGCTTGCAATGTAAGAGGGACACTTATATACAAGTATATGAAGCGCCATTGATGCGTCCACCATACCTTCATTACATCGTTCTCATTTTGTTATTGTGGTCGCTATCGGTTCTTACACATAATAAATCTTACTGGGTTTCTGTGCACTAAATTTCATAATTATGTACGCGTCCATAATTAGACAATTCCTTGCACAGTTTACACAGTCTATTTTATAACGTGTAGGGTAAAACCAAATGAATAATCCTGTGATGCGTGTGACTAGACCGCCATAGAGTCCTTTTAATTAAATCAATAAATGATCTAAATAGACTATCAAGGAGTCTGTTCAGCTACATCACTAGATGTCGTTCTTTAACCAAATTGTGAATAAATCTTTTTTTTTTTTTTTTTGACTAGACCACTAAAAGGTCTCTCTTCGAGTCATGAAATGGTACTATATAATCCCAAGGGTCTTAACTACCACGTAGAAGCCCATTAAGGATTTAAGGTAGTACCTTTTGAATATCCTACTATGAATCCCTTATATATAGATATAAAAGATTCTATGAGGATTTTGAAAATCGGATCACACAAAAACATAAAGGAGAACACATAACACGTAATCACATAATCGCATAATCGTTTAATTTGTTATCTTTGGACACGGGTATTTAAAGCATACTAGGAATCAAATCCTTATTTGCAGCAATTTGAATGGATCCACATGAATATCCTGTTTGTTGACTACATGACCCAAAAACTGAACTTCTTTAAGCCAAAATTTCCTCTTGGAGGATTTAGCGAAAAGTTTGTTCCTTCTTTAGGGGTTCCAATGTCAACGAAGGTGTTGATCGTGATCGGCTAGGGACATGAATAGATCAAGATGTCATCAATAACAACAATGACGAACTGATCCAAATAACGCTTGCAGACTCTATTTACTAAGTCCTTGTTGATGGCTGGAGCATTTGTCAAGCCAAAAGGCATGACTGTAAACTCGTAATGGCCATACTTCGTGCAGAAAACCGTTTTGGGAATATCTTCTTCGAGAATACAAAGTTGATGATACCCAAAACGCAAATCGATCTTGGAAAAGCATGAAACACTATGCAGTTGATCGGAGAAATCGTTGATTTAAGATAGGGGATATCGATTCTTGATGGTAAGCTTACTAGGCTTACGTTAATCGATATACATTCGAAAAGATCCATTTTTCTTTTCACAAAGAGGACAGAAGTTTCTCCAAGGTGAAAAGTTCGGACGGATGAATCCTTTATCAGACAACTCTTGAAGCTGTTTTGATAATTCTTGCATCTCGAACGGTGCAAGACGATAAGATACTTTAGATTTAAAAGAAACAAGTGTTTGAGGTTCTTAGGGAGATCACAAGTGATCATAAAAATGACAGAACCACATGAGTAGTTTTGTCTTTGTGTTGACATCATAAGGTTGGATCAAACATTCATACAATTGCATTAGTTAAAAAATAAAACCACAAATTTTTATTTATATAACAACCGCATTGTCTTTAAATGTTACAAGATAACAACCAGAGGAAATACAAAATGCTAATTGTTCACTCCTTCATCATTGAGTGCCTCATTGCTGTTAAACACTCGACCACGTGCTGGATTCACATTGACGTTGACGTTCGCATTTGGGTTTGCGTTAGCATTTGCATTCACCAATCTCGGACAGTTGTGGCGGAAGTGACCAATCTCTCCGCAGTTGAAACATGACCCCAGTGGGAATCTCGCAGCATTCCCTTGAGCCGGAGCTTGAACCTGAGCAGCCTGATTTTGTCCCAAACGACAAACATTGGCCAAATGCCTAAGTTTACCACACGTCGTGCATTGCCAGCAAGCTTGTTGTACCGCGTGATGACCGTTGCAGCGTGCACAATGAGGTGCGGTACCGGCATATACTTTCTTTGCAGGTGGCTGAGCTGGTGGGTTCCGCGGGTTCTAAGCAGTCTGTGCTGTAACAGCAAAGTTCTGAACACCCTTTCGCTTTCTTGATTTCTTTGACGTCTCACCTTCCTTACCCTTCTTGTTTTGACCTTTCTTGCTATCCTCCTTGTTAGACCCCTGCTTCTTACCCTTGTCACCCTTTCTGTGTAACTTATTTTTCTGAATCTGCGACTCAGTCAAAGTCGCAGCTAACTCGATCGCCTGACAGAGTGTGGTAGGGCTACTACCAGTAAGGATGTCTTGTACCGAGTCAGGTAGGCCGTCGATATACCTTTCGATAGCCTTGTCGAGTGGGGTAACCATTGTCGGGCAAAGCAGACTCAACTCCTCAAACCTATCAGTATACGCCCTGTGCTCACCACTATCTTGCTTCAACTCATCAAATTCCTTCTCCAAAGCTCGCTGCTCATGACGAGGACAGAATTCCCTCATCATAAGGGCCCTAAGTTCAGCCCATGTCTGTGCTAGAGCAACTTCTGCACCACGATCCCTCATAACCCCGTTCCACCATGTGAGAGCCCTCTTCTGAAACACACTCGAAGAAAACTTGACCTTGCGATTGTCAGGACACTGCACGTGGCGGAAAGTATTCTCAATGCTCTCGAACCATTGAAGAAGCCCAGTCGCTCCTTCAGAACCACTAAACTTGAGTGGTTTAGCCTGGTTAAAATCCTTGTATTTGCATGGAACATTGTTGTTGTTGTTGGCTTGGTTCCATTGAGCAAAGAGGTTTGGGAATTGAGCAGCCATTTGCTGCGCAATGATTTCTGCCAATTCGGCAGTCGCTATCTGGCTTTCGCGTCGAGGAGGCATTCTAAAAGAGGAAAAATGAAAGGAAACGAGTGAGAGAATTAGACGAAAAGAATGAGATGAAACAAATCTGATGAAAGCAAGGATAGTGGTCATTTGTTTGTTACTACAAAGCAACAACCGACACACAGTGACTAACCAAAGTAAATGGATCAAAAATAATGTATCGCAAAGACATGCTCGCCTATAAGTGAACACTCATCCCAAGAATTCCCAGGTAAGCACAACTGGTCTCGCGTCTGATGAGATATATACGAAGTGCTTGCCTAGACAGAAAACCCAGAATATAGGCATTCACCCTTCCAGTTTGCACGTGTTCACATTATTTAAAACCCAAAACCTTGACGAGATTTTGAAAACTCAAAGGGGTTCAAAACCATATAACAAAGGGTTCAAAACCTTACAATAGAGGGTTCAAAACCTAGTAATCAATCATCCTAGAATAGATGATTAGTTTTCAAAGCGGTTTTGAATTTTATGTTCTTGTTGTGGTCGTCGCCTAAGGATAGGTGACGGTATTGTTTTATGACTAAACGCAAGTAAACTCGCGTTAGGGTCCTAAGAAGGTTATAGACTAGGTCAAAGCATTACTAATAAACTAATTCCCTATAACCATTGGCTCTGATACCATCTTTTCTGTCACACCCCGACCACGTGTAACATACAAAACGTGGCGAAAACGTCGGGAAGTGTTGTAACAGAATTAATGTTTCATAACCATGGATACCAAAAAGTGTTTCGTTTTATTAAACATTGAATAATTACATCGTCCGGAAATCTAAATACACAATTTAAACATAGTCTATCATTGTTATTGAGTCACTAAGGCCTTGTCCAGTCCTATGTGAGCATGCATCCTATCAATCGATATCTTTCAACAATACCTGAAACACATGTGAAAACGAGGTCAGCAAAGAAATGCTGGCGAGTACATAGGTTTTGTGAAAATAAGATTCATGACTTCTGTTTAAGAAAATGTTTAGTCATGAACCTTGTAATTTGCTTTGTCTTTGTAAATCATTTGAAAAATAATAAGTTCAGATGATATGTATAAATAAGAGAATAATGCATGATTAAATGAATAACCATGTAAAATGAGTTTGTATAAGATAAGTTGTTTGTAAATCAATGTATTGTGAAAAGTATGTTATTTGTATAAAATGTTATATGTTTAAATTGAAATGATTTAAACAACGCTACGATATGTAATACCATATAAGCACTTATATATAGGAAGTACCAGCGGCGTATCCACCATGCTTATATCATATTACACACGCCTCGTTACTTAAATCACTTACTCAAACCAAACCAACAATGTAAGATGTCTATGTATAAACCAACTGCCAAATGTATTGGAATAATATGTCAAAATGTTCATGTCAAGATGTAAATCATGTTATGTATAACCAATGTCAAAAGTGTTTGTGTCAAATGTAAACCATGTAATGTGTAACCAAAATGATATGTATGGCTAGTGAAATGCATCAACTAAACCATAGGTGAAACGCACAAAACAAAGTATTAAAGTAAAACTTGGTTTAAATCAATACTATGTTTCGTGGAAATGCATGATCAAATGTAAATCATTTCCAAATGTTTACCCAATAGTTAAAACATTTTGTGAAATCGTTCAAATCGTTCTTGTTTTAATTGTGAAACTACTTTATGGTCGATTTTCTAGTAACATTCAAACCTTCTTGACTCGTTCATCGTTCCAACTCGTTCTCGTTCTTAACAAACCCTTACCAAAGGGTAAATTAATAATTACAGATTCAGTCGTTACCCAAAATACCCACACATAACCATGGGTATAGAGAATAACGGGATTTGTCAGATCCTATGGTACCATAACCTAATACTGGTCGGCTTGATCATTGCTAATGAATGTCATTGGTTATGTAACTACAACCAACAAGTTTGTTCACTTTATTGAAATCGTTCTTGAAACCATTGTAATTGTTTTTGAAACCATTGTAATCGTTCTTGAAACCATTGTTATCGTTCTTGAAACCACATTGTAATTATTTTTGAAACCATTGTAATCGTTCTTGAAATCATTGTTAAGACATTTAGCACATATGAGTCACCCCAAAACAGTTGAAAACAGTAAAAGAGGGGAATAATGTACTCGCCTGAGAATGCTTAGAGGTCTTGAACAACAACCAAACAAAGCTAGAGGGAGCACGGAATCAGTCGGCAATCTAAAACTATATAAATAAACCGGACTTAAATCGGGAGATCGGATAGGATGAGGCTTGGTAAACCAAATGAGTATTGGAACTCATATGATATGGTTTAACAAGGCCTACATACTACATTGAGACTAACCTAAGTGCTTTCGACCCATCGCGACCCATTAAGGTAACATACGCTACTTTAACGCGTCGTGCGCGCAAAGCGCGTTCGAGACGTCTAACTAGTCCTATGACAAGTGTTATATGCCTAAACATGTTACATAATCAGTTATGTGACGAAAGTTTAGGTTACATATGATTAATTACCAATTATACATGAAAAGGGTATTTTGGTAATTTACCTAAGGCACATAAACTACCTATCATACAACTACTTAAACGATGTGACCATAAGGTATAACCTCGGAAGGTTATTCCCTATACACTATGGTCACCTAATGTATTTGGTCGGATCCTAATGATCGACCAAATGGGTCGGGTTCGAAGGTATAAGCGATTTATTAGATCGCTTACACTACGACCCTAGACAACGTGGTAATCAGTAGGCATAGTCCCAAAGGACTATAACCAACGTGATTACACTCACGTTGCGAAGTTCAAACGAACTTCGCATTGACCATAAACTGGTCAACGCAGAAAGTCAAACAAAGTTTGACTTTCAGACTCGAAAAGACTCGAAAAGCAATAAAAGAACGAAAGAATACTTACAAAGGGTCCCCGAATGCTAATCTAGATCGAAATAACTCAGGTATGAAACAAAGGTTCCAACTTAGAGTCTTTAAGATCAGATTCTAGTGGTTTTGAAGCAATGGGGGGTGGGGTATTTATAGTTTTCGGGTAACCGTTAAGATCGTTTCATGGAAACCGTGCTCGAATCTCATGCGTACACTTGTCGCAAAGTTATGGTAGCCTAAAAATGGTCCTAAATCAGCTGAAAGGTCAAGTTAGAACTTGTGGTTGTGGTTAAAACAGCTGGAATATGCTGACTGCTCATTCTTATCTGTTCTATTAGTCTGATGCGGCCCGCTTCAGGATCAGACAAACCTCAGGCGGGCCGCCTGGGGCTTCTGATCAGAACATAAGTTTCAAAAGTGACAGTTTTGGTCCCTGTTGTGTTTTAAGCCCATTTCCGGCACTTCTAAGGCCCGTCAAGCCAACTTTAAGGCCCTAAAATGATGCCTAAACATTGTGGACATGAAACATGCTCAAAAATGTGTCGGATGTTGGTTCGTTTGGCCGTACGAACGCGATGTTCGCTTAATTACGACGGAATGCGCACAAGCGCGAAAAACACGATCCAAAATGCGTGACGAATGGATTTTTCTTATGCCAAACACTAAAATAAAATATTTTAGTGCTTACATAAATTTTTTTGATGTCCAGATGTATTCAGAACGTAAGTTATGCGCGAAAATGCAAACTTGTGCACTTTTTGACACTTTTAGTCCCTGAATGACCCAAAAGTTTGTTTTAGCATACCGAACCCCTCAAAGCCTATTTCTAAGCTATGTGAAGGATATTTATGGTATGTTTAACTTATGGTCATGTTCCGGAATGTTTGTTACAGTTCAAATTGGCATACTTTCGCAGTTTGTCAACTTTAGTCCCTGTAAGCGATTTTAACTTGATTTTGCCATACCAAAGCCTTCGAAACTTATTTCTAAGTTATGTAAAGGTTATTTAAGGTATGTTAAGCTTATTTCACTATTCCGGAGTGTTCGTTGCATTTAACTGGTTATATTTACGCATCAGATCGCGTATAACCTTCCAGAAAGTGATTTAAAGCTTGAAATCGAACAAAATTTGATATGTGCAAATGATACACATATTTTTACAAATCCCAAGTATGAAACACAAAATTTCATTGGTTTGGCATTTGTTTGATGATCGCAGTGACACAGGTGTCACATTGACCATAAAATGGTCAACGCAGAAAGTCAAACAAAGTTTGACTTTTACGCTAAACGAATAAAAAAACGAAGGAACACTTACAAAGGGTCCCCGAAAGCTAATCTTGATCCAAGTAGCTCAGGTATGAAGCAATGGCTTCAACTTAGAGCTTTTAGATCATATTTTTGTGGGTTTTGGGTTGAATGGGGTTGGGTATTTATAGGATCTTCCATATAGAATATTCCTAGCATATTCCAAGCATATTCCTAGCATATTCCAAGCATATTCCTAGCATATTCCAAGCATATTCCTAGCATATTCCTAGCATATTCCAAGCATATTCCTAGCATATGCCAAGCATATTCCTAGCATATTCCAAGCATATTCCTGGCATATTCCTTAGCATATACCTTAGCATATTCCTGGCATATGGCTAAAACGGGTATTTAACTGAGTACCGGGTATTTTATCTAGCGTTTAAATCCCGGTTTATGGCGTTCTAAATTATTTTTATTACTCTATAAAAACAAACTCGCCAAGATATTACTGAAATAAATTTCAGTTGCCAGGACTGGCTGCGTTGTCTGCGTTTTGCAGTAGAAGCACTGTGTTGCGCAGAAACACACGGTACGCGCTTAAACTTTGAAAAATAACGTTTTTAGGCGTTTTAATTTATTTTTCAACACGGACCTGATTAAAATAAGATTTTAATCATAACAGAATATTTGTGGGATTTAAATATTATCCGGTCGGTCACCAACGTTCGTTTGGTCGTACGATCGCGATGTTCGGTTAATTACGACGGAATGCGCATAAGCGCGAAAAACGATCCAAATTGCGCGACGAATGGATTTTTCTTATGCCAAACACTAAAATAAAATATTTTAGTGCTTACATAAATTTTTTGGATGTCCGGATGTATTCAGAACGTATGTTATGCGCGAAAGTGCAAACTTGTGCACTTTTTGACACTTTTAGTCCCTGAATGAGCCAAAAGTTTATTTTAGCACACCGAACCCCTCAAAGCCTATTTCTAAGCTATGTAAAGGATATTTATGGTATGTTTAACTTATGGTCATGTTCCGGAATGTCTGTTACAGTTCAAATTGGCATACTTTCGTAGTTTGTCAAATTTAGTCCCTGTAAGCGAATTAACTTGTTTTTGCCATACCAAAGCCTTCAAAACTTATTTCTAAGTTATGTAAAACTTATTTAAGGTATGTTAAGTATATTTCACTATTTCGTAGTGTTCGTTGCATTAAACTGGTTATATTTATGCATCAGTGCACGTATAACCTTCCAGAAAGCGATTTAGAGCCCGAAATCGAACAAGAATTGATATGTGCAAATGATACACATATTTGTACAAATCCCAAGTATGAAATACAATATTTCATTGGTTTGGTATTTGTTTGATGGTCGCAGTGACCCAGGTGTCACAATTGGCCCGGCGATTAAGTCGATATAAAAGGAGGGACTTCGTGATAGAGTTTTGGTCTAGTGAAATTTCAACTGTCCAAGAGGACGAGGAATTACATTCCTTAACCCATACTGTCCTACCCAAGAAGGACGAGGAATCCATATTCCTTAACCCATTCCCAACCCACCGGGAATTACCATACTTTGTAGAAAGTGTGAACTCACCTTAGGTTAGCTCGGCAGGTAAACGAAAGGTCAATCGAGCTGCTAGGGTCAACCACGTCCTAACATGGTTACCATACAAGTCAGGTCTAGGTTCAAGTAGTGCACATAAGTTTACATAGAACTAACAGGTCAAGAGCACGTAATGATCATGGCAAACACGTAGAACACCTCAGCAATCAACCGATTATTTAAGGGCATCAACCGATTATACATATCAATTGTTCATACATTACCACAACATAAAGAATCATTCATCATACATACAACCCTAGCCATCACATCGAAACATAAAATCATCTAACAAAACATTAATCGTGAAACACTAACCGGTTGAGAGAGGGATAGGATCGATCCGGGCAAGAAAGCTTCAAGAAAGGGGATGTTGATACCGTCGGCTTCGAGAGGAGAGAAAGAGAGAGTAGGGTTTGTGTGTTATGAATTATGAGGAACTAATCCCTAAGATGGGATATGTTTTCGTGTAAGATAGGGATGGGCCGAACCCTTCCTTGGGCTGCCCTATTGGTTTGGTTACAAAAGGTGTGGGCCGAGGATTGAGTGGCACTAAAGTCCAATAGCTTATGCGATCGGGTTAAAGTTGTGCGGTTACATTATATACAATCATTACACAAAATCACATAACACAACATAACATTTCATTTAAACTATGTGTCACACAATCACATATAATCCAGACAAGTTACATCAAAGCATTACTAGAGGTTCTAAATTACGAGTTGTCACAATAAAAGCAACTCATCCAGTGTGTAGCCAAAAAAATGAGAGGGATGATAGGGGTCTAAAATCGGCATAGAGTATAGTGGGAACCATCGGAGTGGCTCGTCAAGCGGTAAAGAAGTGGAGGGAGCAAACGGTGCAGTCTGAGGGATCTGAGCAAAAGCTGCTGAAGCAAAAGGATTGTAACTAGGATGCTGGCCTGAAGTACCTTCCCCTGGTCGGGGTGCAGGGATGTCCTGTAGGAAAACAATCGGTAAATCAGTGCGATGGACATCGGACTCTACAGGAGGGAGAGGAGCAACATCAGTGGGTACAGGTGGGGGAATAAATGGCTCAACAACTGGAAGATTAATAGGTGCAGGAACTGGGTCGGGAATAAGAGGTGCAATGTCTGGTAAACCAAAAGGGACAGGGTCATGAGCAGGAATCGGCTCAGGGTCAACAGGTGCAACATCAAGCTGATCAAAATGAATAGGGCCCAGCTCGGGGTCATGCTCGGGGTTGTGTGGAGGAGATTGTGCAGCAGACATAGCGGTGTCATCATCAGAATCGGTAGCATAACACTACAGTCCTACCGCCTGCAGGGCTGAGGATGTCACAGACTCAAAGGAGTCTGAAACCGAATGTAAACTGGACTCTGAGGATAACTCAATGACAGGGATCACAGGAGGTGGGACAGCAACAACATCCTCATCAATCTCTCCATCACCCTGGGCATCGACTGGAGGACCGTCTACAAACAGATCGATATCGTCATCAAACAGATCATCGAAGGGCCAATCCTCGGGAGGGATGACCACAAGAGGAACAGGATCGAGGATCAGAGCCACGATGTGCTCACCATCGGGATGACCAATGATGGGGTGATCATGGACTAGAACAGGAACGACAAAAGGATCCTCGTCAGGGAAACCATTAGCAAGAGGTAAATCATCACCAAAGTCGGGCAACGCGAATGGCTAGAAGTCGTCCTCGTCATCGGATAGCATGTCAGGATCACTCTCAGTGTCTGACGTAAGTATCTCTGGCTCAAGTGCAATCTCATCAACTGAGACGATGGCCATAGGGTCATCAATGTCTGATAATCCGCTATCTCTGAAGAAGACACGATGCCTGTAACATAACAATCACAACATGTGCACATATATTAACCACTAACACTCGGTATATGCAAACAAAGCAATCATAACCTAGACACTTATTCACGTTATCCTTCATGAAACCTTTCTATCTTTCCTAGTCTACCTCATGCAGGCTAAACCACCAATGTGACCATGCAATCGTGTTTCTCATCTTTCCTTTTGTAAAACGTTTGTTCCATGGATCTGGGCGTTTCGTGTATGCAATTAAAACATGTTGTAAAAGTATTTTCGTGAGAGCCCTAATGATTGTAGTCTAGACTCGAGAAAGAATCCTAGTTCGCTACAAACCTGGCTCTGATACCAAACTGTCACACCCTGACTTTTACGGAAGCGTGATTATGTGTTACTTGCTTAATATCATTGCATTCAACCATAACAAACAACTATATGATAAAACCAAGATGTTCATCCATAATTTAAGTTTTAAAATGATACAACCAACATTGTTTATCAACAAACCAAGACTTCAAGATAAAGTACATAACAAACAAAGTTTTTAAGTTCCATATCGGACTTCTCAAAAGACACTAACAAACTAGGCTTCAAACTATGTATCTTATCTGGGATTAGGCCTGTAAACGAACCAAACGTTCATGAACTGTCCGTGAACTTGTTCGGCGGGAAGTTCGTTTATGTTCGTTTATTTAATAAACAAACAAACACGAACAAAAAATTTGTTCGTGTAATTAAATGAATGAACATGAACACACCTTATGTTCGTTCATTAATGTTCGTGAACGTTCGTTTATGTCCGTTCATTTATGTTCGTGAACCTTCATTTAAATTTTAGTAAATACATAAATAGTTATATTTATATGAATATTAGCTTTTCTAACTAATTATATAAATATTACAAATTAGTAATTAAGTTTTCTAGTAAAAAATGAAATTTTAAAATTTTCTTATATTGTTACTTAATATTTATATAAAAACCTACTTAATTTTAGCATCTATGAACCCAAATTTAGATGTGTTTTCAGATAAATTGTAATATATTAGACTTGTTTGTTTGTGTTCATTAATGTTAAATTGTGTTTGTTTGTATTTGTTCAGTTACGTTCATTTGTTTTCGTTTATGTTTGTTCAATCATGTTAATTTATGTTTGTTGGTGTTCGTTTATGTTCGTGAACTGTTCGTTTAAGCTTTAAACGAACGAACACGAACATGCCCGATTTCTTAATGAACAAACACGAACAAAAAATTGTGTTTGATTATATGTTCGTGTTCGTGTTCGGTTAAAGTTAAATGAACGAACACGAACATGCCTATGTTCGTGTTCGTTCGGTTCGTTTACAGGCCTATATGGGATAGAATACACAACCCAAACCCCTTTAACACAGGATGACATCTTTTATTAATGACACGACTTGAAATCTCGAATGCCCGCCAGATCCATAATTAGTTCCCTGAAATACATGTAGTTTGAAAACATCAACAAAATTTGAGCGAGTTCATGTGTTTTGTGACAACTGCCACTTTTCGGTAACTTTCTTACACTTAAAGTACTCATTTTAGCTACATTTTTATGCATTTCGAACACTCGAACTACGTATTACATAATATACATCTTAGAATACTTATGGAATATTCAATTATGATGCACATGATTCATTTTATTGGTTACCTTTGAAACAATGTAAACAATGCGTCGAAGCAACTAGAGTAGTATCTAGTAAACTAGAGTGCTGACGAAAACTCAGGATATCAGAAATCATTTAAATTACATCTTTAGGACTCGGACGATAGTCCAACATCAATTATATATTAAACCCTATACGGGAATACAAGAGTTTGGTTAATATTTTACCAATGTCCGGTAGCACTAAAAATTGTCCGAAAAGCGCTAAAAGTGACCATTTCATTAATTTTCCGCAAAAATTCAGCATTTGTATTTTAATACAAGATGCAAAAAGTGTTGTATAAACACAAAGTTTATATGAAAATACATTGGGAATACCATATTTATACATAACCGAATAATTCCCTATAACTTATATATGTTAACATTTCGACTATCTTCTTGCGAAACGAGCGCTAAACATCTAGCCGAACTACATTTTGGCACATGTAGCGAACTAGTGAACATTATTTTTGGTCTTGTAAAGCTAGTTAATAAACATTTCAAGTCATGAATCATCTCGAAAAATTGTAAACCTTAAACACCTAAATGCTTGCATCTTTTTACCTCATGTTGAAACCTTATAATTCACCAACACATTTAAACAATTCAAGACACCCCCCCCCCCCATATGTGGGCCGTAAATAAGGGGTCCCACACCCCTTAATCCCTTGTTAAAATATCTAGATATTTTAATTACATGCAAGTGGACTATGTTGGTGAATTGTTCTAACACTTAATCACTAAGTAATCTAACACTTTACCACTCACTTTTACACCTTTACTCCACACACAAACTCATTCATTATCTTCATCATCCACCAAGAACACCATAAATCCATTTTATTTTATCACCTCTTTTATGATCAATATAATTTTCTATGGAACATAAGAAGATCTAAATCACTTACAAGTTAAAGCAAGGGTTTTCATCCATTCAAGAGTATTCTACCATCAAGATCTACATTTTCTTAGTTCTTAATCATCTTCTAAGATCATCCCTAGCCTAGTGCTAGAAGTAAGCTTCAAGATTTATTTTTTTCTCATACTTATATTATGTTTATGATTGTTATTATAACTAACAATAACTAAATAATCATACATAATAAACATGAAAAATACAAAGAAGCAAAACTAATAATTATGATTTATTTATGCTTGTTTATGTTGTGATCTAAGACTTGTTAGTTTCATATTTGATCTTGTTATGATGATTATGATATGAAGAACTTGTTAGATAATGTTTTAGAAATATGATCTAACAATTATATATGTTTATGTTAAAGGGTTTTTAACATAAAGGATTACTTGGATGATCATAACCTGTAATTTTGTTAAAGTATTTAATGTTTTTCACTAAAAACAATACTTCTACAAAATTATGAAAAGTAACATACAACATGAGATTTTTATAAAAGTTGTTAAAACTAGAAGTAAACTTGGTTTTTGAACTAGTTAGCACATGTTATGATCATGTCCAAAACCCTACACGATTTAGAGATCATCTTGATAATTTTATGTTATAAAAGTCTCATGTGTTTTAGTTAAGATGTTGAGTAAATTGATGGTGATTTGGGAAAAGAAAATCATATGTTTTGATAACATGGCAAAGTTCATATTTCGAAGGAACTATGACTAAATTTTCTTGGAAATCATGTGTTAGAAAAATTGTCGTTTTTAACAAAGTCTTTACAAGATTAGAAAGTTGGTCTTTCTAAACATAAAAATTGACATAAATATATATTTTGGTAAAATATATATTTAGCGAACATATCAAGTATGTGCTATGTGCTTATTATTTGTATTAGTTATATATAAACGTTAGAGACTTGATAACAATGACACAAATAAATACAAGACATACTTACAACTAAAGACTTACAAGAATACATATAGACACAATTGAAAACAACTTACGGACATTCCGAACTTTCGGACACAACTTATGGTCAAAACGGACGACGGGCGAATCTATGAACATATTGCCATTCGGAGAAGTTACTACGACGTTTAGACGATTTTTCGACACGAAATATAAGTATGCTATCGATAACAAATTTCGGATGTTTATAAACTTATAAAAACTAGTATGTTTTTATTTACTAACAATTATACTTAGTAAATTTTTATAAAAAGGTTTTTATAAAAATGAAAGGCTTACACTTACAAGTGGGCTAAATTATAACAAATGGGCTATTTTATTTAATGGACTATTTTCTATTACAAATGGGCTTACTTACACTTAATGGGCTATTGTTTTACAAATGGGTTTATTTTTCATAATGGGCTTAACATAAATTCGTGGGCTAAGCCCAAACACCAAACATATGGGCCAAAGCCCAACACTATTCAAGCCCAACACTATTCAAGCCCAACACTATTCAAGCCCAATACTATTCAAGCCCAACACTATTTGAGGCCCAACACTATTTGAGGCCCAACACTATTTGAGGCCCAACACTATTGAGGCCCAGCACTATTTAAGCCCAATAACTTGAAAACATGGGCTTGGCCCAATGATACCATTATTGGAAACACAACTATACAATTGATACATATAAGACACGAAATTTAGCGGACTAGATTCGACTATACAACTCACAAGATACAAGATAACATTTATATATATATATTTGGTGAAAAATATATATATAACATTTGAACAACTCATTCATCGAATACACAGTTAACAAACAGTAAAGACATACAAGTCTTACACATATTGAAGACACAAGACTTGTACTCAAGTTCTTTACAAAGACCGAAGTGTCTAACAAAAATAAGAACATTTGTAGGTCGCAACGCTATTCAGGAGGACCGCACGTGAGATCTTATTTACATCTATTCACAGGACACGATACTGTGAGTTCATGTCCCCTATTCATTTAAATGTTTTACAACTTTACAACTATCGGGGAAGATACATGTTCAATCGTATGTTAAAGTTAGGGAATGAAACACCTTAGATCATGTGCGAATTAGGGTTATACATCTAAGCACCATTAATCCAGTTTGGACCTAGGTACAAGTGGTTAGATCTAATGGGTTTTGGCGAGCCCCACTCTTGGTCGTGGACCCATACAGAAGAGTGCGTTTGTGTCCCAGTCGATAGGAGTCGACATAAAATCGTCTAGGGTTGGATTGCTTCCTTTTTCGTCACACATATTAATGTCCTTGCAAAACATTAATGATCAACGATTTCATTGACGCTTTACATACTACATCATTACTTACAGATACATCTTATACAACTCACATTTTACAGATACATCTTATACAACTCACATTTTATGGATACAGTTTATACAACTCACATTTTATGAATACAGTTTATACAACTCACATTTTATGGATACAGTTTATACAACTCACATTTTATGGATACAGTTTATACAACTCACATTTTACAGATACATTTTATACAACTCACGTTTTACAGATACATCTCATACAACTAAACTGCATGAACTCGCTCAACTTTTGTTGATGTTTTCAAACTTACATGTATTTCAGGGAATTAGTGGACCAATGCAATGATTTCAGTTCAAGGAAAACAAGTATCAATACTCCATGCCAACTATTGAAGGGTTTGCCTGTTATATACCGCCTCTTTGCGGTGATATAGTGGTCAAAGTCTTGACAATTTAAGACTTACATTTTGATGTATAAAATGATGACAACTTATTTTCATTTGATTTTGTAACCAATACATTCAACTTATGTTGCATTCTTTTGAAACAATTATGACAATGGCATTGGAGCTTGTGTTTATTCATTTAGTATGTTCACTTATATTGTTATGCAATGAGAACCGATCAGATCACACCTCGCGCTTCCGCTACGAGCGGGTGTGACAGATTGGTATCAGAGCCTCGATTGTAGTGAACCAGGATTCTTTCTCGAGTCTAAGTCTACAATCACTAGGGATCTCTCACGAAAACCTCTTGTTCATGTTGAACAGATTATAAATAAAATTGGACAAGTCAAAAGGTTTTCATTGCATAAACATTTTTCAAGGTCCACTACAGCAAAAAAATTCATTTCACATAAATCAAGCGAGGACATTTCCATGGGTGAAGTCTATGAGAAACAGACACAATACATTAATAGACTATGTGCCTACAATACATTACATTATCAGTCTATGCATTATAAACAGTTTACAAGTTCAGCTTATACAAGATAGAAATCCTTGATTGATAGGATTTTACATGATTATATATATAGGTGGTTCATATATATGTTGCATGAAATATTTTGCCAAGAACAAAATACCTTCGACTTCAAACTCTATTATTATTCTTTACTCACACGATGAAAATATCGACCTCATGTCTATTGCGGAGCTTATGGCGAACATGATTCCTAAGTGAAATCTTAAACTTAATTCCGTAAAATATGGTTGCTTTCTCGCGAATGCTGAGATGCCTGACCATGATAATGACGGCGAGGCGAAGGTGGTAACCTTGGACAACAACTCCATTAGTGGGACGAGATCCATGTGACTCATACTAACCAAGGTGGATATACTCTTGTACCTACAAGGAAGATGAAGTACTCATCTTGAAGGTGCCCCTTCAATTGTTATTGTTACAGATTCTTTCCATTTCTATTTCATCTAACGTCGTACCATCCTGCGAGTAACAACAACGGACGTTGACACGTGAACTATCACGAAGTTTCCTTCTAAGTTGAAGGTATATAAACAATAGTGTCCTCTCTCTGACTGATCGCCTGCTCTGAACGAGAGAATGCTAGGGTGACCATGCAAGACAATTTATTATTACGGGGCCCACGTAAAAACAACTTGTAGTGCATGGAAATTCTGGTGGACTCTGCGGGTCAAGCTAATGATCACTATTCATTCAAAATTCTTAAGTTATTACTTGAGATTCAATTCTTCCTATCTAGTAAAACACGAACTGGGGGTGGTTAGTATAACACCCTACAATACAATACAATACAATACAATACAATACAATACAATACAATACAATACAATACAATACAATACAATACAATACAATACAATACAATACAATACAATACAATACAGGAAGACGACACATATTTGTTCACACCTAACATTCGATCTATATCACGATTCAGTTGAGACTAGTCATTTAAACAAACAAAACGTGTTAGCTACTCATGGAGGATTTTCCTCAACATTCTCGAAATTCTTGAACATGGGTTGGTTCCAGGGTGTCTATGACACTTTATCCTACTTTACCTTACCTTACTTTATCATATTCCACCTTATCATATTTATTGGAAGTGATACAATAAATTCCGTCGTTTGACATTTGTTTTTTTTTCCAAGGGATGGTATGGCATGAACCATGCTGCAACTCCCTCATTACATTCTATTCGACATCTTTGGAAATTCTAAATAATTTTGCTAGAGCTCGTGAAACTCAAGCACTATTACCATAATTGTCACATGGACAAGTAAGACAAAGGATTTTCTCTACTTAGGATGATCGAGGTCCATAGAGTAGGGAATACATATTATATAGACGAAGACCACTGGTTGGTTTCCCCTCCTCAACGAATTATATTTTTTTTTTCTTTTTCCATTTAAACATATGACCAATACACGCAAGAGGCATTACACCTTTTGGTTTTGGTTATCCACATTATCATTTATTCAAACATGTATGAACAATATGGTCTTGAGGTTTCCATGACCGATTGATTGTATTCTTCATTCTTGGGCACATGATAGACTTTATTTATTCAAATAAATGTCTAGATTCTTTTAATAGTGTGTATTAAAAAGATCATGGTGCCAAAAGAATCAATTGTTTAAGTTAAAAGTTATGTGTTGAAAACTATTGCCTTTACACAAGACATGGTTTATACATGACATTGTTACGCAAGACATTGTTATACATATCATTTGATGTTGGTTTACACAAGACATTTTTGGTGGTTATTTGTAAGTGATGAGACGTGTGTAATATGATAAAAGCATGGTGGATACGCCGCTGGTACTTCCTATATATAAGTGCTTATGTTATATTGCATATCGTGGTGTTATTCAAATCTCTTCGACAAAGACAAGACATGACATTTTTGCACAAGACGCGACATCCTCTACACAAGACATAATATTCTATTTCAAGACATGATATATTTATACACTACATTTTTATTGGTTATTTATTTAACCATACATCATTCTTTTATATCATCTGATTTTCATATCTATTTTCATATGATTTTATAAAAGAACTCGATCATAACTGGAGCCAATGTTGATGGTTACACTTGATGCTTTCACGGTCTCTCAAGGGTTGTTCCATACTGGGAAACACCCGAATTCAAACACACTGAGTGTTACATTTCGGGTTTAGCCTCGGAGATCCGAAGCATGACAGCATCATCCCTCCCTACCTCAATCACTTAAACAATAACTCACGCCATGAGAGAAATGAAGGCAACTGCTGCCATAAACGATTTTGGTACCAGGATGTATGCTGGTAACTTGTCGAAATCCTAAATGTGAATAAGTGTGTGTGTGGTTAGAACTATGAATACTCCACAAAATCCTAATGAAGTCATGAGTACGTACACTCTACGATCATCATGTATCAATTCTTTTAATACCAACACTAAGCTTAGCTATTGCTTTTAAATGTTAAGCATATACTAGAATTAGAGTCATGTTGGACACACATTACTATATCAAGTTAGCTAATGGGTAATTAGCTGAGACATATCAAATCATTAAGGGCCACCGGTATGTATCCTATTCGTCAACATTTCACATCCATGTTATTTTATACAATTGGCAATTTTAGCTTCATCTCAACATTTCACATACATGAGTTTCATGGCTAGGGACGGGATTGTCCTAGCTACAATTAGGGATTGGGTTATCCTACATCTAAACATATGGTTAGGATATCCAACATCTAAACATATGGATCGGGTTATCCTACATCTAAACATATGGATTGGGTTATCCTACATTTAAACATAGGGTTCCTAAGACTATACAGTGAAGTCCTCGCCACACAGAATTTAAAATGTACTTGGCCTAGAGTCAAGTAAGCTAGACGTCTCCTCATTCTATAGAATTGGCAAAAAGTAAACTAGTCGAGTCTAGAGCTAAAATTCAATATCGATCTCTTCCCCGTTCAGTTGAGTATTTTCGAAGTAGTGGTTGACATGGATTGGTTATCCGATAACCTAGCCAAAGTCTTATGTCACGAGAAGATCATTCGCCTACCACTACTGAACGAAGAGACACTTGTGATACATGGAGAGAAGCGCGACACCCCATTGCGGATCATCAATGGCATGAAAGCACATAAGTGCTTACGGAAAGGTTGTATTGCCTATCTAGCACTTGTTGTAGACAAGAAGGCCGTTGGGCCATAGCTGACAGATATTCTTTTGATAAAATAATTTCCTGAAGAAATTCCTGAAGTCTTGCCAGGACTACCACCATATCAACAAGTCGAGTTTCACATCGACTTGGTACCGGGAGCCACACCCATAGCCAAATCTCCATGTCGATTAGCACCTTCTGAACCTTGTAGTTGACCGAATAAGGATGTTGTGAGTTCATAACCCCCACTCTTTACCACTATACATCTTTATAAAGGTTTTGAGGGTGGAAAGACATGCAAGTTTTGCAAAAAAAAAAAAAAAATGCACAACATTTCGATGAACGAAAATTCATATTTCTAAACCATGTTACAAATGAATTTCCAACTAACTCAAATGGTTTATGAAAGGTTCTAGCTTCTACTCTAAGACAGACTTACGATCGGAGTATCATCAGTTACGAATTCAAGAGGAAAGCATACCGAAAACGGCTTTTAAGACTCGTTACGGTCATTACGAGTTTCTCGTTATGCCTTTTGGTTTAACAAATGCACCAGCGGTCTTCATGGATTTAATGAATCGTGTGTGCAAGCCGTATCTCGAAAAATTCGTCATAGTGTGTATTGACGACATTTTGATATACTCTCGATCGACTGATGAACATGAGCAACATTTGAGAACCATTTTAGAGTTGTTAAAGACAATAAATTCGCCCCAAATCGAAAAACAAGATATAGCCTTACAACTTATTCTTAAGATTGGTGCATAGCATTTTACAATCTTATCATTATCCGACGATACCGATGACTCTGTTGTAGACTATGATGCTTCGCATCAAGGATTGGGTTGCGTACTCGTGCAACGTGAAAAAGTTATTGTGTACACGTCGCGCCCATTTAAAAAGTTCACGAGAAGAACTATACCACTTTCGACCTTGAGTTAGGCGTGGTGGTATTCGCTTTAAAAAAAAAAATTATGGCGACATTATTTATATGGTACTCAATGCATTATTTTCACGGATCATAAAAGTCTTCAACACATATTCAACCAAAAAGAATTAAATATACGTCAACGATGTTGTTGAATTGTTGAACGACTATGATTGTGAAATAAAGTACCATCCGGGCAAGGCAAACGTTGAGCCGCAAGGAGCGAGTTGGAACACTGAGAGTTCAAGCATTAGAGAAGATGATTCACAAGCGCTCAAGGAAGAGCATATTCAAGCAGAAACACTTCGAGGCATGAAGGAACAATTAGTGTAAAGAAGATGGAACTTTATACATTATGAGTCGAAATTGGGTTCTATTCTTTGGCGGCCTTCAAGATGATATTTTGAGGAAGCACATAGGCCTAAGTAGCGAAAGAATGCTACTGGTGGCCTAACCTCAAAAGTGATATCGCGACTTATATCGGAGAATGCTTGACTTGCGCGAAAGTAAAAGTCGAGTAGCAAAATTCCTCGGACTTGTTACAACAACCCGAGATTCCCGTTTGGTAATGGGAACAAATATCGATGTACTTCATTACGAAGTTACTCAGGACCTCAAGAGGTCACTACATGATATGTGTAATCATTGATAGACTAACAAAGTCCACGCACTTCTTACCGATTTGGTAGAAGGATAATACTGAGAAACTAGCGGAACTCTATCTCAAAGAAATAGTGGCTCGTCATGGAGTGCCTATTTCAATCATTTCAGACCGAGACGGTCGTTTTATTTCTAGAATTTGGAAATCATTTCAACAGGCCTTTGGATCTCATTTGAATCCAAGTACGGCCTTTCATCCATAAACTGACGGCCAGAGCGAACGGACAATCCAAACACTCGAATATATGTTTCGCGCATGTGTTATGGATTTAGGCGGCAATTGGGATACTCATCTACCTTTAGTTGAGTTTTCCTACAATAACAGCTACAATACTACTATACAAGCTGCACCGTTTGAAGCTCTTTATGGTCGAAAGTGTCGCTCTCCGCTATGTTGGGCGGAAACAGGCGATAGTTAATTAATTGGTCCGAAACTAGTCCAAGAGACTACGGATAAAATTTTTCAGACCCGAGACCGTATCAAGACGGCTCGCGATCGACAAAAGTGCTACGCAGATAAAAGACGAAAACCATTATCTTTCGAGGTTGGAGACAAAGTCTTGTTGAAAGTCTCGCCTTGGAAAGGCGTAGCGAGGTTCAGTGAACGTGGAAAGCTTAACCCACGTTACATTGGACCATTTGAAATCTTAGAAAAGATTGGCACCGTTGCCTACAAGCTGAAGTTACCAGAAGAACTAAGTAGAGTACACCACACATTTCATGTGTCGAATCTTGAGAAGAGTCCAACACAAGAAACGGTTATCATCTCGGAGGATGAGATTCACATTGATGAAAAAATCTCCAATTCACAAAGCACCTATTAAGGTCATGGACCGGAAGGTCCAGAAAATACAAAGGAGTCGTCACATATTAGTAAAAATTCGTTGGAACTCTCGACACGGACCCCAATATACTTGGGAACGTGAAGACCAAATCAAAGTCAAATATCCTCACCTTTTTGAGAACAATCCTGCAAAGGATGACTCAGCTTGAATTTCGGGACGAAATTCTCAATAACAGGGGGAGAATGTGACAACTGCCACTTTTCGGTAACTTTCTTACACTTAAAGTACTCATTTTAGCTACATTTTTATGCATTTCGAACACTCGAACTGCGTATTACATAATATACATCTTAGAATACTTATGGAATATTCAATTATGATGCACATGATTCATTTTATTGGTTACCTTTGAAACAATGTAAACAATGCGTCGAAGCAACTAGAGTAGTATCTAGTAAACTAGAGTGCTGACGAAAACTCAGGATATCAGAAATCATTTAAATTACATCTTTAGGACTCGGACGATAGTCCAACATCAATTATATATTAAACCCTATACGGGAATACAAGAGTTTGGTTAATATTTTACCAATGTCCGGTAGCACTAAAAATTGTCCGAAAAGCGCTAAAAGTGACCATTTCATTAATTTTCCGCAAAAATTCAGCATTTGTATTTTAATACAAGATGCAAAAAGTGTTGTATAAACACAAAGTTTATATGAAAATACATTGGGAATACCATATTTATACATAACCGAATAATTCCCTATAACTTATATATGTTAACATTTCGACTATCTTCTTGCGAAACGAGCGCTAAACATCTAGCCGAACTACATTTTGGCACATGTAGCGAACTAGTGAACATTATTTTTGGTCTTGTAAAGCTAGTTAATAAACATTTCAAGTCATGAATCATCTCGAAAAATTGTAAACCTTAAACACCTAAATGCTTGCATCTTTTTACCTCATGTTGAAACCTTATAATTCACCAACACATTTAAACAATTCAAGACACCCCCCCCCATATGTGGGCCGTAAATAAGGGGTCCCACACCCCTTAATCCCTTGTTAAAATATCTAGATATTTTAATTACATGCAAGTGGACTATGTTGGTGAATTGTTCTAACACTTAATCACTAAGTAATCTAACACTTTACCACTCACTTTTACACCTTTACTCCACACACAAACTCATTCATTATCTTCATCATCCACCAAGAACACCATAAATCCATTTTATTTTATCACCTCTTTTATGATCAATATAATTTTCTATGGAACATAAGAAGATCTAAATCACTTACAAGTTAAAGCAAGGGTTTTCATCCATTCAAGAGTATTCTACCATCAAGATCTACATTTTCTTAGTTCTTAATCATCTTCTAAGATCATCCCTAGCCTAGTGCTAGAAGTAACCTTCAAGATTTATTTTTTTCTCATACTTATATTATGTTTATGATTGTTATTATAACTAACAATAACTAAATAATCATACATAATAAACATGAAAAATACAAAGAAGCAAACCTAATAATTATGATTTATTTATGCTTGTTTATGTTGTGATCTAAGACTTGTTAGTTTCATATTTGATCTTGTTATGATGATTATGATATGAAGAACTTGTTAGATAATGTTTTAGAAATATGATCTAACAATTATACATGTTTATGTTAAAGGGTTTTTAACATAAAGGATTACTTGGATGATCATAACCTTTAATTTTGTTAAAGTATTTAATGTTTTTCACTAAAAACAATACTTCTACAAAATTATGAAAAGTAACATACAACATGAGATTTTTATAAAAGTTGTTAAAACTAGAAGTAAACTTGGTTTTTGAACTAGTTAGCACATGTTATGATCATGTCCAAAACCCTACACGATTTAGAGATCATCTTGATAATTTTATGTTATAAAAGTCTCATGTGTTTTAGTTAAGATGTTGAGTAAATTGATGGTGATTTGGGAAAAGAAAATCATATGTTTTGATAACATGGCAAAGTTCATATTTCGAAGGAACTATGACTAAATTTTCTTGGAAATCATGTGTTAGAAAAATTGTCGTTTTTAACAAAGTCTTTACAAGATTAGAAAGTTGGTCTTTCTAAACATAAAAATTGACATAAATATATATTTTGGTAAAATATATATTTAGCGAACATATCAAGTATGTGCTATGTGCTTATTATTTGTATTAGTTATATATAAACGTTAGAGACTTGATAACAATGACACAAATAAATACAAGACATACTTACAACTAAAGACTTACAAGAATACATATAGACACAATTGAAAACAACTTACGGACATTCCGAACTTTCGGACACAACTTATGGTCAAAACGGACGACGGGCGAATCTATGAACATATCGCCATTCGGAGAAGTTACTACGACGTTTAGACGATTTTTCGACACGAAATATAAATATGCTATCGATAACAAATTTCGGATGTTTACAAACTTATAAAAACTAGTATGTTTTTATTTACTAACAATTATACTTAGTAAATTTTTATAAAAAGGTTTTTATAAAAATGAAAGGCTTACACTTACAAGTGGGCTAAATTATAACAAATGGGCTATTTTATTTAATGGACTATTTTCTATTACAAATGGGCTTACTTACACTTAATGGGCTATTGTTTTACAAATGGGTTTATTTTTCATAATGGGCTTAACATAAATTCGTGGGCTAAGCCCAAACACCAAACATATGGGCCAAAGCCCAACACTATTCAAGCCCAACACTATTCAAGCCCAACACTATTCAAGCCCAACACTATTCAAGCCCAATACTATTCAAGCCCAACACTATTTGAGGCCCAACACTATTTGAGGCCCAACACTATTTGAGGCCCAACACTATTGAGGCCCAGCACTATTTAAGCCCAATAACTTGAAAACATGGGCTTGGCCCAATGATACCATTATTGGAAACACAACTATACAATTGATACATATAAGACACGAAATTTAGCGGACTAGATTCGACTATACAACTCACAAGATACAAGATAACATTTATATATATATATTTGGTGAAAAATATATATATAACATTTGAACAACTCATTCATCGAATACACAGTTAACAAACAGTAAAGACATACAAGTCTTACACATATTGAAGACACAAGACTTGTACTCAAGTTCTTTACAAAGACCGAAGTGTCTAACAAAAATAAGAACATTTGTAGGTCGCAACGCTATTCAGGACGACCGCACGTGAGATCTTATTTACATCTATTCACCGGACGCGATACTGTGAGTTCATGTCCCCTATTCATTTAAATGTTTTACAACTTTACAACTATCGGGGAAGATACATGTTCAATCGTATGTTAAAGTTAGGGAATGAAACACCTTAGATCATGTGCGAATTAGGGTTATACATCTAAGCACCATTAATCCAGTTTGAACCTAGGTACAAGTGGTTAGATCTAATGGGTTTTGGCGAGCCCCACTCTTGGTCGTGGACCCATACAGAAGAGTGCGTTTGTGTCCCAGTCGATAGGAGTCGACATAAAATCGTCTAGGGTTGGATTGCTTCCTTTTTCGTCACACATATTAATGTCCTTGCAAAACATTAATGATCAACGATTTCATTGACGCTTTACATACTACATCATTACTTACAGATACATCTTATACAACTCACATTTTACAGATACATCTTATACAACTCACATTTTATGGATACAGTTTATACAACTCACATTTTATGAATACAGTTTATACAACTCACATTTTATGGATACAGTTTATACAACTCACATTTTATGGATACATTTTATACAACTCACATTTTACAGATACATTTTATACAACTCACGTTTTACTGATACATCTCATACAACTAAACTGCATGAACTCGCTCAACTTTTGTTGATGTTTTCAAACTTACATGTATTTCAGGGAATTAGTGGACCAATGCAATGATTTCAGTTCAAGGAAAACAAGTATCAATACTCCATGCCAACTATTGAAGGGTTTGCCTGTTATATACCGCCTCTTTGCGGTGATATAGTGGTCAAAGTCTTGACAATTTAAGACTTACATTTTGATGTATAAAATGATGACAACTTATTTTCATTTGATTTTGTAACCAATACATTCAACTTATGTTGCATTCTTTTGAAACAATTATGACAATGGCATTGGAGCTTGTGTTTATTCATTTAGTATGTTCACTTATATTGTTATGCAATGAGAACCGATCAGATCACACCTCGCGCTTCCACTACGAGCGGGTGTGACATGTTTTGTATGTGTGCACGAATAAACCTTGTAATCATTGTAAGTATGTATGTATTTGTAAACCGGTATGAAAGCAACAAGGAAACAAATTAATTAATGGTATGCATGGCCATTAACATGTGTGCAACGACGTAGGAAGGCTCAAACCTAGCTGATTTTGTACCGGGATTCTGGATGGAAGACATAGTCACCTCATGGGCCAAATCCCGGTCCTCATGGGTGGGGCTCGCTACACCCAAATAGATCTATCACTCATGTCCCTCGGTCCTTATACGAAGATTAATGGTCTTAAGTGTGCGCCTACCCATTCACATGATCTAACAGTTCATTCCTCAGCTAACCATACCATTTGTAAACGTTTGTAAACATTTTGTAACATGCATTTCACCCCCGAAGTTATAAAACTGAAAACAGTTAAAAGAAAAGGGGGACATGAACTCACAGTCTTGCGTTCTTCGAAACCAGTGTAACTCAAAGCTTCTTCTAGAGTGCACGACTACCTACAAACGTACTATGGTTTATTAAACGGGTGGGTCGTGCCTTGACCTTAGTCTTAATTAGTGTCTTTGAGTTACAAGTCTTTGTGTCATTGATATTATTCCAAGTATATAATTATTTGTTAAAATAATAAATATTTTAACTTAAATTATATTTATTTAAGTTGGGAATATTAGTTAAAACAATATATTTTAACTTGACACATTTCTGTATTTGTACATGTATAACTTCCCAATGATGGGTGTATTCATACTCGTATTCTTAAACTTGTATATATTTTGCCAAGTATCGATGGCGTATTCCGGTGTATTTATATGTACGAGAATACATATTCTTATTGTGTTTATTAAGTATTCTTATACTTAATTTTTGTATTAATCTTTCCAGAATATTATTTCTAATAAAAATTCACCAATATATATTCTCAAAATATATATTTTAAGAAAACTTACATAAAAAAAATTATTTAGAATTTTTCCCTTGGCAAAAACAATTGTATTTTCATTTAAACCTTAAAAATAATATATTTTCAAGTTTATCTTAGAAAATATATATAAATCTATTTTTCAACCAAAAATAATGTATTCTATGTTTATTTAAGAAAATATATATTTCCTCCCAAAAATAATATATCTTCTAATAATTTCAAGAAATCATATTTACTCAAAAATAATATATTTTCTTCTTGTCAAAATATGATATATTTTCGTAATAATTGTAAAAAATCATATTTTTGTTCTCTTGGTGTCCAAAATACCGTTCACCCAAAATATGCTCATGAATTTAATTCCGGAATATTTATGTAAGTTATATTACTTGTTCGGTTTCTCCAATATTTTGGGTATAAATTATATATTTATTTCTTGGAATTTTGGTAATATTTTGTAGTGTAATTTTTGGTATTTTGGTGAGTTATATTATTTCAAGTCCTAAAATAATATAACTAATACACATAATATACAAGTAATCACACACAAGGTGACACCTAATATATATATTCTCCTAAATACATATTTAGTCACTTTTATTATCAAAAACCAACCTCCAGCATTTATAATTTTTGTGACAAAAATTTATGGCAAACTTTATATAAAAATCATGGTTAAAAATATACTTGTAAATATTTGTTTAAAAATATTTTTCTAAGTGTTTAATTTCTAGAAAAATTTTGCCATAGTTTCCCCTTAAAAATGGAGGTTTCCATGCTTTTAAAGCATATCATTTTCTTTTATAAATCATCACAATCAACAACAAATCAAATAATACTTACCAAGTGCCAAAATCAAGCCATAATCACTACTTCGTGAACTTGAAAATTTATAAAAATTTGTAGTAACTTGGTAGTGTGTTTAGTAAGCTTAGTTACCCTTTAAAGTGTGGTTGTTTATTTAAAAACATCATTCTTGAAGAATTTAGATCTTTACAACTTGTAAAATATTTTTCTAAAAATATTTCTTCTTGAATTTTTCTTGTTAAATACATATTTCTACACTTGATTAACCACTAAAAATGTGGTTAGTTTCTTTAAGAACCAAGTTTATGTAAACCTTGTAATTTAACTTAGTTTCTTGAGAAATCATTCTTGAAATCACATATTTACAAGACTTATATTCACTTTGATCATCATTATTCAAGAAAAACATTTCATACTTCAAGTTCATGCTTTTACATAAGGATGATCACTTTGATTTCTAACATAATCATTCCCTCATTTTGCTAGATTATGTTTTTAATCACCATCTAGCAAGTTCATATGATGTTTAACATCATAAACACAAGTAATCATCAATCAATTCTCACACATACACTTAAACAACATGTATTCTTATGATTTTTAGTCTTACGTTTAAGATTTATGTTCTTGATCATTAGTGTTCATCATGATTATTTACTTGTTTCATCTTTTAACCAACTAAACAAGATGTACAATGGGATTTAGATGATCTTACTACTAGCTCAAGGCTAGGGATGAACACAAGATGAAGATAATGATGAATCAGGTGGTTAATAGCTTGTGAGAGAGGTCCTTCCACTTTCAAGAGCTCCTAGCTTCTTATCCTTGCTTCTTACACCTTTGTATAACAAGAGAATGGATGGAACAAAACTGAAAGGTGGTGGTGGTGTGGTGTGTGGGTTCGGCCGAGAGCAAGAGGAGGAGAGGGAGAGAGTTGTGTTGGTGAGTTTGTGATGAGAATGAAAGTGATGGACTTGTGGTTTTACTTATAACACTCCAACAACAAAATCTCTAATGGGTAGTATGTTATAAAAAGCAAGGGACAAGATCAATTTTAATAATCAAAGAAAATCCAAGGTGTGGGGCCACCTTGTAACCGTGTTCATGAAGGGGGGGGGGGGTCTTGGTTAGTTTGTAATTGGTAGTTAAGTTAATTGTTGAAAGCTAAGTGATTTAGTTAGGTGTTTAGTTATTATGATGTTATATGGTGTGTTATGATGTTCGGGGACCATAACTAGCTCGGAAATGGTAAAACAATGCTTCTAGTGAAAATTTGATGTTTCGGGTAGTGTCCGATTGTTCGGTTGGTTACCGGTTCGTTAAGGTGCTAAACTACGCAGTTTAGTGTGCTTTATGTTACCTTTTGTGACAGTTTTGATTCCCGACACTTAGGAAAGCATTGTGGACCATTTAACAATATTTCTGCGTGATTTTAAGTTGTTTAAATGCTGAATTTTGCTGAATTCTGCAGAATTCTGCAGTTTAAGTGAGTTTTAGGCACTTTCCGGCACTTAAACTAGCACTAGGAAGGCAGTTTTATGATCCATACTTTCCTACACACTATACTAGTGTAACTCTTGGTTTCTGGCACATTCTGTGTCTCAATACCATGTCTGTCTATGTACTGAACTCCATCAGCTTTGCCTGATTGGTCTGATAACTGTGCTAACTTTGTTTCGTGCATCATTTGAATCAATAAAGTGTTGCATGCAATAATGATATGACATTATGCAATATGTGATGCACATGTATGTATGATAACAATAATCAGAAAACATTCATGTCATAAATGTTAAATCAGCACATTCATTAAGCACTAATCATTATCTAATTATTGTATGGATACATGAAATTTTGACAATTGTCACAACACGGTTTCTAAAGAACCGTCTGGTACACCCAACACAGAATTCGAAATATGACTATGAAGAACAATAATGAACAGCCACCTAATACTGACCTAGGCTCACCTTATTTATAACACATAGGGTGACCTAATTACAAGCTGGGCCAAGCCCACATGCACATTACTAACTAAACAAGCCCAAATCATTAATTAGCCCACATCGCTTATTCTAACATTATCTAACCCACTACAAGGCTAAGCCCAATAGCCTATAATTGTGTTTGATAAAGATAAGCATAAACCTACACTATTATATGGCCTTACAATATCTCCCTAGGTTTATGTTGTCTTTATCAAACTGTCTTCTATCCCATGTCTCTGTGGGAAGATACTTCATCTTTTCATCTTCAAACTTGGCATCTTTTGTTCTTCTCAATCACGATCAGCTTTGCTTGAAAATCTTGTTGAAAAGAATGCAGGCGGAGGATTCTCAGCAACTCTCTTCTTTGTCAATGTCTTCTCTTTCAAGCAGGTTCACATGTACCTCTTCAAATGTATATCACTGTCAGATGATGACTCGTATCTGGTTCTTCTGACTCAGGCACATCTTGTTGTAGTGATGCTTCATGCTTTATCAGCAGCCAACAGCATCTCAATCTTCAATAAACCCTGTTTCTTGATTTGAATCAAATTTACACATGCTCAGAAATTCATAAGCAACAGTTATGAGCAACAGAGGGAAATACCACATGAACACTTGGTACATCCAAGTTTTGTACTCGGGTTCACAATTCAAATTTCTTTCAACTTATGATGATCAATCAAATCTTCAAGAACGGTTAAAATTTTTAATAAAACAAATAAACACTCTATTTTTGGATTTTTGATTTAATAAAAATAAAACACTATTTTCGATTTTTTTTTTTAAACTAACAATATAAACTAAAACGCAAATAAGCAAAGAAACTAATATACAATTACAATTACAATGGGATCAAATCACAGTGTTTCTGCTAGACTACACTTATCAACACTAATTTACTTTGGGTGATCCGAGCGATTGCCAGTATGTTTGTCCACTTAAACTTATCTCCTTAGGCCTTTTTCATATAATGATCTGCAATTGATTTATCATATTTTTCAATTCAATTTATATGAACACTCAATTTAAATCACAATCAGATCCTGGAATTTTTAATCAGAACACGCAATCGTACAGGCAGTTTCCCTGCCACATATTTCCAAGACCGTTCTAGGATTCTGAAATCTTGACTGGGACTGGATTGAGAAGAGAACACAATAGATCATTTGCAGAGATGGATATAATATACAGATCAAATGAATTTTCTCAATTTGATATAGGTTTTTCGGGTTTCTTTTGGGCACTAGAGGGCCTATTTCGGGTTTATTTGATCTATAGCGCGACAACGTACATCTAGGTCTTTGCTCACACAAAACAGAAGCTGACGTTGCCTACCACCTCCAGATCTTTGCTCATGCAAAACAGAGGAGATACACGAGTTGGTCAGAAAAGATTTCAGAACTAGAACAAAATTGTGTGTATCGGGATGTCACACACGTATTCAAATAGACATGTCCTAATTCCAAGTGACGTTCTTTCCTAAGGTCATAGAATAATATTAGTGTTCTGCACAGAACCAGTCAAAGAATCTAGCCATCAGGATAAAGCCTACCAACATATCGCTCTAGAGTCAGACCATTTCAATATTGGTCTTACATGAGTCTGCCTTAATCCACATAGGGATAATTTATTTCATTTCCCATTTATGCAACAAAATATTTTTGATTTTTCTGTTTTTCGAATTTTTGTATTTTTCTCATTTTCTCATTTTTTTAATATATTTACAGACAAATATCTCAAGATATCCCCCTAAAGTTGTGCGTAAATCATAAGCGCAAATTTACCTAACAACGTAAACGTATGTACAACGAGAAACACAAAAGAAAATGAAAATTTATTTGCTGTTTTTGCCTAACCGTTCTATCATAAGATTTAAGACTAATCAATATCAAAATTAGAATATGAAATTCAAATTTGTACCTTTTTGCTGATCCTGTCTTACCTCTCTTATCTCCTTCAAACGAAACATATCAACTATAAAGAAATATACATTCTGCAACAGTGAAATGTTACCTGTTATGTCTCTGGAACAACCACTATCAACATCCAAGGATTGTCAACAGCTTCTCCTTGGTTGTCCCTGAAAAGTAAGGAGATTAGTAAGACATTGCTACCCAGGCCATCGTGGTCCTAGGTATTCCTGAAGCATCAACATACAACACTTCTCGAAAGCACATGTCCCCTTTTGTTTATGGGGTTGGTGATGTCGCTGCATTATATTTTGCCTTCCAAACTTGTTTAGGCTTTTATAATTTCTTTGGTGCCTTGGGCAAAATAGTTTGCTTTTCAACCTTTTTGTTTTTCAAAACTTGTTTTGGTTTCAAAGATTGTTTCCTTTTAGCTTTTGCGGCATTCCAATCCCCATCAGATGGTTTAACTTGGGGATGCTTATTCATCATTGCCTTAGGTCTTTCAACCTTCATTGGCGTAGAATAAGATCTATCCCTAGATGTAACCTTCTGATGCTGTGTATAGTATGACACATAGGGACGATGTGTGCAATTCCTCGTAATGTGACCGGGTATGCCGCAGTTTTAGCATGTTTGCTTCTTCACATAATGAGCATATCTTGATCCATTAGATCCAACTGATGATGAGTTTGAGTTATAAGACTTATTGGATGATTTGTTTGCAGACTTTTCAAACTTGTGCTCTGCTTCCTATGTCCCTTTTTACAACAGTTAGAACATTCACAGTTAGGGTTATTATTTTCATTTATTAACTGTTTGCTTTGGAGGCACATATTTAGTGGACGGGACTCTCAAAACTGGCTCAGAAACACCCTTTCTCACATAAGGAGGAGCATCAGCAGACAAGTTTGATTTTTTTAAACAAACATCGTCAGCTTTTTGACAAACAACATCATCCCCCTCAACCCAATCCTCTACTTTTACCTCATTTACACATGAAGTAGAAGCATCAGTAACATTCACACAATTAAGATCGTCGGTTTCGGTGTGCGAGTTTGGTGTGCCGTTCCAGGATGGTGTACGGGATCGGTGTACAATTATGGTGTACGGAGACTGTTTGCAGCGGAGTTGAATGGTTCTGTTGGAGATGTAACGACGCGATGTTGGAGATGATGATGTGTTGTTGATGATGATGAAGGGATGTTGTTGTTAAAGCATCCCCAATAAAGGGTATTTTTTCTTGTTTATAAGTCTGTCTCCAATGCATCGGCCTGCATTTACTACATGCATCCTAATCATCACTGCCACATCAGCTTTTTACACATTCTTAACACATGCACTCTCTCTCCTCTTTTAACTCCAACCCATCATTCCCACTACATCCTCTCTCCTATATTTTTCTTTTTTTTAGCTTAAAATTGATTTATTAATGAATGGGCCCACCTTCTCTCTCTGCACTTAGATGCACCTCCCCACATACATGCACCTCATTTTAATCTTCACTCCACTCCATCCTTCCTAAGTGCAGCATGCCAACTCATCAAATGCATCCCCCCACATGTGCATTGGAGACAGTCTAAGGGTGTCTAATTAGTACCTGCCCAACCAATCCCCTTCTTTCTCTCTCTTGCCCTACTCACACAACAAAAAACACATATTATCTCTCCTCTCTCCTTTCTCCTACATCACACTCACATAACCTTCTTCACTCCATTTTTTCTCATTTTTCTTCACATACATCACCACACACTCTCTCCTCCACCTCACACCCTCTCTCCTCCACATCACTTTCTCTCTCTTTAAAAACATCAAAAAAACCTCTCTATTGTGGATGCTCTTAGAAAGTCACTTGTATCCAAAAATTGATCTTTAGGTTGATGACGGATTCGAATTGGTGACCGGAGTGTTTGCTTTATGTTACCTTTTGTGACAGTTTTGATTGCCGACTCTTAGGAAAGCATTCTGGACCATTTAACCATATTTCTGCGTGATTTTAAGTTGTTTAAATGCTGAATTTTGCTGAATTCTGCAGAATTCTGCAGTTTATGTGAGTTTTTGGCACTTTTCGGCACTTAAACTATCACTAGGAAGGCAGCTTTATGATCCATACTTTCCTACACACTATACTAGTGTAACTCTTGGTTTCTGGCACATTCTGTGTCTCAATACCATGTCTGTCTATGTACTTAACTCCATCAGCATTTGTCTGATTTGTCTGATAACTGTGCTAACTTTGTTTCGTGCATCATTTGAATCAATAAAGTGTTGCATGCAATAATGATATGACATTATGCAATATGTGATGCACGTGTATGTATGATAACAATAATCAGAAAACATTCATGTTATAAATGTTAAATCAGCACAGTCGTTAAGCACTAATCATTGTCTAATTATTGTATGGATACATGAAATTTTGACAATTGTCACAACACGGTTTCTAAAGAACCGTCTGGTACACCCAACACAGAATTCGAAATATGACTATGAAGAACAATAATGAACAGCCACCTAATACTGACCTAGGCTCACCCTATTTATAACACATAGGGTGACCTAATTACAAGCTGGGCCAAGCCCACATACACATTACTAACTAAACAAGCCCAAATCATTAATTAGCCCACATGGCTTATTCTAACATTATCTAACCCACTACAAGGCTAAGCCCAATAGCCTATAATTGTGTTTGATCAAGATAAGCGTAAACCTACACTATTATATGGCCTTACAATATCCCCCTAGTTTTATGTTGTCTTTATCAAACTGCCGTCTATCCCATGTCTCTGTGGGAAGATACTTCATCTTTTCATCTTCAAACTTGGCATCTTTTGTTCTTTTCAATCACGATCAGCTTTGCTTGATAATCTTGTTGAAAAGAATGCAGGCGGAGGATTCTCAGCAACTCTCTTCTTTGTCAATGTCTTCTCTTTCAAGCAGGTTCACATGTACCTCTTCAAATGTATATCACTGTCAGATGATGACTCGTATCTGGTTCTTCTGACTCAGGCACATCTTTTTGTAGTGATGCTTCATGCTTTATCAGCAGCCAACAGCATCTCAATCTTCAACAACCCCTGTTTCTTGATTTGAATCAAATTTACACATGCTCAGAAATTCATAAGAAACAATTCTGTGCAACAGAGGGAAATACCACATGAACACTTGGTACATCCAAGTTTTGTACTCGGATTTCACAATTCAAATTTCTTTCAACTTATGATGATCAATCAAATCTCCAAGAACAGTTAAAATTTTTAATAAAACAAATAAACACTCTATTTTTGGATTTTTGATTTAATAAAAATAAAACACTATTTTTGAATTTTTATTTTTTTAAAAACTAACAATATAAACTGAAACACAAATAAGCAAAGAAACTGATATACAATTACAATTGCATTGGGATCAAATCACAGTGTTTCAGGCTAGACTACACTTATCAACACTAATTTACTTTGGGTGATCCGAGTGATTGCCAGTATGTTTGTTCACTTAAACTTATCTCCTTAGGCCTTTTTCATATAATGATCTGCAACTGATTTATCTTATTTTTCAATTCAATTTATATGAACACTCAATTTAAATCACAATCAGATCCTGGAATTTTTAATCAGAACACGCTATCATACAGGCAGTTTCCCTACCACATATTTCCAAGCGCGTTCTAGGATTCTGAAATCTTGACTGGGACTGGATTGAGAAGAGAACATAATAGATCATTTGCAGAGATGGATATAATATACAGATCAAATGAATTTTCTCAATTTGATTTAGGTTTTTCGGGTTTCTTTTGGGCACTAGAGGGCCTCTTTCGGGTGTATTTGATCTATAGCGCTACAACGTACATCTAGGTCTTTGCTCACACAAAACAGAAGCTGACATTGCCTAGCACCTCCAGATCTTTGCTCATTCAAAACAGAGGAGATACACGAGTTGGTCAGAAAAGATTTCAGAACTACGACAAAATTGTGTGTATCGGGACGTCACACAAGTATTCAAAAAGGCATGTCCTAATTCCAAGTGACGTTCTTTCCTGAGGTAATAGAATGATATTAGTGTTCTTCACAGAACCAGTGAAAGAATCTCGCCATCAGGATAAAGCCTACCAACATATCGCTCTAGAGTCAGACCATTTCAATATTGGTCTTACATGAGTCAACCTTAATCCACATAGTGATAATTTATTTCATTTCCCATTTATGCAACAAATTTTTTTTTTATTTTTCTGTTTTTTGAATTTTTGTATTTTTTCTCATTTTCTCATTTTTTTAATATATTTACAGACAAATATCTCTAGATATCCCCCTAAATTTGTGCGTAAATCATATGCGCAAATTTACCTAACAACGTAAACGTATGTACAACGAGAAACACAAAAGAAAATGAAAATTTATTTGTTGTTTTTGCCTAACCGTTCTATCATAAGATTTAAGACTAATCAATATCAAAATTAGAATACGAAATTTAAATTTGTACCTTTTTGCTGATCCTGTCTTACCTCTCTTATCTCCTTCAAACGAAACATATCAACTATAAAGAAATATACATTTTGCAACACTGAAATGTTACCCGTTATGTCTCTGGGACAACCGCTATCAACATCCAAGGATTATCAACAGCTTCTCCTTGGTTGTCCCTGAAAAGTAAGGAGATTAGTAAGACATTGCTACCCAGGCCATCGTGGTCCTGGGTATTCCTGAAGCATCAATATACGACACTTCTCGAAAGCACATGTCCCCTTTTGTTTCAGGGGTTGGTGATGTCGCTGCATTATGTTTTGCCTTCCAAACTTGTTTAGGCTTTTCTAATTTCTTAGGTGCCTTGGGCAAAACAGTTTGCTTTTCAACCTTTTTGTTTTTCAAAACTTGTTTTGGTTTCAAAGATTGTTTCCTTTTAGCTTTTGCGGCATTCCAATCCCCATCAGATGGTTTAACCTGGGGATGCTTATTCATCATTGCCTTAGGTCTTTCAACCTTCATTGGCGTAAAATAAGATCTATCCCTAGATGTAACCTTCTGATGCTGTGTATAGTATGACACATAGGGACGATGTGTGCAATTCCTCGTAATGTGACCGGGTATGCCGCAGTTTTAGCATGTTTGCTTCTTCACATAATGAGCATATCTTGATCCATTAGATCCAACTGATGATGAGTTTGAGTTATAAGACTTGTTGGATGATTTGTTTGTAGACTTTTCAAACTTGTGCTCTGCTTCCTATGTCCCTTTTTACAACAGTTAGAACATTCACTGTTAGGGTTATTATTTTCATTTATTAACTATTTGCTTTGGAGGCACATATTTAGTGGACGGGCCTCTTAAAACTGGCTCAGAAACACTCTTTCTCACATAAGGAGGAGCATCAGCAGACAAGTTTGATTTTTTTAAACAAACATCGTTAGCTTTTTAACAAACAACATCATCCCCCTCAACCCAATCCTCTACTTTTACCTCATTTACACATGAAGTAGAAGCATCAGTAACATTCACACAATTAATATCGTCGGTTTCGGTGTGCGAGTTTGGTGTGCCGTTCCAGGATGGTGTGCGGGATCGGTGTACAATGATGGTGTACGGAGACTGTTTGCAGCGGAGTTGAATGGTTCTGTTGGAGATGTAACGACACGATGTTGGAGATGATGATGTGTTGTTGATGATGATGAAGGGATGTTGTTGTTAAAGCATCCCCACTAAAGGGTATTTTTTCTTGTTTATAAGTCTGTCTCCAATGCATCGGCCTGCATTTACTACATGCATCCTAATCATCACTGCCACATCAGCTTTTTACACATTCTTAACACATGCACTCTCTCTCCTCTTTTAACTCCAACCCATCATTACCACATACATCCTCTCTCCTATATTTTTCTTTTTTTAGCTTAAAATTGATTTATTAATGAATGGGCCCACCTTCTCTCTCTGCACTTGGATGCACCTCCCCACATACATGCACCTCATTTTAATCTTCACTCCACTCCATCCTTCATATGTGCAGCATGCCAACTCATTAAATGCATCCCCCTACATGTGCATTGGAGACAGTCTAAGGGTGTCTAATTAGTACCTGCCCAACCAATCCCCTTCTTTCTCTCTCTTGCCCTACTCACATAACACAAAACACATATTATCTCTCCTTTCTCCTTTCTCCTTTCTCCTACATCACACTCACATAACCTTCTTCACTCCATTTTTTATCATTTTTCTTCACATACATCACCACACTCTCTCTCCTCCACCTCACACTCTCTCTCCTCCACATCACTTTCTCTCTCTTTAAAAACATCAAAAAACCTCTCTATTGTGGATGCTCTTAGAAAGTCACTTGTATCCAAAAATTGATCTTTAGGTTGATGACGGATTCGATTGGTGACCGGAGTGTTTGCTTTATGTTACCTTTTGTGACAGTTTTGATAGCCAACACTTAGGAAAGCATTCTGGACCATTTAACCATATTTCTGCATGATTTTAAGTTGTTTAAATGCTGAATTTTGCTGAATTCTGTAGAATTCTGTAGTTTATGTGAGTTTTTGGCACTTTCCGGCACTTAAACTATCACTAGGAAGGTAGCTTTATGATCCATACTTTCCTACACACTATACTAGTGTAACTCTTGGTTTCTGGCACATTCTGTGTCTCAATACCATGTCTGTCTATGTACTTAACTCCATCAGCATTTGTCTGATTTGTCTGATAACTGTGCTAACTTTGTTTCGTGCATCATTTGAATCAATAAAGTGTTGCATGCAATAATGATATGACATTATGCAATGTGTGATGCATATGTATGTATGATAACAATAATCAGAAAACATTCATGTCATAAATGTTAAATCAGCATAGTCATTAAGCACTAATCATTGTCTAATTATTATATGGATACATGAAATTTTGACAATTGTCACAACACGGTTTCTAAAGAACCGTCTGGTACACCCAACACAGAATTTGAAATGTGAATTCTGGCTTCGTGAAGTCCAATTCCTTCGATTCATCTTAGGATTACTTCAGCAAGAGAAACTATACGCTAAGTTTTCTAAATGTGAATTCTGGCTTCGTGAAGTCCAATTCCTTGGACATGTTGTCAGTGAGCGAGGTATCCAAGTAGATCCCACTAAGGTAGAAGTCGTAATGAATTGGGAAGCACCCAAGACTCCAACCAAAATTCGTAGCTTTCTGGGTTTAGCTGGATATTATAGAAGATTCATTGAGAACTTTTCAAGGATAGCTGCACCACTAACTTCTTTGACCCATAAGAATGTTAAGTTTGATTGGGGTCCGAAATAACAAGAATCCTTTGAGATTCTTAAGCAGAAATTGAGCAATGCTCCAGTGCTAACATTACCTGATGGAATTGAAGAGTTTGTCGTATACTGTGATGCTTCACACACCGGTATGGGTTGTGTACTTATGCAAAAAGGCAAGGTAATTGCCTATGCATCACGACAACTAAAAGTACATGAGAAGAATTACACCACCCACGATTTGGAATTGGGTGCCATTGTATTTGCACTCAAGTTGTGGAGACATTATTTGTATGGAACTAAATGTGTGATCTATTCGGATCACAAAAGTCTCCAACACTTGTTCAATCAAAAAGAGCTCAATATGATACAGCGCCGCTGGATGGAAACCTTAAATGACTATGATTGTGAAATTCGCTACCATCCTGGTAAAGAGAATGTGGTCGCAGATGCTCTAAGCCGAAACGAAAGAGTCAAACCTATCAAGATTAATGCTAAGAGCATTGAATTGAAGAATAGCCTGAATGAAAGGTTGTTAGCTGCACAGAAAGATGCTAATTTTCCAGACGAAAAGTTAGGTGTAACTGCGGAACAGTTAACACCTGGCAAGGATGGAATTCTCAGACTTAATGGAAGAATCTAGGTTCCCATTCATGGAGGACTTCGAGATGTAATCCTCCAGGAAGCTCACAACTCCAAATACTCAGTTCACCCAGGAGGTGACAAAATGTATCAGGATTTGAAGACTGATTATTGGTGGATAGGTTTGAAGAAATCTATTGCCACACATGTAGCTAAGTGTCTGACCTGTGCTCAGATTAAAGCTGAACATCAAAAGCCATCAGGTCTGCTACAACAGCCAGAACTTCCCACATGGAAGTGGGAGATGGTAACTATGGACTTTATAACCAAGTTACCCAAAACACGGCATGGAAATGATACCATATGGGTCATCGTTGATAGACTGACTAAGTCAGCACACTTCTTACCCATCAAGGAGACTCATAGCTCCGACAAGTTAGCCCAGTTGTATGTGGATAAGATTGTATCCCTTCATGGAGTGTCGGTGTCTATTATCTCTGATAGAGATACTAGATACACCTCTTGCTTTTGGAAAAGTTTCCAACAATCCTTGGGCACTTGTTTGAACTTTAGTACTGCTTACCATCCTCATACAGATGGACAGAGTGAGCGTACGATTCAAACGTTGGAAGACATGCTTCATGCATGTGTTATTGATTTGGGAGGTAGTTGGGATGACCACCTGCCCTTGATCGAGTTCTCCTATAATAATAGCTACCATACAAGCATTCAGGCTGCACCTTTTGAGGCATTATATGGTAGGAAATGCAGAACGCCTGTTTGTTGGGCAGAAGTAGGAGAAGCTCAGTTATCAGGACCTGATATAGTCCTTGAAACGACGGACAAGATTGTCCAGATTCGTGATCGCCTGAAAGCTGCCAGGGATAGGCAGAAAAGTTATGCTGACAAGAGGCGAAAACCTCTAAAGTTTGAGATTGGCGATAAAGTCTCACTAAAAGTATCACCCTGGAAGGGTGTGATGCATTTTGGTAAGAAGGGCAAGCTAAGCCCGAGATATATTGGGCCATTCGAAATTATAGAATGTGTCGGCAGTGTAGCTTATAAGCTAAACTTGCCAGAGGAGCTGAGTGGAATCCATAATGTGTTCCACATCTATAATCTCAAGAAATGCCTAGCTGATGAATCGCTGGCAATGTCTCATAAAGACGTACAAATTGATGAAAGCCTAAGATTTGTTAAAAGACCTATATCGATCGAGGATCGTGAGGTTAAAAAGCTTCGAAGGAAGCATGTGCCTATAGTAAATGTCAAATGGGATGCCCGTAGAGGTCCCGAATATACGTGGGAAGTTGAGTCCACTATGCGACAGAAGTACCCTCACTTATTCCAGTAAAATCTCGGTGTCGAGATTTCTTTCAAGGGGGTGAGGATGTAACACCACGTAAAAACGTATCCAATTACGTATCGACACGTGTCCTAAACTCTAAATATGTGAAAGATTGAGTTTGAAGGACTAAAGTTGTCAAACAGTGAAACTATGTGTCCAGAAGGACTAAAAGTGTCAACATGCCAAACTTGTGCCTCTGAATGACTATACGTGATGAATATATTCTTAAACGAGTGATTGATTGAATATAAGAAGCCGTTTGTGAAAATAATCAGAAGATTATTAAACTACAAGGGTTAAATGTGTCAACATGTTGATTCTGACCTCTGAGTGACCTTTTAACGAACCCGAGGCTTCGAAATATTCAAATATACTCTCAAGAATAAGTGGTATAAATTTCACGTGGTTTCGAGATCGTTAAGCATGTTTTCAAGACTTTGGGCTATAAGTGTCAACTTGACGAAACTTACATTTATAGTGATATTTAACGAAACCGAGCCTAATGAAGTTTGTTTATACATCCTTGAGCCTCTACAAACCAACTATAAGGGCCTTGCATGTTAAAAGTCAAGTTAAAAAGGGTTTTAATCAATCAGGGACCAAACCTGCCATTTCAGAAACTTGTTTAACCTGTTTCCTGGTTCTAGGCGGGCCGCGTAAGTCCAAGCAAACATCTACCCGGGCCGCGTAGAACTGCCCAGCACAGAAACAAGCTGACAGGTGCGGGTTTAAGCTGTTGCACCGCCTTAACCTCAATTGTAACGAATCTAGGGGTTGTATGTCGGTTTATTTAACCCACTAGGACACCTGGGGTGATCCTAGGGACTCCCATAACAGATGTGGATGATCTAAACTCATGGAAGGTATATATAGCCCTTTAGTTCATAAGTTCAAGAACTCACATTTGCAACAAATTCAATTACCTCACTTCTGGAGCTTGCAATCAGTAGGAGAAGAATACCAAGTGTAGAAAAGATAGCAAGGACCCTAAGTAAGAGTCTTAATCCCTGCTTAGTCCTTTTAATTAGCTTAATTATCGAAAAGTCAAACATGTCGTAATTTAACTTTGACTTTCGGTTTAATCACATATGGTCCGACCACTGATCAAAACAAAAGTGGTTATGGAACCATATTAATGTAGGTGATTAACCCTTAAAAGGGCACCTCCTAATTATTTCGTTTGACTAGTTAATTGTCGGGTCAAACTAGTTTGACAAAAAGTCAAACTGGACGGAATATTTAAAAATGATTTAAATTAATAAAACAGAGGTTTTAAATTATATTTTAACATTCTAATGACTTGGTAATTAATATTAGAACATGTTTTATCAGTTCTAACCCGGCAATTATCAGTCTAAGGTCTGTTTATAACCAAAAGTCGCAAAAGCTTGACTTTTGCTTTGACTTTCAGTTCTGACCCATTCAAGCTTAATTCTCCCATGTTTTAAGCTCCCATTAGGACCATATTACTCAGTAGTATAACCCTCTGGAGTTATAGTGCATGGTTCTTAGTGGTTTGAATTATATACTATTGATCGTCAATATTCTTATAAATGCCATAAACGCCCTTTTGACACACAAATGAGATTTTTAGAAATGTGAGAGGACAAAAACCTTTGTTACTGATTTATAAACTTGTCCTAAAAATTTGACATCAGTTTGAGATCTAGATTAGGAGTTATGCTCAATAACGTAAGTAGAAAACTTTTTATTAATTAAACGGCGTAATTAGCATAAAGCCTATCTAAACCCAAATTTTGACACCAAACTTTTTACTTACTGATGTAATATAATATTTTGGGATTTTTGAAGATTTTTAATTATTTTTAAACTGATCATATCATAGGGTTCTAGCTTTAATTCGGTAATTGTCGGTTATACCATTTTCTTGAATAAAATGAGTTTTACATAATATTTTGATACCAAACTTTTTACTACTGATTCTATATGATAAATAAAATATTTTGAACTTTATAAACTGATCAAAAACTCAGATTTCCTATTATGACCCGAAAATCACTTAAAACCGACTTTTACGCGTTTTAAGCGCATAGTATGGGTTAAAACTATTTTTAACATATAAGACTTGATACCTACTGATGTTTTTAATAAATTTCTATACTTTAACATTAAGCAAAATTTTTAAACTCAGATTTCCAAAATTGACCTTTAAAGCTTATGTGAAATTACCAAAATGCCCCTTCGGTGCATAAATTGGTTATAAAGGATAAAATTTCACATATAGGCAATACACTACTGATATAAATTATTAGATTAAATATTTTTACTGATTTCAAAAGACCAGAACTTCAGTTTATGTCACACCCCCAAAATCCACCACGCGGAGTATCACCGCTTGGAGGCTTGACGTGACCAGGAATCGAGCCACCAATCATATTGAACAACGTAAATGAGTAAGTAAAACCAACTACAATACAATTGGTGACCATAAGACAGTAACCAACTTTAAGTTAACAGCGGAAGCATTAAAGATAAAATCACAAAACATAAGTTCCATAAGTTTATAAAGTTTAATTATTAAGTACGGGACATAACAGTCCGCATCCCACAACGACTTCTTCCTCGTGCAAGCTCCATATGCATTTAACGACCTGTAAGGCATGTAACAACGAGTCAACAACAAAGTTGAGTGAGTTCACGGTTGGTTGATTAGTTTTAAGTTGTTTCTAAAAACGTGGTTTGACTTTCGTTGGCTTATTTGCCGTGGGGATTACCCCATAGTTGAAAGTATGTTTAACCAGTTCCTTTTTATTACCCAAACCATATCCATAATCAGTGGGGGCTTCCCCATGTGAACCACTAGACCGTTAGATATCGACAACTGACGAACAATAGTTGTGCCCTACATCAGTGTCTATCATCACTGACAGTTTGCCATAGTCCATTAGTACACGCCCGTCCAAACGGCACGGTGTGAGGTTTGTTAAACCTAATAGCGCTATTAACTAATGACCCGCTCACCATTGGCCTCGGTGATTAAGTCGATATAAAATGAGGGACTTCATGATAGAGTTTTGTCTAGTAAGTTTTAAGGTTGTTGTCCTACCCAAGGAGGACGAACGTACGTATTCTACCCAATGAGAATACGCAGAATTATTATTGGCATCCTACCTATGGAGGATGGCCATACATATCCTACCCAAGGAGGATATGTAGATTCCGTTTTAATTTCTTTAACCCATTCCCAACCACCGGGAATCCCATGCCTTAGAAAGTGTGTGAACTCACCTTGGTTTGCTCGGTTAGATTAGTTACTCAAATAAACAGGAATCAAGCACGTCCTAATAAGGTACGGATAACCATCAGTTTCTCATGCATAACACGTATCCTACGTATGGTTTATTTACTCATCATTTCTATCACATACCACACGATTCAACTGTCAAGTTATAATGTTAAGTTACATTATTTTACCCTAAAATAATATAATTATCTCACAAAATAAACAAGTATTCACACAAGTGTCCTAGTATAAAATATATATTCTAAATATATATTTAACCATTTAATTTATAAAATCAACCTCCGGCACTTTGTATTTTTGTAAATAAAATCATGGCAAAGTTTATTTTGAAAACAAGGTTAAAAATATAATTGTAACACTTGCTAGAAAAATATTTTCTAAGTGTTGGATTTTTAGAAAAATTTCGCCAGAGTTTCCTTTGTAAATGGAGGTGTCCATGCTTACTAGCATATCATTTTCTTTTCAAAAATTCATTCAAACAATTCTCATTCAACAATATACAACCTCTACTTACCGAACTTGCCAAAAACAAGCATAAACTATAAACTCATGAACTTGAATATTTGTAAAAATATGTAGTAACTTACTAGCATTCTTAGTAAGTCTTGTTATTTCTTAAAAATGTGATTAGTTCTTTAAAAAACTTTATTTTTAAAGAATTTATGCGTTTACAACTTCCGATCATATTTCTGAAAATACTTCTTTGTGAACTTTTCTTATTACACAAGTGTTTCTACACTTGTTTATCCACCAAAAATATGATTAGTTTATGTAAGATCCAAGTTTTAACGAAACTCATACTTTTCACTTGGTTCTTTCGAAAAACCACTCATGGATCTTTAGATCTACAAGATTATAACCTACTTTGATCTTCATTTTTCAAGAAAACACTCATTTATTCAAGTTCATAGTTTATGTGTGGATGATTCCATCATCCTACAACATTTTATCTTTCTCATCTTGCTAGATCATGTTTTTAATCATGACCTAGCAAGTCCATATGATGATCCATGCCACTTCTACTAGCAAACAATAATCAACAAGCATCACAACACAAGAATATCATGATTTCTTCATCTTTTAACCATACTTTATTACTAAGTTAGTTTATGTTCAAGACTTCTTCATAAGATTCATTAAGGTTCTTATCATTTTGATCACTACACATCATTAACCACTTAAACAACATGGAAAATGCGAGGATCTAAGTTCTTACCACTAGCTCAAGGCTAGGGGAGTTCAAGTGTAGAAAAGTGGTGGATAAAAGATGATAAGAGAGGTCCTTGAGCTTCCGAACACACCGAGCTTCGTTGTATGATCTCTAACACCCTTGGAAGTATGTAGATTGCATGAAAGAGCTTGGATGATGATGATGGTGGTTGTGGTGGCTCTCGGCCAAAACCAAGGAGAGAGGGAGAGAGAGTTTGAAGTGTTGGTGAAGGTGGTGATGAATGTGGTTCAAGTCTCTTGGTCATACTTATAATCCTCCATCACCTTATTAACCATTAGCTAAAGTTTCCCCTAAGTACTAAGCATATATAATAAACAAATGAAGAAAATCAAGGGTGGGGTACCACCCTTGAAAACCGTAGGAAGAGGGGGGCATAGGGTTGGGTTTCAATGTTTAGTTACTAGTTTAGTTAGAAATCAAATGTTATAGTTAGTGGTTTATGGTGTGTCATTAAATATATAGTGTGTTAGGGTGTTCGGGGACCCTAACTAGCTCAGAAAAATAAAAACAATGTGTTTGACAATATTTTTGTGTTCCAGGTAAAGTCCGGTTGTTCGGTTGGGTGTTGTTCCGTTAAAGTGCTTAATTAGTCCATAAGGTGTCTTTTATAATACTTTTAGTGACACTTTTAATTCCCGACACTTTGGAAAGTATACAGGACCATTTAGTAACTTTTCTGTACACTACTAGTATGTTAACAAGCACATGTAAGTATAACACAGTGATCAGAAAGCAGTTAAGTGATTCAGCACAGTCATCAAGCAATTTAATTATCATTAATAAATCGTACGGATACATGGAATTATGAGGGTTGTCACATTCTCCCCCTGTTAAGAAAATTTCGTCCCGAAATTTAGCACGTGGTTACTGAGGAAGCTAGTTATGTTGCGTTGGTTTCTTGGTTTTCTTGAGGTGTCACATCATCCCCCTGTTGGTTTGGAATTTCATCCTGAAATTCTGCAGTAGCTTCAATCTCAGTATTGGTTGCACTTTTCTTAAACAGCTGGGGATACTTGAGTTTCATTTGGTCTTCTCGTTCCCAGGTATACTCTGGGCCACGACGGGAATCCCAACGAACTCGAACAAGAGGTATCCTGGTACGCTTGAGAATCTTAACATCTCGATCAGTAATTTCAACTGGTTCCTCGACGAATCGCAACTGGTCGTTGATAGTGAGCTCCTTAAGAGGAACTATGAGGGTCTCATCTGACAGACACTTCTTCAGATTCGACACATGGAAAACATTGTGAACTCCGCTGAGTTCTTCAGGTAGATTCAACTTGTAGGCGACTTTGCCAATTTTCTCGATGATTTCGAATGGTCCGACATAATGCGGATTGAGTTTGCCTCATTTTCCAAAACGGACTACACCTTTCCAAGGTGAGACTTTGAGTAGCACTCGATCCCCAACCTGGAACTCGAGTAGTTTCCTTCGCTTATCAGCATAGCTTTTCTGACGGTCACGAGCTGCTGCCATTCGCTGTCGTATCTGGGCAATCCTCTCAGTCGTGTCTACCACGAGTTCTGGGCTTGTGATTTGGCTGTCACCAACTTCTGCCCAACAAAGAGGCGATCGGCACTTCCGTCCGTACAATGCCTCGAACGGAGCGGCTTGGATACTGGTGTGGTAACTGTTGTTATACGAAAACTCCACTAACGGGAGGTGTTTTTCCCAGCCCTTACCAAAGTCGATTACACATGCCCTAAGCATGTCTTCAAGGGTTTGGATGGTGCGTTCAGATTGCCCATCCGTCTGTGGATGATATGCCGTGCTCATGTCTAATCGAGAACCAAAGGACTTGTGCATAGCTTGCCACAATTCAGATGTAAAACGTGAGTCACGATCAGAAATGATGGAGGTTGGCACTCCGTGCCTTGATACTACTTCCTTCAAGTAGATGTCTTCTAGGGTAGAAAACTTATCCGTTTCCTTGATAGCCAGAAAATGTGCAGACTTGGTCAATCGATCCACGATCACCCAAATGGTATCATTTCCGCGTTGAGATCTAGGCAGGCCAGTAACAAAGTCAATGGAAATTTGTTCCCACTTCCATTTCAGGATCTCTGGTTGTTGAAGTAGGCCTGATGGTTTCTGATATTCGGTCTTGACTCTCGCACAAGTCATACATTTGCTAACGTAGGTTGCTATGTGGTCTTTCATGCTGGGCCACCAGTATGTAGTCTTTAGGTCGTGGTACATCTTATCCGAACCAGGATGTATTGAATAACGAGACTTATGTGCTTCATCCATCACAAGCTCGCGTAAGTTTCCATAAAGTGGAACCCAGATGCACCCGTTAACATAGTAGGCACCGTCTTCCTTTTGTTCTAACTGCTGCCTCGACCCTCGCAGGGACTCAGCCCTGATGTTTTCTGCTTTTAATGCTTCAACCTGAGCATCACGAATTTAAGCGGAAAGGTTAGAGTGAATGGTAAGCTGTAACGCACGTACACGCTTGGGTATGGTATCCTTTCGACTGAGGGCGTCGGCCACAACATTGGCTTTGCCCGGATGATACTTGATCGCACATTCGTAATCATTCAAGAGTTCGACCCATCAGCATTGTCTCATGTTTAATTCCTTTTGCTTGAAGATATGCTCGAGACTCCTGTGATCGGTGTAAATGGTGCACTTGGTACCGTACAGGTAGTGTCTCCATATCTTAAGTGCGAAAACAACTGCTCCCAATTCCAGGTCATGCGTAGTGTAGTTCCTTTCGTGAACTTTAAGTTGGCGCGATGCGTAGGCAATCACCTTGTCACGTTGCATCAACACGCAACCAAGTCCTTGGATGGAAGCGTCGCAATAAACCACAAAATCATCTGTGCCTTCAGGCAATGAGAGAATAGGTGCGCTACAAAGTCTATCTTTTAAGTGCTGGAAAGCAGATTCTTGTGCATCACCCCAACGATAGGTGACACCCTTCTGAGTCCGTGAAGTGAGAGGTTGCGCAATCTTTGAGAAATCCTTTATAAACCTTCTGTAATATCCTGCCAAACCCAAGAATTGGCGGATTTCTGTTGGTGTACGGGGTGCAGGCCAGTTCTTGATCGAGTCAACCTTGGATGGATCCACATGAATCCCATCCTGGTTTACCACATGGCCTAGAAAGTGGACTTCGCGAAGCCAGAAGTCACATTTCGAAAATTTGGCATACAACTGCTCTGTTCGAAGAAGTTCCAAAATAAGCCTCAGGTGTTGCTTGTGTTCCTCCTGACTCTTTGAATAGATCAGGATATCGTCGATGAATACAATGACAAACTTATCCAGGTAAGGCTTGCACACTCGGTTCATGAGATCCATGAAGACCGCAGGTGCATTTGTTAATCCGAAAGGCATAACTAGAAACTCGTAATGGCCGTAACGAGTTCTGAATGTTGTTTTGGAGATGTCCTCCTCTCGGACTCTCAGCTGATTGTATCCCGATCTCAAATCAATCTTAGAGTAATAGCTCGACCCTTGCAACTGGTCAAACAAGTCGTCAATACGTGGAAGAGGATAACGATTCTTCACGGTCACCTTGTTAAGTTCGCGATAGTCAATACACATTCTGAAAGTACCGTCTTTCTTCTTCATGAATAGTACTGGAGCTCCCCAAGGTGAAGAGCTAGGACGTATGAAACCCTTTTCCAAGAGTTCTTGTAGTTGCGTGGACAGTTCTTCTAGTTCTGATGGAGCTAGACGATGAGGTGCTCGAGCTATGGGCGCTGCTCCCGGAGCTAGCTCGATTTGAAATTCAACTTGACGATGAGCCGGAAGACCAGGTAATTCCTCAGGAAATACCTCGGGAAAGTCACGTACAATAGGAATGTCTTCAATTCTCTTCTCTTCCATTGATGTGTCAGTAACGAGTGCTAGAATGGCAGTATGGCCCTTTCGCAGACACTTCTGGGCCTTAAGGAAAGAGATAATGCCTACGACGGCACCACTCTTGTCGCCATGAATCATGAGAGGTTCTTCACCAGAACGAGGAATGCGGACGATTTTCTCCTTGCAAACAATCTCCGCTTGATAATGAGATAGCCAATCCATCCCAATAACGACGTCGAAACTACCAAGTGTGATAGGAATAAGATCGATAGAGAAAGTCTAACCAGCTAAGACGAGGATACAACCCTTAACTATGTGTGTGGCCTCGAGACTTTTACCGTTTGCTAGTTCTACCGTATGTTTGGTGTTCAAAAGTGTTGAAGTGCGCTTAAGCATTTGGCTAGCTTTTAAGGACACATAACTAGTATCGGCACCCGAATCAAATAAAACAGTAATAAAGAAGTCGTCCAGAAGAAACTTACCCATCACAACGTTGGGATCGTTCCTTGCATCACCCTGACCCAGCACGAACACACGTCCCCTGGCACCATTGCCATTATTGTTACCCCCGTTGTTGCCTCCATTGTTGCCTCCATTGTTGTTCCCGTTTCCTTGATTGTTGTTGTTCTGATTCTGGTTCAGCTGAGGACAGTTCCTCTTAAAGTGTCCTTCAGCGCCACACTGAAAGCATCCTTTATTGCCCTGCTGTTGCTACTGCTGGTGGTTCTGTGGAGCTTGTTGTTGCTGTTGACGATTCTGATTCGCAGGACATGGGCTCCTGCAATCCTTAGCTTCATGACCAGACTTGTTACACCTCAGACAACGACCCTTGTTGCACTGCCCGCTGTGATGCTTGTTGCACCGGTTGCACTTGGGGTGGTTCCCTCGGTATCCACCTTGTCCTTGACTACCGGAAGATTGCTGACCAGGACTCTGGTAGTCACCAGTCTTTCACTGCTGAGACTGAACTGAAGTAGAACCCTTACTGGAATTCCCATCCCATTTTCGCTTGTTATCATTGGGAGCATCAGTAGTAGTTGTACTAATACGCTTGGGCAGTTTGTTTTGTTCAACTGCTTGATCAGTGAGACGATGGGCCAACTTAATGATTTGCTGAATGGTACCCAGGTTAGCTGAAGTCACGTGACTCTGAATCTCTGGTACAAGACCCTTGAGGTACAGCTCAATACGTTTGATGGGAGGGTCTACCATTGTAGGACACAAAATGGCCAGTTCGTTTGACCTCTTCGTATACGCCTCAATTTCAGACCCCGTCATCTTCAAATTGAAGAATTCCACCTCTAGCTTGTGAATGTCGTCATGACTACAGTACTCTTCTTTGATCAGTTCTTTGAAACCGTTCCATGGGGTGGCATTAGCAACCGCCAGCCCTAGTAGTTGAACCTGTGCTTTCCACCAGGTTAACGCAGCACCTTCGAGTGTTCCAGTAGCATATTTCACCCTACGATCTTCAGGGAATTCACATATCTCGAAGACAGACTCAAGCTTCTCAAACCAGTGAAGAAGGCCTACCGCTCCTTCTGTGCCGCTGAAGGTACTGGGTCGGCAATCCATGAAGGTTTTGAACGTACACACAGGAGACTGAGCATGTTGACCTCCTGCAGGGATAGCTGTGAGTGCCTTAGCAACTCGTTCATTGATCAAAGCCGTCAACTGGGCTTGAGTTAGGTTGATACGTCCTCCGCGTCCGTTCATGGTCTTCAAAACGAAGCAACGTAAGTAAGAAAAGTGTCACGAAAGTGCGTAAGTGTGGGACGATAGTAGAGAGTAAGCACACAAGGTTCAAATAGTAATCATCACGTTAATTAATGTACAGTGTGAACTATCTAACCGACAATATATCATAAATCATACCACCTATTGTGTCGAGTCTTGCACGTGGAGCGAAGCGTCGTTGTGGATCGTTGAGCACTGTACAGGTTATAGTCTGGTTTTGTCAAAAAGCTTTTCCCCTTTTTTAAAACCAAGTTCACTATAACCAATGGCTCTGATACCAATCTGTCACACCCCAAAATCCACCACGCGGAGTATCACCGCTTGGAGGCGTGACGTGACCAGGAATCGAGCCACCAATCATATTGAACAACGTAAATGAGTAAGTAAAACCAACTACAATACAATTAGTGACCATAAGACAGTAACCAACTTTAAGTTAACAGCGGAAGCATTAAAGATAAAATCACAAAACATAAGTTCCATAAGTTTATAAAGTTTAATTATTAAGTACGGGACATAACAGTCCGCATCCCACAACGACTTCTTCCTCGTACAAGCTCCATATGAATTTAACGACCTGTAAGGCATGTAACAACGAGTCAACAACAAAGTTGAGTGAGTTCACGGTTGGTTGATTAGTTTTAAGTTGTTTCTGAAAACGTGGTTTGACTTTCGTTGGCTTATTTGCCGTGGGGGTTACCCCATAGTTGAAAGTATGTTTAACCAGTTCCTTTTTATTACCCAAACGATATCCATAATCAGTGGGGGCTTCCCCATGTGAACCACTAGACCGTTAGATATCGACAACTGACGAACAATAGTTGTGCCCTACATCAGTGTCTATCATCACTGACAGTTTGCCATAGTCCATTAATACACGCCCGTCCGAACGGCACGGTGTGAGGTTTGTTAAACCTAATAGCGCTATTAACTAATGACCCGCTCACCATTGGCCTCGGTGATTAAGTCGATATAAAATGAGGGACTTCATGATAGAGTTTTGTCTAGTAAGTTTTAAGGTTGTTGTCCTACCCAAGGAGGACGAACGTACGTATTCTACCCAATGAGAATACGCAGAATTATTATTGGCATCCTACCTATGGAGGATGGCGTAGATTCCGTTTTAATTTCTTTAACCCATTCCCAACCACCGGGAATCCCATGCCTTAGAAAGTGTGTGAACTCACCTTGGTTTGCTCGGTTAGATTAGTTACTCAAATAAACAGGAATCAAGCACGTCCTAATAAGGTACGGATAACCATCAGTTTCTCATGCATAACACGTATCCTACGTATGGTTTATTTACTCATCATTTCTATCACATACCACACGATTCAACTGTCAAGTTATAATGTTAAGTTACATTATTTTACCCTAAAATAATATAATTATCTCACAAAATAAACAAGTATTCACACAAGTGTCCTAGTATAAAATATATATTCTAAATATATATTTAACCATTTAATTTATAAAATCAACCTCTGGCACTTTGTATTTTTGTAAATAAAATCATGGCAAAGTTTATTTTGAAAACAAGGTTAAAAATATAATTGTAACACTTGCTAGAAAAATATTTTCTAAGTGTTGGATTTTTAGAAAAATTTCGCCAGAGTTTCCTTTGTAAATGGAGGTGTCCATGCTTACTAGCATATCATTTTCTTTTCAAAAATTCATTCAAACAATTCTCATTCAACAATATACAACCTCTACTTACCGAACTTGCCAAAAACAAGCATAAACTATAAACTCATGAACTTGAATATTTGTAAAAATATGTAGTAACTTACTAGCATTCTTAGTAAGTCTTGTTATTTCTTAAAAATGTGATTAGTTCTTTAAAAAACTTTATTTTTAAAGAATTTATGCGTTTACAACTTCCGATCATATTTCTGAAAATACTTCTTTGTGAACTTTTCTTATTACACAAGTGTTTCTACACTTGTTTATCCACCAAAAATATGATTAGTTTATGTAAGATCCAAGTTTTAACGAAACTCATACTTTTCACTTGGTTCTTTCGAAAAACCACTCATGGATCTTTAGATCTACAAGATTATAACCTACTTTGATCTTCATTTTTCAAGAAAACACTCATTTATTCAAGTTCATAGTTTATGTGTGGATGATTCCATCATCCTACAACATTTTATCTTTCTCATCTTGCTAGATCATGTTTTTAATCATGACCTAGCAAGTCCATATGATGATCCATGCCACTTCTACTAGCAAACAATAATCAACAAGCATCACAACACAAGAATATCATGATTTCTTCATCTTTTAACCATACTTTATTACTAAGTTAGTTTATGTTCAAGACTTCTTCATAAGATTCATTAAGGTTCTTATCATTTTGATCACTACACATCATTAACCACTTAAACAACATGGAAAATGCGAGGATCTAAGTTCTTACCACTAGCTCAAGGCTAGGGGAGTTCAAGTGTAGAAAAGTGGTGGATAAAAGATGATAAGAGAGGTCCTTGAGCTTCCGAACACACCGAGCTTCGTTGTATGATCTCTAACACCCTTGGAAGTATGTAGATTGCATGAAAGAGCTTGGATGATGATGATGGTGATTGTGGTGGCTCTCGGCCAAAACCAAGGAGAGAGGGAGAGAGAGTTTGAAGTGTTGGTGAAGGTGGTGATGAATGTGGTTCAAGTCTCTTGGTCATACTTATAATCCTCCATCACCTTATTAACCATTAGCTAAAGTTTCCCCTAAGTACTAAGCATATATAATAAACAAATGAAGAAAATCAAGGGTGGGGTACCACCCTTGAAAACCGTAGGAAGAGGGGGGGCATAGGGTTGGGTTTCAATGTTTAGTTACTAGTTTAGTTAGAAATCAAATGTTATATTTAGTGGTTTATGGTGTGTCATTAAATATATAGTGTGTTAGGGTGTTCGGGGACCCTAACTAGCTCAGAAAAATAAAAACAATGTGTTTGACAATATTTTTGTGTTCCAGGTAAAGTCCGGTTGTTCGGTTGGGTGTTGTTCCGTTAAAGTGCTTAATTAGTCCATAAGGTGTCTTTTATAATACTTTTAGTGACACTTTTAATTCCCGACACTTTGAAAAGTATACAGGACCATTTAGTAACTTTTCTGTACACTACTAGTATGTTAACAAGCACATGTAAGTATAACACAGTGATCAGAAAGCAGTTAAGTGATTCAGCACAGTCATCAAGCAATTTAATTATCATTAATAAATCGTACGGATACATGGAATTATGAGGGTTGTCACATTCTCCCCCTGTTAAGAAAATTTCGTCCCGAAATTTAGCACGTGGTTACTGAGGAAGCTAGTTATGTTGCGTTGGTTTCTTGGTTTTCTTGAGGTGTCACATCATCCCCCTGTTGGTTTGGAATTTCATCCTGAAATTCTGCAGTAGCTTCAATCTCAGTATTGGTTGCACTTTTCTTAAACAGCTGGGGATACTTGAGTTTCATTTGGTCTTCTCGTTCCCAGGTATACTCTGGGCCACGACGGGAATCCCAACGAACTCGAACAAGAGGTATCCTGGTACGCTTGAGAATCTTAACATCTCGATCAGTAATTTCAACTGGTTCCTCGACGAATCGCAACTGGTCGTCGATAGTGAGCTCCTTAAGAGGAACTATAAGGGTCTCATCTGACAGACACTTCTTCAGATTCGACACATGGAAAACATTGTGAACTCCGCTGAGTTCTTCAGGTAGATTCAACTTGTAGGCGACTTTGCCAATTTTCTCGATGATTTCGAATGGTCCGACATAATGCGGATTGAGTTTGCCTCATTTGCCAAAACGGACTACACCTTTCCAAGGTGAGACTTTGAGTAGCACTCGATCCCCAACCTGGAACTCGAGTAGTTTCCTTCGCTTATCAGCATAGCTTTTCTGACGGTCACGAGCTGCTGCCATTCGCTGTCGTATCTGGGCAATCCTCTCAGTCGTGTCTACCAGAATATTTCCCTAAGTGTTGGGAATTGAAAAGGGTATAAAAAGATACTTAATAGACACTTAACGGTGTAATTTAGCGCTTTAACAAACCGGTGTCTAACCGAACAACCGGATATTACCCGGAGCACCAAAATAATGCTAGAAGCATTGTTTTTATTTTTCTAAGCTAGTTAGGGTCCCCGAACACCCTAACACACTATATATTACACCACACACATAAACCTTTAACTAGATACTTGGTTCTTAACCTTATGACCTAACTATCTAGTTAACCACTAACCAAGACCCCCCCCCCTAACCATACGGTTATATGGTGACCCCACCATTGGATTTTCTTTGTTTAAAATATTAGATCATGTCTCCTTGTATTGAACATATTACACAATGGAAAAAGGTGAGTTAGTGTGTTATAAGAAGAACCATTAGAATCATAACCCTTCATTCATCAACACTTCACCACACTTTCTCCTTCCTTCTTCCCCACCCTCGGCCGAGAACCATCCACACACCACCACCATATTCAAGTCTTGATCAATCATTTCAAGTTACTTACAAGGTGTAAAGAGGTCACCAACGAAGCCCGGTGCGTTCGGAAGTTGAAGAACCGCAACCGTTTGCTTTTATCCACCACTTTTACACTTCAAAACTCCCCTAGCCTTGTGCTAGTAGTAAGTGTCTTAAAACTTCATCTTGTCCTTATTTTTAGTGGTTAATAGATGATAGAATGAGTAAATGATGAAAACTCTAATGAACATAACTTAAAGTCTTGGAAGTAAGATGAATATGTTGGATAAAAAGAAACTAGTTGTGCAAATCTTGTGAAACTTGTCTAGTTATGATTATTTAATGTTGTTTGTTACTAAAAGTGGGATGGATCATCACCTAACCATGCTAGGTCATGTTCAAGAACATGAACTAGTAGTATGTTAGTGTTAAAATTATAAAAGATGATGAACCCTTCCACTCATGAAACTTGAACTTGTGTAAATATAATTTTTCTTCTAAAATAAGACTCTAAACATGTAGATCTAAAGATCTACAAGTGGTTTTTCGGAAAGCGGGAAATGTTAGTTTTGTTAAAACCCGGACCTTACATAAACTAAAAGCATTTTAGTGAATAAACAAGTGTGTAAACACTTGTGTCACAAGAAAAATTTAACAAGAAATATGTTTGGTAAATCATGACTAGAAGTTGTGAAACTTCAAGATCTTTAAAAATAAAAGTTTTTAAGAAATTAAACTTATTTTTAAAGATAACAAGACTTACTATATGTGCTACTAAGTTACTACACATTTTTGTAAATATTCAAGTTCATGAAATGGAGAAATTAGTGATTATTGTTGATGATTATTGTTGATAATTGTTATTGATGATTGTTGACGATTTAAAAGAAAATAAACACATGTTTTGAAAACATGGGAAACCTCCATTTTTAGGGGAAACTCTGTCAAAATTTTTATAAATTTTGACACTTAGAAAAAAATATATATATATATATATATAAGTTTTTGAGAAACTTATTCCCTAAAAATGTATCTAAAAATATTACCAAGGTTTCCCTAATTTTTGGTGATAAGAAATGAGGATTTCTTCAATAATAAAAATGGATATTAAGTATGTATATATTTTTGAGAAAAATATATATATTATTTGATCACCAACTTTTGTGCTAAGTGTATATAGTATGTGTTATACATGCTAGTGTATTAAGACTTAAAAATACACTAAATACTCATGAGAAGTATAAACACAAAAATACACATGCAACATACGAGATACATAATTCGGGTGCAAAGTGCAAAACACGAGATACTTATATTAATTTATGAGAAAATAATATAAGTAAGATACTTAGTTAAAAATATAAAATATTTTTAACACAAGAATATATACACAAAAGAGAGTGACTGTACTTGTGCGACACAAGTCTAGTGACTAACGTTAAGAAAACGCGTATAGGTTACGACGTTAATTAAGCAAATCCGGTGAAGTTTACGACGCAAGGAACGCAAAGTTGTGAGTTCATGCTCCCCCTTTTCTTTTAACTGTTTTCAGTTTTATAACTTTGGGGGTGAAATACATGTACAAATATTACTATGTTTATAAACGGTATGATAACAAGAAACACACTTGGTGAGGACGAGAACCTAGTATGATGTGATATGAGGAATGATATGAGAAATCGTGTCACGAATAGGGTACCATAAGCACCATTAATCAACTATATACCTAGACCGCAGAACAAAAGGTTAGATCTAACGGGTGCCGGGTAGCCACACTCTCGGTGAGGGCGAGAATCGAGTAGTGCCTTTGTGTCTCAGAATATGCCAACTAGAAAAATGCCTAAGGTTTGGTGACTTCCTATGTCGTGTCATATTTAATGGCTTTGCAACCCATTAACAATCCTGATACTTACAGGAATACTTTATTTACATAAAAATTCATACCATACTAAAACTTGATTTATACTTGAAGTACGTGGGGTACTCAAGAAAACTTGAATTATACTTGAGTACGTGGGGTACTCAAGAAAACGTGAATTATACTTGAGTACGTGGGGTACTCAAGAAAAACTTGAACTATACGTGAGTACGTGGTGTACACATGAATACTTGATTTATATATGAAAACTTGATTTATACATGACACAAACTATGTTTTCATACAAAGTATACAAACGTGAAATACAAAAACTGCATGAATTCACACCAACATTATGTTGACGTTTTTCCAAAAACTCACATGTATTTCAGGTAACTAGGATGGATGTGCGCGTGGTCTTACTCATGCTTGTGGATGTCGCTTTGTTTATCGTTAAATAAAGTTGTAACTTTTAAGACAATATGCTATCTCGTGTTGTAAACACTTGACTTATGTTTTCAATAATGTAAGTGTTGAAGTTATTTTTGAGCATGTAGTATGTTTACTCTTCGTATGCAATGAGAACCTTTCATGATCACACCTCGTGCTTCCGCCGCCGAAAGGGGTGTGACAGATTGGTATCAGAGCTGCGATTGTAGTGAACCAGGATTCCTTCTCGAGTCTAGTCTACAATCTCTAGGATCCTTTCACGAAAACAATTTTCAAAGAGTTTTCATTGCATAAAACGTCCCGCGACATCCACTACCTGAAACTGTCTACATGAGTCTAGAAAAGACACTACGAGACTTAGGGTGCACTGGGGTAGCACTTGATTAAGAATTACTTGCAATTATGTGTGATAATTAGCATATACCAGAAGTAGAATGTCACAAGTATACGTGACTTTACCTGAAAGCAATGGCCTATCTGAAGGAAGAAATTCGTGGATGAAACAAACTGTGCGGACTGGGCAAGGAGTTACGTAATTATGGATGCATACATAATTATGGAATTCAGTGCACAGAAACCACAGCAAGTCTTGTCATGTATAGATTCCCTCAGTGCAAGCCTATTAAGTACTCTGCTAGAGTAATAATTGTTTGATGTCACTTATGTGGTATATACCTGTGAATATATATATATACTACTACTGTCTCGTAAGACGATATCAAACAAATGTCTAACCCTATTGGGTTGTGTTCTTCAGAACATGGCACCCAGAAGAGCTGTGAACGCTCATGACCAACCTCCTCTTCCCCCACTGCCAAGAATTGCCAAAGAGCTGGAAGCTCTACTGGAAGAAAGGATCTCCGCTGCTATCGCCCAGTACGAGGCAAACCGAACTCAAGACAGTGGCGGCCCAAGCAACGCTAGACGTGATGGGAACGGAGATTCATCTGGAGGCAATGCAGCTCCAGGCTGCACTTTCAAGCAGTTCCTCGACTGCAAGCCAATGAACTATGACGGCACAGGAGGTGCAGTAGCATTTGTCCGCGGGACGGAGAAGACTGAAGCTACTATCCGCATGAGCAAGTGTACCGCGGATCAGCAAGTCACTTTTGCTACTAGATTGTTTGTCGATGAAGCTCTGACTTGGTGGGACTTGCAAGCCCAAACTTTGGGCAATGATGCCGCTTATGGCCTAACCTGGGAGGAACTGCAGGAAAGAATGAGAGAGAAGTATTGCTCTCGTGCTGAACTTCAAAGACTGGAAACGGAGTTCTGGCACATGACCATGGAAGGTGCGGATATTAGTGGTTATAATCGAAGGTTCCACGATCTGTCTAGAGTGTTTCCCTACATGGTGACTCCTGAATTTAAGCGTGTTGAACGCTACATTTGGGGACTGGCCCCAGAGTTCCGCGGCATGGTAACTTCGGCCAAACCTCAAACAATCACTGAGGCGGTAACTCTGGCTGCCAACCTTACGGAAGGTTGTGTTCGCAGGAAGAGGTTATCACTAAACTCAACTGAAAGGACCGAGACGCATGCTAAGTCGTCTGGTGACAAGAAGAGGAAGCATCCGGATCTGAATCAAACAACTCGCAACAACAACAAGAAGCACGGCCCTAAACCGCCTCAGGAAGCGGAAATTCTTCCAACCATGAATGACGCTCATACCAAAAGGTACCTGGGCACTATGCCTTTCTGCAATCAGTGCAAGCATCATCACGGAGGAGTTTGTCGCATTCCAAAATGCGACAAGTGTGGAAATCTGGGTCACCATACCGAGAACTGTTGGGGAAAAGGGAAGAACGGGAATGGAAACCACAACGGTGCTGGAACTGGAAACAATGGTAGAAATGGAAGTGGCAACGGTAACCGGAATGGCCATGGAGCTGGGCAAAACCAAGGATGCTTTGGTTGTGGAAGCATGGATCATTTCAAGAAAAATTGCCCAAGGGGAAACAACGTTCAGACTCGAGCGTTTGTGATTGGGGCAAGGAAAGCACGCGAGAACCCTAATGTGGTCACCGGTACGTTTCTCATTAACAATCACTTTGCATCCATATTATTTGACACTGGCGCCGATTATAGCTTCATGTCTGTGGAATTTAAACGCATGCTTGGAATAGAATCTAGTAGATTAGAAATTCCTTAATCCATAGAACTAGCCAATGGTAAACTTGTTGAATCAGGCGAAGTTGTTAGAGGCTGCATGCTAGAACTTCGTGAACGAAGATTTAGCATCGACCTCTTACCTATTCAATTGGGTAGCTTCGATGTAGTAGTCGGAATGGACTGGTTGTCCAAGAACAAAGCTGAGGTTATTTGTCATGAGAAAATCATTTGCATCCATTGGCAAATGATGAAACTCTCATCGTACATAGAGAAAGACGAAACGCGCCTCTACGAATCATCAGTTGTATGAAGGCACAGAAGTGCTTAAGGAAAGGATGTGTCGCTTTCCTAGCACACGTTATAGACAAGAAGGCTGTGGAGCCAAAACTCGAAGACATTCCTGTGGTGAAGGAATTCCCTGATGTTTTTCCCGAAGATCTGCCAGGACTACTGTCACACCCCGACCGCGTAAAACAACAAATCGCGGCGGAAACATCGGGGCGTGTCGTAACAGAATAAATTGTTTCATAACCATGGCATACAAAGTTGTATTTTATTTATAAACAAAGGTGTTACATTGTTTCAAACAGGAAATTAAAGAGTTCGGAACATAATTAAACATAGTCTATCTTCTTTTAAAGTCTCTGAGGCACAGGTCCGCCCTAGTATCGTGATCAACATCCTATGGAAAAGCACCTGAAAACACATGTGAAAATAGGTACGTCAGCATAAAAATGCCTGTGAGATACATAGGTTTGTCAAAATAGGATTCATGACTTATGTTTAAGCAAAATGTTTAGTCATGAACCTTGTAATTTGCTTTGTCTTGTAAATCATTTGAAAACAATAAGATCAGATGATATGTATAGGTAAATGTCAGGTTAAATAAATAACCATGTAAAAATGTGTTCGTATAAGATAAGTGGTTTGTAAATCAATGTCTTGTGAAAAGTATGTTATTTGTATAAAATGTTCTATGTCTCAATATTGAAATGATTCAAATAACGTTACGACATGTAATACCATACAAACACTTATATATAGGAAGTACCAGCGGCGTATCCACCATGCTTGTATCATATTACACACGCATCGTTACTTAATCACTTAATCAAACCAAACCAACCAATGTAAGAAGTCTATGTTTAAACCAATTGTCAAACATGTTATATGTCAAATGTAAATCATGTCAAATGTCTATGTCAAATATCCATGTCAAATGTCTATGTCAAATATCCATGTCAAATGTCTATGTCAAATATCCATGTCAAATGTCTATGTCAAATGTCTATGTCAAATGTCTTTGTGTAAAATGTCTATGTCAAAATGTCATGTATGGCAAGTGAAATGTCTCAACTAAACCATATGCACGAAAACAAAATATTGAAGTAAAACATGGTTTAAATCAATCTTATGTCTTTGTGGAAAAATGCATGCAAATATTTAATATGAACATTTATGCGGTATTGTGAAAATGCATACATCCAAGCCTTGTGACTGTGGTGATAAAACCCTTTAAACAAATTAAAGGTCTATCTGTCTTATATCATCGAATTCGGTCATTCCTTTCATCCCCTTTCCCTGGGACGTCCGGAACGGGAGTTGTCAATTCCTATGGTACCACTACCTACTAACGAACGGCGTAGCTAATGTTAATGAATGTATTGTCCCATGTAAACAAACCAAATGTCATACCAAAATGTAAGCATGTGAAAAACAATGCACTAAGTATGTAATCAAATGAACATACATAGCGTGAAATGTCATGTAAAACGATGTACTAAGTAATGCACACAATGGGCACACCTAGCATGAAATGTCATGTAAAACGATGTACTAAGTAATGCACACAATGGGCACACCTAGCATGAAATGTCATGTAAAACGATGTACTAAGTAATGCACACAATGGGCACACCTAGCATGAAATGTAATAAAATCATGTACTATAATGTACTAACAAACATAACCGGTATATGATGTGAAAACAGGAAAGCATGAAAGTAACAAGTAGGCACATGTGTTCCACCCCAAAACAGTTTGGAAAACAGTAAAAGAGGGGTCTATGTACTCACTTGATATTGCTCAGATGTCTAAAGATAACCACCAAGTAATGCTAGAGATCTCGGAATCAAACGGCACCTAATATAGGTAACTATGTTAATAACCGGACCTAAATCGGAAGATCGGATAGAATGAGGTTTCGTAAACCAAACGAGTGTAGAGACTCGTGTCTTTTGTTTTAACAAAGCCTACATACTAAATGAAACTTATCATAATTGATTACGACCCATTACGACCCGTTTAGGAAGCTTATGCTACTTTAACGTGTCGTGCGCGTGAAACGCGTTCGGACCGCCTAACTAGTCCTATGACAAGTGTTATATGCCTAAACATGTTACATAATCAGTTATGTGACAAAGGTTTAGGTTACATATGCTTAATTACCAATTATACATGAAAAGGGTATTCTGGTAATTTACCTAAGGCATATAAACTACCTATCATACAACTACTTAAACGATGTGACCATAGGGTATAACCTCGGAAGGTTATTCCCTACACTATGGTCACCTAATGTATTTGGTCGGATCCTAATGATCGACCAAACTGGGTCGGGTTCGAAGGTATAAGCGATTGATCAGATCGCTTACCCTACGACCCTAGACAACGTGGTAATCAGTAGGCATAGTCCCAAAGGACTATGACCATCGTGATTACAATCACGTTGCGAAGTTCAAACGAACTTCGCATTGACCATAAGCTGGTCAACGCTGAAAGTCAAACAAAGTTTGACTTTCTGACTCGAAAAGCAGTAAAATAAGGAAAAGAACGAAAGAATACTTACGAAGGGTCCCCGAATGCTAAACTCGATTCAAAAATCTCAGGTATGAAACAAATGTTTCAACTTAGAGTTTCTCAAATCAAGTTTCTAGTGATTTTAGCAATGGGGGTGTTGGGGTATATATAGTTTTCGGTGAACCGTTGAGATCGTTTCATGGAAAACGTGCCATGATCCAATCCGTACACTTGTGGAAAGGTTATGGAAGCTTAATTCCATCCTTATCTAGTGACTAAGCAAATGAAAACATGTGGAGGAGGATCAATCAGCTGCAACTTGTGTTTAAAACATTGAATCTGATCAGATCATGCACTTGTGTAGCGCGACTGCCTAGGCCCTTAGGGCTCGCGCTACGCCACTGCCTCCCAGTTCCAGAATTGTTTCCAAATTGGCAGAAATGGTCCCTGCACGTGTTTAAGGCCTTTTTCGATGCGTTTGAACCCCGTTAACCTCATTTCAAGGCTCTAAAATGAAGTTAAAGTATAGGGAACTCAAACATGTTCAAAAATATCTCAGATGTTGGTTCGTTTGGCCGTACGATCGCGATGTTCGCTTAATTACGACGGAATGCGCATAAGTGCGAAAAACGATCCAAATGACGCGACGAATGGATTTTTCTTAAGGCGAACACTAAAATATAATATAGTCATGATCTCATAAATTTTTGGATGTCCGGATGTATTCAGAACGTAAGTTATGCGCGAAAATGCAAACTTGTGCACTTTTTGACACTTTTAGTCCCTGAATGACCCAAAAGTTTATTTTAGCACACCGAACCCCTCAAAGCCTATTTCTAAGCTATGTAAAGGATATTTAAGGTGTGTTTAACTTATGGTTATGTTCCGGAATGTTCGTTACAGTTCAAATTGACATACTTTCGCAGTTTGTCATATTTAGTCCCTGTAAGCGAATTAACTTGTTTTTGCCATACCAAAGCCTTCAAAACTTATTTCTAAGTTATGTAAAGGTTATTTAAGGTATGTTGAGTATATGTTGATGTTCCAGAGTATTTCTCGCATTAAACTGAGTACGTTTACGCACTAGTTTGCGTATAACTCTCCAGAAAGTGATATAGAGTTTGGAATTACATAAAAGTCAAAACATGAAAAATATAAAACACAACCAAACAAACATTGTGATCAAATAACATTGTTTTATTCATAACAGAACTGTTCATAGCGATTACAAGCACAGTTGTTACAGTCTCCCCTACTTGTGGAAATTTCGTCCCGAAATTTATTTAGAGGAAACTCGTGGAAAAAGATGTGGATATTTCGCCTTCATTTGATCTTCGTGTTCCCAAGTAAACTCAGGTCCACGTTTAGCTTCCCAGCGAACTTTTACCAAAGGAATGCGCTTGCGTTTAAGCCACTTGACTTCACGTTCCATGATTTCCACTGGTTTCTCAACAAATTTCAGTGTTTTGCCAACACGAATTTCGTCAAGCGGTATGGAGAAGTTCTCATCAGCTGAACACTTTTTGAGATTGGACACGTGAAAAGTTGGATGAACATTTCCCAGTTCAGGAGGTAACTCAAGTCTGTAGGCTACCTTTCCGATTCTTTCGACGATCTTGAATGGTCCAACGTATCTAGGTGCAAGTTTTCCTTTCTTTCCAAATCTGATCACACCTTTCCAAGGTGAGACCTTAAGTAATACTCGATCACCGACTTGAAATTCCAAGGCTTTGCGTTTTGGATCCGCGTAAATCTTCTGACGGCTTCTAGCTGCCTGAAGGTTATCACGAACTTTCTTGACCTTGTCAGTTGTCTCTAAAATGAGGGCAGGTCCAGTAAGTTGAGCCTCGCCAATCTCATTCCAGCAGACTGGTGAACGACATTTTCGACCATAGAGAGCCTCGAAAGGAGCCATTTTGATGCTAGTGTGATAACTGTTGTTGTAGGAGAATTCAATCAATTTAAGATGTGAATCCCAGCTACCACCAAAATCGATCACACAAGCTCTAAGCATATCCTCCAGAGTCTGGATTGTTCTCTCAGATTGACCATCCGTTTGCGGATGATAAGCTGTGCTCAGATTAAGTTGGGTCCCCATAGCAGATTGCATGGTTCTCCAAAAATGAGAAGTGAAACGAGCATCTCTGTCAGAAATGATGTTCAACGGAACACCATGTCGAGCTACAATTTCATCTACATAGATTTGAGCAAGTCTGTCAGTAGGAAAATCCTCACGGATTGGCAAGAAATGTGCTGACTTTGTAAGACGATCAACGACTACCCAGATGGCATCATGACCCTTCTTTGTGCGCGGGAGTTTGGTAACAAGATCCATAGTAATGTTTTCCCATTTCCAAACTGGGATCTCTGGTTGCACCAATAAACCAGAAGGACGCTGATGTTCAACCTTAACCTTAAGACAAGTAAGGCATTTGGATACGTATAAGGCAATGTCTTTCTTCATACCAGGCCACCAATAGTGAGTACGAAGGTCCTTATACATCTTATCTGAGCCCGGATGAATAGAATAACGAGACTTATGGGCTTCATCCATAAGCAAGGTACGAAGATCATCCTGGCTTGGGACCCACAAACGGTCCATGAAGTAATATGATCCATTGTCCTTCAGTTCCAGTGCAGGTGTTATATGATAAGGAAATTCCTTATCCATCAATCCTTGTGAAACACAAGATTGTTGAGCTTGAGAAATGCGTGCTTGGATATCGGATCGAGCTTGAATAACAGATTGAACACGTACACAATGAAGCTTAGTACGTTCCTTACGACTTAATGCATCAGCTACGACATTCTCCTTACCAGGATGGTAGCGAATTTCGCAGTCATAGTCGTTTAAAAGCTCAACCCAACGTCGTTGCCTCATGTTGAGTTCTTTCTGGTTGAAGATATGCTGAAGACTTTTGTGGTCAGTGAAAACCACACATTTTGTACCGTACAAATAGTGTCTCCAGATCTTTAGAGCGAAAACAACTGCACCCAACTCAAGATCATGAGTGGTGTAGTTCTTCTCATGTATCTTCAACTGCCTCGATGCATAGGCTATGACTTTGTTCCTTTGCATAAGAACACAGCCAAGACCCAATTTCGATGCATCACAATACACAACAAAATCATCATCACCCTCAGGCAATGATAGAACAGGCGCATCGCAAAGCTTCTGCTTCAGGTGTTGAAAAGCTTCCTCTTGTTTGTTTCCCCAATAAAAGGGCATTTTCTTCTGAGTTAGAGCAGTTAGAGGAACTGCAATCTTCGAGAAGTTTTCTATGAAGCGGCGATAATAACCCGCTAGACCAAGAAAAGAACGAACTTCAGTAGGAGTAGTAGGTGTATCCCAATCCTTAATCGCACTGATCTTGGAGGGATCTACATGAATACCTCGTTCGTTGATAACATGCCCCAAAAATTGAACTTCTTTAAGCCAAAATTCGCACTTGGAGAATTTGGCGAAAAGTTGCTCTTTCTTTAGGAGTTCCAGAGTAAGACGAAGATGTTGCTCGTGATCAGCTCGCGTCTTAGAGTAAATCAAGATATCGTCAATAAAAACAATGACGAACTGATCCAAATAAGGTTTACAGACCCTATTCATTAAGTCCATGAAAACAGCAAGAGCATTAGTCAAACCGAATGGCATGACTGTGAACTCATAATGCCCATATCGAGTACGGAACGCTGTCTTGGGAATATCTTCTTCTTGCACGCGAAGTTGATGATATCCAGATCGCAGATCAATCTTCAAGAAATAAGAAGCGCCCTGTAACTGATCAAAGAGGTCGTCTATGCGAGGTAGAGGATATCGATTTTTGATGGTAAGCTTGTTAAGCTCACGATAATCGATACACATCCTAAAGGATCCATCCTTCTTCTTGACAAAAAGAATGGGAGCACCCCAGGGTGAAAAGCTGGGACGGATAAAACCTTTGTCAGAGAGCTCCTGAAGCTGCTTAGACAACTCTTGCATCTCAGACGGTGCAAGACGATATGGAGCTCTAGCAATGGGGTTTGCACCAGGTACGAGATCAATGCGGAACTCGACTTGGCGTGCTGGAGGTAGATCAGGTAAATCTTCAGGGAACACTTCAGAATAATCCCGAACGACAGGAATATCTGAAATAGACTTACCCTTGCCTTTATCTTCTGTAACATGTGCTAAGAAAGCCACATAGTTCTTCTGCAGATACTTCCGAGCTTTAAAACAAGACATGAGTTTGAGACCACCGGTAGGCTTCTCACCTTGAACCTGCAGAATCTCGCCTGTCGAAAGCGGCACACGAACAATCTTCTCAGAACAAACTATCTCTGCGTGATGCTTGGATAACCAATCCATTCCCACAATAACGTCGAAGCTTCCGAGTTGCATAGGCGTGAGATCGATAGGGAAAAGATGATCATTTAGGTTCAACTGGCAGTTGCGTAGAACAGAATCAAGAATAATGGGTTCACCACTAGCAACTTCTACTGTCAAAGGTTCTCCTAGTTTCGTTCTAGACACTCGAAGCATAGGCTCAAAAGACAAAGACACGAAACTCTTATCGGCACCGGAATCGAAAAGAACAGATGCAGGCTGATTATTAATAAAGAACGTACCGTTCACCACATTATCGTCAGCCTGTGCCTCTTGGGCATTCATGTTAAAAACTCGGCCTCGAGCCAGAGCCTGATTCTGGTTCTGGTTCTGGTTCTGGTTCTGGTTCTGGTTGGCTAGTCTTGGGCACCGGTTTCTGTAGTGGGTTAGGTCCCCACAATTATAACAAGCACCCGGTGGGTATTGTGGTCGTGCAGCTTGACCCTGTTGCGGAGCAGGAGGCTGAGCAACTTGTTGAGCCGGGTTCTGAACCGCGGGATTCTGAGCAGACCGACAAACATTGGCAAGATGGCCTGATTTCCCACAGTTAGTACAGAAACGGCATGGAAGTTGCGGCTGGTGGTGACTGTTGCATCTATTGCACAAAGGTGCATTCCCTGAATAGGGTTTCTTCGCTGGAGGCTGTACGGGTTGGTTGGGAGCTGCCTGGTTAGCTTGGGCAGTGACAGCATAGTTTTGGGAAGCCTTACGCTTCTTTGCCCTCTTCGAAGAACCAGAGTTCTTTCCATTCAAGTTTTGACCTTTCTTGTTATCACCCTTGTCAGCCAACTGTTTCTTGCCCTTGTCACCCTTCCTGTGTAACTTGTTCTTCCGGATCTGCGACTCAGTCAATGTCGCAGATAACTCGATCGCCTGACGAAGTGTGGCAGGGTTACTACCAGTAAGAATGTCTTGTACCGAGTCAGGTAGGCCATCGATGTATCTCTCGATAGCCTTGTCGAGTGGGGTGACCATTGTTGGGCAAAGTAGACTCAACTCTTCAAACCGATCAGTATAAGCCCTATGCTCACCGCTATCTTGCTTCAGCTCATCAAATTCCTTTTCCAACGCTCGCTGCTCATGACGAGGACAGAATTCCCTCATCATAAGGGCTCTAAGTTCAGCCCATGTCTGTGCGAGAGCAACTTCTGCACCTTGGTCCCTCATAACCCCGTTCCACCATGTCAAAGCCCTCTTCTGAAATACGCTTGAAGCAAACTCGACTTTGCGATTTTCGAGACACTGCACGTGGCGAAAAGTATTCTCTATGCTCTCAAACCACTGAAGAAGCCCAGTCGCTCCCTCAGAACCACTAAACTTGAGTGGTTTAGCCGAGTTGAAATCCTTGTATTTGCATGGAGCATTGTTGTTGTTGTTGGCTTGATTCCATTGAGCAAAGAGATTTGGAAATTGAGCAGCCATCTGCTGCGCAATAATTTCTGCCAGTTCGGCAGTTGCTATCTGGTTCTCGCGTCGAGGAGGCATTCTAAAAGAGGAAACATGAAAGGAAACGAGTGAGGTGATTGGATGAAGAGAATGAGATGATATAAACAAGAATTGCAAACAGCATAGATGGTGGTCATTCGTCCGTATCACAAAGCAAACAAACGACACACAGTGACTAATCAAAGTAAATGGGTCAAAAATAATGTATAATGAAGACATGCTCGCCTATAAGTGAACACTCATCCCAAGAATTCCCAGGTAAGCACAACTGGTCTCGCGTCTGGTTGAGATGTATACGAAGTGCTTGCCTAGACAGAAAACTCAGAATACAGGCATTCACCCTTCCAGTTTGCACGTGTTCACATTATTTAAAACCCAAAACGTTTGATGAGATTTTGAAAATTTGAAGGCACAAGGCCAAAAACCAAACTGAAAAGGGTTCAAAACCTTACAATTGAGGGTTCAAAACCTTGTAAAAATTTATTCAAAAACAGATGATTGTTTTTCAAAAATCGTTTCGGAAAAATTTTGGTTCTTGTTTTGATAATCACCTAAGGATAGGTGATGTACATGTTTTAAGATCTAAACACAAGATAACTTGTGTTAGGGTCCTAGAAAAGTTATAGTCTAGGTCAAAGCATTACTAATAACCTAATTCCCTATAACCATTGGCTCTGATACCAACTCTTCTGTCACACCCCGACCGCGTAAAACAACAAATCGCGGCGGAAACATCGGGGCGTGTCATAACAGAATAAATTGTTTCATAACCATGGCATACAAAGTTGTATTTTATTTATAAACAAAGGTGTTACATTGTTTCAAACAGGAAATTAAAGAGTTCGGAACATAATTAAACATAGTCTATCTTCTTTTAAAGTCTCTAAGGCACAGGTCCGCCCTAGTATCGTGATCAACATCCTATGGAAAAGCACCTGAAAACACATGTGAAAATAGGTACGTCAGCATAAAAATGCCTGTGAGATACATAGGTTTGTCAAAATAGGATTCATGACTTATGTTTAAGCAAAATGTTTAGTCATGAACCTTGTAATTTGCTTTGTCTTGTAAATCATTTGAAAACAATAAGATCAGATGATATGTATAGGTAAATGTCAGGTTAAATAAATAACCATGTAAAAATGTGTTCGTATAAGATAAGTGGTTTGTAAATCAATGTCTTGTGAAAAGTATGTTATTTGTATAAAATGTTCTATGTCTCAATATTGAAATGATTCAAATAACGTTACGACATGTAATACCATACAAACACTTATATATAGGAAGTACCAGCGGCGTATCCACCATGCTTGTATCATATTACACACGCATCGTTACTTAATCACTTAATCAAACCAAACCAACCAATGTAAGAAGTCTATGTTTAAACCAATTGTCAAACATGTTATATGTCAAATGTAAATCATGTCAAATGTCTATGTCAAATATCCATGTCAAATGTCTATGTCAAATATCCATGTCAAATGTCTATGTCAAATATCCATGTCAAATGTCTATGTCAAATGTCTATGTCAAATGTCTTTGTGTAAAATGTCTATGTCAAAATGTCATGTATGGCAAGTGAAATGTCTCAACTAAACCATATGCACGAAAACAAAATATTGAAGTAAAACATGGTTTAAATCAATCTTATGTCTTTGTGGAAAAATGCATGCAAATATTTAATATGAACATTTATGCGGTATTGTGAAAATGCATACATCCAAGCCTTGTGACTGTGGTGATAAAACCCTTTAAACAAATTAAAGGTCTATCTGTCTTATATCATCGAATTCGGTCATTCCTTTCATCCCCTTTCCCTGGGACGTCCGGAACGGGAGTTGTCAATTCCTATGGTACCACTACCTACTAACGAACGGCGTAGCTAATGTTAATGAATGTATTGTCCCATGTAAACAAACCAAATGTCATACCAAAATGTAAGCATGTGAAAAACAATGCACTAAGTATGTAATCAAATGAACATACATAGCGTGAAATGTCATGTAAAACGATGTACTAAGTAATGCACACAATGGGCACACCTAGCATGAAATGTCATGTAAAACGATGTACTAAGTAATGCACACAATGGGCACACCTAGCATGAAATGTCATGTAAAACGATGTACTAAGTAATGCACACAATGGGCACACCTAGCATGAAATGTAATAAAATCATGTACTATAATGTACTAACAAACATAACCGGTATATGATGTGAAAACAGGAAAGCATGAAAGTAACAAGTAGGCACATGTGTTCCACCCCAAAACAGTTTGGAAAACAGTAAAAGAGGGGTCTATGTACTCACTTGATATTGCTCAGATGTCTAAAGATAACCACCAAGTAATGCTAGAGATCTCGGAATCAAACGGCACCTAATATAGGTAACTATGTTAATAACCGGACCTAAATCGGAAGATCGGATAGAATGAGGTTTCGTAAACCAAACGAGTGTAGAGACTCGTGTCTTTTGTTTTAACAAAGCCTACATACTAAATGAAACTTATCATAATTGATTACGACCCATTACGACCCGTTTAGGAAGCTTATGCTACTTTAACGTGTCGTGCGCGTGAAACGCGTTCGGACCGCCTAACTAGTCCTATGACAAGTGTTATATGCCTAAACATGTTACATAATCAGTTATGTGACAAAGGTTTAGGTTACATATGCTTAATTACCAATTATACATGAAAAGGGTATTCTGGTAATTTACCTAAGGCATATAAACTACCTATCATACAACTACTTAAACGATGTGACCATAGGGTATAACCTCGGAAGGTTATTCCCTACACTATGGTCACCTAATGTATTTGGTCGGATCCTAATGATCGACCAAACTGGGTCGGGTTCGAAGGTATAAGCGATTGATCAGATCGCTTACCCTACGACCCTAGACAACGTGGTAATCAGTAGGCATAGTCCCAAAGGACTATGACCATCGTGATTACAATCACGTTGCGAAGTTCAAACGAACTTCGCATTGACCATAAGCTGGTCAACGCTGAAAGTCAAACAAAGTTTGACTTTCTGACTCGAAAAGCAGTAAAATAAGGAAAAGAACGAAAGAATACTTACGAAGGGTCCCCGAATGCTAAACTCGATTCAAAAATCTCAGGTATGAAACAAATGTTTCAACTTAGAGTTTCTCAAATCAAGTTTCTAGTGATTTTAGCAATGGGGGTGTTGGGGTATATATAGTTTTCGGTGAACCGTTGAGATCGTTTCATGGAAAACGTGCCATGATCCAATCCGTACACTTGTGGAAAGGTTATGGAAGCTTAATTCCATCCTTATCTAGTGACTAAGCAAATGAAAACATGTGGAGGAGGATCAATCAGCTGCAACTTGTGTTTAAAACATTGAATCTGATCAGATCATGCACTCGCGTAGCGCGACTGCCTAGGCCCTTAGGGCTCGCGCTACGCCACTGCCTCCCAGTTCCAGAATTGTTTCCAAATTGGCAGAAATGGTCCCTGCACGTGTTTAAGGCCTTTTTCGATGCGTTTGAACCCCGTTAACCTCATTTCAAGGCTCTAAAATGAAGTTAAAGTATAGGGAACTCAAAACATGTTCAAAAATATCTCAGATGTTGGTTCGTTTGGCCGTACGATCGCGATGTTCGCTTAATTACGACGGAATGCGCATAAGTGCGAAAAACGATCCAAATGACGCGACGAATGGATTTTTCTTAAGGCGAACACTAAAATATAATATAGTCATGCTCTCATAAATTTTTGGATGTCCGGATGTATTCAGAACGTAAGTTATGCGCGAAAATGCAAACTTGTGCACTTTTTGACACTTTTAGTCCCTGAATGACCCAAAAGTTTATTTTAGCACACCGAACCCCTCAAAGCCTATTTCTAAGATATGTAAAGGATATTTAAGGTGTGTTTAACTTATGGTTATGTTCCGGAATGTTCGTTACAGTTCAAATTGACATACTTTCGCAGTTTGTCATATTTAGTCCCTGTAAGCGAATTAACTTGTTTTTGCCATACCAAAGCCTTCAAAACTTATTTCTAAGTTATGTAAAGGTTATTTAAGGTATGTTGAGTATATGTTGATGTTCCAGAGTATTTCTTGCATTAAACTGAGTACGTTTACGCACTAGTTTGCGTATAACTCTCCAGAAAGTGATATAGAGTTTGGAATTACATAAAAGTCAAAACATGAAAAATATAAAACACAACCAAACAAACATTGTGATCAAATAACATTGTTTTATTGATAACAGAACTATTCATAGCGATTACAAGCACAGTTGTTACAACTACCTCCGCAACGACAAGTCAAATTTCATATAGACTTGGTTCCAGGAGCTGCTCCTGTGGCCAAGGCTCCCTATCGACTTGCGCCATCCAAAATGCAATAATTATCTACACAACTCCAGGAGTTGTTGGATAAAGGATTCATAAGGCCAAGCTTCTCGCCCTGGGGAGATCCAGTATTGTTCGTAAAGAAGAAGGATGGAACTCTGCGGATGTGTATCGACTACAGGGAACTGAACAAGCTCACGATCAAGAATCGGTATCCACTACTGAGGATTGATGACTTATTTGATCAATTGCAAGGATCCAGCTACTATTCCAAGATCGATCTTCGATCTGGATACCATCAGCTAAAAATCCAAGAAGAAAGCGTGCCAAAGACTGCTTTCAGAACGCGATATGGACATTACGAATTTCTTGTGATGCCATTCGGGCTGACGAATGCACCAGCGGTCTTTATGGATCTGATGAACCACGTATGCAAACCATATCTCGATAAATTCGTGATTGTATTTATCGATGATATCCTGATTTACTCGCGAATGAAAGAAGAACACGAGCAACACCTCAGAACTATTCTGGAACTACTGAAGAAAGAGAAGCTGTATGCAAAGTTCTCGAAATGCGAATTCTGGATTCGCGAAGTACAATTTCTTGGTCACATTGTGAATGAGAAGGGCATTCATGTAGACCCATCCAAGATTGAAGCAATAAAGAATTGGGAAGCTCCCAAGACCCCAACTGAAGTTCGTCAATTTTTGGGCTTAGCAGGCTATTATCGGCGATTCATCGAGAATTTCTCAAAGATAGCTCAACCGCTAACGACGCTTACTCAGAAAGACATGAAATATGAATGGGGTTACAAACAAGAAGAAGCCTTCCAGTTACTTAAAAATAAGCTATGCGATGCACCAATACTATCATTACCCGAAGGCATAGAAGACTTCGTGGTATACTGTGACGCCTCACGACAAGGCTTGGGTTGCGTGCTCATGCAACGCCAAAAAGTCATCACTTACGCTTCAAGATAATTGAAGGTTCATGAAAGAAACTATACCACTCACGACCTGGAGCTGGGCGCAGTGGTATTCACCTTGAAGATCTGGCGACACTATCTATATGGTACTCGATGTACGATCTTCACAGATCACAAAAGCTTACAACACATATTTGATCAGAAGGAATTGAATATGCGACAGCGGCGATGGGTCGAGCTGCTAAATGATTACGACTGTGAGATCAAGTACCATCCTGGAAAGGCAAACGTTGTAGCAGACGCTCTAAGTCGAAAAGAAAGGGCTAAGACCCTAAGGGTTCAGGCATTGGAAATGACCATACGAACGAACCTCACTACACGCATACGTGATGCACAACAAGAAGCTCTTAAAGGAGAAAACCGTAAAGCTGAATACCTTCGGGGTATGTTGAAATATATGTTGCCAAATGAAGAGGGAGCCTTATACTTTAAGAAGCGTATTTGGGTTCCGCTCTATGGCGGCATTTGAGAAGTCATCCTTAATGAAGCCCACAAATCGAGATACTCGATCCACCCAGGATCAGATAAAATGTATCAAGACTTGAAGGAGTATTACTGGTGGCCGAGACTTAAAAGCGATATTGCTGTCTATGTTGGAAAATGCCTAACCTGTGCTAAGGTTAAGGCTGAATATCAGAAACCGTCTGGCCTACTACAACAACCAGAGATACCCATGTGGAAGTGGGAGCAAATCTCGATGGACTTCATAACAAAATTACCCAGGACCCCGAGAGGGCACGATATGATATGGGTGATAGTTGATCGGTTAACAAAGTCTGCGCACTTCCTACCGATCTGAGAAAAAGACAGCACTGGAAAGCTTGCAGAGATATACCTAAGAGAAATTGTGGCACGTCATGGAGTGCCTATCTCAATCATTTCAGACAAAGATGGACGCTTTGTCTCAAGAATCTGGCAATCATTTCAGGAAGCCTTTGGATCTCAGTTAGATCTAAGCACGGCATTCCATCCGCAAACAGACGGCCAGAGCGAACGGACTATACAAACGTTAGAAGATATGCTTCGCGCATGTGTCATGCACCTAGGCGGCAGCTGGGATACTCATCTACCTTTAGTTGAGTTTTCCTACAATAACAGTTATCACACGAGCATAAAAGTCGCACCATTCGAAGCTCTGTATGGCCGCAAGTGCCGATCGCCCTTATGTTGGGCAGATGCTGGAGATAAACGTATGGTTGGTCCTAAACTTGTACAAGAGACAACCGACAAGATTGCGTAGATCCAAGAGCGCATTAAGGTGGCTCAAGATCGACAAAAGAGCTACGCTGATCTGAAAAGAAAACCAGTAGAATTCAAGGTGGGAGACAAACTATTGTTAAAAGTCTCACCTTGGAAGGGCGTAGTAAGATTTGGAAAACGTGGAAAGCTGAATCCACGATACATCGGACCATTCAAGATTCTAGAAAGAATTGGTACCGTGGCATACAAGTTGGAATTACCAAAAGAACTTAATGGAGTACATGATACGTTTCATGTATCCAATCTCAAGAAGAGTCCAACACAAGAAAACGTGATCATCCCGGTGGATGAAGTGCATATTGATGACGCCCTCCGACTTACAGAACAACCCGTTGAGGTTACAGACTGGAAAGTCAACAAGACCAGGAGGAGCACTGTTAAACTTGTCAAAGTACGTTGGAACTCTAAGCACGGACCCGAGTACACATGGGAACGTGAAGACCAGTTCAAAGAGAAGTATCCCCACCTATTCAAGAAGACTCCTGCGAGAGTTAGCTCAGCCTGAATTTCGGGACGAAATTCTTTTAACGGGGGGAGACTGTGACAACTGGCACAAACCGGTAATTTTCGTACACTTTAATCATTATTTGATGACTGCAATTATGTGCTTAAATGTCAGTATAGACTGATTACATGCTAAACAAGTAAATTCATGCACGTTGTATACTACAAAATATTGCTTTATGCATAAACGAGAGCGTTGCGTCAGATATACTAGTAAACTCACCGGTAAGACACAATGTGTCAACAGAACTACAGAAAGCAGTCAGACATTAAAAATTGGAGCCTAGGTGTAGGTCCAACGACAAGAATGCATTAAAACCCAAGAATACATACAAGGGTTTACATATATACCTTGCGAAAGCAAAAATAAGCACTAAAAAGCACCCGAAACGCACTTTAAGTGCAGAATTTTAATAAATTCAACTCAAATCAGCATTTAAACATACGAATATTATGCAGAAATTTTGTTTTAACATCCAGAATATTTCCCTAAGCGTTGGGAATTGAAAAGGGTATAAAAAGATACTTAATAGACACTTAACGTTGTAATTTAGCGCTTTAACGAACCGGTGTCTAACCGAACAACTGGATATTACCCGGAGTACCAAAATAATGCTAGAAGCATTGTTTTTATTTTTCTAAGCTAGTTAGGGTCCCCGAACACCCTAACATACTATATATTACACCACTCACATAAACCTTTAACTAGATACTTGGTTCTTAACCTTATGACCTAACTATCTAGTTAACCACTAACCAAGACCCCCCCCCCTTAACCATACGGTTATATGGTGACCCCACCATTGGATTTTCTTTGTTTAAAATATTAGATCATGTCTCCTTGTATTGAACATATTACACAATGGAAAAAGGTGAGTTAGTGTGTTATAAGAAGAACCATTAGAATCATAACCCTTCATTCATCAACACTTCACCACACTTTCTCCTTCCTTCTTCCCCACCCTCGGCCGAGAACCATCCACACACCACCACCATATTCAAGTCTTGATCAATCATTTCAAGTTACTTACAAGGTGTAAGGAGGTCACCAACAAAGCCCGGTGCGTTCGGAAGTTGAAGAACCGCAACCGTTTGCTTTTATCCACCACTTTTACACTTCAAAACTCCCCTAGCCTTGTGCTAGTAGTAAGTGTCTTAAAACTTCATCTTGTCCTTATTTTTAGTGGTTAATAGATGATAGAATGAGTAAATGATGAAAACTCTAATGAACATAACTTAAAGTCTTGGAAGTAAGATGAATATGTTGGATAAAAAGAAACTAGTTGTGCAAATCTTGTGAAACTTGTCTAGTTATGATTATTTAATGTTGTTTGTTACTAAAAGTGGGATGGATCATCTCCTAACCATGCTAGGTCATGTTCAAGAACATGAACTAGTAGTATGTTAGTGTTAAAATTATAAAAGATGATGAACCCTTCCACTCATGAAACTTGAACTTGTGTAAATATAATTTTTCTTGTAAAATAAGACTCTAAACATGTAGATCTAAAGATCTACAAGTGGTTTTTCAGAAGGACCAAGCGGGAAATGCTAGTTTTGTTAAAACCCGGACCTTACATAAACTAAAAGCATTTTAGTGAATAAACAAGTGTGTAAACACTTGTGTCACAAGAAAAATTTAACAAGAAATATGTTTGGTAAATCATGACTAGAAGTTGTGAAACTTCAAGATCTTTAAAAATAAAAGTTTTTAAGAAATTAAACTTATTTTTAAAGATAACAAGACTTACTAAATGTGCTAGTAAGTTACTACACATTTTTGTAAATATTCAAGTTCATGAAATGGAGAAATTAGTGATTATTGTTGATGATTATTGTTGATAATTGTTGTTGATGATTGTTGACAATTTAAAAGAAAATAAACACATGTTTTGAAAACATAGGAAACCTCCATTTTTAGGGGAAACTCTGTCAAAATTTTTATAAATTTTGACACTTAGAAAAAATATATATATATAAGTTTTTGAGAAACTTATTCCCTAAAAATGTATCTAAAAATATTACCAAGGTTTCCCTAATTTTTGGTGATAAGAAATGGGGATTTCTTCAAGAATAAAAATGGATATTAAGTATGTATATATTTTTGAGAAAAATATATATATTATTTGATCACCAACTTTTGTGCTAAGTGTATATAGTATGTGTTATACATGCTAGTGTATTAAGACTTAAAAATACACTAAATACTCATGAGAAGTATAAACACAAAAATACACATGCAACATACGAGATACATAATTCGGGTGCAAAGTGCAAAACACGAGATACTTATATTAATTTATGAGAAAATAATATAAGTAAGATACTTAGTTAAAAATATAAAATATTTTTAACACAAGAATATATACACAAAAGAGAGTGATTGTACTTGTGCGACACAAGTCAAGTGACTAACGTTAAGAAAACGCGTATAGGTTACGACGTTAATTAAGCAAATCCGGTGAAGTTTACGACGCAAGGAACGCAAAGTTGTGAGTTCATGCTCCCCCTTTTCTTTTAACTGTTTTCAGTTTTATAACTTCGGGGGTGAAATACATGTACAAATATTACTATGTTTATAAATGGTATGATAACAAGAAACACACTTGGTGAGGACGAGAACCGAGTATGATGTGATATGAGGAATGATACGAAAAATCGTGTCACGAATAGGGTACCATAAGCACCATTAATCAACTATATACCTAGACCGCAGAACAAAAGGTTAGATCTAACGGGTGCCGGGCAGCCACACTCTCGGTGAGGGCGAGAATCGAGTAGTGCTTTTGTGTCTCAGAATATGCCAACTAGAAAAATGCCTAAGGTTTGGTGACTTCCTATGTCGCGTCACATGTTAATGGCTTTGCAACCCATTAACAATCCTGATACTTACAGGAATACTTTATTTACATAAAAATTCATACCATACTAAAACTTGATTTATACTTGAAGTGCGTGGGGTACTCAAGAAAACTTGAATTATACTTGAGTACGTGGGGTACTCAAGAAAACGGGAATTATACTTGAGTACGTGGGGTACTCAAGAAAAACTTGAACTATACGTGAGTACGTAGTGTACACATGAATACTTGATTTATATATGAAAACTTGATTTATACATGACACAAACTATGTTTTCATACAAAGTATACAAATGTGAAATACAAAAACTAAATGAATTCACACCAACATTATGTTGACATTTTTCCAAAAACTCACATGTATTTCAGGTAACTAGGATGGATGTGCACGTGGTCTTACTCATGCTCGTGGATGTCGCTTTGTTTATCGTTAAATAAAGTTGTAACTTTTAAGACAATATGCTATCTCGTGTTGTAAACACTTGACTTATGTTTTCAATAATGTAAGTGTTGAAGTTATTTTTGAGCATGTAGTATGTTTACTCTTCGTATGCAATGAGAACCTTTCATGATCACACCTCGTGCTTCCGCCGTAGAAAGGGGTGTGACACGCTCGCCATTGGCCTCGGCGATTAAGTCGATATAAAATGAGGGACTTCATGATAGAGTTTTGTCTAGTAAGTTTTAAGGTTGTTGTCCTACCCAAGGAGGACGAACGTACGTATTCTACCTAAGGAGAATACGCAGAATTATTATTGGCATCCTACCTATGGAGGATGGCCGTACATATCCTACCCAAGGAGGATATGTAGATTCCGTTTTAATTTCTTTAACCCATTCCCAACCACCGGTAATCCCATGCCTTAGAAAGTGTGTGAACTCACCTTGGTTTGCTCGGTTAGATTAGTTACTCAAATAAACAGGAATCAAGCACGTCCTAATAAGGTACAGATAACCATCAGTTTCTCATGCATAACACGTATCCTACGTATGGTTTATTTACTCATCATTTCTATCACATACCACACGATTCAACTGTCAAGTTATAATGTTAAGTTACATTATTTTACCCTAAAATAATATAATTATCTCACAAAATAAACAAGTATTCACACAAGTGTCCTAGTATAAAATATATATTCTAAATATATATTTAACCATTTTATTAATAAAATCAACCTCCGGCACTTTGTATTTTTGTAAATAAAATCATGGCGAAGTTTATTTTGAAAACAAGGTTAAAAATATAATTGTAACACTTGCTAGAAAAATATTTTCTAAGTGTTGGATTTTTAGAAAAATTTCGCCAGAGTTTCCTTTGTAAATGGAGGTGTCCATGCTTACCAAACTTGCCAAAAACAAGCATAAACTATAAACTCATGAACTTGAATATTTGTAAAAATATGTAGTAACTTACTAGCATTCTTAGTAAGTCTTGTTATTTCTTAAAAATGTGATTAGTTCTTTAAAAAACTTATTTTTAAAGAATTTATGCGTTTACAACTTCCGATCATATTTCTGAAAATATTTCTTTGTGAACTTTTCTTATTACACAAGTGTTTCTACACTTGTTTATCCACCAAAAATATGATTAGTTTATGTAAGATCCAAGTTTTAACTAAACTCATACTTTTCACTTGGTTCTTTCGAAAAACCACTCATGGATCTTTAGATCTACAAGATTATAACCTACTTTGATCTTCATTTTTCAAGAAAACACTCATTTATTCAAGTTCATAGTTTATGTGTGGATGATTCTGTCACACCCCCAAAATTCCACACGCGGAGTATCACCGCTTGGAGGCGTGACTGACCAGGATCAAGCCACCAATCATATCATACGTAATAAGAACTAAATGTAATTTAAACCAAACGATATGAAAGGTGTTCCAACAAAACATGTTAAGTGTATAGCGGAAGCAGAAAATGTAAACCCAACGTAAGTAATAAGTTCAATGTTTAATGTTTCAATATAAGATCCACAAATCCGTGCCCACAACGACCGCGCCTCCCGTGCAAGCTCCAAATGTACCTAAGGTCCTGCAAGGCATGCAGCAGAGAGTCAACAACTAGTTGAGCGAGTTCACAGAAAGTAAGTTCGTTATAACAATCATACATGCATTTAGTGGGGGCTTCCCATGTAAATACGTACTAATGGTGGGGGTTTCCCATGGTCATATGTATTACTAGTGGGGGTTTCCCACGTTTATCTTTACTAGTGGGGGCTTCCCATGTTTGTACTTACTAGACTATTTGCAACCATGTGTTCTTCTTAATCCGAGAACAGGAATACGTACAAGGTCACGTAGGATTTACGTGAGTGCCCTTCCCCGAGGACAGTGGTACGTGTGGGGTTTACGTAGGATTTACGTAAGTGTCCTTCCGACCCGGAAGACAATGGTAGGTATTAGTTTACGTAGGTTTTATGTAAGTGTCCTCCCGACCCGGGAGACAATGGTAGATACTAGGTTACGTAGGTTTTACGTAAGTGTCCTGACTATCCTGAGGACGATGGTCTACAGTCTAGTGCTAGCGTAAGTACGAGTAGTTATCCATTTCAAATAGTCCATCCCAATTCCCAACCCGAGAATCCCATGCCTTGGCTGTGTGAACTCACCTTGGTTTGCTCGGTATGCTAAGTATGTGCTCAAAGTAAATCAATCACGTCCTAGAGTATGCACGTATACATAATCAGTTTGTAGTCACAAGGTACACGTATAAGCAGGTAGTACGTATTCGCAATCACACAAGTCATGTATATCATTTAACAGCAGTTAGATATTCCAGTTAACACTTAACAGAATTAACTCAAGTTACTGCACAGCTCGGCGAAACACATAAGTTGGCGAAACACAGATATTGACGAAACACACATGTTGGCGAAACACATTTGTTTCGTCGAGGTGTCCTTTGGCGAAACAGAACTTCTAATTCGTCGATTACCCTTGGCGAAACACATTCTGTTTCGCCGAGAGTTCTGTTTCGTCGGACAGTTCAGTTACGTCGAACATCAGTTACATCAGTTATGAATAACACAGAAAACCCTAGTTGCCATCATCATCTAAACAGCAATCATGCAGAAATCATTTAACGTATCATCATTATCCAATCAACAGAAATCATACGGTGCTTATCGAATCAATATACATAGTTCCCTCACTTATCATTCGATTGACAAGAACATCAAACCCATTCACATGCAATATAGTATCAGATTCATCAATATCAGTAATCAATCAGCAAGGCATCATCATCAACAATCACTTATAACATACATCATTCTGACCTTAACAGTTTACCAATTTCCGATTCGGTTTCATATGTAATTCGTATCAACATATCGTTTACGTATAATCTATCAACGTAATCGTCTATCATGTAAAACAACAATCATATTTCAGTTTTCATAATCATCACATAATATTCCATGTAATCCTTTTATACATATATTATCGGCCAAACAACAATCAGACCATAATCATCATGCAGATCGATCAAACGACTAAGGTATAACATCTAACACATATACGAGAATTGGAATAGTTAAAACAATCGATTAAAACTAACCGGGAAGTATTAGAACAGTGGTTAGATCGATCCCTACTCTCCAATGGATGTTAAGCTGCCGTCACACAATAACAAGAGCTCTAGGGTTTCTGTTTTTGCTAAAGTGTGGCGAGTATGGTTGTATTTCCTATTAAATATCCGTGTAACGTACTTGGGCCCTTACTGGGCTTGGCGAATCTGGGCTTGGCGAAATAGTTTGTTTCGTCGACATGCTCTTGACGAATCAAGGGCCTGTTTCGTCGAGAGGTTGTATGGCGAATCACATTTGATTCGTCGGGTCCTTAATAGGGTTTTAGGTCCGTAATGATTTAATCAGTTAAGTTCACATGCCACAAACAAATACATACTCATGCAAACACAATGCACTTTATCCTATTACAACGGTCTCAGTTATAAGTCAAATAAACAAACAACTAATAGTCACAGTCAACAGTCAACAGTCAAAGTCAACGTGCATTTAATGCGAAAGTGAAAGTCGGAAACTCGAGTTGTCACATTATCCCCAACTTGAAAGAAATTTCGTCCCGAAATTTAGCATGCGGTTACTGAGGAAGCTAGTGGTGTGACGTTGTTTACCTGTATTGTATCGCGGCTCCCCGAGCAGGTTTGCGAAGATTACTGGTTTTCCTGGGGTGTCACATTATCCCCCCGTTGATTTGGAATTTCGTCCCGAAATTCTGTAGTAGCTTCAGCCTCAGTAGTGGTTGCATTTGTATCGAATAACTGGGGATATTTTGAGTTCCATTTGATCTTCACGCTCCCAGGTGAACTCTGGGCCGCGGCGGGAGTTCCAACGAACTCGTACAAGAGGGATTCTCGTGTTCTTGAGGACCTTAACATCCCGGTCCGTGATTTCAACAGGTTCTTCGACGAATCGTAACTGTTCGTCGATAGTGAGCTCCTTCAAAGGAACTATGAGGGTCTCATCTGACAGACACTTCTTCAGATTCGACACGTGAAAGACGTTGTGAACTGCACTGAGTTCAGCTGGTAAGTTCAATCTGTAGGCCACCCTGCCTATCTTCTCAATAATTTCGAACGGTCCGACATATCACGGATTGAGCTTGCCTCGTTTACCAAAATGAACCACACCCTTCCAGGGTGAGACTTTGAGTTGCACTCGATCCCCAACTTGAAACTCGAGTGGTTTTCTGCGCTTATCAGCGTAACTTTTCTGACGGTCGCGAGCTGCCGCCAGGCGTTGTCGTATTTGAGCAATCTTTTCAATAGTATCAACTACCATTTCTAGACCTGTGATCTGACTGTCACCCACCTCTGCCCAACAAAGAGGTGACCGGCATTTACGCCCGTACAATGCCTCGAATGGTGCAGCTTTAATGCTGGTGTGGTAGCTGTTGTTATACGAAAATTCCACAAGTGGCAGATGTTTTTCCCAACCATTGCCAAAGTCGATTACGCACGCCCGAAGCATGTCTTCTAGAGTTGGAATCGTGCGCTCAGACTGTCCATCCGTCTGTGGATGATAAGCTGTGCTCATGTCTAAACGAGAGCCAAATGATTTGTGCATTGCTTGCCACAGTTCTGAAGTAAAACGTGCGTCACGATCAGAGATGATAGAGGTTGGCACCCCGTGCCTCGAAACCACTTTTTTTAAGTAGATGTCTGCTAAGGTAGAGAACTTGTCTGTTTCTTTAATGGCCAGGAAGTGAGCAGACTTTGTGAGTCGATCCACGATCACCCAAATAGTATCATTTCCGCGCTGAGATCTAGGTAAGCCAGTAACAAAATCCATGGAAATTTGTTCCCATTTCCATTGTGGTATCTCTGGTTGTTGAAGTGGACCTGATGGTTTCTGGTATTCGGCTTTGACTCTCGCACAAGTCAGGCACTTGCTAACGTATGTTGCTATGTGGGCCTTCATGCCAGGCCACCAATATGTGGTTTTCAACTCGTGGTACATCTTATCCGAACCTGGATGTACCGAGTAGCGAGACTTATGAGCTTCATCCATTACAAGCTCGCGTAAGTTGCCATAAAGTGGGACCCAAATGCGTCCTGTTACATAGTAGGCGCCGTTTGCCTTTTGTTCTAACCGTTGCCTTGAGCCGCGTAGGGCTCCAGCCCTAACGTTTCTGGTTTCAATGCTTCTACCTGAGCATTTCGTATCTGGGAAGGAAGGCTAGACTGTATAGTGAGTTGTAAAGCTCGCACGCGCTTAGGCGCGGTGTCCTTTCGACTGAGGGCGTCAGCCACAACATTGGCTTTGCCTGGATGGTACCTGATTGAGCATTCGTAGTCGTTTAGCAGTTCGACCCATCGTCGTAGTCGCATATTCAGTTCCTTCTGTTTGAATATATGCTCGAGGCTTCTGTGGTCAGTGTAGATAGCACATTTGGTGCCATACAGGTAGTGTCGCCACATCTTAAGTGCAAAAACAACCGCACCCAGCTCTAAATCGTGCGTTGTGTAATTCCGTTCGTGAATCTTAAGTTGGCGCGAAGCATAAGCAATGACTTTATCCCGCTGCATCAACACACATCCAAGACCCTGGATAGATGCATCGCAGTAGACTACAAAATCGTCCGTGCCTTCGGGCAATGAGAGGATAGGTGCGCTACAGAGTCTATCCTTTAAATGCTGAAATGCTGTTTCCTGTGTATTACCCCAACGATAAACAACACCTTTTTGTGTCAGTAGTGTAAGCGGCTGAGCAATCTTCGAGAAGTCTTTAATGAACCATCTGTAATAACCTGCCAAACCCAAGAATTGGTGTATTTCTGTCGGTGTGCGAGGTGCAGGCCAGTTCTTGATCGAATCCACCTTGGATGGATCAACATGGATCCCATCCTTGTTTACCACGTGGCCTAGAAAGTGGACTTCACGAAGCCAGAAGTCGCATTTTGAAAACTTAGCGTATAGCTGTTCCGTTCGAAGAAGTTCCAAAATAAGTCGTAAGTGCTGCTCGTGTTCCTCCCGACTCTTCGAGTAGATCAGGATGTCGTCGATGAAAACAATGACGAACTTGTCGAGATAAGGTTTGCAAACCCTGTTCATAAGATCCATGAAAACCGCAGGCGCGTTCATTAATCCGAATGGCATGACCAAAAATTCGTAGTGACCGTAGCGTGTTCTGAACGCTGTCTTGGAGACGTCCTCATCCCGGACTCTCAGTTGATGATACCCCGACCTTAGATCAATCTTCGAGTAATAGCTCGACCCTTGCAACTGGTCGAATAAATCGTCGATGCGTGGAAGAGGATAGCGATTCTTCACTGTCACCTTGTTCAGTTCACGGTAATCTATGCACATGCGGAAGGTACCGTCTTTCTTCTTCACGAATAGCACTAGAGCTCCCCAGGGCGAAGAGCTAGGACGTATGAAACCCTTTTCCAAGAGTTCTTGCAGTTGCTTAGATAGTTCTTCCAGTTCAGTTGGAGCTAAGCGATAAGGTGCTCGAGCTATGGGTGCTGCTCCTGGAGCTTGTTACTATGAGTTACCAAAGGTTCTTAACCAGTACGAGGAATGCGGATGATCTTTTCTTTGCAAAGAGTCTCTGCTCGATGTTGCGGCAGCCAATCCATACCAATATCGATGTCGAAACCATCACAACGTTGGGGTCATTCCTAGTATCACCCTGACCAATCACGAACACTCGACCCCTGGCACCATTGCCGTCGTTATTACCCCCGTTGTTGTCTCCACTATTGTTCCCATTTCCTTGGTTGTGGTTCTAATTCTGGTTCTGGTTCAACTGTGGGCAGTGTCTCCTGAGGTGACCTTCAGCACCACACGGATAACATCCCTTGTTACCCTGCTGTTGCTGCTGATTCTGTTGAGCTTGTGGCTGCTGTTGTTAGTTCTGGTTTGCAGGACGTGAGCTTTTACAAACTTTGGGCTCCATGACCAAGCTTGTTGCATCTCTGACAACAATCTTTGTTGCACTGTCTGCCGTGGTGCAATTTACATCGATTGCACTTGGGGTGGGTTTCCCCTGTCTCCACCCTGACTTCGATTACCAAAAGACTACTGACTGGGGCTCCTGTACTCCTCCGTTTTTCGCTGCTGTGCCTGGGACTGAACTGAAGTCAAACCCTTGCTGGAGGTTCCATCCCACTTTTGTTTGTTGTCACTGGGAGTAACGGAAGTAGTAGTAGTAGTAGTAGTAGTGGTAGTGGTAGTGGTAGTGGTAGTGGTAGTGGTAGTGGTAGTGGTAGTGGTAGTGGTAGTGGTAGTGGTAGTGGTAGTAGGTAGTAGGTAGTAGGTAGTAGGTAGTAGGTAGTAGGTAGTAGGTAGTAGGTAGTAGTAGTAGAAGTAGTAGAAGTAGTAAGTAGTAAGTAGTAAGTAGTAAGTAGTAAGTAGTAAGTAGTAAGTAGTAAGTAGTTAGTAGTAAGTAGTTAGTAGTAAGTAAGTAGTAGTAAGTAAGTAGTAAGTAGTAGTAAGTAGTAGTAAGTAGTAGTAAGTAGTAGTTAGTAGTGGTGGTGGTGGTGGTGGTGGTGGTGGTGGTGGTGGTGTAAGTAGTAGTAAGTAGTAGTTAGTAGTAGTAAGTAGTGGTAGCAGCAGCAGCACCACCAATACGTTTAGGCAGCTTGTTCTGTTCCACTGCCTGGTCTGTGAGACGATGAGCAAGATGAGTAACATCTTGAATAGTAGCAAGATTAGCAGTCATCACATGACTTTGAATTTCTGGTACTAAGCCTTTGAGGTACCGCTCTCGATGCGCTTGATGGGAGGTTCCACCATAGTAGGGCACCAAGTTGCCAGTTCGTTAGATCGCTTCGTATACGCCTCTATTTCTGACCCCATCATCTTCAGGTTAAAGAACTCCACTTCCAGTTTGTGGATGTTATCATAGTTACAGTATTCTAGTTTGATTAGTTCCTTGAATTCGTCCCAAGGGGTGGCATTAGCAGCCGCCAGCCCCAGCATCTGAACTTGCGCGTTCCACCAAGTTAACGCAGTGCCTTCGAGAGTATCAGTGGCATATTTCACCTTACGAGCCCCGGGTCATTCACACACTCGAAGACCGATTCGAGTTCCTCGAACTAATGGAGGAGTCCAACAGCTCCTTCAGTGTCGCTGACAGTAGTAGGACGACAGTCCATAAAAGTCTTGTATATGCATACAGGTGGCTGAGCGTGTCGACTTGTCGTGTGCGTAAGAGTAAACAAAATTAAGCACGAGTGTTGGTTTACGAGAGTAGGATCTAAAGATCCTAGAGTAAGTGGTGATGGCAGGTTACACCTCCTGCCTGGGCAGCTGCGAGTGCTGCAGTAACTTGTTCAGTGATCGAGGCCGCCAACTGGGCTTGAGTTAGGTTAACGCGTCCACTCATGATCTTGACATCAAGGAGAACATGTGGATGAGAGGTTCGCGAATAGTGCGAAGAGAGTGAGCACACAAGTATTCTCAAGCAATAACATATAGTAGGTTCTGTAATCTAAGCATACCACGAGCAAAGTTCAATGTAATTCTAGCAAGTAGGTAAAGTAACATGAATAGTAGTACCTATGATGTTGAGCCTTGCACGTGGAGCGAAGCGTCGTTGTGGTTCGTTGAGAGCACTGTTCTGGTTATAGTCTGGTTTTAACAAAATCGTTTTCCCCTTATTAAAACCGAGTTCTCTATAACCAATGGCTCTGATACCAATCTGTCACACCCCCAAAATTCCACACGCGGAGTATCACCGCTTGGAGGCGTGACTGACCAGGATCAAGCCACCAATCATATCAAACGTAATAAGAACTAAATGTAATTTAAACCAAACGATATGAAAGGTGTTCCAACAAAACATGTTAAGTGTATAGCGGAAGCAGAAAATGTAAACCCAACGTAAGTAATAAGTTCAATGTTTAATGTTTCAATATAAGATCCACAAATCCGTGCCCACAACGACCGCGCCTCCCGTGCAAGCTCCAAATGTACCTAAGGTCCTGCAAGGCATGCAGCAGAGAGTCAACAACTAGTTGAGCGAGTTCACAGAAAGTAAGTTCGTTATAACAATCATACATGCATTTAGTGGGGGCTTCCCATGTAAATACGTACTAATGGTGGGGGTTTCCCATGGTCATATGTATTACTAGTAGGGGTTTCCCACGTTTATCTTTACTAGTGGGGGCTTCCCATGTTTGTACTTACTAGACTATTTGCAACCATGTGTTCTTCTTAATCCGAGAACAGGAATACGTACAAGGTCACGTAGGATTTACGTGAGTGCCCTTCCCCGAGGACAGTGGTACGTGTGGGGTTTACGTAGGATTTACGTAAGTGTCCTTCCGACCCGGAAGACAATGGTAGGTATTAGTTTACGTAGGTTTTACGTAAGTGTCCTCCCGACCCGGGAGACAATGGTAGATACTAGGTTACGTAGGTTTTACGTAAGTGTCCTGACTATCCTGAGGACGATGGTCTACAGTCTAGTGCTAGCGTAAGTACGAGTAGTTATCCATTTCAAATAGTCCATCCCAATTCCCAACCCGAGAATCCCATGCCTTGGCTGTGTGAACTCACCTTGGTTTGCTCGGTATGCTAAGTATGTGCTCAAAGTAAATCAATCACGTCCTAGAGTATGCACGTATACATAATCAGTTTGTAGTCACAAGGTACACGTATAAGCAGGTAGTACGTATTCGCAATCACACAAGTCATGTATATCATTTAACAGCAGTTAGATATTCCAGTTAACACTTAACAGAATTAACTCAAGTTACTGCACAGCTCGGCGAAACACATAAGTTGGCGAAACACAGATATTGACGAAACACACATGTTGGCGAAACACATTTGTTTCGTCGAGGTGTCCTTTGGCGAAACAGAACTTCTAATTCGTCGATTACCCTTGGCGAAACACATTCTGTTTCGCCGAGAGTTCTGTTTCGTCGGACAGTTCAGTTACGTCGAACATCAGTTACATCAGTTATGAATAACACAGAAAACCCTAGTTGCCATCATCATCTAAACAGCAATCATGCAGAAATCATTTAACGTATCATCATTATCCAATCAACAGAAATCATACGGTGCTTATCGAATCAATATACATAGTTCCCTCACTTATCATTCGATTGACAAGAACATCAAACCCATTCACATGCAATATAGTATCAGATTCATCAATATCAGTAATCAATCAGCAAGGCATCATCATCAACAATCACTTATAACATACATCATTCTGACCTTAACAGTTTACCAATTTCCGATTCGGTTTCATATGTAATTCGTATCAACATATCGTTTACGTATAATCTATCAACGTAATCGTCTATCATGTAAAACAACAATCATATTTCAGTTTTCATAATCATCACATAATATTCCATGTAATCCTTTTATACATATATTATCGGCCAAACAACAATCAGACCATAATCATCATGCAGATCGATCAAACGACTAAGGTATAACATCTAACACATATACGAGAATTGGAATAGTTAAAACAATCGATTAAAACTAACCGGGAAGTATTAGAACAGTGGTTAGATCGATCCCTACTCTCCAATGGATGTTAAGCTGCCGTCACACAATAACAAGAGCTCTAGGGTTTCTGTTTTTGCTAAAGTGTGGCGAGTATGGTTGTATTTCCTATTAAATATCCGTGTAACGTACTTGGGCCCTTACTGGGCTTGGCGAATCTGGGCTTGGCGAAATAGTTTGTTTCGTCGACATGCTCTTGACGAATCAAGGGCCTGTTTCGTCGAGAGGTTGTATGGCGAATCACATTTGATTCGTCGGGTCCTTAATAGGCTTTTAGGTCCGTAATGATTTAATCAGTTAAGTTCACATGCCACAAGCAAATACATACTCATGCAAACACAATGCACTTTATCCTATTACAACGGTCTCAGTTATAAGTCAAATAAACAAACAACTAATAGTCACAGTCAACAGTCAAAGTCAACGTGCATTTAATGCGAAAGTGAAAGTCGGAAACTCGAGTTGTCACATTATCCCCAACTTGAAAGAAATTTCGTCCCGAAATTTAGCATGCGGTTACTGAGGAAGCTAGTGGTGTGACGTTGTTTACCTGTATTGTATCGCGGCTCCCCGAGCAGGTTTGCGAAGATTACTGGTTTTCCTGGGGTGTCACATTATCCCCCGTTGATTTGGAATTTCATCCCGAAATTCTGTAGTAGCTTCAGCCTCAGTAGTGGTTGCATTTGTATCGAATAACTGGGGATATTTTGAGTTCCATTTGATCTTCACGCTCCCAGGTGAACTCTGGGCCGCGGCGGGAGTTCCAACGAACTCGTACAAGAGGGATTCTCGTGTTCTTGAGGACCTTAACATCCCGGTCCGTGATTTCAACAGGTTCTTCGACGAATCGTAACTGTTCGTCGATAGTGAGCTCCTTCAAAGGAACTATGAGGGTCTCATCTGACAGACACTTCTTCAGATTCGACACGTGAAAGACGTTGTGAACTGCACTGAGTTCAGCTGGTAAGTTCAATCTGTAGGCCACCCTGCCTATCTTCTCAATAATTTCGAACGGTCCGACATATCGCGGATTGAGCTTGCCTCGTTTACCAAAATGAACCACACCCTTCCAGGGTGAGACTTTGAGTTGCACTCGATCCCCAACTTGAAACTCGAGTGGTTTTCTGCGCTTATCAGCGTAACTTTTCTGACGGTCGCGAGCTGCCGCCAGGCGTTGTCGTATTTGAGCAATCTTTTCAATAGTATCAACTACCATTTCTAGACCTGTGATCTGACTGTCACCCACCTCTGCCCAACAAAGAGGTGACCGGCATTTACGCCCGTACAATGCCTCGAATGGTGCAGCTTTAATGCTGGTGTGGTAGCTGTTGTTATACGAAAATTCCACAAGTGGCAGATGTTTTTCCCAACCATTGCCAAAGTCGATTACGCACGCCCGAAGCATGTCTTCTAGAGTTGGAATCGTGCGCTCAGACTGTCCATCCGTCTGTGGATGATAAGCTGTGCTCATGTCTAAACGAGAGCCAAATGATTTGTGCATTGCTTGCCACAGTTCTGAAGTAAAACGTGCGTCACGATCAGAGATGATAGAGGTTGGCACCCCGTGCCTCGAAACCACTTTTTTTAAGTAGATGTCTGCTAAGGTAGAGAACTTGTCTGTTTCTTTAATGGCCAGGAAGTGAGCAGACTTTGTGAGTCGATCCACGATCACCCAAATAGTATCATTTCCGCGCTGAGATCTAGGTAAGCCAGTAACAAAATCCATGGAAATTTGTTCCCATTTCCATTGTGGTATCTCTGGTTGTTGAAGTGGACCTGATGGTTTCTGGTATTCGGCTTTGACTCTCGCACAAGTCAGGCACTTGCTAACGTATGTTGCTATGTGGGCCTTCATGCCAGGCCACCAATATGTGGTTTTCAACTCGTGGTACATCTTATCCGAACCTGGATGTACCGAGTAGCGAGACTTATGAGCTTCATCCATTACAAGCTCGCGTAAGTTGCCATAAAGTGGGACCCAAATGCGTCCTGTTACATAGTAGGCGCCGTTTGCCTTTTGTTCTAACCGTTGCCTTGAGCCGCGTAGGGCTCCAGCCCTAACGTTTCTGGTTTCAATGCTTCTACCTGAGCATTTCGTATCTGGGAAGGAAGGCTAGACTGTATAGTGAGTTGTAAAGCTCGCACGCGCTTAGGCGCGGTGTCCTTTCGACTGAGGGCGTCAGCCACAACATTGGCTTTGCCTGGATGGTACCTGATTGAGCATTCGTAGTCGTTTAGCAGTTCGACCCATCGTCGTAGTCGCATATTCAGTTCCTTCTGTTTGAATATATGCTCGAGGCTTCTGTGGTCAGTGTAGATAGCACATTTGGTGCCATACAGGTAGTGTCGCCACATCTTAAGTGCAAAAACAACCGCACCCAGCTCTAAATCGTGCGTTGTGTAATTCCGTTCGTGAATCTTAAGTTGGCGCGAAGCATAAGCAATGACTTTATCCCGCTGCATCAACACACATCCAAGACCCTGGATAGATGCATCGCAGTAGACTACAAAATCGTCCGTGCCTTCGGGCAATGAGAGGATAGGTGCGCTACAGAGTCTATCCTTTAAATGCTGAAATGCTGTTTCCTGTGTATTACCCCAACGATAAACAACACCTTTTTGTGTCAGTAGTGTAAGCGGCTGAGCAATCTTCGAGAAGTCTTTAATGAACCATCTGTAATAACCTGCCAAACCCAAGAATTGGTGTATTTCTGTCGGTGTGCGAGGTGCAGGCCAGTTCTTGATCGAATCCACCTTGGATGGATCAACATGGATCCCATCCTTGTTTACCACGTGGCCTAGAAAGTGGACTTCACGAAGCCAGAAGTCGCATTTTGAAAACTTAGCGTATAGCTGTTCCGTTCGAAGAAGTTCCAAAATAAGTCGTAAGTGCTGCTCGTGTTCCTCCCGACTCTTCGAGTAGATCAGGATGTCGTCGATGAAAACAATGACGAACTTGTCGAGATAAGGTTTGCAAACCCTGTTCATAAGATCCATGAAAACCGCAGGCGCGTTCATTAATCCGAATGGCATGACCAAAAATTCGTAGTGACCGTAGCGTGTTCTGAACGCTGTCTTGGAGACGTCCTCATCCCGGACTCTCAGTTGATGATACCCCGACCTTAGATCAATCTTCGAGTAATAGCTCGACCCTTGCAACTGGTCGAATAAATCGTCGATGCGTGGAAGAGGATAGCGATTCTTCACTGTCACCTTGTTCAGTTCACGGTAATCTATGCACATGCGGAAGGTACCGTCTTTCTTCTTCACGAATAGCACTAGAGCTCCCCAGGGCGAAGAGCTAGGACGTATGAAACCCTTTTCCAAGAGTTCTTGCAGTTGCTTAGATAGTTCTTCCAGTTCAGTTGGAGCTAAGCGATAAGGTGCTCGAGCTATGGGTGCTGCTCCTGGAGCTTGTTACTATGAGTTACCAAAGGTTCTTAACCAGTACGAGGAATGCGGATGATCTTTTCTTTGCAAAGAGTCTCTGCTCGATGTTGCGGCAGCCAATCCATACCAATATCGATGTCGAAACCATCACAACGTTGGGGTCATTCCTAGTATCACCCTGACCAATCACGAACACTCGACCCCTGGCACCATTGCCGTCGTTATTACCCCCGTTGTTGTCTCCACTATTGTTCCCGTTTCCTTGGTTGTGGTTCTAATTCTGGTTCTGGTTCAACTGTGGGCAGTGTCTCCTGAGGTGACCTTCAGCACCACACGGATAACATCCCTTGTTACCCTGCTGTTGCTGCTGATTCTGTGGAGCTTGTGGCTGCTGTTGTTAGTTCTGGTTTGCAGGACGTGAGCTTTTACAAACTTTGGGCTCCATGACCAAGCTTGTTGCATCTCTGACAACAATCTTTGTTGCACTGTCTGCCGTGGTGCAATTTACATCGATTGCACTTGGGGTGGGTTTCCCCTGTCTCCACCCTGACTTCGATTACCAAAAGACTACTGACTGGGGCTCCTGTACTCCTCCGTTTTTTGCTGCTGTGCCTGGGACTGAACTGAAGTCAAACCCTTGCTGGAGGTTCCATCCCACTTTCGTTTGTTGTCACTGGGAGTAACGGAAGTAGTAGTAGTAGTAGTAGTGGTAGTGGTAGTGGTAGTGGTAGTGGTAGTGGTAGTGGTAGTGGTAGTAGGTAGTAGGTAGTAGGTAGTAGGTAGTAGGTAGTAGGTAGTAGGTAGTAGGTAGTAGTAGTAGAAGTAGTAGAAGTAGTAAGTAGTAAGTAGTAAGTAGTAAGTAGTAAGTAGTAAGTAGTTAGTAGTAAGTAGTTAGTAGTAAGTAAGTAGTAGTAAGTAAGTAGTAAGTAGTAGTAAGTAGTAGTAAGTAGTAGTAAGTAGTAGTTAGTAGTAGTAGTAGTAGTGGTGGTGGTGGTGGTGGTGGTGGTGGTGGTGGTGGTGGTGGTGGTGTAAGTAGTAGTAAGTAGTAGTTAGTAGTAGTAAGTAGTGGTAGCAGCAGCAGCACCACCAATACGTTTAGGCAACTTGTTCTGTTCCACTGCCTGGTCTGTGAGACGATGAGCAAGATGAGTAACATCTTGAATAGTAGCAAGATTAGCAGTCATCACATGACTTTGAATTTCTGGTACTAAGCCTTTGAGGTACCGCTCTCGATGCGCTTGATGGGAGGTTCCACCATAGTAGGGCACCAAGTTGCCAGTTCGTTAGATCGCTTCGTATACGCCTCTATTTCTGACCCCGTCATCTTCAGGTTAAAGAACTCCACTTCCAGTTTGTGGATGTTATCATAGTTACAGTATTCTAGTTTGATTAGTTCCTTGAATTCGTCCCAAGGGGTGGCATTAGCAGCCGCCAGCCCCAGCATCTGAACTTGCGCGTTCCACCAAGTTAACGCAGTGCCTTCGAGAGTATCAGTGGCATATTTCACCTTACGAGCCCCGGGTCATTCACACACTCGAAGACCGATTCGAGTTCCTCGAACTAATGGAGGAGTCCAACAGCTCCTTCAGTGTCGCTGACAGTAGTAGGACGACAGTCCATAAAAGTCTTGTATATGCATACAGGTGGCTGAGCGTGTCGACTTGTCGTGTGCGTAAGAGTAAACAAAATTAAGCACGAGTGTTGGTTTACGAGAGTAGGATCTAAAGATCCTAGAGTAAGTGGTGATGGCAGGTTACACCTCCTGCCTGGGCAGCTGCGAGTGCTGCAGTAACTTGTTCAGTGATCGAGGCCGCCAACTGGGCTTGAGTTAGGTTAACGCGTCCACTCATGATCTTGACATCAAGGAGAACATGTGGGTGAGAGGTTCGCGAATAGTGCGAAGAGAGTGAGCACACAAGTATTCTCAAGCAATAACATATAGTAGGTTCTGTAATCTAAGCATACCACGAGCAAAGTTCAATGTAATTCTAGCAAGTAGGTAAAGTAACATGAATAGTAGTACCTATGATGTTGAGCCTTGCACGTGGAGCGAAGCGTCGTTGTGGTTCGTTGAGAGCACTGTTCTGGTTATAGTCTGGTTTTAACAAAATCGTTTTCCCCTTATTAAAACCGAGTTCTCTATAACCAATGGCTCTGATACCAATCTGTCACACCCCCAAAATTCCACACGCGGAGTATCACCGCTTGGAGGCGTGACTGACCAGGATCAAGCCACCAATCATATCAAACGTAATAAGAACTAAATGTAATTTAAACCAAACGATATGAAAGGTGTTCCAACAAAACATGTTAAGTGTATAGCGGAAGCAGAAAATGTAAACCCAACGTAAGTAATAAGTTCAATGTTTAATGTTTCAATATAAGATCCACAAATCCGTGCCCACAACGACCGCGCCTCCCGTGCAAGCTCCAAATGTACCTAAGGTCCTGCAAGGCATGCAGCAGAGAGTCAACAACTAGTTGAGCGAGTTCACAGAAAGTAAGTTCGTTATAACAATCATACATGCATTTAGTGGGGGCTTCCCATGTAAATACGTACTAATGGTGGGGGTTTCCCATGGTCATATGTATTACTAGTGGGGGTTTCCCACGTTTATCTTTACTAGTGGGGGCTTCCCATGTTTGTACTTACTAGACTATTTGCAACCATGTGTTCTTCTTAATCCGAGAACAGGAATACGTACAAGGTCACGTAGGATTTACGTGAGTGCCCTTCCCCGAGGACAGTGGTACGTGTGGGGTTTACGTAGGATTTACGTAAGTGTCCTTCCGACCCGGAAGACAATGGTAGGTATTAGTTTACGTAGGTTTTACGTAAGTGTCCTCCCGACCCGGGAGACAATGGTAGATACTAGGTTACGTAGGTTTTACGTAAGTGTCCTGACTATCCTGAGGACGATGGTCTACAGTCTAGTGCTAGCGTAAGTACGAGTAGTTATCCATTTCAAATAGTCCATCCCAATTCCCAACCCGAGAATCCCATGCCTTGGCTGTGTGAACTCACCTTGGTTTGCTCGGTATGCTAAGTATGTGCTCAAAGTAAATCAATCACGTCCTAGAGTATGCACGTATACATAATCAGTTTGTAGTCACAAGGTACACGTATAAGCAGGTAGTACGTATTCGCAATCACACAAGTCATGTATATCATTTAACAGCAGTTAGATATTCCAGTTAACACTTAACAGAATTAACTCAAGTTACTGCACAGCTCGGCGAAACACATAAGTTGGCAAAACACAGATATTGACGAAACACACATGTTGGCGAAACACATTTGTTTCGTCGAGGTGTCCTTTGGCGAAACAGAACTTCTAATTCGTCGATTACCCTTGGCGAAACACATTCTGTTTCGCCGAGAGTTCTGTTTCGTCAGACAGTTCAGTTACGTCGAACATCAGTTACATCAGTTATGAATAACACAGAAAACCCTAGTTGCCATCATCATCTAAACAGCAATCATGCAGAAATCATTTAACGTATCATCATTATCCAATCAACAGAAATCATACGGTGCTTATCGAATCAATATACATAGTTCCCTCACTTATCATTCGATTGACAAGAATATCAAACCCATTCACATGCAATATAGTATCAGATTCATCAATATCAGTAATCAATCAGCAAGGCATCATCATCAACAATCACTTATAACATACATCATTCTGACCTTAACAGTTTACCAATTTCCGATTCGGTTTCATATGTAATTCGTATCAACATATCGTTTACGTATAATCTATCAACGTAATCGTCTATCATGTAAAACAACAATCATATTTCAGTTTTCATAATCATCACATAATATTCCATGTAATCCTTTTATACATATATTATCGGCCAAACAACAATCAGACCATAATCATCATGCAGATCGATCAAACGACTAAGGTATAACATCTAACACATATACGAGAATTGGAATAGTTAAAACAATCGATTAAAACTAACCGGGAAGTATTAGAACAGTGGTTAGATCGATCCCTACTCTCCAATGGATGTTAAGCTGCCGTCACACAATAACAAGAGCTCTAGGGTTTCTGTTTTTGCTAAAGTGTGGCGAGTATGGTTGTATTTCCTATTAAATATCCGTGTAACGTACTTGGGCCCTTACTGGGCTTGGCGAAATAGTTTGTTTCGTCGACATGCTCTTGACGAATCAAGGGCCTGTTTCGTCGAGAGGTTGTATGGCGAATCACATTTGATTCGTCGGGTCCTTAATAGGCTTTTAGGTCCGTAATGATTTAATCAGTTAAGTTCACATGCCACAAACAAATACATACTCATGCAAACACAATGCACTTTATCCTATTACAACGGTCTCAGTTATAAGTCAAATAAACAAACAACTAATAGTCACAGTCAACAGTCAAAGTCAACGTGCATTTAATGCGAAAGTGAAAGTCGGAAACTCGAGTTGTCACATTATCCCCAACTTGAAAGAAATTTCGTCCCGAAATTTAGCATGCGGTTACTGAGGAAGCTAGTGGTGTGACGTTGTTTACCTGTATTGTATCGCGGCTCCCCGAGCAGGTTTGCGAAGATTACTGGTTTTCCTGGGGTGTCACAGATTCCATCATCCTACAACATTTTATCTTTCTCATCTTGCTAGATCATGTTTTTAATCATGACCTAGCAAGTCCATATGATGATCCCTGCCACTTCTACTAGCAAACAATAATCAACAAGCATCACAACACAAGAATATCATGATTTCTTCATCTTTTAACCATACTTTATTACTAAGTTAGTTTATGTTCAAGACTTCTTCATAAGATTCATTAAGGTTCTTATCATTTTGATCACTACACATCATTAACCACTTAAACAACATGGAAAATGCAAGGATCTAAGTTCTTACCACTAGCTCAAGGCTAGGGGAGTTCAAGTGTAGAAAAGTGGTGGATAAAATATGATAAGAGAGGTCCTTGAGCTTCCAAACACACCGAGCTTCGTTGTATGATCTCTAACACCCTTGGAAGTATGTAGATTGCATGAAAGAGCTTGGATGATGATGATGGTGGCTGTGGTGGCTCTCGGCCGAAACCAAGGAGAGAGGGAGAGAGAGTTTGAAGTGTTGGTGAAGGTGGTGATGAATGTGGTTCAAGTCTCTTGGTCATACTTATAATCCTCCATCACCTTATTAACCATTAGCTAAAGTGTCCCCTAAGTACTAAGCATATATAATAAACAAATGAAGAAAATCAAGGGTGGGGTACCACCCTTGAAAACCGTAGGAAGAGGGGGGTATAGGGTTGGGTTTCAATGTTTAGTTACTAGTTTAGTTAGAAATCAAATGTTATAGTTAGTGGTTTATGGTGTGTCATTAAATATATAGTGTGTTAGGGTGTTCGGGGACCCTAACTAGCTCAGAAAAATAAAAACAATGTGTTTGACAATATTTTGTGTTCCGAGTAAAGTCCGGTTGTTCGGTTGGGTGTTGTTCCGTTAAAGTGCTTAATTAGTCCATAAGGTGTCTTTTATAATACTTTTAGTGACACTTTTAATTCCCGACACTTTGGAAAGTATACAGGACCATTTAGTAACTTTTATGTACACTACTAGTATGTTAACAAGCACATGTAAGTATAACACAGTGATCAGAAAGCAGTTAAGTGATTCAGCACAGTCATCAAGCAATTTAATTATCATTAATAAATCGTATAGATAAATGAAATTATGAGGGTTGTCACAGTTTATTAAAAAAATCTATATTATAAGTATTAAAATTACCAAAATGCCCTTTCGGGACTTAAATTGGTTTAAATTACTTTCTGGGCATATATGTTAACATCCTACTGATGTATTAACATATTTTAACCATAATAACAATTAAGACCTGTATATAATTCATTTGGTTACCCGTTACGCGTTTACGCGTTCGGATCGGTTTATGTGACTAGTTTACGTATAATAGCCGAAACGGGTTTAACCTTATCATTAAATCCTCAAATTCCAGAATGTGATTAGTTTACCCATATTATACAAGTATCCAAGCTTGTCGGGTCTAAAACACATTCTATTCTGGTCTCCGCTTAATCTAGCGTTTAGAACCGTAAAGTTTCTTTCTAGATAGCCGGTCTAAGTCCTTGACTTAACTAAAGGCCCGTTAGCACCCTAATAGGTTATTAAACCTTCTATACAGATTAAGTAGCATCCAGTAGAAGGTATCATTATACAGCTTTAGGATTTATGGCTGAGTTACTTTCACCTTCGAGCTCAGGTAAATACTTTTAACTTATTTTCCTTTATATGGGCTTGGGATATGGTATTATAATAATACCACTTGGTCGGGTATGAAATCATATAATCGGATTGTGATTAATAAATTTACATGTTTTAATCTGTCTTGTTTGATAACATAAGCATTGGGGGTTAATCCGACTGTGTCATGGATATCCTCGGCTCATTTCATTTGAAAATGGCCATGACCTATGCACGGGGTGTAGGCATACACTTAACAGATGCAAATGCTAAATAACCCACATGTTGGGGATAACTCCTTTGTGGGTTCTAAAGTGGTGAGTCGGTTAATCATGACCGACTTCCAAACCGGCCCCAATTGTATGACAAACATGTAAATCTGTATACAAAATTATATTTAAATAATTGTCCCAGGTTATAAAATATTTGTGCCATGTGCACTTAAATCAATTTTCATAAATGTTTTCAAAAGAGTCAGTTAATTGTATTTACCAGTGTAAACTGACGTATTTTCTTAAAGGCTGATTGACAGGTACCACTCGTAATAGGCTGGAGCTAATACGTGTCATAAGAGGATCTTGCAAATCCATAGATACCTGAAGTCTGTTATTTTGTTTCTTTGTAACTATTTATGATCCGCCTGTGGATCTTATTACATTCCAGTCTGTATATTCTTTTGTCGAACACTCAGACATTATGGTTTGTAATAGTTTATTCACCAAGCCTTCCGTTGTGCTATTATATTGTGTATATTGACTATGATGATATCAACTACGTCACGATACTCCCCGCCGGGCCCACCGGTAATATTTGGAAATATCAGGGTGTGACAATTGTGGATGCTCTTAGAAAGTCACTTGTGTCCAAAATTTGATCTGTAGGTTGATGACGGATTCGAATTGGTGACCAGAGTGTTTGGTGATGAAGATTGTTGATGGATGGAGATGGTGTGCGATTGATTGTTGAACCCAGTATGGCCTTTAAAACAACTTCTTTTCACGTAATATGGCAAGTGATTTCAGTAGATGTGAAAAAGATGTGCGAAAATGGAAATCAGACTTTCAAGAAACAAGACCTACAGAATTATCAAGTTTATATCACTTTGAAAACAAAAAGGTTTACAAGGTGATTGTAAGATTATTATCTAGTACAAACGAATCTTGAATTCTGTGGGTGAGAGGGCAATGGAGTTTTGATGTATGTGTGAATGCTAAGCTTCAAACTCACTTTGCTTCTCCTGGTTGAGCCTTTAATTTATAGAAGGCTGGGAGCATGAATAAACAATTGTTTATTCATGCAATAATTCCTGCGAAAAGTGCCCAATTGACATATTCGTTGAATCCAACGTTCAAGTTGCCTTTTTCATCATGATATCATTTAATGTCAACTTGCTTCGGTAAGTGTGGCAGGACAGAGCCAATTTCAGACAAGTGGGGTATTTCATCAGAATTCTGATAAACCACTTCATCAGAAATTCTGATGAACAAATCATCAGAAAAATCCTGATGATCAGAATCGTCAGAAACTGAGAATAAACTTATGGAACTCCCATAAGATTCTTTGTAAAGTAAATTTGAAGATTAAAAAATGGATGCAGAGAATAAACTTGACAATAAACTTATGGAACTCCCAAAAGCTTGAGCAATTCTTTTGAAAACAGAGTACAAAACAAAACAAACTACCAGTCTACCACCACTCCTATTTATAACAATTATAATAAAACGATGAAAATTAACACATCGTCCAACACCGCCTCATGCCGCCGATTGTGAGATTCAGCACCGCCTCCTGCCGCGGTCACCCAACCAATCAACTCCGTCATCGTCCACCATCCATTACCATACTCCACCGAAAACCACTATTCCCGTCAACCTCTCGTCAACGAAGCCGGTGACGGATGCACGATAATGTTCAGGTTCGATCTGAGATTCGGGTTGTGATGATCGATTTGGTGTTGTTGATCTGAGATTCGTGATATTGCTTTTGTCTATAAAGAGAGAGAGAGAGAGGAATAAAGGCTTTTTTCTTTGAATCTAGGGGAGGGACTTTACAAGGACGATCGGAGCTTGAATGACCGGAGTTGTGCGGGACTTAGCAGGGATGACCGGAGCTTGACCGATGTAAAGTAGCAACAACCCAGATCCGCATTAAACGGTTCCATCAATAACTACCTCCACTGTCAACAACTACCACAGCTTATGTTTGTGTTTTTGATTGCCTGCGCTGCCGGAGCGTGGCTGTCGAGAGGCCGTGGCCACCATCTTCTCCTACTCTCTCTATGCTTTGGGGGTGTTTGGGTTAGCTTATTTTGGAGCAACTTATCACTTATTGACTTATAAAAGTTAATAATTTGTTTTTTGTGTGTTTGGTTAGGTTATTTTAAAGAATTTTGTGTGTTGAAAAATCATTTTTAAGAACTCATAATTTCTAACTTCTCACTTATGACTTATCTATACTTTCTATAAAAGGAGAAATCCAAGTGACATAAGAAAAGCTGAGGTGTCAGCTAGAGAGCATGTCCAACAAGGCTTTTCTTATGTCATCAACAATGAGGTGGAGGCCATGTTGATCCCACCAAGATCGAAGCGATCAAGAATTGGGAAACGCCTAAGACGCCAACCGAGATTCGACAATTCTTGGGTTTGGCTGGCTATTATCGAAGGTTCATTGAGGATTTTTCGAAGATCGCTCAACCATTGACGCTCCTCACGCAGAAAGATAAGAAGTTTGATTGGGAAATCAAACAGGAAGAAGCGTTCCAGATATTGAAGGATAAGCTCCGCAATGCGCCAATCTTAGCACTACCGGAAGGTACAGATGATTTTGTGGTATACTGTGACGCTTCGCGTCAAGGATTGGGTTGTGTGTTGATGCAACGCCAAAAGGTTATTGCTTACGCATCACGTCAACTGAAAGTGCACGAAAAGAACTATACCACACATGATTTGGAGCTAGGCGCAGTGGTATTTGCATTAAAGATCTGGAGACACTACCTTTATGGTACAGAGTGTACAATCTTTACAGATCACAAGAGCCTACAACACATATTCAACCAGAAGGAGCTGAATATGAGGCAAAGACGATGGGTTGAGTTGCTGAACGATTACGACTGCGAGATAAAGTATCATCTAGGGAAGGCGAATGTAGTCGCCGATGCCCTAAGTCGAAAGGAGAGGATCAAGCCCATAAGGGTTAGGGCTTTAGAAATGATTATCCGAACCGATCTTTCCTTGCGCATTCGTGCCGCGCAGAAAGAAGCTCTCAAGGAAGGAAACCTTGAAGAAGAATATCTCCGTGGGATGGAGAAGTTTTTGGTGCCAAACGAGGAAGGAACGTTATGTTTTGAGAAAAGGATTTGGGTTCCTTTGTTTGAAGGTTTAAGGAAAGTTATCTTTGATGAAGCTCACAAGTCGCGGTACTCTATCCACCCTGGAGCGGATAAGATGTACCAGGATCTCAAGGATTACTATTGGTGGCCTAGGATGAAAGGCGATGTTGCTGTTTATGTGAGCAAATGTTTAACATGCGCCAAAGTTAAGGCCGAATACCAGAAGCCTTCAGGACTTCTGCAACAACCCGAGATCCCCAAGTGGAAATGGGAACAAATCTCCATGGATTTTATTACAAAATTGCCAAGAACGCCAAGAGGCCATGACACTATTTGGGTAATAGTGGATCGATTAACAAAGTCAGCACACTTCTTACCTATCAGAGAGAAGGATAATACGAGCAAATTGGCTGAAATTTACATGAGAGAGATCGTCGCGCGCCATGGAGTACCTCTCTCAATCATCTCTGATAGAGACGGAAGGTTTGTGTCAAGGATATGGCAATCCTTCCAAGAAGCCTTTGGCTCACAATTGAATCTGAGCCCTGCGTTTCATCCGCAAACTGACGGTCAGAGCGAGCGAACGATACAGACTTTGGAAGACATGCTGAGAGCGTGTGTTATGGATTTGGGCGGTAGCTGGGACAAGCATTTGCCTTTGGTCGAATTTTCATACAACAACAGCTACCACACCAGTATTGGTGTCGCGCCATTTAAAGCCCTTTACGGACGCAAGTGCCGATCACCCTTATGTTGGGCTGACGCAGGTGATAGGCAGCTTGCTGGTCCCGAAATCGTCCAAGAGACGACAGACAAGATTGCGCAGATTCTTAAACGCATCGAAGCCGCTCGCCACAGACAGAAAGCCTATGCGGATCCAAACCGGAAACATGTGGAATTCCAAGTTGGAGAAATGGTGTTATTGAAAGTTTCACCCTGGAAGGGTATGGCACGCTTCGGAAAGCGTGGGAAGTTAAATCCGCGCTACATTGGTCCTTTCAGAGTTTTGGAAAGAATAGGACTAGTAGCATACAAGTTGGACCTACCTACTGAACTCCATTCTGTTCACGATACATTTCATGTATCCAATCTGAAGAAAAGTCCAACTCAAGATGACATTGCCATTCCCATCGACGAGATCCATGTTGACGACACGCTCCATTTCGTTGAAGAACCGGTGGAGGTTACGGATTGGAAAGTAAACAAGACCCGCCGGAGCAGTGTCAAGCTCGTCAAAGTTCGTTGGAATGCCAGACACGGTCCTGAGTACACCTGGGAGCGTGAGGACCGGATGAAAGATAAATACCCCCACCTTTTTCCTAAGAACCCTGCATCTACAAGCAGAACTTAAATTTCGGGACGAAATTTATTTAACGGGGGGAGAATGTGACAACCCTCACTAAACCAGGTATCCGTACAACTTGATTAATAATTAATTATTGCTTAATTACTGTGCTGCTTGAACTTGTGAATAAACTGCTACTTGAACACTGATACATGTACTTACTTGCATCATACTTTACTTGCTGTCACTACATTATTTACATGACTGAACCTTAGTGACAAACATGATGCACAAAAAGCACAGTAGCACTATAACGGATAACCTATTAAACATGCTGATAAAGCCAGCATCAAGCAAACACTGCCTCTAAGGCCTGTAAGAACCTGAAATATTTTGCTACACTAGTGGTGAGTGTAGGGATACAAGGGTTGTAGAACTGCGTCTCTAGGAATAAGTCACAATGACTGGATGTGCCTAAAACGTACTCTAAGTACAAAACTCAGCACTTTACATAATAATTCAGCTTTTAGCTAACTAATAAAGTGCCAAAACTTGAGAAAAATATTACTAGACACTTTCCAAAATGTCAGAGATAAGTTGTGTCACTAAAAAGGGTATTAACGACACTTAAAGCTTTGTTAAGCACTCTAACGGATTACTATCCAACCGAACAACCGGACTATACCCGAAACATGAAAATATTGTTATTTTCATTATTTATCTTTTTCTGAGCCAGTTATGGTCCCTGAATACCCTAACACCCATTGTAACGCGTGACACACCACTAACCGGGTTAAGCACTTAATTAACTATACTTAACCTAACTATTTAACCTAACTACTAGTTGGTTGGAAGTGAACTAGTACCCCCCCCCCCCTTTAGAAACCGTCCCCATGAGGGGGACACCTCTTGTCCTTGTTGATTTAAATAATCTAGTGTGTCTAATATCAAGAATACATATAATCCTTTGGATAATACTCATGTTAATTATCTATAAGTTCATGGTTTAGCACAACATAACCAACACCACTTCACAACTTCTCTCTCTCTCTCTCTCTCAAAGGCTTCGGCCGAACACACCCACAAACATCCATCAACTTTCGATTTTTGATCCTCACATTCCAAGTATCTATAAGTGATAAGGATCGCGTATAAGGAACTTTGGTGCAAACGGAAGGCGAAGGACCTCGTTATCTTGCTTTTATCCACCCGTTTTTCGCATAGATTCTTCCCTAGCCTCGAGCTAGTGGTATGTTACTTAAATCACCTACTCGAAGTATTTTAAAGTGGTTAATACGATGTGTAACGGTTAAAACTCAAAATCTTACAAGATGATGCTTTAAAGTTTACTAAAAGCACTTAAAAAGATGGTTAAAAGCTTATAAGTTGTGTAAATGTTGTAGTAATCAAATTGTGTGGTTATTTGGACCCGATCTATGTTGTGGTAGCTCGGATCATCATTTAACCCGGGTTGGTCATGATCATGGATCATGACATAAGGTTGTTCGGAATGTAACAAGGGTTAAAGGGTGAAACTCTACCACACACGAATCATGAACTTGTGTAAAAGCGATTTTACTTGTGAAATAGTGTTTAAAACTAGTAGATCTATGGATCTACAAGCGGTATTTTTAAAGAACCAAGTATCAAAGAAATCATGTTTTCTAAAGACGGATCTTACACTAACACGAATGGTTTTTAGAACACACAAGTGTGTAAACACTTGTGTAACACAAAGTTTCGACAAAATAACTATTCTTGTAAATATTGACAAGAAGTTGTGGAAGTTTATTTTCTTTAAAAACGAGGTTTTTACAAAATCGGATTGTTTTATATAAAGATCCACTAAAAGTAATGAGATTTACTTCATAGTATGGATAAATCACAAGTTCATGAAATTTATGCGATTTATATACATATTTTGACTAGTTTGTGATTTGAACATTGTTTTGATTGAATAAGAAGATTGTTGGTTTGATTTATAAAAGAAAATGATACGCTTGAAAGCGTGGCCACCTCCAGTTACAAAGGAAACTCAGGCGAAATTTTCCTAAAACCTAACACTTAGAATTATTTTCACTAAAAGTGTTAGAAATACATTTTGACTTGTTTTCAAAATTATAGAATTCGCCACGACTTATTTACAAAGTATCGGAGGTGGGATTTCACAAAATAAAACGTGATACATAAATATATTTAGTATATATTTTTCACAACATCACTTGTATAAGTGTTTATGATTATTTTGTGAACTACGTAAATATTATTTTTAGAATAAAAATAATATTACTAAGTATTATTTTGGGAAAATCACATGTATTAAAGTATAATATTTTTGAGAAGAATATTTATATTTTGAAGTTGGAAATAAAATATATTAAGTGAGACTTAATAGTGTAATCCGAATTATACGAACGCACATGTATTAAAATCCCCCATCCTTGGGAAGGAAAATAACTACCAAGTATATACAGAATGTAAACACGAAATAGTTACCTAACTATTTCCCAAAAACTTAAACCATAAAGCTAAGGCACGGCCGTCCGTCTAATAGAATTAGTACGTGTAGGTCGTCACACAGCTGTTTGATTTGGAGGCATACTTGGTAGAGACGCACCACAGTGAGTTCATGTCCCCCTTTTCTCTTAACTGTTTTCAGTTTTCTAACTACGGGGGTGAAATACATGTTACTTTGATTACAAGTACTTTATACATGGTATGATTAGCGTAAGGAGGTTTACTACTTAGATCATGTGAGTGGGTAGGCAGAAACTGGAGGCCATTAATCCTCATTGTAGGACCGAGGGACGTAAGCGGTAGATCTATCTGGGTGTAGCGAGCCCAACTCTAGGCCCAACAGAACGGACCTCAGGGAGGCCCAACAGAACGGACCTTGGAGTGACTTTGTACCCAACGCTAAATCTGCTAGGTTTGAGTCTTCCTACTTGCACTTCACACATATCAATGGCCTTGCAAACCATTGGTGATCTCTTTTCCTTACACTGCTACATACCAGGATTTTTATACTTACAAGTGTTTTACATACTCACTTACACATGAACTCGCTCAACATTATTGTTGATTTTTCAACTTACATGTATTTCAGGAAACTAAAGATCTGGCGCGGTATGTTATGTTTTCCCGCTGCATATGGGTTACGAGGTCATCCGGGTTTGGGGAATGTGGCTCTTTCCTGGACAAGCCACAGTCCTTAAACTGTGTTTATGTCATGTTGATGTTTATGATGGTTGAACAATGTCATTAGGATTTGTTTTCCGTTAAGACAATGTTGTTATGTTTGGTTTTTAAAACTTAATTTATGGATGATCTTGCATGATTTTATTTCACATAGCTTTGTTATGGTTAAGCTATGGTATTAAGAAGTCACACCAAAATTAACCACGCTTCCGCAAAGCCAGGGTGTGACAGCTTGGTATCAGAGCTCTGATCATAGCGAACTAGGATTCTTTCTCGAGTCTAGACTATGATCACTAGGGCTTTCACGAAAACATTTTTCTGCATACCACTTAAGTCCAGATCCAACACTTTTTACAAACAAATGTTGAGCACATTTTATTCATTATTTTTAGGCTCAGTCCGGAAAGGCTGAGGCTCGGTCTTGGAGGCCGAGGCTCGGTCTGAGAGATCGAGGTAGTTGGCTAGTTGGACTAGGAAGAGTAGGCTAAGTCTTGGAGGCTGAGGCTCGGTCTTAGAGACCGAGGCTCGATCTAAGAAATCGAGGTAGATGGCTAGTAAGACTAGGAAGAGTAGGCTCAGTCTTGGAGGCTGAGGCTCGGTCTTAGAGGCCGAGGCTCGATCTAAGAGGTCGAGGTAGATGATAGAGCAGTCTTAGAGACTGGGAAGAATTTGGCTAGTGGGACTAGGAATGTCAGTCTAGGAGACTAGGAGGCTAGTGGGACTAGGAGAATTATTTGATTGACTAACATGTTTATATGATTATATGATTGATTATTATACGTATATGTGTTTGTGTTACAAACGTCATGCTTTCATCATGTACTAGAAAGATGGGCACTACGAATCCCATGGCCATAGTATCAGACGACATAGTTTCATCGAAGCACGAGGTGTACATTTCCGATACTACCGGCACAGACAATGACGACTTTCAGCCCTTTTACGCTGCCTGAAGTCGTAGCAGAGCCTACTGATGGCCATCTTGTTGGGAATTTGCCCCCTTGCCGCTTATCCTGTTGTTGATATGCCCCCCCCCCCCGACGTGGCCTCTGACGACGATAACGATCTACTAGAGGAGGACCCATTCGAAGGCAGGGCCCTATTGCTGCTGGTATTAGCCTACTGCATGCGGACACTCCTGCAGGGGAAACTCATGCCCATTCCCCTGTCCCAGACTCATTTGAGTTTCTGACATCCGCATTTTCGCATATACAGGGAGTGCAGCACCATTCACATGACGCCGACCCTGATACGGCATCATCAGCTGCACCGGTTCCCGCACCCAGCTTTGAGTTTGATCACAGTGTTGAGGGTGATCTTGTTCTTCCACCTGGTTTTGATCCAGACCATGACCTTGAGTTCATACACTTAGACCAGCCCTCGGAGGATCCTGTAACCCCCTGTGTTTGTTGATCCAGCTGATCTTGAGATGGAGTTTTTGATCCGGAGCCAGCCGTGGCCCCTGAGCCAGGCGTTGCTCCTGACCCCGCATTGGAGCATGACCCTGTTCATGCCGATGCACCTGCTGTTGCTCCTTGATTGATCATCTGCTTGGACGAGAGAAAATTTGGGGTAACTGTGCAAGACAATTTATTATTACGGGGGCCCACGTAATAACGACTTGTAGTGCACAGAAATCCTGGTGGACTCTGCGGGTCAAGCTAATGAAAACCAATGTAGCAGGAAATATCTAAAACACGAATGACCAAGGTGAGGCGATGTAGCCTCGAGTTCATTCTATTACAAGCAACAAGCCAAATTGGCAAGCCTATGTGAAGGCTCAGAAATTTTTTTTTCCCCACTCATACATTGAGTATATTTGTGTGTGAAATTGGGAGATTACATGATGGCTTATGTTGCTATATACCTCATAGACAATTGAAACGTTGTCTAACCCGCCTCATACCACTTCGACAGAAGAGAATGTCACCCAGACGTGACACAAACACCAGTACGTTGCCAAGGACAGAAGTCGAGCTGCAAGAACGCATCTCACAGGCAAATGCACGACATGAAGCCCTCTGCTCTAAGCACAGCGATGGCATTACTGGAAATAACCCTCCAACTGGCTGCACCTATAAGCAGTTCCTGAACTGCAAGCCTTTGAACTTTGACGGAACAGGAGGCGCCGTTGCATTTGTTAGTTGGTCCGAAAGGATTGACTCCATCCTAAGAATGAGTAACGGTTCGCCCCAACAGAGTGTTACCTATACCTCGGGGTTATTTCTAGATGACACACTCTCATGATGGAACCTTCAGGTTCAGACCCTTGGCACAGATGCTGCTTATGCACTGAGCTGGGACGAGCTCAAAGGAATGATGGAGAAGAAATACAATTCTTGGGCTGGAAATCCAGAAGTTTGAGGTGGAGTTCTGGAATTTGAAGATGGACAAACCAAGGATTCCTGAATACGTCCAGCGATCTCACGGCTTGTCTAGGGTCGTCCCCTACTAAGTCATTGATGTTGTATAATACAGTTGTGTACTCGTAAGCTTTACATTTTGGTCTCGATTGTGGCAGTGCAATCGCAGTGATCTATTGTTTATGTTCTATGACATGAGATGTTATGTGGCTGATCTATTTATAGCATGAGATGTTATGTGCTGATATTGATGAATACATACATGCACTTGACTTGCTATTACCTGACCTACGTAAAACATCTTTTAGAAGATGCCACCAAGACACGAAATGCGCATGCCCACCTCTGAGGCAGAACTTCAAGAGATAATTGCTGCAGCTATAGCACAGCACGAGGCCCTACGCTCCGAACCTAGCAGAGGCACCTCAGAAAATAACGGTTGTTCCTACTGGCACTTCCTCAACCACAAGCCTCCGAAGTTCGACGGCACTGGGGGTGCCATAACTTTTGTAAAATGGATTGAAAGTATGGAATCCATCTTTCGAATGAGTGGCTGTGCGCCAGAACAACAAGTCCCATACATTTCCGAGTTGTTTCAAGATGGAGCTCGATTATGGTGGAATCTTCAGGTTCGAATAATGGGCCTAACTACAGCATACGCGTTAACTTGGGATGAACTGAAAGGAATGATGCATAAGAAGTATTTCCCCCTAACGGAAACCCAGAAGTGGGAAGATGAATTTCGGAGCCTGATGATGGAAGGTCCGAAGGTGTTGGAGTACGTGCAAAGACTTCATGATTTATCACGAGTTGTTCCGTACCTGGTGAAACCAGAATTAAAGAAATTGGAACAACTCATTTGGGAACTGGCGCCTCAAGTCTTGAGCTTGATGACAACATCAACGCCACCAACAACTGATGTTGCAAGTAAGATGGGTTTGGCACTCGCTACGGAGGCAATTAGACTAGAAGAACTTGCGAACCCCGACAGGAAGGAGGAGACTCAGGTGGAGACGTCCGGAAAGAACAAAAGGAAGCTCACCGAAGATACCCAAACGAATAATGATGAACAAAGATCTATTCGAGGTTGTTTCGACTGCGGGGACAAAGGGCATTTCAAGAAAGACTGCCCTAACAACAAACAAGCCAATGATAAGGTCTACTTAGAAACTAAGCCAAGACGTGTCGGGTGCAAGTATCACCACGAGTGTGGATGTCGAAGGTCTAGGTGCGGGAGGAAAGGACACAACAAGGATGGTTGTGGGATGAAGGGTCCCAGACAAGGAGAAAACAGTAACAATGCTCAAGGTGGAAATGGGAGGTATCCAGGATGCTTCCATTGTGGGGATGTTGGACATCTTAAGAGGGAATGCCCGAAGTTGAAACAAGACCGTGAAAGGACATCCAACATCGGAGCTTGCGAAGCATGCCAGGAACCAGGCGTGACTTTTGGTACGTTTTCTATCAACCAAAACTTTTGCATCTATTTTGTTTGATACTGGTGCCGATTATAGTTTCGTATCGTTAGAATTTAAGAACATGCTTGGTTTAGCCACTAGTAAGTTAGATATTCCCTACCCAATCGAATTGGCCAATGGGAAGTTAGTAGAAGCCAATGAAGTGATCAGAGGCTGTGTGATAGAATTGGGAGAGCGTGAGTTTGCTTTGGATCTACTACCAGTCCAGCTGGGGAGCTTTGACGTAGTAGTAGGAATGGATTGGTTATCAGGCAACAAGGCAGAAATTGTTTGTCACGAAAAGGTCGTTCGTATCCCGACCGAAGATGGCGAAACAATTGTGGTTCACGGGGAGAAGCGCGATACGCCGTTAAAAATTATCAGCTGCCTGAAAGCGCGAAAGTGTTTGCAGAAAGGATGTGCTGCCTTCCTGGCACACATTGTAGACAAGAAAGCTGCAGAACCGAAGATCGAAGACATCCCTGTCGTAAGGGAATATCCAGAAGTCTTCCCAGAGGACTTACCTGGACTGCCACCTCAGAGGCAAGTAGAGTTCCGCATTGACTTAGTTCCAGGCGCCGCGCCTGTGGCTAAGGCACCTTATAGACTTGCTCCGTCTGAGATGCAGGAACTGTCGACACAACTTCAAGAGTTGTTAGACAAGAGATTTATCCGACCAAGCTTCTCGCCTTGGGGAGCTCCGGTCCTGTTTGTCAAGAAGAAGGACGGTAGTTTTCGTATGTGTATTGACTACCGGGAGTTGAACAAGCTGACGATCAAGAATAGATATCCTCTGCCAAGAATTGATGATCTGTTCGACCAACTGCAAGGTTCAAGCTTTTATTCAAAGATTGACCTTCGATCTGGATACCATCAGTTAAGGATACAAGAGGAGAGTATCCCGAAGACAGCCTTCAGAACTCGTTATGGACACTACGAGTTCCTTGTTATGCCGTTTGGTTTGACAAACGCACCTGCAGTCTTTATGGACTTGATGAATAGAGTTTGCAAGCCATACTTGGACAAGTTCGTGATTGTGTTTATCGACGACATCTTGATCTATTCAAGAACAAAGGCTGAGCACGAACAACATTTAAGAGCTATTTTGGAGTTGCTGAAGAAGGAACAGTTGTATGCCAAGTTCTCTAAGTGCGAGTTTTGGCTACGCGAAGTCCGGTTTCTTGGACATGTGGTTAATGGAAATGGAATCCATGTTGATCCCACCAAGATCGAAGCGATCAAGAATTGGGAAACGCCTAAGACGCCAACCGAGATTCGACAATTCTTGGGTTTGGCTGGCTATTATCGAAGGTTCATTGAGGATTTTTCGAAGATCGCTCAACCATTGACGCTCCTCACGCAGAAAGATAAGAAGTTTGATTGGGAAATCAAACAGGAAGAAGCGTTCCAGATATTGAAGGATAAGCTCCGCAATGCGCCAATCTTAGCACTACCAGAAGGTACAGATGATTTTGTGGTATACTGTGACGCTTCGCGTCAAGGATTGGGTTGTGTGTTGATGCAACGCCAAAAGGTTATTGCTTACGCATCACGTCAACTGAAAGTGCACGAAAAGAACTATACCACACATGATTTGGAGCTAGGCGCAGTGGTATTTGCATTAAAGATCTAGAGACACTACCTTTATGGTACAGAGTGTACAATCTTTACAGATCACAAGAGCCTACAACACATATTCAACCAGAAGGAGCTGAATATGAGGCAAAGACGATGGGTTGAGTTGCTGAACGATTACGACTGCGAGATAAAGTATCATCCAGGGAAGGTGAATGTAGTCGCCGATGCCCTAAGTCGAAAGGAGAGGATCAAGCCCATAAGGGTTAGGGCTTTAGAAATGATTATCCGAACCGATCTTTCCTTGCGCATTCGTGCCGCGCAGAAAGAAGCTCTCAAGGAAGGAAACCTTGAAGAAGAATATCTCCGTGGGATGGAGAAGTTTTTGGTGCCAAACGAGGAAGGAACGTTATGTTTTGAGAAAAGGATTTGGGTTCCTTTGTTTGGAGGTTTAAGGAAAGTTATCTTTGATGAAGCTCACAAGTCGCGGTACTCTATCCACCCTGGAGCGGATAAGATGTACCAGGATCTCAAGGATTACTATTGGTGGCCTAGGATGAAAGGCGATGTTGCTGTTTATGTGAGCAAATGTTTAACATGCGCCAAAGTTAAGGCCGAATACCAGAAGCCTTCAGGACTTCTGCAACAACCCGAGATCCCCAAGTGGAAATGGGAACAAATCTCCATGGATTTTATTACAAAATTGCCAAGAACGCCAAGAGGCCATGACACTATTTGGGTAATAGTGGATCGATTAACAAAGTCAGCACACTTCTTACCTATCAGAGAGAAGGATAATACGAGCAAATTGGCTGAAATTTACATGAGAGAGATCGTCGCGCGCCATGGAGTACCTCTCTCAATCATCTCTGATAGAGACGGAAGGTTTGTGTCAAGGATATGGCAATCCTTCCAAGAAGCCTTTGGCTCACAATTGAATCTGAGCCCTGCGTTTCATCCGCAAACTGACGGTCAGAGCGAGCGAACGATACAGACTTTGGAAGACATGCTGAGAGCGTGTGTTATGGATTTGGGCGGTAGCTGGGACAAGCATTTGCCTTTGGTCGAATTTTCATACAACAACAGCTACCACACCAGTATTGGTGTCGCGCCATTTAAAGCCCTTTACGGACGCAAGTGCCGATCACCCTTATGTTGGGCTGACGCAGGTGATAGGCAGCTTGCTGGTCCCGAAATCGTCCAAGAGACGACAGACAAGATTGCGCAGATTCTTAAACGCATCGAAGCCGCTCGCCACAGACAGAAAGCCTATGCGGATCCAAACCGGAAACATGTGGAATTCCAAGTTGGAGAAATGGTGTTATTGAAAGTTTCACCCTGGAAGGGTATGGCACGCTTCGGAAAGCGTGGGAAGTTAAATCCGCGCTACATTGGTCCTTTCAGAGTTTTGGAAAGAATAGGACTAGTAGCATACAAGTTGGACCTACCTACTGAACTCCATTCTGTTCACGATACATTTCATGTATCCAATCTGAAGAAAAGTCCAACTCAAGATGACATTGCCATTCCCATCGACGAGATCCATGTTGACGACACGCTCCATTTCGTTGAAGAACCGGTGGAGGTTACGGATTGGAAAGTAAACAAGACCCGCCGGAGCAGTGTCAAGCTCGTCAAAGTTCGTTGGAATGCCAGACACGGTCCTGAGTACACCTGGGAGCGTGAGGACCGGATGAAAGAGAAATACCCCCACCTTTTTCCTAAGAACCCTGCATCTACAAGCAGAACTTAAATTTCGGGACGAAATTTATTTAACGGGGGGAGAATGTGACAACCCTCACTAAACCAGGTATCCGTACAACTTGATTAATAATTAATTATTGCTTAATTACTGTGCTGCTTGAACTTGTGAATAAACTGCTACTTGAACACTGATACATGTACTTACTTGCATCATACTTTACTTGCTGTCACTACATTATTTACATGACTGAACCTTAGTGACAAACATGATGCACAAAAAGCACAGTAGCACTATAACGGATAACCTATTAAACATGCTGATAAAACCAGCATCAGGCAAACACTGCCTCTAAGGCCTGTAAGAACCTGAAATATTTTGCTACACTAGTGGTGAGTGCAGGGATACAAGGGTTGTAGAACTGCGTCTCTAGGAATAAGTCACAATGACTGGATGTGCCTAAAACGTACTCTAAGTACAAAACTCAGCACTTTACATAATAATTCAGCTTTTAGCTAACTAATAAAGTGCCAAAACTTGAGAAAAATATTACTAGACACTTTCCAAAGTGTCAGAGATAAGTTGTGTCACTAAAAAGGGTATTAACGACACTTAAAGCTTTGTTAAGCACTCTAACGGATTACTATCCAACCGAACAACCGGACTATACCCGAAACATGAAAATATTGTTATTTTCATTATTTATCATTTTCTGAGCCAGTTAGGGTCCCTGAATACCCTAACACCCATTGTAACGCGTGACACACCACTAACCGGGTTAAGCACTTAATTAACTATACTTAACCTAACTATTTAACCTAACTACTAGTTGGTTGGAAGTGAACTAGTACCCCCCCCCCCCCTTTAGAAACCGTCCCCATGAGGGGGACACCTCTTGTCCTTGTTGATTTAAATAATCTAGTGTGTCTAATATCAAGAATACATATATTCCTTTGGATAATACTCATGTTAATTATCTATAAGTTCATGGTTTAGCACAACATAACCAACACCACTTCACAACTTCTCTCTCTCTCTCTCTCAAAGGCTTCGGCCGAACACACCCACAAACATCCATCAACTTTCGATTTTTGATCCTCACATTCCAAGTATCTACAAGTGATAAGGATCGCGTATAAGGAACTTTGGTGCAAACGGAAGGCGAAGGACCTCGTTATCTTGCTTTTATCCACCCGTTTTTCGCATAGATTCTTCCCTAGCCTCGAGCTAGTGGTATGTTACTTAAATCACCTACTCGAACTATTTTAAAGTGGTTAATACGATGTGTAACGGTTAAAACTCGAAATCTTACAAGATGATGCTTTAAAGTTTACTAAAAGCACTTAAAAAGATGGTTAAAAGCTTATAAGTTGTGTAAATGTTGTAGTAATCAAATTGTGTGGTTATTTGGACCCGATCTATGTTGTGGTAGCTCGGATCATCATTTAACCCGGGTTGGTCATGATCATGGATCATGACATAAGGTTGTTCGGAATGTAACAAGGGTTAAAGGGTGAAACTCTACCACACACGAATCATGAACTTGTGTAAAAGCGATTTTACTTGTGAAATAGTGTTTAAAACTAGTAGATCTATGGATCTACAAGCGGTATTTTTAAAGAACCAAGTATCAAAGAAATCATGTTTTCTAAAGACGGATCTTACACTAACACGAATGGTTTTTAGAACACACAAGTGTGTAAACACTTGTGTAACACAAAGTTTCGACAAAATAACTATTCTTGTAAATATTGACAAGAAGTTGTGGAAGTTTATTTTCTTTAAAAACGAGGTTTTTACAAAATCGGATTGTTTTATATAAAGATCCACTAAAAGTAATGAGATTTACTTCATAGTATGGATAAATCACAAGTTCATGAAATTTATGCGATTTATATACATATTTTGACTAGTTTGTGATTTGAACATTGTTTTGATTGAATAAGAAGATTGTTGGTTTGATTTATAAAAGAAAATGATACGCTTGAAAGCGTGGCCACCTCCAGTTACAAAGGAAACTCAGGCGAAATTTTCCTAAAACCTAACACTTAGAATTATTTTCACTAAAAGTGTTAGAAATACATTTTGACTTGTTTTCAAAATTATAGAATTCGCCACGACTTATTTACAAAGTATCGGAGGTGGGATTTCACAAAATAAAACGTGATACATAAATATATTTAGTATATATTTTTCACAACATCACTTGTATAAGTGTTTATGATTATTTTGTGAACTACGTAAATATTATTTTTAGAATAAAAATAATATTACTAAGTATTATTTTGGGAAAATCACATGTATTAAAGTATAATATTTTTGAGAAGAATATTTATATTTTGAAGTTGGAAATAAAATATATTAAGTGAGACTTAATAGTGTAATCCGAATTATACGAACGCACATGTATTAAAATCCCCCATCCTTGGGAAGGAAAATAACTACCAAGTATATACAGAATGTAAACACGAAATAGTTACCTAACTATTTCCCAAAAACTTAAACCATAAAGCTAAGGCACGGCCGTCCGTCTAATAGAATTAGTACGTGTAGGTCGTCACACAGCTGTTTGATTTGGAGGCATACTTGGTAGAGACGCACCACAGTGAGTTCATGTCCCCCTTTTCTCTTAACTGTTTTCAGTTTTCTAACTACGGGGGTGAAATACATGTTACTTTGATTACAAGTACTTTATACATGGTATGATTAGCGTAAGGAGGTTTACTACTTAGATCATGTGAGTGGGTAGGCAGAAACTGGAGGCCATTAATCCTCATTGTAGGACCGAGGGACGTAAGCGGTAGATCTATCTGGGTGTAGCGAGCCCAACTCTAGGCCCAACAGAACGGACCTCAGGGAGGCCCAACAGAACGGACCTTGGAGTGACTTTGTACCCAACGCTAAATCTGCTAGGTTTGAGTCTTCCTACTTGCACTTCACACATATCAATGGCCTTGCAAACCATTGGTGATCTCTTTTCCTTACACTGCTACATACCAGGATTTTTATACTTACAAGTGTTTTACATACTCACTTACACATGAACTCGCTCAACATTATTGTTGATTTTTCAACTTACATGTATTTCAGGAAACTAAAGATCTGGCGCGGTATGTTATGTTTTCCCGCTGCATATGGGTTACGAGGTCATCCGGGTTTGGGGAATGTGGCTCTTTCCTGGACAAGCCACAGTCCTTAAACTGTGTTTATGTCATGTTGATGTTTATGATGGTTGAACAATGTCATTAGGATTTGTTTTCCGTTAAGACAATGTTGTTATGTTTGGTTTTTAAAACTTAATCTATGGATGATCTTGCATGATTTTATTTCACATAGCTTTGTTATGGTTAAGCTATGGTATTAAGAAGTCACACCAAAATTAACCACGCTTCCGCAAAGCCAGGGTGTGACAAAGGTGGCCCACATTCACCTTTTCAAAGGTCTGCCCACATATACAAAAGGGCAAACCACTGATATTCATCCAAACCACTGCCCATATTCAAAATCTTGGCTCCAGATTCAAAATTCAAAATATATACATATATAAACTGAGTTCACTAATCTAAAATTCAAAATCTGGGCTTCACTTTCAAAATTCAAACCATTTCTCTCTTAACTCTCTCTCTCTCTAAAACTCATTGTCTCTCTCTCAAATCCAGAATGCAAACCGCTCTTAACTCCACTGGTGGAAAAGCACCGAGGAAGAAGCCTCACTGTTATCGTCTTATAACCATTGCTCCCCGGTGAGTATATTACTTTTCCGTTTCAATTCTTATGTGAGGAATCTGAAATAGAAACCACTAGAGCATGTGTTAAACAACAGACGTATAAAAAGCTAACTCTCTCTCTCTCTCTCTCTCTCTAAACCCTCATTCTCACATCAGAACACTGCCGCCGTCTTTGTCGCTCTCGACTTCAACGGCAATTCATCGATTTTAAAATGAGATTGCCGGAGAAATTCGACAGGGAAACACCTGTAACCGTCGAATTAGCTGGAGAGCATCTCGGGAAATCAGTGGAGGAAGAAGAGCAGGAGGTGTACGGAGGAGACATCCCTGTTGTAGAAGCAGATGTCGATAAAATGCCCACCGCACCACCAGACGATGATGCCGTTAAGGTAGGTTCCTTTTCCTAAACCCTAACCTTAATTCCTTCCATTAATCATCTCATCGGATCTTTTCTTTAAGTATAGATTTCTGAATCTATTGGTCTTTGAATTTGATTCTTCGAATCAATCAAGAACAGTTGGAAGCTAGGGTTTTGTTCAGAAGATTCATGGAATTTGCTATCAAGTGAGTTCCAGCTCAAAACGAGGTAACCCACTTTCACAACTGGTTTCATTTACTTTCTGTGAACCCATTTCATTAACATCCAAGATGTTGACCACCAAGAGTTCTTCAGTGGTTGCAGTGAGGTCAACCCAGCAGTCAAGATAGATTCACACAGCTGTTGCATGCGGAGTTGAACATCGTAGCATTGACATTTCACTGGAGGTAACTACAGTCGGTTTTGATGGTAAAAAGAAAAAATGGTATATACAATTGTTTAATATGCATTTAGATCATATGTGAAATGCTTTTCATTTGTTGTGTTTTAATCGCTTTTCATTTCTTAGTTAAGAGACTTGCATCGTTTCCCTTGTGATCGAAAAATATTGTGTACTATCGAGTTTTATGTTTTACTTGGGTTTCAAAAGATGGGTATCTCAATGGGTGATTTTTAACCACGTAAAATCATAAATGGGTATGCCCGATATCCGTGGGAAACCTGGGAACCGGATGGACAATGAGTAGTGGATGCCCAACGGGTATGAGGCGAGGTAATAGACTCGTCTCACAATCGGAATGAAGAACTGAAATACCTATATGTTGCATCGTTTCTTAGTTAAGAGACTTGCATCGTTTCCCTTGTGACCGAAAAATATCATGTACTATCGAGTTTTATGTTTTACTTGGGTTTCAAAAGATGGGTATCTCAATGGGTGATTTTTAACCACGTAAAATCATAAATGGGTATGCCCGATATCCGTGGGAAACCTGAGAACCGGATGGACAATGAGTAGTGGATTCCCAATGGGTATGAGGCAAGGTAATAGACTCGTGTCACAATCGGAATGAAGAACTGAAATACCTATATGTTGCAGTTCAAAATAAATAAAATGTGCATGTAGGAATTTATATTCTTTTGTTAATATTTAATCGTTGGTATTAATATTTTGACTGTTGAACCAATTGACATTAATATCCTGTTATATGCCAGATAGATTCACACAGCTGGGTCAAAAAACGGTGATCGTGCACCAGCTACTCACGAGTAACACAAAAAGCCACTCGGTGACTGATATATCAAGTCAGAATCACAGATTTATGCAAACTCAGCGAATGGACAATCGGGTATGAGGCGAGGTAACAGACTCTTGTCATAATCGGAATGAAGAACTGAAATACCTATATGTTGCAGTTCAAAATAAATAAAAATGTGTATGTAGGAATTTATATTCTTTTGTTAATATTTAATCGTTGGTATTAATATTTTGACTGTTGAACCAATTGACATTAATATCCTGTTATATGCCTGATAGATTAACACAGCTAGGTCGAAAAACGGTGATCGTGCACCAGCTACTCACGAGTAACCCAAAAAGCCACTTGGTGACTGATATATCAAGTCAGAATCACAGATTTATGCAAACTCGGCGAATGGACAATCGGGTATGAGGCGAGGTAATAGACTCGTGTCACAATCGGAATGAAGAACTGAAATACCTATATGTTGTAGTTCAAAATAAATAAAAATGTGTATGTAGGAATTTATATTCTTTTGTTAATATTTAATCGTTGGTATTAATATTTTGACTGTTGAACCAATTGACATTAATATCCTGTTATATGCCTGATAGATTCACACAGCTGGGTCGAAAAACGGTGATCGTGCACCAGCTACTCACGAGTAACACAAAAATCCACTCGGTGACTGATATATCAAGTCAGAATCACAGATTTATGCAAACTCAGTGAATGGACAGTCGGGTATGAGGCGAGGTAATAGACTCGTGTCACAATCAGAATGAAGAACTGAAATACCTATATGTTGCAGTTCAAAATGAATAAAAATGTGTATGTAGGAATTTATATTCTTTTGTTAATATTTAATCGTTGGTATTAATATTTTGACTGTTGAACCAATTGACATTAATATCCTATTATATGCTTGATAGATTTACACAGCTGGGTCGAAAAACGGTGATCGTGCACCAGCTACTCACGAGTAACACAAAAAGCCACTCGGTGACTAATATATCAAGTCAGAATCACAGATTTATACAAACTCAGCGAATGGACAAACTAATTCTGCGACTGCACGCTGATTTCAGCGAATGAATTAGTTTGGACAGCAAGTGATCAAACAACGAAGACTAATAACGTTTCGGTGAATGAATAAATCTGCAGACGAACTAAACAACTATTGAACACTTTTGCGATGGATATCTACACTGCATCACATTGACTGGCTTGAAAGCTGTGGTGAAGCTTGTCGTCACATTGATGAAAAAAGTTTCATATTGAGAGACCCTAAGAAAGAAAAAGAATTTGGTTTTAGTCTTCCGACTTCATTGGCCCATGCCCGCCAAAGTCCATTTTTAAAAGTAACAAAACTCCTTTTTTAAAGTTTATTTCATTCAATGTTGTTATGCCACTATGTTTTTTTTCATTAATTAATTAATTAATAATATTTTATGCAGGGACATAGAGTCTTGATTACACCAAATACAAAACCCAGTAAAGATATATTATCCTACTTGGTCAAAGCAGTTCATGGTGTGGTATGTAATTTTCACTTAACTTATTCAGTTTATTTGTGATTTTTATCGTTGACACAAATCTGATATGAGTTTAATTTCAGGCGATTCAGCGAATGGGCAGAAGTTTATGGAACAATGACAAAGTTCCCGAGGGTTTATTGATTCTATCATGTGAAGAAGATTATGCAGTCTGTTTACCTTTTCTTGAAAAAGGTTTTTATAGCCATTATAAAATACCTTTTTTGGGTCTATTCGAACAGGTTCATCTGGCCGAATAGAAGGTCTATTCGTCTGAAAGTTGTCTATCTGTTCGGAAATAAGGCTATCTGCCCGGAAACAGTTCATTTGTAAACAGGTTCATCCGGTGTTTAGAGTCCATTTGTGGTTAAATAGTCCATTCATTGATTAACATAGTTCATCCGGCTGAAAGCACAGTTCAATCCATTTGTTGATTTAGAAGTCAGTATCAGCTCATCTGCAATATATCAGTTCATCCGTCTGTAATCAAGTATATCCGCAGAATTTGGTTTTTGTCATTTGATAAAGCCCATTCGCAGAATTTGTTTAGAATTTGTTCATCGGCAGAAGTCTGTTCATCTGTTGTTTTCATTCGCTGTCTAAATTGTTCATTCGCTGAAATGTTATGGTTCATCCACTGATCTGCACATAAGTCTTGTCTATTCACAGAATCTTGGTCATCTGCAGATTGTTTACATAGATCTAATCTAACAGATCTGGTTGATATTAGTGAATTGACAATCACAGATCTAATCGATATTAGCGCAGATCTAATCTAACAGATCAGCAGATTTCATTGTTTACAGAACAAGAATCTGTTCATCCGCAGATTGTTCTTTATCCGCAGAACAATCATTGTTCATTCCTTGTTATTTGTTGGAGTTTGTTCATTCGCAAAAATTCTACCATATTTCACATTCGTACTTTTTAAGGGTCTGATAGATTCAGGGATTCGGAACATAATGTTGGTCGAAGTTTATCCGAAAAAGATATCGTTTAATGGATTCTTTAGAGACTCGGGCGAATATCGAGCAAGAGACTGCCACCCGAAGAAGATTATATAGTGTTGGGGATTTTGCTACAGAGTTATCGTTAAAAACAGTGTTTTGTGGAGAAACAGTGGTTGAAACCACTGTTGGGTTAAAACGATGGTTTCAAACCACTGTTGGGTTAAAACGGTGGTTTGAAACCACTCTCCACAAAAACACTGTTTTAACCGAATAGTGGTTTCAAACCAACGTTTCAACCCAACAGTGGTTTTAACCACTGTTTCTCCACAAAACACTGTTTTAACGATAACTCTATAGCAGAATCTCCAACACTATCTGCTACAAAAAGGCTTCAACGATATCTATTAACTATAATAAAATTACTATTTTGACATTTCAGGAAAATCGAGTCCCCAAAAGCATGGCCAAGACAAAATGTCGAAATAAAGGATGGTACTCCAAAGAAGCAAAAGCAATGCAACTGCAAACACTCTCGATGCTTGAAGCTGTAAGTAAATCATTTAGTATATATCTACTTAATGAACCATAATGTTGGTAATCCCTGATCAATTTTCTACATTCTGACGCTATAGAAGCAAGAAACTTGCCACCAAACATAAAAGCTATGCTCGTTGCCAAATTAAGAGAGTACAAATCTGATCTGAATAATTTGAAAAGAGAAATTACACGAATTGCATCAGTAAACTTAAACCAGGCTGCCCGTGATGAATTATTGGAGTTGGGAATGGCCGATGCTGCTGCAGTATGATAATCAAGCTATCTCTTATATAAGTATTAGACATTGACTACTTATATATATGTTTATAACCAATAAACGGTGAATGTGACAGGTGTCAGCAGATCAAAGAGGAAGATTAATGATGTCAACTGAAAGATTAAATAAGTCAAGTGACAGAGTTAGGAACAGCAGAAGGACCATGCTGGAGACCAAAGAACTTGGTGTTTCACTTCTTCAAGATCTTCATCAACAACGACAGTCTCTTTTGCATGCCCATGGAACCGTACGATTCTACACACTGTTAAATCATACTTTATTTCATAAATAGTAAAATGTCGTTTTCGTCCATGAGGTTTAGCCACTTTTGCGACTTTTGTCTAAAAACTCAACGCTATTGTGAATAATTGTATAAAACCATGTTCAGGTTAGTTGGTTGGCTGTGAATGATTTTTTATGGCTGTGAATGATTTTTAATCATTTCTTTAATTTTAGGGCTTCAAGATTGTTGCAGTTGCAGCTCTTAAGTCTTTCTTTCAAGCTCGACAACCTTGCCGTAACTCTTTCTTTCAGGCTCGACAACGTTGCAGTTGTAGCTCTTAAGTCTTCTTTGACTCTCTGATCGAAAGGATTTATTGGTTGTTTTAAGGGACGTTCTTTGCAAGAACAACGAGCTGCTGCCACTACAATTCCTTTCATAAGAACATGAATTTGTATTTGTTCTCTTTATAGGACTGTAATTGATGTTACATGATTTATTAGGTATTGACTTATTCACGATAGCCATTTTGCTACAGTCCCGTTTTCTTCTATGACTAAGATGTTTCCAGCGTTCAAAGGAACTATTTTCTGAAAACCGGTAACAAAAGAAAGTTTTTAACAACATTGCAACCATTTATATCAGATTTTAAGAACAGTATCTATATCTATATCTATATTGTCTAATAAATGAAAATAAAGCGATTGCTGAACGTTACAGGCTCGACAAAGAGGTATCATGTGTTCTTATAAAGAGAAAATAGTCTTATAAAGAGGTATCCTCTGTACTCATAACCTCTGTTTATCCTAACCACTGATGTCTATCCTCTGATAGACTAAAATCAACCATTGTTCATAACTTCTGATGTCTATCCACTGATAGACTAAAATCAACCACTGTTGATTTCACTATTCCTGACCTCTGTTGCTTTCCAACTGAGGTTTCTTAACTACTGTCATCCGTTATCCCCAACAGAGGTTGCCAGATGGACAGATGTTAGACATCAGATCTTTGAAACAGATGCCACATCAACTTTCACTTTTTCACCCTATAAAAACCCCTGTTCCATCCCAAAACAGAGCTTACACTGCCGAAATATGGTATGCATGGTTTTCTAAAAACCACCCATGTTGGAAAGCAAAAGAAGTTTGTGAAATGTTGATACCAAGTTGTGTTTGATTCCTGATGATAGATGAAGAAAGACTTGTCAGACTTGCTCTGCATGAAGTCTATCCTGAGAAGACATGCTATGAAAAATATTCATATCTGGTGTTTTAGTAACAAGTTCCCAAGTCTTATTAATTTTTAATGAGAGCATCAAATTCATCGTTCATAGCATTATCCTCTTAACATCTGTTGACTAACCCTTTTAACTTCTGTTAACTAACCCTTTTAACATGGGTTGACTAACATCTGATACTTAACATCTATCAATGTGGCAATCTCTGTTGGGGATAATGGATGGCAGTTGTTAGGAAACTTCTGTTGGAAAGCAACAGAGGTTTTTAACAGTCGATAGACAACAGTGGTTAGGTTGTCAACATAACTGAACTCCTGTTGACTAAACCTGTTGACCATTAGTTTATATCAATTTTGTAAGTCTGCATTAATTATTTTTTTACTTTATATAAAATGTGTTATGTATTGTTTTCTAAGAAACGACCCGTGTTTGCACACGGGTCTTACCGCTAGTATAAGTTAATAAGTCATTTTTTAGAAGGAATCCCAAACACCCCCTTTCTTTCCCATCTGATCTCTCTCTCTACGCTTCACTCTCATCTGACCTCACTCTCTAAATACATAAATAAATAAATTGTATTGAAAAAATTAGAAAAGACCAAAATACCCTCACATGCAAAGCATGTGAGGTAACTTAACCAGAAAAATTAATGGTGTTTGTGTTAAAGGTTGAGCTTGTAGCAAAACACGAACATAAAGGTTGGTTTTTTACGATTTCATAGTGAAAGGTATAAAGTGCAGTTTGTGGCAAACATAAAGGTTGTTTTTTGCAATTTTGTCTTAAATATATTATTATCGTATGTTTCATCAATTACCGATAGTCGGGTCTCTTTTATGTCTCTTTTACTCTATGAATCCGTTCTCAAATATATAAAAAGAAGCCAAAAAGTGATCCCTAATTTTAGTTTCAACTTACCCCACACCTCACCAACTTAATTCATTTTCTAAACCAAATTAATTGATTTTGTAAACCAAAATCAATGTATATGTATTGATTTAGATACATTTCATAGTTTTCCATAATTTGGTTGATATTATAAATATATTGATATTGTGGTTATTAACGCCTAAAATAGAATAGGCTTATTCTCCAAGTTTCTTTACCCTATATATATTCCATTGTATTTATTATATGGATACACCTATCAATGAAATATTAATCTCTTTTCCTCTACATCTATTCTATATTGTTTAGCTATTAGGCTTGTTGTTTCACAACACGTTATCAGCGCGAGTTGCTTTTGGAATAGAATCACGTTGATACATTGATGCTATATCATCAATTTTAACTCTCTAAACATGTCATCAACATCACAGGCGCTAAAGGTATGATTTTATCATTTGCAATTGGTGTTTCATCTTTTTGTTACAATCTATTTGTTTTTATTTCCACCGTTGGATGATATAAGTGGAGACGAAAGCATGACTTTTCACGTTGACAGAAACTTTAAGAGTAAACATATGATATTTTCAACATAAATATTATCTATGGTTTTCACAATAATCATTTTTTCTAAATCTAAAGTTTTTTTTAGTTTAAATGTTATATATAAGTATTATCTCTTTTAAATTATTTACACCTTAGTTGGCTATGATTTAACAAGTCGAATATGGTAAATAAAATTAAAACTAATGTCACTGTTGTTGAACTATTTTCCTATAAATAATGAAACAACTTAATTTATCAATGAAAAACTTAGATTTGGGTGTGAGATTCCAACGTGCAAAAAAAATTTTGAAACTTAAATGGGTATGACTTTTGGGTCATGTATTGCATATATGTGTTTAGCTGTATATATTTATGATAAGAATGAAATTATGTATAAGTTAAAAGATAATGCTTTCTTAATATACACAATTTTAATATTTAACTGTTATTTTTTTAGTATACACAATTCTTAAAATCTAAGTTGGTATGACGTTTATTCATTGTGATCTTAGTATCATATATATCATCTAATATATGGATATGGAAGCTATAATTTTTATATTTCTTGTTATGGTAATTAAAAAGGTAGGAAAATAATGCCTACCAAAATATATCGACTATTTATAAATATCGGTCATTTTTTTTTGTTTACGTGAAATATGAATATGAGAAACAGTATATTTGGTTGCCGCATCTCTTTTATATATTGGAACTATGAGTTAAAGTTGGAGGCTATTCGACTTGTGAAAGCATACGACTTGTTGATGATTTTTAAGGATTTAATTTGTAATCCTTTAAACTCATATCATTTATTAAAGTGACAGAATATGTGTGTTCGTTTAAATATGTGCATTATAAGGTATTGTTCCAAAACCATGAGTCTTTATATAGCACAAACTCCTGACTTGAGTATAAAGGATTATCAAAACTGAATATTATGGTTTAATATTTATTGTTTTTTCATGATTTGGTTGAGTCTCTATTTTGTAGTAATTATATATATTTTGTTAGACACTCTATATATGTCTAAAATATATTCAGTAAGTAAGATTGATATATATGTCTAAAATACATTCAATAAAATTGATAAGAATCATGGACAAATAATTTTCATATATCGTGGTACAATTTTGTTTAGTTGACCTTGTTGTAACCATTGTAAATTGTAGTGATAAGTTTTATGATTGATTTTCATAGAGTGACATATTTGTTGAGAAAACTAAAAGAAAACCGAATATTGATAATCACATATATAGTCTTTAATTTAATTGGTTTTATTACCTTCTTTTTATATGTATCATATATGTGTTGATATTTGAACTTCATTAAAATATACATGGATTGTATTATATATGAATACATGAAACGTTCCAGTGACAAGATATATGGTGTCTTATATGAAATTATATGACTAATTATCATTATGAGATTCATGAAAAGTTTGAAATAATATATACTCGTGTGACTGAGTAAAGAATAAAAAGCTATTGATCATTGTAAAGATTAGTGATCATGGACATTATTGAGAAAATTGTAATGATGAGATCGACCATGAGAATTATATAATGGTCAAGTTAATAATGAGATTGACTATTAAAACTGTAGTGATGGTCATAATGAGAACGACCACCAAAAGTGTCAAACTAAAGGAATGTTATATGAGAATATATAGTTTGGAATGATGATACGGTCTTCTCTCATATGTTATGTCTTGAATTATCATGAGTGCAAGTGATACATATTGATAATAAATCATAAGTTTATACATCATGATTATTTAATTAGTTGGCATGACCGGTTAGACCACACCGAGTCGACGATGTTGTGAAACTTGACGAAGAATCAAAAGATTCTTGTCATCTTTGCTCTCAAGGGAAATTAATGATTCACCAACCAAAGTAGGGCAAGAATCCCTAAACATTCTGGAAGTGATTAAAGGATATGCATATCCCACCATGATACCATTTAGTTTTTTTTAAATCGATGCATCGTCTAAATGGTTATCAAATCCACAACCTAAAGTTTGTGTGAGTATGAATTAGCTAATGTGATCACAAGCATATTATTCCAGATTGACATATTTATTTTGGTTGTAATAGTGAATTGGATTCCCAAGTTATTGATCATCATTGGAATACATGTTTTGTTGAGACGATCGCTAAACGTCTATGATTGGTTACAAAACCTATGATCATGAGAGTAGAAGTTCATATGTTATGGACATGTTATTTTACATGCAACATTAATTCACATCAAGCCAACAAGTCATAATACTTTGTCCCCGTATCGTTGGTTTTTGGTCAGGAACCAAAGATGTCCCATCAAAGATTTTGGTTTTGCAACATATATTGAAATTGATCCACCACAATGCACAAAGATGGGACCTTAAAAAGTGGTTGGGTATATATGATAATGAATAGAGCCATTGACGAGATATTTAATTACGGCTCAATTATTTGATATACATATCAATGGATTAACATTCCCAACATCAGGGGGAGATAAAAAGCAGTTGGAAAAAATGAGTTGGTATGAATTATCATTGATCCTCAAAAACTAAAAGTGTGAACCAGAAATTCAAAGAATAACTCATATACAAAGATTAGCGAATCTATTACCAGACGCATTCACTGACTTTAAAAAGGTGATCATGTCACATATATCAACTGCTAATGCTCCAATTAAGATAAGTCTCCTAGAAGGACAACCACATGTTTGTAATGAGTCTATTGCACGTCTGAAGCGTGGTAGACTAGTCGATTCCAATAATAAAATTCCTCGAAAGTTGGAGCAACTAATTAAGATGGTCAAGTCGGGGTTATATTAAAAAGGCCTCCCGAGGAGACGGTAGACATGATGGTTCAAGAAGAACCTCAGGTACCTGAAACTAAAGAGATCTCGATAAGTTGTATCATGTCTAAGAAATGTATGGAATCGAAATAAAAATCGACGTCGTTATACTTTTGTATATAATATAGCGCTTGAAATGATGAAATGATGAGGATCAAGATTTAAGATCTGCCTATGAATGAAAATACATAAATGATTGGCCAAAATGGAAAGACACAAAGTATGGCATATTTAAATTCTCTAATAAAATGGAAAGTTTTCGGACCAACAGCCCATACAACTGAATTTGTAAAGTATGTTGGATATTAATGGGGCTTTTATGCGAATCATGTGAAAATCAAATTAAATGAGATAAGGCAAATACGGTGCACAAGGATTTTCGCAAAAACCCATGATTGATTATAATGAGACACATTCTCTAGTGGTGGATGTAATGACTTTCCAATATTTTATTCGTCTGGTAATATAAAGAGAGAATTGATATGCGTCTTATGAATGTTATGTATCACTTGATACTAAAAGTTTACGTGAAAATCCTAAAGGATTAAATTATGTAAGTCATGTAAAGTAAGTTCTCGAGAACAATATGATCATTTATACATATATGGATTTGAATAGGTTATGATTATTTTACATGTTGGAACTCCTGATGAGTTTCTAAAGCAATTAAGTGCTTAAAAGATTAATTGAAACATCTTAACGATTTAATACTTGTGCACCAAGAAACATACATAGAAAATTTGTACCCGATGATTATGACATCTCAATAAATTGTATACACGCATGGTACAATATGGATTTTGGAGATAAAAGTAAGTGTTTATGACATTTTTGCATATGATATAGATATCTATGAGTTAAATGGGCAAATTTATGTAGCAAAACTCCTAAAGAGTGAAAGCACATGCATATTGGGATAAGATGGAACGAATTCCCTCAAGGATCGATAATGCCGGAAGCATTGATGTCAAAACCTTAAGAACATACTATATGAAGTTGACAAAATATGTATTGACTAAAATAGTCGGGTCGAGTGTTGTACAACTTGAGATATTCGCATAAAGAGGGATATAAGTTTGATTAAATTAGCCATGTTTTATCAACATTCCACTTTTAAAAGTTCACTATAATCGCAGTTTACAGTGATGATGTCTAGGCATCATCGAGAGAAACTGTCGAGCTTTTAGAGGGAGAATTTTTTAATGACCTTGGCACGGTCTAATTATTACTCAAACTGCAGTTCGAGTATATATGTAATTATATCTTATCAATCCCTCAAGTACATCTAGAAGATGATGTTGGGATATTTAGTATGGACATAGTTAAACCTTAAAGTATGTTAAAGGTTTTTAAGTCACTTGTTATAAGAAACGCCTATTATCATCTCCTACCAAAGTAGAGATTTTCATTCTACAAGTACCATGTTAGATGCATATGTGCATTAATATGTTTTGCTAGCTATGTATGGTTATAATATCTTTCACTTGAGCTTATTGTCATTATATAACCTTTGTCAAAGGAAGAGACATTGGAATGAGTTCAATGAAATATTTCAGGTATAAACGATATTTGATTATATTTTACTAACCCATCAAAAACAAGTTTGGTTAGTCTTGTAGATGCAGGAATGTACCAAAACACAGTTGTGGATATATGTTATTTTTTTAAAGGAGGGACCTACAGTCTCGTTAGAAGATTATACAACATTGCTCAACATAAAGGATTGCACATTAAGGGATTAAGAGATCAAGCGACAAATCATTGGTTACAAAAGCTTTGATCAACTTTCAAGGAAGATCGACACGCGTCACTTAAAGGATACGTATTTTAATGAGGGGGAGATTTATTCAAGTTGCACTCTTTTTCCCTTAACTAAGTTTTGTCCCATTGGGTTTTCTTAGTAAGGTTTTTAATGAGGCAACGTACCCGATCCAGACGTATCAGGAGGAGACAATACGCACTGCACTCTTTTTCCCTTAGCTGAGGTTTTGTCCCACTGGGTTTTCCTAGCAAGGTTTTTAACGAGGCAGCATCTCCAAGCGTATAAAGTTGATAACCAAGGGGGAGTATTATAAATATATTGATATTGTGGTTATCAACGCCTAAAATAGAATAGGCTTATTCTCCAAGTTTCTTTACCCTATATATATTCCATTGTATTTATTATATGGATACACCTATCAATGAAATATTAATCTCTTTTCCTCTACATCTATTCTATATTGTTTAGCTATTAGGCTTGTTGTTTCACAACAGTTGATAAATAAATCTCAAATTTTCTTTGGCTATCTCTAAAATAATATTACATTTTGAGTAAATAAATATTCATTGGCTATCTTAATAAAGCATGATGTTTGTTCTAGTAATAATGAATTTGGTCAAAGGGTGTTGCTTTTGAAAAGATTCATGTCATAGTGCTCGTGTTCAGGTTTTAACTTTTCATGAAAAATAAATAGTTGCTCCCATAGTGTTTAAATTTTTTTAAATGGGTTGGTCAACATACCCAGTTTTCTATAAGTTTATTTATAAACTATTTTATTTATCATTTCATACGAAAAAGGGCAATTACAAAGCAATGGCAGGTAGTCGGGCAATAAGTTGCGCCGCCACCCCCTTTTGAATAGAAAAACCAATTCTACTAAATACAAAGTTTGAAACCTTTAGCGACGAAGAATTACTATTAACGACTTTTTGAACCCGATTCAAAAGTCGCACAGCGTCAGGAGCGAGACCACCAAAGGTATCAAACGCAAACGGGACAAACACATGTTGATTCTCCAGGCAGGCTTTCTCATGTTTTGCCACTTTGCTCGCCTCTGCCTTGAGCACCGCTTGCCCTACGACAAAGCCCTTGTCCTTGAGCCCGACAAGGGGGGAGACTCCAGTTAGATCTACACAAGCGTGTTTCCCCCCTTCCCATCCAAACACAAGGATGTCCGTCGGGCGTAAAGTGGACCTCCCCTCTAAGGGGTCAGTCAGGAAATTTACTGGAGCCTCCTTTTTGGCAGAGATCCCGGCCCGCTTAAGAACATCACATAACACATCTCTCACCCAATCATGCCGATATTTAAACCCTGGTAGCTCTTTACAGTGGATCGCGTGCTCGCCGAAAGAATCCAAACACGCTTTGCGGTATACCGGACATGGCTCGTCAACTGGGAACAAAGGAATCATCAGTCGGTATCTAAGGATAGCACGGTATTCCACAGCCGACATGTGTTGCCCCAAGCCTTCAATAGGTGTTTAAATGAGTAACAAGTCAGGTTAAACGATTGATATTTCTAGTTTCAAGTTATTTGGATATATTTTGTTAGGGAGACACATTCTATGAATGTTTGAAAACTTTATTTTATGCAGTAGAAGGCAGAGAGCTACAAAATAATTCATCTTACTATCGGTTAAAGATTTAAGAGGGTTTAGTCTAAATTATGTAGGTGTCTCAAAAAAAAATTGGATCTTGTAACAAGTCGGGTATAACTTTTGAACACCCGTTGTATAAATGTTTGAAATCTATACTAGAGATGGGCATAATCGGGTATTTTTAATACCCGGAACCGGGTACTACCCGTACCCGGGTACTGATACTAGTGAGCGGAACCGGGTACACTGAAGAACCGGGTCCGGGTTGAACCCGGGTAGAAGTCAAAAAAAAGTATAACCGATGTAACCGGTTACGGGTACTGTGGAACCGGGTCGGGTACTGTTTGGAACCGGGTATGTCCGGTTTTTCAAATCAAAAAGCTGCAATTTACTGTTTGGAAAAGTATGTCAAGAAGTAGAAGAAAATGATACAAGAAGAAGATATTGGTGAGTTAAACAAATGAAAATTGAAAACAATTTATAATAACCGGTTCCAACGGCTAGTAACCGGTTCCAACGGTAATATTTGGCATTTAATGGGTTTTGCAACCCCCAAAATCGATTTAAACGGCTAGTACCCGGTTCTAATGGTAACTTATTACCGGGTACAATGGGACCGGGTATTGGGAAGAACCGGGTACGGGTTAGGAACCGAGTATGACCCGTTTATTATCAAAAATAATGGAACCGGGTAAGAACCGTCGGGTATTTTGAACCCGGACCCGGTTCTACTATTCATCGGGTTGGAACTGGAACCGGTTACGGGTCGGTTCTACGGTTTCGGGTTTGGAACCGGGTATTATGCCCATCTCTAATCTATACCCCTGGCACAACTCATTTTTGTTCTTTTGTAACTTCTTTGTATTTGTTCATAATGTTCTTGAGATAATCAGTATATACGTCCTCTTGTTGAACTCAATATCAGACATCAACAGTGCACTCATCTAAAAGTGTTCATGTGTATAACACATATCTGACTGAAGTAACATGTTCAGACTTCAGATGCGAACACACTATAAAATGTGGTCTGAAGTACCCCAACCTTTCCATGTTTCTCAAATCGAACTCTCTTTCGAGTTAGAAACTAAATGCTAGCTCATTTTCTAACAATTGCAGATAACCTCACAGCACTCTCATTGTGGTCCAACACACCCGTCTAATTATCATTGTCCGTATTTAAAGTCAAAAAACTTTCTTCAAGACTAAAACCGAAAAGTTAAACATGTGGTATTGAATTAAAACAAGTTCATCTCCAAATCCAAATTTATCTATGCCACCACACATTATTAAAGACATAACATGTACTCAAGTAACAAATAATCGTTTTCAAGTCACCCGACACGAAAAAAGAATATCTCCCAACATCGCTCCACCACCCGACCTTAAATAACAATAAGAATATCCACCAAAAAAATTAAAAAACAAACACGCGAATCCAGACTCTATGCAGGACATACCCCAGCCTCAAGGGTAGTTTTTTTTAACCTGAATGGGACGTTTTGACCCGTATAGACTACACCTACAAAGAAGAGGTAAAAAAAAGGCATCATCTCCGGTAGACTTGCCAAACGACACGACTCATCATACAATCGAAATCCAGAACCCACACTTTCAGGCGACTTCTGTTGAACTCTTCAAAAAAACAAATGGGAAACTTTTTGTGGTAGTCGCTATTGACCGCCACTGACCACCACTGAGTGCCAACCCAAAATCTCCAAGGGTTCTTGAACGTTGACAACCAAAAAATCCGGGGCACAAAAAGCAAAATCTCAAGAAGCAGGTGCGGATGCAGATGCCTTCTCCAACTTCTCTTTTTCAATTTCGACTCGTCGTTGATCAGCATGCTGAGAGATACCACTTGCAAGCGCCTGATAATGGAAGTCAAGTGTTTGCGATAGATTCTGGAACCGTATTTGATCTGAAGCTTGCAATGCTATACGTACAACCAAACCGCCAGTTATAAAGAAAAACAAATAAAAAGGATAAAACATCAATTAATCAAAAGATACAAGAAAACATTACCTTTTGCAGTATCCATAAAGAAAACAAATGGATCAACTTCATCAATAGGAGATTGCAAATCCTCGTCATCGCTGAAGTCATCATCATCGTCGTCGTCATCATCATCAGCTGGACGGAATGACTTTGCCTGCAGATATATCAGATTCATGATTACATCATGATTGACTTGTTACTGTTAATAAGGTAATAAATGTCGAAAATATATAAACCTGTGCGGCTAATCTTTGAAGTCTTAAGCTATCAGCTTCATCGCCATCCTCTGCATCAACTCCCATATCCTTATCAGACCCATCATCTTCATCATCATCGGTTTCCAAATCATCATTCATGCCATCATCATCTTCCGATCCTTCCTTTGCAGCTTCTGAACAAGAAAAAAACATAAGAATAATGTCAGATATACAGATGTATACAAGCAAGCAAACTCCCTCTCGTTAACAAAATATTAATTTGATTACAAAACAAAAAATAGCACCTGCTACTTGATCCTTATATGCAACAAGAAGCTCGAGTGTTGCCTTGAACACCCGCTCCAAGGCCTCACCGGGCAGCTGATCCGCAGAAAGCGTAAGCAGAGATGTCAAACCCAAACAGCACACTTTTTTATCATGTTCCCTGCACCCAAAAAATAAACCTTCTCAATCATCATATTCAAATATATCATTTATAACTGAAAGAATTATATCCAACAGTTTGACACATATAAAATTTAATACATATATAGGTCAACATAAGGTGACTGAACCCATACTATTGATTCCTGGAACATAGTTAATTACCGCTTAAAGTTAGCACGTCCACCACTCCTCTTAGTTTGTTGCAACATTTGGAACCATAGATTAAAGACTTCTGTAGCGACACCAAGCTTTTGCAATATATTGAGTGTCAAAGATGCATTATAGTAAAGAGCATCAGCAATCTGCAATAGATACAAATCTAAAATCATAAAGAAGCAAAATACTAAAATGTTTGAAATACCGTTTGCTAATAAATGGGAACTCAACAATGTCTTTGTTAAATACTTGAATACAAATAAAAAGTCCATTGGCCGTTTGTTTTCTGTTCTCAGGTTCTCACAGTAGTAAATATAAAAAAGTTCATTTGTAGTGGGGCTCTAACAAACACAAAGTTATTTTAAAGTTATACAAGAATCTAGTAAATTTAGTTACTTACAACTTGCACTAGAAGACATTTCAAGTATGGTCTCTCTGCTACACGCAAACGCTCAACTGTGAGTCTAATATATGGCTCAACCCAATGGTCCACCTGGCCCTTGCAGTTCTGGAACACCACTTCGATAAGCTTGGGAGCAGGTTCAATGTCATTGTCCTCCAAGTTCTTATCACTCATTATCTGGAACAACAGAGAAAACACCTAATTACTAATTAAGGAAGGAGTGATGATAATAAAATAATAAAGAAAGTTTGTAAATTGGAAAAGATAAATAGAGCTTTATCAATAAAAAACGTAAGAGTAGAATGTTCAAAATAAATAACATACATTGGAAAGCATATTCCACAAACTTTGTTGGTAGTCTGGCTCCTTGCATGTAAGATAATGCACGGTACTCCTTGATATATAGTTGTCCAATGGGACAAGGATATCTGGAACATTACAGTACACAAAAAAAATTAATAAAACTTCTTATAGTGCACATGTATATATATATATATATATATATATATATATATATTCTCACAGTACAGAAATGGACCGAGTAGGAACAAGAAAAACACATACTGGGGAAAAAGTCAATAGCCCAATCAGCAAGAGCTTCCATAAGCAATGGCCAGAGACTCCACATATCCATGGATATTGTTGGTGAAAAAAAGGTCATGTATGATACAATTTCCAACACTTCTTCAAACACATCTGCAACATAATTTGTAATCGGGTATGAGAAAACAACGACGCAGGTGCAATCACATAACAAAATCTCAGAAAACAATGTTACCTTGGCCATCAGTCGTAAGCATGCGACGCATTATTGGTAGTAAAGTTGGCTCAATGTGAGCAAAAATGTGAGGCAGCCTGCTTATGGATTCAAGGATTGTACTAATGGCACGTAAACAACCAGCAGCTGCTAACGCACCAGGATCATCTGCTTCTTCATCACCTTCAGATGTATTGATACATTTCCAAAATGCAGCAGCCTAATAATATCAAATCCAAACACAAACTTACATAATGGAAAGAAAAAAACATTTTGATTGATAAATAATAACAAAAAATTTACCAGACTCTGGCACAAGCCCATAGCATAAGGTGCCATTTCCTCTCCGAATTTGTCAACAATTGTCTCGAGAGTAAACACCAAATCTTCGTTTTCAACTTCATCCATTAGCTTGAAAAAATCTGAAAACAAACCATGTATGATTAATAACAAGTTAAAAACCAATTTCGTGATATGAAAACATAAATCAAGAAAACTTGTTCTAATACACATACCATCAAGTAGCTGCGGAAGGATTGGTCTGATTTCACCTAGATCTGTAAATATAGAAATACCAAATAGTTTCATTATGTTCTCGAAATTCGAAAGAAAGAAACTGCAATATAAACAAACTATTACAAAATGTGCATTTAGACGTTACCTTTACAAGATTCAACAAAAGAACGCAATGCAAAAACAGAATCAACACGAACTGGAAGCTCGGGATCACGCATCCCAGCAACTACACATTGTAGTGCTTTACGGAAATTATTTGGATCAGAGAAATTAACGTGAGCGTATTGTCCGGCAACCCATGCAGCCTACCATTCCAAGAAGTTTCTTTAGAATAAAATTTCCACCGAACATTACGAAGGATATAAACTGAGACACGCGTACCTTTGCTCTGAGATGGCCAACAGGACTGACAAACTCTGGGAAAACATGTTGCACTAGCATGGGCTCAAGCTCAGATTTGTATGGTTCAGTTTGTTTCAATTTATCACACAGAGCTCCAATGGCGAGAAGCGCACCGTCTTTTTGTCTATAAGGTTTCAACTCAACTGGCGCTGCTTCATATCTAATCGAAAGAAATGATAAGAAAATGTTAAAAGAAGAAAGATTTTGAATATGCAATACATTTATATGTTATAGAAGATCGGGATACCTTTTAAAAATCTCTACAATGAATAATATGAACTTTTGAAGGTTTTCTTTCCCACGTTTTCTTACCAACTCGCTTACAAAATCCATTGCAGCAGTCCTAGGACTGTATAGGTCTTCAATAATGTCTGCAGAAAAGTGTAAAAGTTTGACTTTGACTAATAGGTCTTATAATACAAGTGTGGAGCACTCATATGTGGTAAGACTCACCGTAACCCTTCCTCACATACTCATGTGGATCTTCCTCCCAAAGGGTTTGATCATTATCGTTGAAGCACATAAGCGGGAATATTATCTCAAAAAGAACAACATCAAGTCTTGGTTGGAGCTGATTGTACATTGTAGTCTTGGATATGCTGCAGCATAGAAATTTATAAACAAATAAAAAACAACTCACGCTGAAAGCAGGGATGAGGTTTTTTTCCTGAATAACCCGTACCTGTATCATACCCATACCGGTACCGGTACATGTATCGGTACTCAGTTTTATTGATTTTGGTATTCTATTCAGTACTTTCGGTACCGGTATGGATAGAGGGAAAAATGGGCATTGGTAACGAATTTGACTACGAATGAATTTGATATTATGTTTTAGTTTCGTATTATGGTACTCGTATCGATTTTACCTATTTGGCATCCATGTTGTATTACTCGTACGGATTTTACCTTATTGGTATCCGTACTTTATTGGTACTCGTACCGATTTTACGTTTTTAATAGCCGTATGACTGCTTAAAAGATATTAAAAACAAAATGGTACCAAATCGGGTACCATACCAAAATACTGGTACCGATACCCGTACCATAATATTGGGTACCCAGTTTTGTTCAGATTCGGTACCAAGGTACGGGTATGTACCGTGTGACTGCTTGAAAGATATAAAAAACGAAATGGTACCAAATCAGGTACTATACCGCAATACTGGCACGAATACCCATACCCATACCCATACCCATACCCGTACCCGTACCCGTACCGTACCATAATTTTAGGTGCGGTATTCAGTACCCAATATTTTTCCGATTCAGTATCGGTATTTTCGGTACCGGTACGGGTACTGTACCGATCCCATCCCTAGCTGAAAGGAAAAACAAAATACCATATAAAGAACTGCTGAATTATGAAACAAAATATATTATATAAAACACACCTGTTGCTCAAGTATTGCAAAATAAGATTGGTGACTCTGTCAGGTAAGTAGTCACCACTACGAACCGCATTCAACAAGTTGAGGTGGCACTCCAAAATTTTCCCTGCGTAATTTTTCTGAAAGTGTTGAGCAAAGGCTTTGTTCTCGGGGTTTTGCAATTTAAGGTCACCAAACCTGATACAAGAGAAATACAAGTGTGATTTAAGAAAGTTTCAAAGCCAAAAACTTTAAAAAAAAACATATGACCATTGACTCACCGAGTATATAGGCGATTTAATATGTGAACTGTCCACTTTTTAACCTTCCACCATCCCCATGACTTGCGTAGCTCTGGATCGGCCGGTTGACCCTCTAAAGGAACGGGTCTTTCCAACATATTTAAGAATAGGACCATCCAAGCATTGAACACATTTGGGTCAAACAATTTCTTCGGAATCTCCAACTGAATGACATTAATACCAATTATAATTATCAAATTAAAATATGCATTCATAACCAACAAAAAAACATATTTTGCTGACTGGTCGAATATAAGAATCTCTATGCTAAAATTACTAGATGGTGAACACCATCAATGAAGTAACTTACATAAATAGAAGACCAGAATATTTTGCAGATAAGTTTAATTAAATCTGCTACTTCAATTGAAGGATTTCCTATCTGAACAAGATTGCCGAATATATTTAGCAAATGAGGAAATGTCTGTTCAACAACAAGGTAAACTGGAATCCTTTCCTCATCTGACTTAAACCTGTAAATACAAAGTTAAGTGCATTATTGATCAAAACACAGTAAATTTAAAATTAACAATTATGAAAAAACTATTAAATTTAGTTATTTTATTAATGACAAATGAAATAAACCATAAAAGAATTATTATCATGCAATACAGCAAAAGTGAACATGAAATAGGAAACAACTAAAGTGGAACTTAAGATGTCCCAATCCCAGATATATGCATACTGGGACGGCAAGTAAGTATTAGAAGTTAGAACATCTGAACATGTGCAAAATAAGTATTATGTGATTGGGTTTGAAACTTAAAAATGAATTTTGGTGTTGCATATAACACAGAGAGAGAATCACACAACAAAAATATGCCAACGATATAGTTTAACACATGATACTTAACTTCTAATGTGGATGTTGCAGCACTGTAGCTCACATATTGGCAATTCATAGAGCATAGCACTTACTCATATTTTCTAGCAAGTATTCTAAGCACAAAAAGTGCTCCATATACTTGTTGCTGGTCTTGCAAATTATGTGTCACCCAATGCAAAAGACCCGGCCATTGTTCCGGATAATCAGCATGTATTATCGTCTTGAGACACTCACCCAACTGGGCCCTGTAAATAATTAACAACCCCATTCATTACAAACAGAGGAATAACACAACATTTGCAAACGCTCAAGGAATCATTTTTACCTCAACAATGGAGGAACTTGTGCTACAAAAAGAAGAATGTTCTGCCTCACCAAGTCTTTATCACTTGGCAAAATCTTGGATTGTTCATCTACAATAGCACACAACATTGCAGAGTAAATTTATGTATCTAAATTGGTCACTGAGCTACAAATATTAAAATAATATATTCTTCAAAAGATTATGCACCTGGATCAAGAGGTGACCAGTTTTTTGCAATGAAGTTCTTCAAATGAATACTGGCAGCCTGCCGAACAGCAATATCACAATTTCCATCTACAGTGATCTGCAGCAGCCTCACCAGATGCTGAGGAGTATACTGATACTGAAAGACATATGGTTGTTACAACAAAGTGAACAATGAATACAAGACAACAAAAACTACAAACACCATACAGAAATCATAAAACACAAATTATACAATCAACCGTCCAACAAAAACACGACCTAACACCACAAATTTCACAATTATTTCATCCAAAACACGTTCCATATATCAAATCCAGAACCAGATACAAAACATGTCACCACTCATCAGTAACAAATCACGTAGAGAAGATGAGAAAACAACAACTGTGAATCAACTCGCTTTTAAACATATCCGATCAATAACATCCAAATTCAGAAGCAATATAGCTGATTGTGGCTATCTTCAGCAGCTTTACAAACCTAAAACTACAAACACAATACAAAAATCACAAAACCACACACTAACACCGGAAAATTTTGCAATTATTCATCCAAAACACGTTCCATAAATCATATCCTAAAATTCAATCCAGAATCGTATACAGAAGAATAATAAATCAGGTACAGAAAACAATAACAATCGCGAATCAAGTGTGTGATACATAATCGATGATTTGTATACCTGATTGAGGCTATCTTCAGCGGCTTTGCGTTCAGCAGGATTGGGACTGAGCGCTGCTTGCAGAACAATAGCGAGATTTGGAAGATCCATTGGATTGAATCAGTAATCGTTGAAGAACTGAGAGATTGCTCTAGGGTTTACAGAGGATGAAGAAGGGTGGCACAAAAGAAGGAGAAGAAGAAGAATGTGTATTTAAATCATTAGGGTTTAGAAGGACAGGGTAGTAAAGTTTAACGACCATTGGTTAAATGGTGTAGGCGCGTTGCACTCACGCGGCTGTTATTTTTTTTTTGGGTACATTACACTTTTCGTCCTTCATGTTTGTAGCGAGTTGCAATGGATGACCTTTAACTTCAATAATTACAGCCACAGTCCTTTATTTGTAAAAACCATAACACTCTACGTCCTTTAGAACTAACCATGTTAAATTTTTCAGTTAATTCTAATCACAAAAGGATAGTTTTGTAAATTTACTTATTTATTTGATAAATATCTTTATAAACAAATGAAAACACAAGAAAATAATATGTATCACTACCAAACTCTCTCCCTCTTCTCTCAACACTTTCTGCAATCATCATCAGTTCCTCATATATTTCATTTTGAAGTTGAAGAACAAAAAAAATCACGCGCTATCTTCGTCCGTCTTCAACTCCGGTGAACAACCCTTAACCCATTTTTTTGTTCCGTCAATACTCTGGCACAAACGACTCAGATCCGGCTTCAAATCCACCTGTTATTCAGATCGAGTTTCACCTTGTTGGATTCAGACCGGCCAATGGATTTAGATCCGGTTTCACCCTGAAACGATTCAGATCCGTCCAGTGGTTGATGGATTTTTGGCTTGGTGTTTGGAAAAATTAATAAAGATATAGTTTTTATTAACCTTGCACAAAACTTTTAGCTCCAGAAGTGTTTTGAAAAACAGGGTATGAAATAATTAGCTTTGCACATGGTTTTGGTTATTTCAAATTATTGGGATAATAGAATTAATCTGCTGTGAATTCTAGTTTTTTTTTTCTTATCTCAAATTTTCTTTTCTTAATAACATCGGACATTCAAAACTACAGTTTCTACATTTAATAACAAAATTTATTAAAATTAGGTGCATCTATGTATCTTTTTGTTATCATGAGACTAGAATTGGGTGGGAGTGGCGATAGTGCAGAGATGGTTGAGGAGCTGCAGAGTGGGGGTTCGACTTTAATCAGAAATGGAGGGTTAAAGATGATGGTGGTGGGTCGGAGATGGTGATCGACTGATCGGCAGTGGTACTTTTAGAAGATGAGAGTGGTGGTGGTTCAGTGGTGGCTGCCCATGGGTTGGGTTTTGTGGTTGAAATGGGTAAAATTACAAACCTACCCTTATGTGACTGAAAATTATAACCTGGTTAGGGCCAAAGGACGTAAAGTGTAATGAGTTTTCCAAATAAAGGACTGTGACTGTAATTATTGAAGTTAAAGGTCATCCATTGCAACCCGCTACAAACATAAAGGACGAAAAGTGTAATTTACCCTTTTTTTTTGAACGGCCAACAAAAGTATATATATATAAATATATCTAGCAAGACGCTAGCACCAAAGTTACATCCACCAAGAGATAACAGAGTACGCCAGACAATAAGTCAACATACAGGAACCAAAAACTCAGCCAAAAAGATACAGACCCCATGAAGACCCAACATTATTCATGATCTCTAAAAATATCAAACCTGGTCCAGTCTTCCCACGTGATCGAATGTGCTTTTGCCCAGGACTTAATACAAAGGAAGGTCATACTCTTGACCTCTTCAACGATCTTCACCATCGACGCTTGATGTCCTCTAAAAACCGCTTCATTCCTGGACTTCCATAAGCTCCAAATCACTGTTAAGATAATGGCATGAAAGGTCTTCCGTTTTTTTACCGAACCGCCAATGGATGAGTAAGAGTTTAATAAGTCTTGAAGGCTAAAAATAATTTGGGGAGGAGCCCTGCACCACTGCAACACAGCTGCCCAAACAACTTGGGCCAAACCACATGAGGTGAAGATGTGGTCACTTGTTTCCTGGTAATCACCACAGAACACACAGTCCAAGCACTGAACCGGAACACCTCGTTTTGACAATGCCACCCTCGTTGGAAGTCTTTCGCCCACCGCTCTCCATGTCACAACCCCAACCTTTTTGGGGATCCAACTATTCCATCGGACGACATAATTTGGCATTACCTGGTTGTGTACCTCTATGATACCCTTGATGCTGCTAACAGAGAAATTGCCCGAGGGGTGCAAACTCCACGACCATTTATCCTGACTTGCAGAAAGCGTGACACCCTGCAACATCGCGACTAACTGATGCAGCTCATTGACCTCTTCCGGGCTCCCAATCGGCCTCCTCCAGTCCCAAACCAAAGCAGCCCCTCCCACCTCTGATCCGATACGCTGAGAAACCGTGCAAAGTTTATCCATTTCTATATAAAACAAATGGAACAATACACGGCTGTTATTTACTTCTTTGTTTCTAAACGCAATACATACATTGGTTAAAGGGTTTACACACACTTTTAATTAAGATGTTAAGGGGTTGTTTGGTAGCCTCTAAATGGTCATTAAGAGGCTATCTCTTAATGGAACAATTAAGAATTTTACCAATGAGAAGGTAGAAGAATGTGACATGTGATGATTTACCATTCAGAGGTTACCTCTTAACTATTCAGACTTGAGGTTACCTCTTATTCATTCAGAGGTTTTAAACTATTAAGAGGTAGCATCTGAATGGTCATTAAGAGGCTACCAAACAGCCCCTAAGTCTAAGTACCCGGTGGCTAAAAAAATTATACTTTAACAGCGTTGACGTAAATAATTTAATTATATACACGTTCAAATATTAACGTAAATAATAGAGAGTACATCAAATAATTAAAATACATGAATATCATAAAATTTCACAACTCAGTGAAGATTTCTTTATATACAATATTAGTTGATTTATTTGTAGGTTTGCCATTGTTGTCAAGTATTAGTAGCTTAACTCTATCTCGTGTTTTAATCCTTGATAAAGCTACGTACAATTAACCATGTGTGAAAATTGGTTGTCTTAAGTATAAACCAACTTTTGATAGCGACTGGCTCTGGCTTTTGTTGATCGTCATGGCAAAACATACAGCTATTGGAAACTGCCTCCTTCGAAACCCGAAATGTCGCAACCCCGACCCCTGCCCCGGGAAGCGGGCGGCAGCGGCCTACTCATATTTGGTTGTATCGGTGTTTATTAATTTAGCAGCGGAAGTTACATCAGGACCGTAGTTAGGAAATAGTTTATCAAAGTAAAACACCACATTTTTATAATCATAAATACATGGGATAAACCCAAGTTTCTATTACAACATGTTTATAGGGAAAATACCTAATTTATTTAAAATAAAACTTCTTCTTTATTTAGTTAACTTTTATAGTCACTTTTCCAAGCCTTCAGTGCTCTCCAGCTGGCTTCTAATTGGCTTTCACATTTTGTTACCTGAAACACATTTAAAAACATTTTATCAGCAAGAAATACTGGTGAGTGAATCCCAGTTTAATCAAGAAAAGTTTTATCATTTTACAGCATTGAGGGCAATCCAGCAATTAGATTTGTTTATATCTACCTTAATTACCACCCACGATACTGTCAATCCTGACTGGTGGTAATGTTGCTACTCACAGTGTAGTAACAAATTTTGTATACAAAACCCCAACATACCAACGATAATTGTAGAATCACAAATACTCAATCACTGTTAATTATAGTATAAAACATTTGAGGTTTTGTAAAAACAGTTTACAAAAAGAAGGATTAACTCACATTGCTAATTTAGGTATTTTCTTGTGATTTCCTGGTTACAATCTATTAATTAAACAATGCACACGTGTTAGTGTAATAACCCAAATTTACATTAGCTATACCCTCCCCGAGACAGAACTCCAACGACTTAGTCAAGCAGAGCCTCGACATGCGTTACGGAGCACTAGATCAATCAGGCAGCGTATCTAATACGTAACCGGGGGTTATGATACTTACATCGAGGTAGAGCTTCGCTATTTTAGTGGGTATTATACCCGAAAATTATAATTGCTATTTAGAATTGAGAGAGAAAGTTGTGTGATGAACGAATTGAACTGAATGCCAACTGCCCCTATTTATAGTGCTGATTCAGCACTTTGTCGCACCCCATGACAGATGAAGGCTAAGCCTTCGCAGTACACGAGAGCCTCTAAGGTAGGCCCTAGCTTGGCTGACTCAATGGGTAGACTCGACACGCATCACGACACGTGGCGGCAGGGGGTGCAGGCAGGTGGCAAGCTGTCGCGGCCCGCGACAGCTTCTGCTATCTGTGTCGCGCCCCGCGAGGGCCCAATAAACTTGATTTTATTTAATTTAATTTATATTAAATTAAAGGTATTTCGGGGCCGTTTTTTGTAAACGGGGTGTATTTTAGGGCGTATAGGGATGTTATAAGGATTTTAGGAGAGTTGTTATACGAAAGGAATCTTTCTATCTGAAGGAATTAAATTAATTTTAGGTATGAATGTGCGAGTACCAATATTTCCACCTGAAATTATCTCTGCTTCAATTACACGGTTGTAAAGTTTTGTAACATTTAACCTTGTACCGTTACACAAACCATTTCGTTGGTTAATATTTCGTAATAGCATTACTGGAACACCAACTTTAAGCATTATCCAGCGTTTAGAAATTGGTTAATAGGTAAAGATACATGTACTTGATGCCCCGCCCAAGAGAGAGACCCAAGTCCTAGTAGCCTCGCTAAATGGTGATTCAACATAGATTCTACATCTTGAAACCAAGCCAATTTTGGAGCAGCTTTATGATAATGAAACCAACCAGCAAAAAGCATTAACGTTGTGATGTGTGCAAAATGCAACATATAAATTACATCAATTGTGGCATAAAACTAACCCTTTTTTAGTACTAATGTTGGAAAAAGTGTGCTTTTGTCTTCCTTTTGTATTTTCAGGATTAAATGAGCTCAAATTAACAAAAAAAAGCAAAAAGGCAGCTAAATCTAACATAAATACAAGAAAAGGAACAAACGTGGCATGCCCGACCTCCCCGGCAGCATCTTCCCAAGCAAAACAAGAGAACAGAAGGTTGAACATGCCCCGTGCTCAGTGAACACGGGGGCGTGCCCAAGTGCCAGCATAAAAGACAAAGCTATAGAAGCTTCCATCGCCCACCACGGGGCCGTGCTCAGTGGACACGGGGCCGTGGTCAACTATAAGATTCGCAGAATCCAGGCAAATCTTGATAGTACAGATATGCTTCTGCACACGGGGGCGTGCCCAGTGGACACGGGGGCGTGGTCAACTAATGCAGACAAACTGCAATTAATGAAGACAGAGAAGAGGATGGACACGGGGCCGTGCCCATTGGACACGGGGCCGTGCCCGAGCTACTGTTCAGGCTATAAATAGGGGTGCTTGGCTCATTTGCAAACCATCCCTTGGCACACCACCTCTCTCACACTTCACCCACCACCATCACAACACCATCATCCACCACCATCATTCATTGTCCATCATAGAGTGTGTGAGTCGTCTCGGGATCCAAGATTGATCGTAAGAGTTCTTGACAATCAAAGGCCATGTTTGCCTAAGTCTCTTACATCACTTGGTGAAGACAAGTGTCTAGTGTAATACTTTTTATTTTTAATCTTTTCGCACTTTTTACTTGGTTATATATTAATGACTTTAATAACTAGTTTCTTATGTTGAAGGTGATTCTTCCTTATCGTTTGTCCGTTGTGTCTTGGCATTATTTTACTGTCTATATAAAATAAAAGATTTTCACCATTCATATCTCCACGGTCTATATGGAGGTATGTTGGCTACCTGGTCGGGGGTTAAGGGAACGGTTTGGTAAGAGTCTTGCCTTGTTCAGTGTATAGATCCTGCAAGGACCTGGGTCAAATTTAGTAGGACCTCCTTCAATACCCACCGGTATTGGATGGCGGGGGTCCAAACTCTTTGATCCCCTCATATGTAAGCTACTATTAATACTTTAACCCGGCTACTTAGGACTGTATCCCTGCTGACTCAGACTACTTAGCCGAGGGTAACGTCACCTTCAAAAGAGGGGCCTATCACAATACGCATTAATAACTTAATTAATTATCTTTCAATAATCCGACCCTTTAGGATTGTATCCTTGCTGACTCAAACTACTGGGTTGAGGGTAACGTCACCTTCAAAAGAGGGGCCTGCTACAATAACTAAGATAATCTCTTAAATAGTGCAAAAGTGCGGAAATAATCAAAGGTTACACTAAACACGATTCGGAGCCAAGTGATTCATCTTCTCTATCTGTTTTTACTTTTATTTTTATTTTTCAGCATTTTAGTTAGTTTTTATTTTTCTTAGTTTAAAAACCTTTTTTCTAAACTTTTGATTTGATTAGACGTTGAGGATAAACCGGTACTAAAAGCTCTTGTGTCCTTGGACGACCTCGGTATCTTACCAACACTATACTACGCTCACGATGGGTGCACTTGCCCATATGTGTGTTTAGTGTTAGTAAATATCGTGTTTTATAAATTTAAAACTTGGCTAAAAAGTGTAAAAGGGCTTAAAATATACTTAAACTTATATACACACTTCACACGCATCAAGTTTTTGGCGCCGTTGCCGGGGAACACAAGGATTTTAAGAAAGCTTAAAATCGACGGCCTAATCAATTTTTCAAAACCTTTTCAAAACGCGCGCACATTTTTCTGCATTTTAGTTTAGTTTTGCATTTACAGTAGGTTGAACACGGGCCGTGCTCACTGAACACGGGGCCGTGCTGCATATTTTTCATAAAACACCCAGATACAGTAGCTTGAACACGGGGTCGTGCTCACTAAACACGCCCCCGTGCTCAACGAAATCAGTAACTTTAATTAAAATGCCCAGATACATATTCTGTACACGGGGCCGTGTCCAGCCTCTGTTTCCGTTTTTATTTTTGTTTTCTGATCTCGAGACTTGGTTGTGGTCTGCTGAGTGATTCTTATGGATCAATACTCAGGAGGTTACAACTACACCTATGAGGAGGATGATTATAGGAATAATTATTGCACTAATTGTGGTAACCCGCACTCGGTTCAATATTGTAACTTATATCAACCGTCCACTTCATACACCTACTATGAGGAGCCCAGGTACGAGCCATCAACTTCATACACATCCTATGAAGACCAAAGGTATGAACCTCCTCCCTCATACTCATATTTTGATGAACCAAGGTATGAGCCTTCTTACTCCTACTTTGAGGAACCAAGATATGAGCCACCACCTTCATATGCTTATTATGAGGAACCATGGCGTGAACAACCCACCTCATATGAGTATTATGAAGAACAAAATTACGACCCTTATCCATCATATGCTTACAATGAAGAACAATTGTGTGAACCATCTACTTCACATGGGTACTATGAGGAACAAAGGATCGAACAACCGGATTCAAGCTTTGAAAATCCCGATCCTTTTTCTATAACCGAAGTGACCGGTAGGATATTAGATGTAACAACCCTCGGTAAAATCAATACCCTCATAATATTTCCGACTCTCTAATATACTATAAAATGTCTCCATATGTCTTTAATTACACCCCGTATGTGAAAACCGAGCCCAAATTATGTTATAGTTTATAAAAATAAAATAAAAATCTGAATTTAGAGCTGAGGCGGGCCGCGTAGGATCCCACCTCAAGCTCACGCGGGCCGTATTAAGACTAGATTGGACTCCGCTGACTTCTTTAGTTCATGCGGGCCGCTTCAACTTAAGCTTACATCAACGCGGGCCGCGAGAGACCTGTACACGCGATTGTGTCACACCCTGGCTTTGCGGAAGCGTGGTTAATTTTGGTGTGACTTCTTAATACCATAGCTTAACCATAACAAGCTATATGAATTTAAAAACCATGCAAGTCATCCATTAAGTTTTGAAAACAAAATACAGTACCATTGTTTTTAACATGCAACCATAACCTTGTTTAACAACATTACAACTTATATCATAACATAAACGTGGTTTAAGGACCGTGTCTTGTCCAGGAAAGAGACACATTCCCTAAACCCTGATGACTCCATGACAAGTGCAGCGGAAAACGTTCCATACCGTGCCAGATCCGATTAATTTCCTGAAATACATGTGAGTTGAAAAATCAACAATAATGTTGAGCGAGTTCATGTGTAAGTGAGTAAGTAAAAACACTTGTAAGTATAAAAGTTTCCTGGTATGTTGCAGTGTAAGAGGACTTGTGATCGCCAATGGTTTGCAAGGCCATTAGCATGTCGTGAAATGCAAGTAGGAAGACACAACCCTAGCTGATTTTTGCGTTGGGCAACCAAGTCACTCCAGGTCCGTTGTGGTTAGCCTCAGAGAGGTCCGTTTGGCCTAGAGCTGGGCTCGCTACACCCAAATAGATCTACCGCTTAAGTCCCTCGGTGTTCTAACTACCCATTCACATGATCTAAACCTCCTTACGTAAATCATACCGTGTATAAAGTACTTGTAAACAAAGTAACATGTATTTCACCCCCGCAGTTAAGTAAACTGAAAACAGTTAGAGAAAAGGGGGACATGAACTCACAGTGAATGCGCGTCTCTGCCAAGTGTCTCCAATACAGTAAGCTGTGCAACGACCTACAAGTGCTAATTCTATTAGACGGACGGCCGTGCCTTAGCTTTATAGTTTAAGTCTTTGGGAAATAGTTAGACAACTATTTCGTGTTTATGTTCCGTATACACTTGGTAGTTATACATCTTCCCAAGGATGGGGGATACAATACATGTGTGTAAGTTACGTTTTATCAATCGTGTGGTAATGTAATTACCGGTGTAACTTATATGTTTGTGTAAGCGTTCGCAAAGTTTTGGAATCGTTAACGCTTGTAAATATTATTTTTGCTCTAAAATAATATTTATGTATTTTCACAAAATAATCATAAACAGTGTTGTGACAAATATATTTATCACGTTAATCCTTGTGAAAATCCCACCTCCGAATATTTAGTAAAATATAGTGTTGGCGAAATTTATGTTTCGAAAGTATGTTCAAAAATAGTTCTAACACTTGTTGTGTAAAAAGTCTAAGTGTTAGGTTTTTAGGAAAATTTCGCCAGAGTTTCCTCTGTAACTGGAGGTGGCCACGCTTTCAAGCGTATCATTTTCTTTTAACAAATCAATTCAACAACTTCTTTACTTCAATCAAACAATTTCCGACACAACAAACTAGTCAATAAATATGTAAATTTGCATAATCGCATGAACTTGCAGTTTTTCCAAATCTATAGTGTAAACACCCTTTATATATGTAGATCTTTATATAAAGTAGTTTTATTCTTGTAAAACCTTGTGACTAGCGAAATCCGTCTTTACAACTTCTAGTCATTTTTCCCAAAAATAGTTATTTGTCGGATCTCTTCATTTCACAAGTGTCTACACACTTGTGGTTTATAAAATCATATTTGTGTAAGATCCATCTTTAGAAAAACATGCTCTCTTTAAAGTGTGGTCTTTCAAAAATACCACTTGCGGATACGTAGATCCGCTAGTTTTAAACATCATTTTACCGGTTAAATCACTTTTACACAAGTAAAATATTTCTACACAAGTTCATGTATCTTGTGTGGTAGAGTTTCGCCTTTTAACCCTTGTGGTAACCAAAAATAAGCTTATGTGAAGATACGTGATCTTACAAAGTCGGGTTAAACGGAGATCCGAGCTACCACATCATAGATCGGGTCTAGATAAACACATACTTCAAATACTACGACTTTTACACAAGTTATATGCTATTAACCTCCATTTGTGTGATTTTACTAGACTTTAATGCATCATCTTTCAATATAACGAGATTCAACCGACAATAATTCTTTTAACCACTTTAGATACATGTAAAAACAAGTTTTAAACAATATACCTCTAGCTCGGGGCTAGGGAAGAATCGTGACGAAAAACGCGTGGATAAAAGATAATGAGAGAGGTCCTTCGTGTTCCGCTTGCACCAAAGCTCCTAATACGCGACCTTGGACGTTTGTATGATGAAGGAATGAAGTGAACTTGAACCGAAAATGGGTGTGTAGGGCTGGGGTGTTTCGGCCGAGAGTGGGAGAGAGCAAGAGAGTGTGAGTTTGTGATGTTATAAGTGGTGATTATCTTCTAGTGATTAGTGTATATATATAGGAAGATTTAGTGTTAAAATCCAATGGTTATTGTGTAGCAATGGTACTAGACAATGAGATATGGCAAGATCACAAGTACAAGTACATGTTCCCTAGATGGGGACGGTTTTAAGGGGGGGGTCCCTAATCCGATTTCAACAAGTAGTTAGGGATTAGTTTATGTTAAACTTGGTTAGGTTAGGGATTAACCCAGTTAGTTATATGTTGCGTGTTATGACGGGTGTTAGGGTAATCAGAGACCCTAACTGGCTCAGAAAAAATAATAACAGTGAAAATATTAATATTTTCATGTTTTGGGTAAAGTCCGGTTGTTCGGTTGGATAGTAATCCGTTAAAGTGTTACAAAAGACTTTAAAGTGTCGTTATTACATCTTTAGTGACACAATTTGTTTTCCCGACACTTTAGAAAGTGTCTAGTGATATTTTCTCATTTTTGGCACTTTACTAGTCAGCTAGAAGCTGGTTAAATTATTTAAAGTGCTGTGTTTGGTACTTTAAAGTACGTTTTTGGCACATCCGAATCAGTGTATCTTATCCCTAGAGACGCGGTAACACAACCCTTATATCCTACACTCACTACCAGTGTAGCCAAAATGTATGAGGCTCTTAACAGGCCTTAGGGGCAGTATTTGCCTGATGCTGGTTATATCAGCATGTTCACTGTGTATCCGTTTAGTGCTACTGTGCTTTTTGTGCATCATGTTTGTCACTAGGGTTCAGTATGTAAATAGTGTAGTGACAGCAAGCAAGTATGATGCAAGTAAGTGCATGTATCAGTATGCAGGTAGCAGTTTATCAGCTAGTTTCAATCAAGCACAGTAATTAAGCAGTAATCAATCATTAATTAAGTTGTACGGATACCTGGTTTTGTGCGGGTTGTCACATTCTCCCCCCGTTAAATAAATTTCGTCCCGAAATTTTAAGTTCTGCTTGTAGATGCAGGGTTCTTGGGAAATAAGTGGGGGTACTTTTCTTTCATCCGGTCCTCACGCTCCCAGGTGTATTCAGGACCATGTCTGGCATTCCAGCGAACCTTGACGAGTTTGACACTGCTCCGGCGGGTCCTGTTAACTTTCCAATCTGTGACCTCGACGGGTTCTTCTACGAAGTGGAGCGTGTCGTCAACATGAATCTCGTCGATAGGAATGGCAACGTCAACTTGAGTTGGACTTTTCTTTAGATTGGATACATGAAATGTATCGTGAACACCATTTAGTTCAGCAGGTAGATCCAACTTGTATGCTACTGTTCCGATTCTTTCCAGAATTCTAAAGGGACCAATGTAGCGCGGATTTAGCTTCCCACGCTTCCCAAAGCGTGCTACCCCTTTCCAGGGTGATACCTTCAATAACACCATTTCTCCAACTTGAAAATCCACATGTTTACGGTTTGGATCCGCGTAGGCCTTTTGTCTGTGGCGAGCGGCTTCGATGTTTTTAAGAATCTGCGCAATCTTGTCCGTCGTCTCTTGGACGATTTCGGGGCCGGCAAGTTGCCTATCACCTGCGTCAGCCCAACATAGTGGTGATCGGCACTTGCGTCCGTATAGGGCTTCAAAAGGCGCGACACCAATACTGGTGTGGTAACTGTTGTTGTAAGAAAATTCGACCAAAGGTAAGTGTTTATCCCAGCTACCGCCCAAATCCATAACGCATGCTCTCAGCATGTCTTCCAAGGTTTGTATCGTTCGCTCGCTCTGGCCATCAGTTTGCGGATGAAATGCAGTGCTCAGATTCAGTTGGGAGCCAAAAGCTTCCTGGAAGGATTGCCATATTCTTGACACAAACCTTCCGTCTCTATCAGAGATGATTGAGAGGGGCACTCCATGACGTGCTACGATCTCTCTCATGTATATTTCAGCTAATTTGCTCGTGTTATCCTTTTCTCTGATAGGTAAGAAGTGTGCTGTTTTTGTTAATCGATCCACTATCACCCAGATAGTGTCATGGCCTCTTGGCGTTCTTGGCAGCTTTGTAACAAAATCCATGGAGATTTGTTCCCACTTCCATTTGGGAATCTCCGGTTGTTGCAGAAGTCCCGAAGGCCTCTGGTATTCAGCTTTAACTTTAGCGCACGTTAAACATTTGCTCACGTAGACAGCAACGTCGCCTTTCATTCTAGGCCACCAATAATAATCTTTGAGATCGTGGTACATCTTATCCGCCCCCGGATGAATAGAGTACCGTGACTTGTGCGCTTCGTCGAAAATAACATTCCTTAAATCTCCAAACAAAGGAACCCAAATCCTTTTCTCGAAACATAACGTTCCTTCATTGTTTGGTACCAGTAACTTCTCCATCCCACGGAGATATTCTTCCTCACGATTTTCTTCCTTAAGGGCTTCTTTTTGTGCAGCGCGAATGCGCAAGGAAAGATCGGTTCGTATAATCATTTCTAGAGCCCTAACCCTTATGGGCTTGATCCTTTCCTTTCGACTTAGGGCATCGGCGACCACATTCGCCTTCCCTGGATGATACTTGATCTCGCAGTCGTAATCGTTTAGCAATTCAACCCAGCGTCTTTGCCTCATATTTAGTTCTTTCTGGTTGAATATATGTTGTAGGCTTTTGTGATCTGTGAAGATTGTGCACTTCGTACCATACAGGTAGTGTCTCCAGATCTTTAGTGCAAAAACCACTGCGCCAAGTTCTAAATCGTGGGTGGTATAGTTCCTTTCGTGCACTTTCAGTTGGCGTGATGCGTAAGCAATGACCTTTTGGCGTTGCATCAACACACAACCCAATCCCTGACGCGATGCGTCGCAGTATACCACAAATTCGTCAGTACCTTCTGGCAGAGCTAAGATTGGCGCGTTACAAAGCTTATTCTTCAATATCTGGAATGCTTCCTCCTGTTTGATTCCCCAATCAAACGTCTTATCCTTCTGGGTCAGGAGCGTCAATGGTTGAGCGATTTTCGAGAAATCCTCGATGAACCTTCTATAGTAGCCAGCCAAACCCAAGAATTGTCGAATCTCGGTTGGCGTTGTAGGCGTTTCCCAATTTTTGATTGCCTCGATCTTTGTGGGATCAACATGAATTCCATCCCCATTAACCACATGTCCAAGAAACTGGACTTCACGTAGCCAAAACTCGCACTTGGAGAATTTGGCGTACAGCTGTTCCTTCTTTAGCAGCTCTAGTATGGTTCTAAGATGTTGTTCGTGTTCAGCCTTCGTTTTTGAGTAAATCAGGATGTCGTCGATGAATACAATCACGAACTTGTCTAAGTATGGCTTGCAAACTCTATTCATTAGATCCATGAATACTGCAGGCGCGTTTGTCAAACCAAATGGCATAACGAGGAACTCGTAGTGTCCATAACGAGTTCGGAAGGCTGTTTTCGGGATACTTTCCTCCTGTATCCTTAGTTGATGGTATCCAGATCGAAGATCGATCTTAGAGTAACAGCTTGAACCTTGAAGTTGGTCGAACAGATCATCGATTCTTGGCAGAGGATACCGGTTCTTGATCGTCAGCTTGTTCAATTCTCTGTAGTCAATACACATGCGGAAACTTCCGTCCTTTTTCTTGACAAACAAGACCGGAGCTCCCCAAGGCGAGAAGCTTGGTCGGACAAAACCCTTGTCTAACAGCTCCTGAAGCTGTGTTGACAATTCCTGCATCTCAGATGGAGCAAGTCTGTACGGTGCCTTAGCCACAGGCGCGGCGCCTGGAACTAAATCAATGTGAAACTCCACTTGCCTCTGAGGTGGCAGTCCGGGTAAGTCTTCCGGGAAGACTTCTGGATACTCCCTTACGACAGGGATGTCTTCGATCCTTGGTTCGGCAGCCTTCTTATCCACGATGTGTGCCAGGAAAGCAACACATCCTTTCTGTAAACACTTCCTTGCTTTCAAGCAGCTGATAAATCTTAGCCGCGCGTCACGCTTCTCTCCGTGAACGACAATTGTCTCACCATCATCAGTTGGGATACGAACAACTTTCTCGTGGCATACTATCTCAGCCTTGTTTCCGGATAACCAATCCATTCCTACCACCACGTCGAAGCTTCCCAATTCGACTGGTAGTAGATCCAAAGTAAACTCGCGTTCTCCCAGTTCTATCACGCAGCCTCTGATTACTTCGTTGGCTTCAACTAACTTTCCATTAGCTAATTCGATCGAGTAGGGTATGTCTAACTTATTAGCAGCTAACCCAAGCATATTCTTAAATTCTAATGATACGAAGCTATAGTCGGCACCAGTATCAAATAAAACAGATGCATAGCGCTGATTGATAGGGAACGTACCCGTAACAACATTTGGATCCTGGCGTGCATCCCTAGCTTCGAGTTGGAATACTCTACCACGGGCTTGATTCAATGTTGGGCAATTCTTCTTAAAATGCCCGATTTCCCCGCAGTTATAGCATCCGAGCCTCTGTCCATTACCACCAGCTTAATCATTTCCCTGATTACGATTTACTGCGCCCGCTTGGTTAGCGTTGTTACCCTGATTTCTGTTACCTCCAAAATTCCCTTGCGGGCGATTTCCGTTTCCACCACGGTTTTCATTCCTATTTCCATATCCTCCCTGGCCTCCCCGGCCAGTACCAACCCAACAGGTGTCCTTCAAATGACCACGTTTCCCACATACTTCGCATACTTTTAGCCTACATTGACCCGAATGGTGACGCTGGCAGGCACTACATTTAGGCAGAGTGCCCATATATCCTCTTCCTCCCCTTCCACTGCCAGCTGCTCCCTGAGCTGGCGTGCTTGGTGCTCCTCTCCTACCATCGCCACTAACACTTTGTTTGAAGTTTGAAAACTTTCTTTTGTTACTTCCAGACGACTCAACCTGAGTCTCTTTCTCTTTTGCCTTAACATCACCAAACTTGTTCAGACGAATCGCCTCCTCGGTGAGAGCCACGCTTAAATCGATGGCTTCAGTGATAGTCGCTGGTTTGGAGGAGGTTACCATACTTATTATTTGGGGAGCCAAACCCCAAATGAAGCGCTCGATTCGTTTGTATTCAGGCGTAACCATGTAAGGAACCACTTGAGATAAGTCGTGAAACCTCTGGACATAATCCGCAATCTTTGGACCGTCCATCTTTAAGTGCCAAAATTCAGTCTCTAACCTTTGAATTTCTGCGCGTGAACAGTACTTTTTGCGCATCAGTTCTTTCAATTCGGCCCAAGTCAGGGCGTAGGCGGCAGCTTCGCCTAGTGTTTGTACTTGTAGGTTCCACCAGGACAGGGCTCCATCTAGAAACAGCCCTGAAATGTATGTGACTTGCTGATTCTCTGCACACTTGCTCATGCGTAAGACGGAATCGGTTTTCTCAGCCCAGCGGGTAAAGGCAACTGCACCTCCTGTGCCATTGAAGTTAACTGGTTTGCAGTCTAAGAACTGCTTGTAGGTGCATCCTGCACGTATGTTAAAACATGTGTTTGGCATTAGCATCATCGCTAAAATCTCCAACTAGTTCATGGTAGGTTCGAATGGCGTGGTATTACCGTGAGGTGGATTGTTATTGCCTTGGTTAACACTTCCGCTCCCTCCTGGCTGAGATGCTGCGTACTGTGCTATGGCAGCTGCAATGACTTGTTGTAGCTCTGCCTCGTTAGTAGGCATTGGCATGGGCGTAGGGCGTTTTGGCGGCATCTTCTAAAAGATGGTTTAAGTTAGTTAGGCCATAATAAGGCTCCGTTGTTATAATACGTAAATTAGTTCGTAATATAGTGTACGCATATAACGGTAGTAATAGTATAATCACATAACAACTCATGTTGTCACATATCACAAACATCAATCACACAACATTCCATGTCATAAAGTATAAGCAAGTAACCAAGTGAATCAGAATATGGTGAGAACACTGCGATTGCCATATAAATGAGACCACATCGTAAGTGTATACATACAATCATCAATCACTAGGGGCTACATCACCCCTGTCAAAAGCTACATCAGTATCAATACAACATTAAGTACATAACAAAAGTCAAGTCATAACGTAGTCTCCCCAAAACGCTGTGCAATCAAAAAGCAATCGCCGCCTTATCACCTCGCCTACCCAAGTGGCACCGATGAGCTCTAAGCCGATGGTGGTGGAGGAGGGGGAAAATGGGTATAAAACAAACGGCGCAACTGTAACCAGTCCGCCTCCATCGCCTGCTGTGTACGAATAATGAAGGCAATCTGCTGCTCCAAGGTAGTAAGACGAGCAGCATAGTCAGGGGGTAATGGTCGAAACGGCTGTAACGGAGAGGGTACCCGGCCATGGCACTGACATGGCTGCAGACGGGCGCTCTCCAACTCCTGTAGTCGCTGCTCATGCGACTCATGCTGGTATACAAACGACATCAATACATCCTCAATGGTATGTCCCACGTGGAACCTGTGGTATGGATCAGTGGGTGGCATAGGGGAAAATGGTGACCACAGCAGTGGCTCACGTGTGGGGTCAAAGGGTGCCACCCCAAAAGGAGCTGTAGTAGGTGGAACAAAAGGAATCTGAGGCATGAAAGGCATGGGCATCGGTACATGCCCATCAGGGTGTGCTGAAGAGCCCTCTCCAGGCCCTGCTGGAGGTGTAAACATAGGAACCTGAAACGAAAAATCAGTATGTGGTGCAACAGGAATCTGTGGAGGGAATGGGGGAACGTCCTCGTCTGCCGGTATCCAGCCATGCTGGGCAGACTCGTCCGGTGGATCCATATGAGCCGCGAATGGTGCATGTCCGGGCTCTATGGGAACGGGATCAGATAAAGGGGCTACAACAGGGTGAACGGGTGCCAAGTGCTCGAAAGGGGGGTCAACTGGTACAGCAACAATGGGTAATGGATCAATAGGATCAGCAGGAACATCTATGTGGTGATCATCAGCAATGGGCTCAAAAGGTACATCAGCATGCACAGGGTCATGCTCTGGTAAAGGGTCAAGGGCAGCTGCCTGCTCAGGAGCAATGGCAGGCTCAAAGTCATCAAGTGCCATGTCAACATCAAAATCAGGATCAATCGGATCAAAAAGGTCAATAGGATCTGCTGGATCCTCCATCAACTCGTCCATCGGGACATACTCTAAATCACGGTCAGGATCAAATCCTGGTGGGAACATAGGATCTGAATCCTCCTCGACGTCATGGTCAAAAACAAGTCCAGGTATGGAAGCAACAGAAAAAGCCTGATCAGAATCGGACCCATGGGAGAAGTACTGCGCACTATGAGCATGTGTGGGTACAGAAGCCACAGACTCAAAGGAGTCCGCGACTGGGGAATGAGCAGGTGACTCCGCAGCCGGAGCATCTGCGATCAGTAAGGGAGCAACAGCAGGTAGGGCCTCGCCCTGAGCATCCTCCAAAGGCTCCTCCTCAAACATATCGATATCATCCTCCTCATCGTCGATGGGTAAGTCATAAGCTGGGTACGCAGCCAGCGGTATGGGAGCAGGGATCAGTGCCAAGGGTAGATCCCCTGCTGGAAGATCAACTGGGAGCTCATCAACGCCGTCGGGTAAGGCGAATGGCTGAAAGTCATCGTCGTCCGTGCTGGTGAAGTCTGACGTAAAAACCTCATGCTCTGACGACTCCAGGTCATCTGACACAATACGCCTGGGGTCGGTGATGTCTGAACCACCTGAATCAGCCGGATCCATGTGTCGGTAACATATACACAAACATGCACAAATAGTCAATCATAAATCAAGTAATCACATAAGTCATCAAGTAAGGCATCACATAATCCTCCTAGTCTTACTAGCCAATACCATCCAGTCTACCAGACTGCTCTATCCTTTACTTAAACCAAACCTCGATCCTCCAGATCGATCCTTAGCCCTCCAGGCTGAACCTTTTCTTCCTAGCCTTGCTAGCCCACTATCTTGGTCACCTAGACCAAGCCTCGATCCTCCAGACCGATCCTATAACAAACCAACGTGCTCAACTACCTTGACCATCTCGATCCTCCAGATCGATCCTCAGCCCTCCAAGCTGAACTTATAATTAATAAAATGTGCTCAACATTTGTTTGTAAAAAGTGTGGATCTGGACTTAAGTGGTATGCAGAAAAATGTTTTCGTGAGAGCCCTAGTGATCATAGTCTAGACTCGAGACAGAATCCTAGTTCGCTATGATCAGAGCTCTGATACCAAGCTGTCACACCCTGGCTTTGCGGAAGCGTGGTTAATTTTGGTGTGACTTCTTAATACCATAGCTTAACCATAACAAGCTATATGAATTTAAAAACCATGCAAGTCATCCATTAAGTTTTGAAAACAAAATACAGTACCATTGTTTTTAACATGCAACCATAACCTTGTTTAACAACATTACAACTTATATCATAACATAAACGTGGTTTAAGGACTGTGTCTTGTCCAGGAAAGAGACACATTCCCTAAACCCTGATGACTCCATGACAAGTGCAGCGGAAAACGTTCCATACCGTGCCAGATCCGATTAATTTCCTGAAATACATGTGAGTTGAAAAATCAACAATAATGTTGAGCGAGTTCATGTGCAAGTGAGTAAGTAAAAACACTTGTAAGTATAAAAGTTTCCTGGTATGTTGCAGTGTAAGAGGACTTGTGATCGCCAATGGTTTGCAAGGCCATTAGCATGTCGTGAAATGCAAGTAGGAAGACACAACCCTAGCTGATTTTTGCGTTGGGCAACCAAGTCACTCCAGGTCCGTTGTGGTTAGCCTCAGAGAGGTCCGTTTGGCCTAGAGCTGGGCTCGCTACACCCAAATAGATCTACCGCTTAAGTCCCTCGGTGTTCTAACTACCCATTCACATGATCTAAACCTCCTTACGTAAATCATACCGTGTATAAAGTACATGTAAACAAAGTAACATGTATTTCACCCCCGCAGTTAAGTAAACTGAAAACAGTTAGAGAAAAGGGGGACATGAACTCACAGTGAATGCGCGTCTCTGCCAAGTGTCTCCAATACAGTAAGCTGTGCAACGACCTACAAGTGCTAATTCTATTAGACGGACGGCCGTGCCTTAGCTTTATAGTTTAAGTCTTTGGGAAATAGTTAGACAACTATTTCGTGTTTATGTTCCGTATACACTTGGTAGTTATACATCTTCCCAAGGATGGGGGATACAATACATGTGTGTAAGTTACGTTTTATCAATCGTGTGGTAATGTAATTACCGGTGTAACTTATATGTTTGTGTAAGCGTTCGCAAAGTTTTGGAATCGTTAACGCTTGTAAATATTATTTTTGCTCTAAAATAATATTTATGTATTTTCACAAAATAATCATAAACAGTGTTGTGACAAATATATTTATCACGTTAATCCTTGTGAAAATCCCACCTCCGAATATTTAGTAAAATATAGTGTTGGCGAAATTTATGTTTCGAAAGTATGTTCAAAAATAGTTCTAACACTTGTTGTGTAAAAAGTCTAAGTGTTAGGTTTTTAGGAAAATTTCGCCAGAGTTTCCTCTGTAACTGGAGGTGGCCACGCTTTCAAGCGTATCATTTTCTTTTAACAAATCAATTCAACAACTTCTTTACTTCAATCAAACAATTTCCGACACAACAAACTAGTCAATAAATATGTAAATTTGCATAATCGCATGAACTTGCAGTTTTTCCAAATCTATAGTGTAAACACCCTTTATATATGTAGATCTTTATATAAAGTAGTTTTATTCTTGTAAAACCTTGTGACTAGCGAAATCCGTCTTTACAACTTCTAGTCATTTTTCCCAAAAATAGTTATTTGTCGGATCTCTTCATTTCACAAGTGTCTACACACTTGTGGTTTATAAAATCATATTTGTGTAAGATCCATCTTTAGAAAAACATGCTCTCTTTAAAGTGTGGTCTTTCAAAAATACCACTTGCGGATACGTAGATCCGCTAGTTTTAAACATCATTTTACCGGTTAAATCACTTTTACACAAGTAAAATATTTCTACACAAGTTCATGTATCTTGTGTGGTAGAGTTTCGCCTTTTAACCCTTGTGGTAACCAAAAATAAGCTTATGTGAAGATACGTGATCTTACAAAGTCGGGTTAAACGGAGATCCGAGCTACCACATCATAGATCGGGTCTAGATAAACACATACTTCAAATACTACGACTTTTACACAAGTTATATGCTATTAACCTCCATTTGTGTGATTTTACTAGACTTTAATGCATCATCTTTCAATATAACGAGATTCAACCGACAATAATTCTTTTAACCACTTTAGATACATGTAAAAACAAGTTTTAAACAATATACCTCTAGCTCGGGGCTAGGGAAGAATCGTGACGAAAAACGCGTGGATAAAAGATAATGAGAGAGGTCCTTCGTGTTCCGCTTGCACCAAAGCTCCTAATACGCGACCTTGGACGTTTGTATGATGAAGGAATGAAGTGAACTTGAACCGAAAATGGGTGTGTAGGGCTGGGGTGTTTCGGCCGAGAGTGGGAGAGAGCAAGAGAGTGTGAGTTTGTGATGTTATAAGTGGTGATTATCTTCTAGTGATTAGTGTATATATATAGGAAGATTTAGTGTTAAAATCCAATGGTTATTGTGTAGCAATGGTACTAGACAATGAGATATGGCAAGATCACAAGTACAAGTACATGTTCCCTAGATGGGGACGGTTTTAAGGGGGGGGTCCCTAATCCGATTTCAACAAGTAGTTAGGGATTAGTTTATGTTAAACTTGGTTAGGTTAGGGATTAACCCAGTTAGTTATATGTTGCGTGTTATGACGGGTGTTAGGGTAATCAGAGACCCTAACTGGCTCAGAAAAAATAATAACAGTGAAAATATTAATATTTTCATGTTTTGGGTAAAGTCCGGTTGTTCGGTTGGATAGTAATCCGTTAAAGTGTTACAAAAGACTTTAAAGTGTCGTTATTACATCTTTAGTGACACAATTTGTTTTCCCGACACTTTAGAAAGTGTCTAGTGATATTTTCTCATTTTTGGCACTTTACTAGTCAGCTAGAAGCTGGTTAAATTATTTAAAGTGCTGTGTTTGGTACTTTAAAGTACGTTTTTGGCACATCCGAATCAGTGTATCTTATCCCTAGAGACGCGGTAACACAACCCTTATATCCTACACTCACTACCAGTGTAGCCAAAATGTATGAGGCTCTTAACAGGCCTTAGGGGCAGTATTTGCCTGATGCTGGTTATATCAGCATGTTCACTGTGTATCCGTTTAGTGCTACTGTGCTTTTTGTGCATCATGTTTGTCACTAGGGTTCAGTATGTAAATAGTGTAGTGACAGCAAGCAAGTATGATGCAAGTAAGTGCATGTATCAGTATGCAGGTAGCAGTTTATCAGCTAGTTTCAATCAAGCACAGTAATTAAGCAGTAATCAATCATTAATTAAGTTGTACGGATACCTGGTTTTGTGCGGGTTGTCACATTCTCCCCCCGTTAAATAAATTTCGTCCCGAAATTTTAAGTTCTGCTTGTAGATGCAGGGTTCTTGGGAAATAAGTGGGGGTACTTTTCTTTCATCCGGTCCTCACGCTCCCAGGTGTATTCAGGACCATGTCTGGCATTCCAGCGAACCTTGACGAGTTTGACACTGCTCCGGCGGGTCCTGTTAACTTTCCAATCTGTGACCTCGACGGGTTCTTCTACGAAGTGGAGCGTGTCGTCAACATGAATCTCGTCGATAGGAATGGCAACGTCAACTTGAGTTGGACTTTTCTTTAGATTGGATACATGAAATGTATCGTGAACACCATTTAGTTCAGCAGGTAGATCCAACTTGTATGCTACTGTTCCGATTCTTTCCAGAATTCTAAAGGGACCAATGTAGCGCGGATTTAGCTTCCCACGCTTCCCAAAGCGTGCTACCCCTTTCCAGGGTGATACCTTCAATAACACCATTTCTCCAACTTGAAAATCCACATGTTTACGGTTTGGATCCGCGTAGGCCTTTTGTCTGTGGCGAGCGGCTTCGATGTTTTTAAGAATCTGCGCAATCTTGTCCGTCGTCTCTTGGACGATTTCGGGGCCGGCAAGTTGCCTATCACCTGCGTCAGCCCAACATAGTGGTGATCGGCACTTGCGTCCGTATAGGGCTTCAAAAGGCGCGACACCAATACTGGTGTGGTAACTGTTGTTGTAAGAAAATTCGACCAAAGGTAAGTGTTTATCCCAGCTACCGCCCAAATCCATAACGCATGCTCTCAGCATGTCTTCCAAGGTTTGTATCGTTCGCTCGCTCTGGCCATCAGTTTGCGGATGAAATGCAGTGCTCAGATTCAGTTGGGAGCCAAAAGCTTCCTGGAAGGATTGCCATATTCTTGACACAAACCTTCCGTCTCTATCAGAGATGATTGAGAGGGGCACTCCATGACGTGCTACGATCTCTCTCATGTATATTTCAGCTAATTTGCTCGTGTTATCCTTTTCTCTGATAGGTAAGAAGTGTGCTGTTTTTGTTAATCGATCCACTATCACCCAGATAGTGTCATGGCCTCTTGGCGTTCTTGGCAGCTTTGTAACAAAATCCATGGAGATTTGTTCCCACTTCCATTTGGGAATCTCCGGTTGTTGCAGAAGTCCCGAAGGCCTCTGGTATTCAGCTTTAACTTTAGCGCACGTTAAACATTTGCTCACGTAGACAGCAACGTCGCCTTTCATTCTAGGCCACCAATAATAATCTTTGAGATCGTGGTACATCTTATCCGCCCCCGGATGAATAGAGTACCGTGACTTGTGCGCTTCGTCGAAAATAACATTCCTTAAATCTCCAAACAAAGGAACCCAAATCCTTTTCTCGAAACATAACGTTCCTTCATTGTTTGGTACCAGTAACTTCTCCATCCCACGGAGATATTCTTCCTCACGATTTTCTTCCTTAAGGGCTTCTTTTTGTGCAGCGCGAATGCGCAAGGAAAGATCGGTTCGTATAATCATTTCTAGAGCCCTAACCCTTATGGGCTTGATCCTTTCCTTTCGACTTAGGGCATCGGCGACCACATTCGCCTTCCCTGGATGATACTTGATCTCGCAGTCGTAATCGTTTAGCAATTCAACCCAGCGTCTTTGCCTCATATTTAGTTCTTTCTGGTTGAATATATGTTGTAGGCTTTTGTGATCTGTGAAGATTGTGCACTTCGTACCATACAGGTAGTGTCTCCAGATCTTTAGTGCAAAAACCACTGCGCCAAGTTCTAAATCGTGGGTGGTATAGTTCCTTTCGTGCACTTTCAGTTGGCGTGATGCGTAAGCAATGACCTTTTGGCGTTGCATCAACACACAACCCAATCCCTGATGCGATGCGTCGCAGTATACCACAAATTCGTCAGTACCTTCTGGCAGAGCTAAGATTGGCGCGTTACAAAGCTTATTCTTCAATATCTGGAATGCTTCCTCCTGTTTGATTCCCCAATCAAACGTCTTATCCTTCTGGGTCAGGAGCGTCAATGGTTGAGCGATTTTCGAGAAATCCTCGATGAACCTTCTATAGTAGCCAGCCAAACCCAAGAATTGTCGAATCTCGGTTGGCGTTGTAGGCGTTTCCCAATTTTTGATTGCCTCGATCTTTGTGTGATTTTACTAGACTTTAATGCATCATCTTTCAATATAACGAGATTCAACCGACAATAATTCTTTTAACCACTTTAGATACATGTAAAAACAAGTTTTAAACAATATACCTCTAGCTCGGGGCTAGGGAAGAATCGTGACGAAAAACGCGTGGATAAAAGATAATGAGAGAGGTCCTTCGTGTTCCGCTTGCACCAAAGCTCCTAATACGCGACCTTGGACGTTTGTATGATGAAGGAATGAAGTGAACTTGAACCGAAAATGGGTGTGTAGGGCTGGGGTGTTTCGGCCGAGAGTGGGAGAGAGCAAGAGAGTGTGAGTTTGTGATGTTATAAGTGGTGATTATCTTCTAGTGATTAGTGTATATATATAGGAAGATTTAGTGTTAAAATCCAATGGTTATTGTGTAGCAATGGTACTAGACAATGAGATATGGCAAGATCACAAGTACAAGTACATGTTCCCTAGATGGGGACGGTTTTAAGGGGGGGGGGGGTCCCTAATCCGATTTCAACAAGTAGTTAGGGATTAGTTTATGTTAAACTTGGTTAGGTTAGGGATTAACCCAGTTAGTTATATGTTGCGTGTTATGACGGGTGTTAGGGTAATCAGAGACCCTAACTGGCTCAGAAAAAAATAATAACAGTGAAAATATTAATATTTTCATGTTTTGGGTAAAGTCCGGTTGTTCGGTTGGATAGTAATCCGTTAAAGTGTTACAAAAGACTTTAAAGTGTCGTTATTACATCTTTAGTGACACAATTTGTTTTCCCGACACTTTAGAAAGTGTCTAGTGATATTTTCTCATTTTTGGCACTTTACTAGTCAGCTAGAAGCTGGTTAAATTATTTAAAGTGCTGTGTTTGGTACTTTAAAGTACGTTTTTGGCACATCCGAATCAGTGTATCTTATCCCTAGAGACGCGGTAACACAACCCTTATATCCTACACTCACTACCAGTGTAGCCAAAATGTATGAGGCTCTTAACAGGCCTTAGGGGCAGTATTTGCCTGATGCTGGTTATATCAGCATGTTCACTGTGTATCCGTTTAGTGCTACTGTGCTTTTTGTGCATCATGTTTGTCACTAGGGTTCAGTATGTAAATAGTGTAGTGACAGCAAGCAAGTATGATGCAAGTAAGTGCATGTATCAGTATGCAGGTAGCAGTTTATCAGCTAGTTTCAATCAAGCACAGTAATTAAGCAGTAATCAATCATTAATTAAGTTGTACGGATACCTGGTTTTGTGCGGGTTGTCACAGATTGCACCAGAGGCCGACACGTGTCGACATCGTGGCGGACCTACTCAACGACTCAGCTAAGCTAGTCCGTTGACTCGCTTTGACGCGGGCCGCGTAAGCCCTGCTTGTCTTTCACGCGGGCCGCGACAGAACCCAATTTCACAAGTATAAATAGAAGGCATCAGTTTACGAATTCCGTCGCTCACATTTCATTCTCAATCTCGAAATCTCTGATATTGGAAGTAATATTTTGGGTATTATACCCCTAATTAGCGAGGTTCTGCTCCATTGTAAGTATTATAACCCTGGTTTCATAATAGTTACGCTGCCCGATTGATTTAGGGTTCCGTAACAACTGTCGTGGTTCTGCCCGACGTAGTTGTTGGAATGCCGTCTCGGGGAGGGTATTATTAATAATTTCAAAGGGTTATGGTACTAATCAATGTACATTTGTATAAATTATAGATTATAGCCAGGAAACCCTTACGAAAAGCCTAAGACAGCAATGTGAGTTATCCTCTTTTTGTTAATGTTTTTGGTAATGTTTTACCAAACCTTAAATGTTTTACCATGAAAATTAGCAGTGATTGAGTCTTTGTAGTTATTCAATTACTGCCGGTATGTTGGGGTTTTGTATACAAAATTTTGTACTACTTGCGAGTAGTAAGTCGGGATGACAATACGTTACCATTGGACAATGAGTTAGCCAATGGGTAATATGACCCACAAGTCAGGATTGATAGTACCAAATGGAGTAATTGTGTAGACATAAACAATGTGATCGCTCTCAATACTGTTCACTGTGACTTTAAACTTAATTAATTTGGGATTCACTCACCAGTATTTCCGACTGACAAATGTTTTTAAAACGCGTTTCAGGTAACCCAATGTGACAGCCAATTATTAAAAGCCAGCTGGAGAGCACTGAAGGCTTGGGGATAATGTGGCTATAAAAGTTACCAAATAAACGGTGTTTTAAATTAAATAAAATAGGGTTTGTCCCTATAAATGTATTGTAATAAGAAACTTGGGTTTTGCCCTTGTTATTTATTAATATGAAATATGGTGGTTTTTACTCTGATAAACATTTCCTAACTACGGTCCTGATGTAAATTCCGCTGCGAGACTAATTAAAACTGATACCACCAAACTCTGAGATCACGTCCGCCCGTTCCCGGGGATCAGGGATCGGGGGTTGTGACAGAAGGTGGTATCAGAGCCTAGCCACTGGTTCAAGCCAAAGAAGTGTTCTGCTGACACTTAAATTATAAAACTTGTGTTAGGAAATAAATTACGAAATAAATGCATAACTGTAATTATGTGTTATGTGTTATTTGACTATCTGTTAGTTTTCAGTATGAGTGATCAAGGACCATCAGACGTGAATCGTCAGTTATTTGATTCACCTAGGAGTGAAGGTACATCATCACAGCCTGCCCTTTCAGGGTATTCTGCTGATCAGGAGGAGGGAATATTTACCTTTAGAGCTCAATCTGAAGAACCATTTCCTACTAAGAAGCGAGGATGGTTCAGTAAAGAAGCTTTTGCTCGTAGGAAGAGAATGAGGAAATTGCAACAGCAAAGGACTTTAGCAGCCATTAAGAGAGAGACAGATGCCCATACTCAAGATATGCTAAATAGAAGATTAGCTAATTTCCATATCTTAGCTACGACTGCTGCTGACCCAGGTCTGGAACAATTAGTAGCCCCACAACCACAAAACCCAGAACATCCTATGGAGATAGAAAATCAGGAAAACCAGGTGGAAATGCATGATTTTAACCCAGAAGAAATCCCTCGGGTACCTGCACCAAACCCACTAGACCCGAATTACGACCCCTGGTGGGACGATAATAGGGACTTTGTGCAACATTACCCTATTCAGGATTATCCACCCATACAGAACATAGAAGTTTACCCAGGTATGGACCCTTTAGATCCCTATTACCAAGATGATTATATTAGGGAGATATTAGAGGATCCTTACCAATTTCAGGAATTATCACCCCCTTATCAGGAACCCGTACCCCAGATTCCCAACCCAGTCCGAGAACCTGCACCCCCAATGAGTGCAGAAAACGTTCAAGAACTTAGGACTTTCGGGGAGGAAATTCTGGAGAACAGTGAGAGGATGCGTCAGGTGGGAGAGCGTCTCGTATGGAAATACGATGAGCGCAATATGGATTTTTGGATAAATCCATATCCGTGAATGTTTGAATGGAGGAAGTGGTAGTAATAATAATATAATAAAAATAAAATAAAATATGTGTGTACGGATGCATATTACTATTTTATTTCTGTTGGTATTGTAATCTTTATTTCTGTACTAGTGTGTAATAGACGCATAAGTATATGAAAAGAGTAAGTAGCAATGATCTACGATTTTGGCAAATTTGCGTGTCGTGTAATTAATTATATTAAGATATTAATTGTGATATTAATATGGTATAAATGTTTAAAATTCAGATGTCAGACCAAGGAAATCAAGTCAATTTGGATAATAACCCGGAAATCCAGAATGATAATATTCAGAATGATGATAATCTGAATAATGAGAACCCAAACAACAATAACAATGGAAATCAAGTGGACAATAGTGCTATTCAACATATAGTAGCACAGGGAATTATAGATGCTTTGCCATTTATACTACAAACTGTTAAGGATGCTGATAATAAAAGTAAGCATAGCAGTAAGCGACCACTTGAACCAGAAAACAGTGTGAACAATGGACCGGTACTTCAAATGCCTATTCCCAAAAGAAGAAGAACCATGCCTTATGGTTGTTCTTATAAAGAATTTTGGTCTTGTAAACCAATGGAATTCTCGGGCAATGAAGGGGCCATTGCAACCTTACGTTGGATAGAGAAGACTGAGGCAGTCTTAAGAATAAGTAAGTGTGCTGAAGAAGATAAGATACTGTTTGCTTCTAATCTGTTTAAGAACGCAGCACTAGAATGGTGGAACACTATCCTCCAAACAAAAGGAAGTGATAGAACCTATAATATGGAATGGGAAGAATTTAAGGATAAGGTAGAAAGGAAATTCTGCCCACCCAATGAGAAGGAACAAATAGCAAACAAATTCCTAAACCTTAGGATGACTGGTATAGATAGCAAAGGGTACACTAAGTTATTCTTCGAATATGCTAGGATAGTGCCGACTCTTGCATCACCAGAACCAGTGTTAATCTCTCGTTATATTTGGGGAATAATTGGGGAGATTAGACACATAGTCAAGGCAGCTAGACCTCAAACCATAGAAGAAGCTGTAGAATTAACAAATATCTTGACTGATGAATTAGTCCGTACTAGAGGATAAGACCAGAGAAGGAACCTAACCCAAAGGCTTACTCAAGAATTCCGTTCGGGGAATTACAATCGCAGGAATACAGGTTCTACCTCTACACCATACTGCAGAAATTGCAAGAAAAAGCATTCGGGAAAATGCTCCATTCTCTGCAATCATTGTAAGATGCCAGGACACAAGGAAGAAAATTGCAGGAAGAAAACCAGTAATGGATTATGCTACAATTGTGGAGAAAAAGGTCATATCAGGCCAAATTGTCCAAAATTAGCTCCAGCCACAGATAACAAGAATACTAGAAATGCTAGAGCATTTGTTCTGACTGCAGAAGAAGCCAAGATGATCCCAGACGTTATAGCTGGTACGTTTTTAGTTAATGATGTCTTTGCTAAAGTATTATTTGACTCTGGTGCAAACCAAAGTTTTATTAATACATCGTTTTGCAAAATTTTAAATCAGTCATTAACTAAACTACCACATGAATGCTTAGTAGAAACAGCTAATGGAGAAACCATTAGGATTTCTGAAATCTTGCAGGGAGCAAGCATAGAAATATTAAATCAGAAATTTATTGCAAACCTGTATCCCATGAATCTGGTAGGATTTGATATTGTTTTAGGAATGGATTGGTTAATAGCCAATAAAGCCAATATTTTGTGTGATAAAAAGGTAATTCAAGTAAATTCACCAAAAGATAAAACGATCACAATTAAAGGAGATAAGTCTTCTAAATCCAATAAATTCATCTCTGTGATGAAAACTGCAAGCTGTATAAGAAAAGGTTCTATAGTGTATTTGATTTCTATAATCACTAACACTAAAGGAAAGGATTTAAAAGATATTCCAGTAATATCTCAGTTTTCAGATATCTTTCCAGAAGAATTACCAGGACTACCTCCGGATAGAAAAGTTGAATTCAGAATCCATTTAATACCAGGAACGTCACCAATTGCCAAAGCACCTTACCGTTTGGCACCTGCAGAAATGCAAGAATTAAAGAAACAATTAGATGAATTATTAGAAAAAGGATTCATACAGCCAAGTTCATCGCCATGGGGAGCGCCGATATTGTTTGTTAAAAAGAAGGACGGATCAATGCGGATGTGCATTGACTACCGTGAATTAAACAAGGTCACGATTAAGAATCGGTACCCATTACCGAGAATCGATGATTTGTTTGATCAACTGCAAGGAGCTCGATTTTTCTCTAAGATCGATTTAAGGTCAGGATATCATCAATTAAAGGTACAGGAAGAGGACATTCCTAAAACCGCATTTAGAACAAGGTATGGTCATTATGAATTTACTGTCATGCCATTTGGTTTAACCAATGCCCCAGCTGCATTTATGGACATGATGAACCGAATATGTAAGCCATATTTGGATAAATTCATAATTGTATTCATAGATGATATTCTAATTTACTCTAAGAATAAAGAGGATCATGCAAGACATTTGCATGCACTTTTAAGTCTGTTAAGAAAGGAAAAACTGTATGCTAAGTTTTCAAAGTGTGAATTTTGGTTAGAACAGGTACAATTTCTTGGACACCTAGTTAATCATGAAGGAATTCATGTAGACCCAACAAAAATCGAGGCAATTACGAAATGGAAAACCCCTGAGTCACCAACCGAGGTTAGAAGTTTCTTAGGATTGGCCGGTTATTATAGAAGATTTATTAAAGATTTCTCTAGAATAGCCATTCCCTTAACTAAGTTAACTTGTAAATCTGTTAAGTTTGAATGGGGAATAAAACAAGAAGAAGCCTTTAGAATTCTTAAGCAAAGATTAACCCATACACCAATATTAGCATTACCAGAAGGAACTGAAGACTTTGTAGTCTATTGTGATGCTTCTAAATTAGGTTATGGATGTGTATTGATGCAACGCCAAAAGGTTATAGCATATGCATCTAGACAACTTAAGAATCATGAAGAGAATTATTCAACCCATGATTTAGAATTAGGAGCTATAATTTTTGCTCTTAAGATTTGGAGACATTACCTTTATGGTAGTAAGTTTACCATATTCACTGATCATAAGAGTTTAAGGTATGTTTTCGGACAAAAGGAGTTGAATATGAGACAAAGACGCTGGATGGAATTTCTTAGTGACTATGATTGTAATATCCAGTATCATGAAGGAAAAGCAAATGTAGTGGCAGATGCTTTAAGTAGAAAGTATTATGAAAAGCCAAAAAGGGTACGTTCTCTTAAATTAAATCTGCAAGTAGATTTAAATGATCAGATAAGAGAAGCACAAGAATCAGTAATCAAGGATGATTCTGAAAAATTAAAAGGTATGTTAAAAGAATTAAAACAAGGAACAGATGGAATTTGGAGGTTCCATGAAAAGAGAATGTGGATACCTAAATTAGGAAACCTGCGTAATCATATATTAGAAGAAGCTCATAAATCTAAATATACGATGCATCCAGGAAGTGATAAAATGTACCAGGATTTAAGGAAAAATTTCTGGTGGATAGGAATGAAAAAGGACATAGCAACCTATGTTTCTAAATGTTTAACTTGCTCACAAGTTAAAGCTGAACATCAGAAACCCTCAGGTTTGTTACAGCAATTAGAAATGCCAGTGTGGAATTGGGAATTAATAACAATGGATTTTGTTACTAAATTACCCAAAACTAAGAAAGGAAATGATACAATCTGGGTGATTGTAGATAGACTAACCAAGTCAGCTCATTTTCTACCAATGAAAGAAACAATTAGTATGGAACAATTATCTAAATTGTATGTAAATGAAATTGTTTCTTTACATGGCATTCCTTTATCAATTGTTTCTGACAGAGATAGTCGCTTTACATCTCATTTTTGGTCAAGTTTCCAAAAGGCAATGAGAACTAAGATAAAGCTAAGTACGGCTTATCATCCACAAACAGATGGACAAAGTGAAAGGACAATTCAGACAATGAAAGATATGCTTAGAGCTTGTGTAATTGACTTTGGAGGTAATTGGGACGATCACTTACCTTTAATAGAATTTTCTTATAATAACAGTTATCACACAAGTATCAATGCTGCACCATTTGAAGCACTTTATGGACGAAAGTGTCGAACCCCAGTCTGTTGGGCAGAAATTGGGGAAAAGCAATTATCTGGACCTGAGATAGTGCAGGAAACAACTGATAAGATTATTCAAGTCAAGGAACGATTGAAAGCAGCACGTGATCGACAAAAGAGTTATGCTGATAACCGATGCAAGCCATTGGAATTTCAAGTAGGAGATAAAGTATTGTTAAAAGTCTCTCCTTGGAAAGGAGTGGTAAGATTCATCAAACGGGGAAAGCTAAGTCCCAGGTATGTTGGACCTTTTAAGATTATTAGAAGAATAGGACCTGTAGCCTATCAGCTACAATTGCCAGAGGAAATGGCAGGAATACATGATGTGTTTCATATATCAAATCTTAAAAAGTGTTTAGCTGATGAATCATTGATAGTGCCTCTTAAGGATATAGAGGTAAATGAACAACTCAAATTTGTAGAAAGACCTCTACAAATTGAAGACAGGAAAATCAAGAATCTCAAACATAAAAGACTAGTTCTAGTCAAAGTGAAGTGGGATTCCAAAAGAGGACCTGAGTATACATGGGAACTCGAATCAGAAATGAAAAGGAAATATCCACACTTATTTCAGTAGATCTTGAGGACGAGCTCTAAACAAGGTGGGGAGAATGTAACAACCCTCGGTAAAATCAATACCCTCATAATATTTCCGACTCTCTAATATACTATAAAATGTCTCCATATGTCTTTAATTACACCCCGTATGTGAAAACCGAGCCCAAATTATGTTATAGTTTATAAAAATAAAATAAAAATCTGAATTTAGAGCTGAGGCGGGCCGCGTAGGATCCCACCTCAAGCTCACGCGGGCCGTATTAAGACTAGATTGGACTCCGCTGACTTCTTTAGTTCATGCGGGCCGCTTCAACTTAAGCTTACATCAACGCGGGCCGCGAGAGACCTGTACACGCGATTGCACCAGAGGCCGACACGTGTCGACATCGTGGCGGACCTACTCAACGACTCAGCTAAGCTAGTCCGTTGACTCGCTTTGACGCGGGCCGCGTAAGCCCTGCTTGTCTTTCACGCGGGCCGCGACAGAACCCAATTTCACAAGTATAAATAGAAGGCATCAGTTTACGAATTCCGTCGCTCACATTTCATTCTCAATCTCGAAATCTCTGATATTGGAAGTAATATTTTGGGTATTATACCCCTAATTAGCGAGGTTCTGCTCCATTGTAAGTATTATAACCCTGGTTTCATAATAGTTACGCTGCCCGATTGATTTAGGGTTCCGTAACAACTGTCGTGGTTCTGCCCGACGTAGTTGTTGGAATGCCGTCTCGGGGAGGGTATTATTAATAATTTCAAAGGGTTATGGTACTAATCAATGTACATTTGTATAAATTATAGATTATAGCCAGGAAACCCTTACGAAAAGCCTAAGACAGCAATGTGAGTTATCCTCTTTTTGTTAATGTTTTTGGTAATGTTTTACCAAACCTTAAATGTTTTACCATGAAAATTAGCAGTGATTGAGTCTTTGTAGTTATTCAATTACTGCCGGTATGTTGGGGTTTTGTATACAAAATTTTGTACTACTTGCGAGTAGTAAGTCGGGATGACAATACGTTACCATTGGACAATGAGTTAGCCAATGGGTAATATGACCCACAAGTCAGGATTGATAGTACCAAATGGAGTAATTGTGTAGACATAAACAATGTGATCGCTCTCAATACTGTTCACTGTGACTTTAAACTTAATTAATTTGGGATTCACTCACCAGTATTTCCGACTGACAAATGTTTTTAAAACGCGTTTCAGGTAACCCAATGTGACAACCAATTATTAAAAGCCAGCTGGAGAGCACTGAAGGCTTGGGGATAATGTGGCTATAAAAGTTACCAAATAAACGGTGTTTTAAATTAAATAAAATAGGGTTTGTCCCTATAAATGTATTGTAATAAGAAACTTGGGTTTTGCCCTTGTTATTTATTAATATGAAATATGGTGGTTTTTACTCTGATAAACATTTCCTAACTACGGTCCTGATGTAAATTCCGCTGCGAGACTAATTAAAACTGATACCACCAAACTCTGAGATCACGTCCGCCCGTTCCCGGGGATCAGGGATCGGGGGTTGTGACATTAGAACACCTTAAAGTTATCGAGCGCTATATAAAAGAATCTCGCGCAAGGGAAGATGAGTCCCGCGCAAGAGAAGAATTAAATAAAGAAGAGATAATTGAAAGTGTAAAAATGGAAGAACAAATAAGTAAAAAACCGACACATGAGTTAAACAACGAAAAAGGTGAGTCCGTTAACGTTAAAATTCAAGAAGAGTCTAATTTTGAAGAAATTAATCTCTTGTCACCTTCTTTTGAAAATCATTGTTTAGTTCCAACTCATGCTAAGTTTTTAAAAGAGTTAAACACTAACACTAAAATTGACGAAACAGCAAGTGTTAAGTTAACTAATGATCAAACTTCGCTAATAAAAGAAGACCCATTTGAAATCAACATTACACCGGTTCCATGTTTTTTTCAAAATTCATTTATTAGTAATGTCACAATTGATAAAGATCTTTGTGTTAACATAATGCCTAACTACATTTTCGAAAAATTAAGTATTAGTGATTTTTCTCCACTTCAAATACCCATTTTTCTATCTAATCGGAAAATAATAAAATCAATCGGTGTAGTTGAGGATGTCTTGGTTCAAACAAATCAAATGGTAATCCCAACCGACTTTGTCATCCTCGATGACGCTCCTCTAGTGTTGGGACGACCCTTTGTAAAAACCCACGAAGCTTTGAGAAACCGGAAGTACAATAATCTACCTATTCAATTAGGGGCATTTAAAAAAAGTGTCGATCTTGAGCGATCAATGAAATATCCATTCGGCAATAATGACCCCCTAATTGAAGATGAAGATGAACCACCCGATACAAGTGAAAAGTTTGACCAGTTTGTTGAAGAAGAGGTCGCCATAGAACAAACTTTTAAAGTTCTTGATCAAAATGAGCAACCAAATAAGGAGTCTCCTAAAGACTCACCTCTTGAGCTCAAAGAACTTCCAAAAGGTTTGGAATATGCTTTTCTAGACAAAGATGGTAGATCACCTGTAATTATTTCATCTAAGTTAGATAGTTTAGAAAAAGAAAAATTAATTAATCTTTTGAAAAAACACAAAAATGCGATTGCTTGGAAGCTTGTAGATATTAAAGGAATAAGTCCTTCCATGTGCACGCACAAAATTTTAATGAATGATGACTACAAATCGGTAATACAACCACAACGTCGTGTAAATCCAAATGTTCAAGAAGTGGTTCAAAACGAAGTCATCAAGTTACTTGACGTCAGACTTATTTATCCTATCTCTGATAGTCCTTGGGTAAGTCCCGTCCAAGTTGTTCCAAAGAAAGGAGGTATGACGGTAATAACTAATGAAAAGAATGAATTAATACCAACGAGAACCGTCACAGGATGGAGAGTATGTATAGATTATAGACGATTAAATGAAGCAACAAGGAAAGATCACTTTCCTTTGCCCTTCATTGATCAAATGTTAAAAAGATTATCCGGTCATAAATTTTACTGTTTCTTGGATGGTTTTTTAGGTTACTTTCAAATCCCGATAGCACCCGAAGACCAAGAAAAGACAATGTTCACATGTCCCTATGGAACTTTTGCTTATCGACGCATGCCATTTGGTCTATGTAATGCCCCCGCAACATTCCAACGTTGCATGGTAGCCATCTTCCATGACATGATAGAAAAGACAATGGAAGTCTTCATGGACGACTTTTCTATTTTTGGGGATTCATACGACCAATGCCTCGATAACCTTGAACGAATGCTATCCCGATGTGAGGAAACTAACATCGCCCTTAATTGGGAAAAATGCCATTTCATGGTAACTGAGGGAATAGTACTCGGTCACAAAATCTCAAGCGAAGGAATGGAGGTTGATCGAGCAAAAATAGACACTATTTCTCGACTACCACCCCCATCCACCGTTAGAGCTATCAGAAGTTTCCTAGGGCATGCCGGATTTTATAGGCGGTTTATCAAAGACTTTTCTAAAATTTCAAGGCCTCTAACAAAATTACTTGAAAAAGATGCTCCTTTCATCTTTGACAAGGATTGCAATCAAGCATTTCTAACCCTAAAGGAAATGCTAGTCAATGCACCTATCATGATAGCACCTGATTGGAAATTTCCTTTCGAAATCATGTGTGATGCAAGTGACTTTGCGGTTGGAGCTATCTTGGGACAAAGAAAAGAAAAGCATTTTCACCCAATTTATTATGCTAGTAAAACACTTAACGATGCTTAAGAAAATTACACAACAACTGAAAAAGAATTACTAGCTGTGGTATTTGCTTTTGATAAATTTCGTTCTTATCTTGTTCTTTCTAAAACAATAGTCTATACAGATCATGCAGCCATTCGATATCTCTTCAAAAAGCAGGACGCAAAACCACGTTTGATTCGGTGGATTTTACTCCTCCAAGAATTTGATATTGAAATCAAAGACAAAAGAGGAGCAGAAAACACCGCGGCAGATCATCTTTCACGCTTAGAAGACCCAGCTTTAGAGGCAACCAGGGACGGGCAAATCAATGAAAAATTTCCAACGGAGTCCCTAGAAATGGTGAAATACAAAGAAGAACCATGGTACGCCGACTATGCTAACTACTTAGCTAGTGGTATAGTCGCTAAGGGTTGGCCACATCATCAAAGAAAAAAATTCTTTGCTAATGTGAAGCATTATTTTTGGGAAGACCCTTATCTTTTCAAAATGTGTGCCGACCAACTCATCCGACGATGCGTACATGGTAGCGAAGCAAGAAGAATTCTCCGCCATTGTCATGAAGGTCCATACGGAGGACATCATGGTGCCGCTAGTACCGCACGAAAGGTATTTGATTCAGGGTTTTATTGGCCAACCATTTACAAAGACGCCCAAAGTCTTGTCAAGATATGTGATGCTTGCCAAAGAACAGGTAATATTTCTTCCAAAAACGAAATGCCCCAAAATGGCATTCTTGTTTGTGAAATTTTTGATGTATGAGGACTCGACTTTATGGGACCTTTCCCACCGTCGAAAGGAAACAAATATATACTTGTGGCAGTAGATTACTAGTCTAAATGGGCCGAGGCCGAGGCACTTCCAACAAATGATGGAAGAGTCGTGGTAAGATTTCTGAAAAAATTATTCTCAAGTTTTGGTACACCTAAAGTCTTAATAAGTGATAGAGGTACCCATTTTTGCAACCATCAACTTGAAATTTTTTTAACAAGATATGGGGTCTATCACCGGGTCTCAACAGCATATCACCCTCAAATAAACGGACAAGCCGAAGTGACTAATAGAGGTTTAAAACGAATACTTGAAAAAACCGTAGGGTTAAATAAAAAGGAATGGGCAAATAAATTAGATAATGCTTTATGGGCTTTTCGAACTGCTTATAAAACAACAATAGGTACAACCCCATATAAGCTAGTCTATGGAAAAAGCTGTCATTTGCCAGTAGAAATTGCACACAAAGCCTACTGGGCAATTAAAAATGTAAACTTAGATTTAGAATTTGCCGGTAGAAATCGATTTTGTCAACTAAATGAATTAGACGAACTTAGGAATTATGCATACTCAAACTCTGAAATTTATAAGGAAAAAATGAAAAACTTGCATGACAAACATATTAAACCTAATGAATTTCGAGTAGGAGACCAAGTTCTTTTGTTTAATTCATGACTTCGATTATTTCCTGGTAAATTAAAGTCTAGGTGGTCAGGACCATTTTCCATCACCCATATTTTTGTGACAACCGGTGATTTACGGCTCTTAATTACGTGATTAACAAGTGATTAATGTGATAATAAATAGCGTTTACAGCGCAAATTAACTTAATTAGGCCTTTGGAGTGCCTAGGAACGCTTATTCGACTATACAGTGCGCGTGTGGTGATTTACGGGAAATCTGCTGAATATTACGCGACAACGAACTGATACCGTACAAAATACTGACAACGCCGACAAGTATGAAAGTTACATGAAAATTTTATGCTCATGAAATTAATTTTGTGAATTTATTGGGATTCCGTGCGACACAAATGCAAACGTAGACTAAAAACGCGATGGTAGGAAACGCATCGGCAACGAAACGAAAGCGACGGAGACGCCTGTCACCTTCAGAACCTACATTTTACGCTATATTTAGCTCCGTAATCAAATTTTAACTATCGTAGTTGAAACCGGATGGAAAACGCATTAAAGCGACAATCGATGCACTCTACGTAAATTTTCAACGTGACCGATGATCAAACGCGTCAAACAATGATTATTGATACTACTTTACATATTTATAAACTTGAAATTTTAATTTATGTATTACGAGAAATTCGGGTTACAAAAAACGGGTTCGTAGGAACGAGCGGGGCACTTTACACGCAACTTTGGGCTTGTGGGCCTTGGGCCCAAGCCCAAAGCCCACTTCTCATGACCTTAGTATATAAAGGGGTCCATACCTCTAAATCTTGTTTCATTTTATGCAGACATTCGACAATCAGACAACATACACACTCTCATATGGTCTTTCACTCTCCGGCGACATAACCGGCGGAGCCGGCCGGTGTGCGGCGGCGCCGCCGCCGGTGGCGGAGCTCCGGCAGCCCTCTTCTCCGGCCATACACCCCCTTCACCCTCTGTTCTCCTTCGATCTACACCCCCACCCCCTTTGCGATTTTGAAACGGACCACCACCACCACTAACCGGTGGTGGTGCGGCGGTGCGACACAGAGAGAGACGGAGAGAGAGACTGAGAGGCGAGAGAGAGAGAGAGAACCGGCGGTCGAAGACTCGGACCGCCGGTCGGTCCATTTACCCGGTGGTCGGTGTTAAAAGTCCAGCGGTCCAAGACATTATCCGACGAGTCTCTGGTAGGAGATTGGTTTTACTCTCCAATTCTGTTCAATGAAGATGATGATGAGTTCCTGTTTCCGTCAACCGCAGGCGGTGGTGGTCAGCGGCGGTCCGAGACTCAGACCGGCGGTCCTTGTCTCGGCCCGGCGGTCTTCATTTTTGTCCGACAAATTTCCGGTAAACTCACCCCTGTTCTTTTATTTTATTTGTTTTTTTTTATGATGATAATGACCGGTTTGTTCGGGTTTCGGGTTCGACTCGGGACAGCCGTGGCTCAGGTTATCTGACTGGGCTGTGGTTCACCTGGTGGTTCAGCGGGTTCAAGATTTGTGTCTTTCAAGTGGGTTTATGGTTTAACTCGGTTCAACTCGGCGTAACTCAGTTCAACTCGGTACGACTCAAGTGTATGTCAGCTCGACTCAGCCCAACTCGGTCAACCGAGTCAACTCAGCCGGTCAACCCGGTTGACTCGGTCAACTCAGCGAGTCAACTCGGTTGACTCGGTCAACACAGTCGACTTTTCAGTCTTTCGACACGAGATTTGGTAAAGTATTAATATCGAGATTAATAATTACGATTTACTATAGTTTTTAATGGATTACGTGATATACGAGCTCTCGAACCGAACAATTTAGTAAATTTTTAGTTAAGGATTTACTTGGAATTACTTATTGTCGTGCTTATAAATTGAATATATACATACACTGTTTGAATCTTGATTGAATTTTTATAAAATAACGAAAACTTGTGTTGTCGGGGGCGTCCAAAAACAGAGGAAACTCTGCCCGTTTTTCGAGAAAAATCCGTAATATACAACGCGTGTTATCATAAAATAAATCTATCAGATTCAAATAATATTTTATAAAAGCAAATACAAATATAGAATTCCTACGACGACACTTTACTACTTTCGAAAACAACGATACGAAAATGATTTCAACGACAAATAAATATAGTTACAATATTTATTTTAAGCTTCAAAAATTCGACAATCTGATATAAAATCAATATAATTATTTATATTGTTTTAAAAGCCGATAAACCGATTTCGACTATACAAATACATATAGTTTGCATATGTATTTCAAAATTCAAATGCATATAATACGACTTCTTTTACTAAAATAAATATAGTATATATATTTATTTCTACTATCAAACAACATGACTTCGCATTATTAAAACATAGTTATATGTTTATTTCAAATACCAAACGACGGGAGTTCGTTTTATGAAAATAAATATAGCTTATATATTTATTTTAAATATCGTACAACACGAGTTCTTTTATAAAATAGATATAGTTCGTCTATCTATTTCAAACATCAAGCGACTCGTATTCATTTATAAAAATAAATATAATTATATATTTATTTTCAAACACAAACAACTTGATGGTGCTTATGTAAAATAAATATAACTTTTATACTTATTTCAAACGCCGAAACATCATATACGCATATTTTGGGCAAACATATATACAAGATGTAATATATATATAAGCGTATTATATATTACTTTCATGCGAACGTTCTAAATACACAAGCGACTTCTCGGAACGACTAACATTATTATGTCGATATATTGATATTTTTGTATAAATATTTATATATGTCGAATTTCTCAAAAACTAAGTACTTTCTAGACTTAGTAAATTATTAACGGTATCAAACGAGACTTAACGCGTATAGCTTCTTCGTTTCATCTAAGTTAACAACTTACCGTTGAATCGTTCGGTTAACGATTCGGTAGAGCTCGATGACACGTAGTTTAGTTACTGCGTTTATTTAGAAACTTATAAGATATTCCGTGTTAGGAATATTGTAGAATGCACGCTAGCGAGTCTCGTCTTGGAAACGACATCACGAAGTCGTAATTAGCTAGCTTCGCACAAGTCAATTCAGGTGAGTTCATAACCCCATCTTTTTACGGTTTTACATTTTTATAAATGTTTTCGGGGTGGAAAGACATGCACGTTTTGCAGAAAACACACAAAGTTCTCGATGAACAAAGACTGCATATTTTAGACAAAGCACGTTTTGCAAGAACATACAAAGCTTTTGAACGAACGAAAACTCATATTTCTAAATCATATTACGAATGGATTTCGAGGAACTCAAATGGTTTACGAATGGATTATACTAAATATACCGGTTTTTTTTTACAAAACAAATGCGTATTATCGAAATGTGAATGATTTTCATGACTAGGGATGGATCGTCTGGTGATAATATAGAGAGACTGGGGAGTTAGCCTTAGAGGCTGGGGAGGTTCAGCCTTAGAGGCTGGGGTAAAATACATGTTACGAATGTTTAAACGATATGAAATGAACTATTAAATCATGTGAGCATAGATTAAATTTGAAATGCCATAAATTCTTAATTAGGGACGAAGGTTAGATCTAACGGGTACGGCCGAACCCCACTCATGGTACTTGTGACCACTTGAGTGCTTCGGTGTCCCAGTCGAGGTGAATCGACACAGTCGAGGTGAATCGACACAGTCGAGGGTAATTGACACAGTCGAGGTTAATTGACACAGTCGAGGAAAATCGACAAGGGTATAAGCCTACTCATTCGAGTGCTCCCTATGCTTTCACATGTTTTAATCTCCTTGCAAAACCTTAATTTAATTTGTTCATGAATGCTTTTCATACCGGGGTTTTACAAATTAAATACCATGTTTTATACAAATTCAAAGCATAGGATTATGCGGGCATGATCTCATCCGTACAAGTGGGCACATGGTATTTGGATACCATGGGCACTTAAAAACCATCAAAAATGACCCATAGATTGATCAAAACCAGGTGCAAGGGGTGTGGAACAGCTGCTAATAGCTGGAAACAGATTTTGCAGATCTGGGCCTCTCACACGGCCAGCGTAGCCCAACATCATAACTCACGTGGCCCGCCTGGGCAATGTTTCCAGAATTGACAGATTAGCCCCTGCACTTGAGAAACATGCATTTCGGCTCATTTTTGACACGTTTATGCCCTGTTAACCTCATTTCAAGGCTCTAAAATGAAGTTAAAGTATAGGGAACTCAAAACATGCTCAAAAATATCTCGGATGTCGGTTCGTTTGGCCGTACGGTTACGTTGTTCGGTTAATTATGACGGAAGTCGTAACGAACGCAAAAACGATCCAAATTAAGCGACGAATGGAATTTTATCATGTCAAACACTAAAATAAAATATTTTAATGCTTACATGAATTTTTTGGATATTCGGATATATTCAGAACGTAAGATATGCGCGAAAATGCAAACTTGTGTACTTTTTGACGCTTTTAGTCCCTATTGATCAAGAAAGTTTATTTTAGCATACCGAACCCCTCAAAGCCTATTTCTAAGCTATGTAAAGGATATTTAGGGTATGTTTGACTTATGATCAAGTTCCAGAATGTTCGTTACTATACAAATCGGTATAGTTTCACAGTTTGACACAATTAGTCCCTGTGATCGAACAAACTTGATTTCAACATACCAAACCATCCAAAACTTATTCCTAAGTTATGTGAAGGTTATTTAAGGTATGTTATTTTACTATTCCAGAGTGTTCGTAGCATTAAACTGGTTATATTTATGCATCAGTGCGCGTATAACCTTCCAGAAAGCGATTTAAGGCTTGAAATCGAACAAGAATCGATATGTGCAAATGATACACATATTTTTACAAAATCCCATGTATGAAATATAATATTTCATTGGTTTGGTATTTGTTTGATGGTTGAAGTGACACAGGTGTCACATTACAGGTACCCAGTGACTCAGGAGCTTGCAACTTGGGGATGTGTAGTGGTCGTCTTAACCCGTGTGTTGGGTTCTATAATAAACTTAAACTATGAACTTTGTTTGAACTGTTTTTCCTATGCTTCCGCTATTTACCTAGACTGCTATTTGAACTTAAAACTTTTGAACTTTAATTATGGTAATTACTGACCCTTGTGGTTGGTGAACATTATTACGATTATTAATTGAATGCTTAGTATAATTGGTGGCTGGATCCAGGTCAGTCACACGCCTCGCGGTAGTACTCCGCATGTGGTTTTTGAAGGTGTGACAGTAGGTTTGTACCTCTCTTTGCTCACTTCTCTCTCTGTGAGATCGGGCTTCTTTGCAGGCCGCTTCAGCCTCCGCCTTCTCCTTCTTTAACTTTTCAACCTCCACCCTGAGATTGTTAATATTATTCCGGAGACCCATCTTCTCATTGTTGTCCTTCTCATAAATCTCTCTCCAACGTTTACACTCTTCTAAAAGAAGAGCGGCTTCAGCCTTAGCTTTCCTTTTCCACCCGCAGCAGACCACTCTTTAGTTTTCTGCTCGCTCGCAAACTTGGCTTGATCAGCCTCCAACTTAGCTGATGTGTGTAAAATGCAACATATAAATTACATCAAATGAGGAATAAAACTAACCCTTTTTTACTGATAATGTTGGAAAAAGTGTGCTTTTGTCTTCCTTTTGTATTTTCAGGACTAAATGAGTGTAAATGAACAAAAGGAGCAAATATGCAGTGGAATCTAACATAAATACAAGGAAAGGAATAAACGTGGCATACCTGACCCCTCGACAGCATCTTCCCAAGAAAAAACAAGCAAACAGAAGGCTAAACACGCCCCGTGCCCAGCGGACACGGGGGCGTGGCCAGTTGTCTGCAGAAAGGATAAAGCTTTAGAAGCTTTTATTCCTGACACGGGGGCGTGCCCAGCTCAACACGGGCCGTGGTCAACGCTAAGATTCGCAGAATCCAAGCAAATCTTGATAGTACAGATACGCTTCTGCACACGGGGACATGCCCAGCGGACACGGGGGCGTGTGGAGCTAATGCAGACAAAGTGCAATTAATGAAGAAAGAGAATAAGGATGGAACGGGCCATGGCCAGCGGAAACGGGGCCGTGTCCGGGTTTCTGTACAGGCTATAAATAGGGGTGCTTGGTTCACTTCAAAGGCATCCCTTGGCAAACCACCTCTCTACCACTTCACCCACACTCAACCACCATCACAACACCCACATCCACCACCATCATACATCATCCATCTAGAGTGTGTGTAGTAGTCTCGGGATCCAAGATTGATAGTAAGAGTTCTTGACAATCAAAGGCCATGTTTGCCTAAGTCTCTTACATCACTTGGTGAAGACAAGCATTTAGTGTAATACTTTTGATTTTTAATCTTTTCGCACTTTTTATTTGGTTTTGTATTAATGACTTTAATAACTAGTTTCTTATGTTGAAGGTGAAACTTCCTTATCATTTGTCAGTGGTGTCTTGGCGTTATTTTACTCTCTATATAAAATAAAAGATTTAAACCATTCATATCTCTACGGTCTATATAGAGATATGTTGGCTACCTGGTCGGGGGTTAAGGGAATGGTTTGGTAAGGTTCTTGCCTTGTTCAGTGTATAGATCCTGCAAGGACCTGGGTCAAGCTTACTAGGACCTCCTTTAATACCCACTGGTATTGGATGGCGGGGATACGAATGGCTTGATCCCCTCATATGTAAACTACTATTAATACATTAACCCGGTTATTTGGGATTGTATCCCTGCTGACTCAAACCACTTAGCAGAGGGTAACGTCACCTTCAAAAGAGGAGCCTACCACATTACGCATTAATAACTTAATTAATTATCTTCCAATATTCCAACCCTTTAGGATTGTATCCTTGATGACTCAAACTACTGGGTTGAGGGTAACGCCACCTTCAAAAGAGGGGCCTACCACATTACGCATTAATAACTTAATTAATTATTTTCCAATATTCCAACCCTTTAGGATTGTATCCTTGCTGACTCAAACTACTGGGTTGAGGGTAACGTCACCTTCAAAAGAGGGGCCTACTACTATAACTAAGATAATCTCTTAAAAAGTGCAAAAGTGCGGAAATCATCAAAGGTTACACTAAAGGCGAGTCGGATCCAAGTGATTCATCTTGTCTATCTGTTTTTATTTTATTATTATTTTCAGTAATTTTAGTTTTTATTTTCATATTTAAAACCTTTTTCCAAATTTTTGATTTGATTAGACGTTGAGGATAAACTGGTAGTAAAAGCTCTTGTGTCCTTGGACGACCTCGGTATCTTACCAACGCTATACTACGCTCACGATGGGTGCACTTGCCCATATGCGTGTTTAGTGTTAGTAAAATATCGTGTTTTATAAATTTAAAACTTGATTAAAGTGTTAAAAAGGGCTTAAAATATACATAAAAATATATCGCACTACACGCACATCATTAGCCCTCAGCAGGGCAACCCTTGCTTTCTCTTCATTAGCTTCTTTCTTGGACGCTTCAAAAGCAGCCCATTCTTTATGCATACTACGCCACTCGCACACGATACGGTGGGTGGTGGAAGTGGAGCTGGCGGTTTCCTCAAGATAAGCATGATAAGTTTGATCATGGGAACGCTCTTCTTGAAATTTAACCTCCGCGAGAGGGAAAACACCTTGTAACCAATCACGGCAAATCTGCCAATCAGAAAAGGTATCGCCTTGCTTGAGCTTCCATACAGGCGCATGAATATCGGAATCTCTCTTTTCAGAATAATATCTACAATAGTAATCCCCCAGGGTTTCCTCTGGGCTGATGGGAGAGTCTTCCTCATCATGAGTAAAAAAACCCTGATCACCAACTGGGCTCTTTTCAACATTCACAGGCGCAGAAGTAGTGGCAGATAAAGGAATAGTTATTACTGAGTCCTCCTAAATGTATTTCCTTTTCTCAGGCTCGCGCGCCACAATTTCAGAAGACTTAGGCTTGGTAACACCAGCATCCACAGCCTCTGTTTCCACAACCTTCTCTGCCTCTAGCTCAACTTCGACAGGCTTCTTGTCACACCCCGATATTTCCACATATTACCGGTGGGCCCGGCGGGGAGTATCGTGACGTAGTTGATATCATCATAGTCAATACACACAATATAATAGCACAGCGGAAGGCTTGGTGAATAAACTATTAGAAACCATAATGTCTGAGTGTTCGAGTGACAGAATATATAGACTGGAATGTAATAAGATCCACAGGCGGATCATAAATAAATACAAAGAAACAAAATAACAGACTTCAGGTATCTACGGATTTGCAAGATCCTCTTATGACACCTAATAGCTCCAGCCTATTACGAGAGGTACATGTCAAATCAGTCTTTAAGAAAATACGTCAGTTTACACTGCTAAATACAATTAACTGACTCTTTTTGAAAACATTTATGAAAATTGATTTAAGTGCACATGGCACAAATCTTGTATAACTTGGGACAATTATTTAAATATAATCTTGTATACAGAATTACATGTTTGTCTTACAATTGGGGCCGGTTGGAAGCCGGTCGTGATTAACCGACTCACCACTTATAGAACCCACAAAGGAGTTATCCCCAACATGTGGGTTTATATTTTAGCATTTGTATCTGTCAGGTGTATGCCTACACCCCGTGCATAGGTCATGGCCATTTTCAAATGAAATGAGCCGAGGATATCTGTCACACCCCGACCACGTGTAACATACAAAACGTGGCGGAAACGTCGGGGAGTGTTGTAACAGAATTAATGTTTCATAACCATGGATACCAAAAAGTGTTTCGTTTTATTAAACATTGAATAATTACATCGTCTGGAAATCTAAATACACAATTTAAACATAGTCTATCATTGTTATTGAGTCACTAAGGCCTTGTCCAGTCCTATGTGAGCATGCATCCTATCAATCGATATCTTTCAACAATACCTGAAACACATGTGAAAACGAGGTCAGCAAAGAAATGCTGGCGAGCACATAGGTTTTGTGAAAATAAGATTCATGACTTCTGTTTAAGAAAATGTTTAGTCATGAACCTTGTAATTTGCTTTGTCTTTGTAAATCATTTGAAAAATAATAAGTTCAGATGATATGTATAAATAAGAGAATAATGCATGATTAAATGAATAACCATGTAAAATGAGTTTGTATAAGATAAGTTGTTTGTAAATCAATGTCTTGTGAAAAGTATGTTACTTGTATAAAATGTTCTATGTTTCAAACTGAAATGATTCAAATAACGCTACAATATGTAATACCATACAAACACTTATATATAGGAAGTACCAGCGGCGTATCCACCATGCTTGTATCATTTTACACACGCCTCGTTACTTAATCACTTACTCAAACCAAACTACCGAAGTAAAATGTTCATGTCCAATGTAAATCATGTAATATGTATAACCAATGTCAAAAGTGTTTGTGTCAAATGTAAACCATGTAATGTATAGCCAAAATGATATGTATGGCTAGTGAAATGCATCAACTAAACCATAGGTGAAACGCACAAAACAAAGTATTGAAGTAAAACTTGGTTTAAATCAATACTATGTTTCGTGGAAATGCATGATCAAATGTAAATCATGTCCAAATGTTTACCCAATCGTTAAAACATTTTGTGAAATCGTTCAAATTGTTCTTGTTGTTTTAATCGTTCAAATCGTTCTTGTTTTAATCATTCAAATCGTTCTTGTTTTAATTGTGAAACTACTTAATGGTCGATTTTCTAATAACATTCAAACCTTCTTGACTCGTTCATTGTTCCAACTCGTTCTCGTTCTTAACAAACCCTTACCAAAGGGTAAATTAATAATTACAGATTCAGTCGTTACCCAAAATACCCACACATAACCATGGGTATAGAGAATAACGGGATTTGTCAGATCCTATGGTACCATAACCTAATACTGGTCGGCTTGATCATTGCTAATGAATGTCATTGGTTATGTAACTACAACCAACAAGTTTGTTCACTTTATTGAAATCGTTCTTGAAACCATTGTAATTGTTTTTGAAACCATTGTGATCGTTATTGAAATCATTGTTAAGACATTTAGCACATATGAGTCACCCCAAAATAGTTGAAAACAGTAAAAGAGGGGAATAATGTACTCGCCTGAGAATGCTTAGAGGTCTTGAACAACAACCAAACAAAAGTTATGTACAAAAGTTTAGGTTACATAAGCTTAATTACCAATTATACATGAAAAGGGTATTTTGGTAATTTACCTAAGGCACATAAACCACCTATCATAAAACTACTTAAACGATGTGACCATAAGGTATAACCTCGGAAGGTTATTCCCTATACACTATGGTCACCTAATGTATTTGGTCGGATCCTAATGATCGACCAAACTGGGTCGGGTTCGAAGGTATAAGCGATTTATCAGATCGCTTACCCTTACGACCCTAGACAACGTGGTAATCAGTAGGCATAGTCCCAAGGGACTATGACCATCGTGATTACAATCAAGTTACGAAGTTCAAACGAACTTCGCATTGACCATAAGCTGGTCAATGCTGAAAGTCAAACAAAGTTTGACTTTCGGACTCGAAAAGCAATAAAAGAATGAAAAGAACGAAAGAATACTTACGAATGGTCCCCGAATGCTAATCTAGATCGAAATAACTCAGGTATGAAACAAAGGTTCCAACTTAGAGTCTATAAGATCAGATTCTAGTGGTTTTGAAGCAATGGGGGGTGGGGTATTTATAGTTTTCGGTCCACCGTTAAGATCATTTCATGGAAACCATGCTTTAATCGCATCCGTACAAGTGTCGGAACCTTATGGTAGCTAAAAATGATCCTTATCAGCTGACTAAGCATGTGTGAGTGTGTGGTTGTGAATCAAACAGCTGCAATCTGCTATTAGATGCAGTTAATCTGGTCAGGAAGTCGGACGCGGCCCGCTTCAGGATCAGGCAAAGCTCAGGCGGGCCGCCTGGAGCTTCTGATCAGAAAATATGTTCCATTTTGACAGTTTCAGTCCCTGCACGTGTTTAAGGCCATTTCCGACACTTCTAAGGCCCGTAAAGCCAACTTTAAGGCCCTAAAATGATGCCTAAACATTGTGGACATGAAACATGCTCAAAAATATGCTGGAGGTTGGTTCGTTTGGCCGTACGAACGCGATGTTCGCTTAATTACGACGGAATGCGCACAAGCGTGAAAAACGATCCAAATGACGCGACGAATGGATTTTTCTTATGCCGAACACTAAAATAAAATATTTTAGTGCTTACATAAATTTTTGGATGTCCGAATGTATTCTGAACGTAAGTTATGCGCGAAAATGCAAACTTGTGCACTTTTTGACACTTTTAGTCCCTGAATGACCCAAAAGTTTATTTTAGCACACCGAACCCCTCAAAGCCTATTTCTAAGCTATGTAATGGATATTTATGGTATGTTTAACTTATGGTCATGTTCCGGAATGTCTGTTACAGTTCAGATTGGCATACTTTCGCAGTTTGTCAAATTTAGTCCCTGTAGACGAATTAACTTGTTTTTTTGCCATACCAAAGCCTTCAAAACTTATTTCTAAGTTATGTAAAGGTTATTTAAGGTATGTTAAGCCAATGTCACTATTCCGGAGTGTTCGTTGCATTAAACTGGTTATATTTACGCATCAGTGCGCGTATAACCTTCCAGAAAGCGATTTAGAGTTTGGAATTAAACAAAAATTGATATGTGCAAATGATACACATATTTTTAACAATCCCAAGTATGAATTACAATATTTCATTTGTTTGGTATTTGTTTGATGGCCGTGGAGGCACAGGTGTTACAGTCTCCCCTACTTTAGGAAATTTCGTCCCGAAATTTAATTAGAGGAAACCTGTGAGAGCTTGAAAGCATGAAGTTGAAAAGATCGAACAACATTGGTTAGGTTTCTGAACTTCTAGTAACCTTAATAACATTATGCTTGCAATGTAAGAGGGACACTTATATACAAGTATATGAAGCGCCATTGGTGCGTCCACCGTACCCCCATTACATCGTTCACATCTTGTTATTGTTGTCACTATCGGTTCTTACACATAGTAAACCTTAATGGGTTTCTGTGCACTAAATTTCATAATTATGTACGCGTCCATAATTAGACAATTCCTTGCACAGTTTACACAGTCTATTTTATAACGTGTAGGGTAAAACCAAATGAAAAATCCTGTGATGCGTGTGACTAGACCGCCATAGAGTCCTTTTAATTAAATCAATAAATGATCTAAATAGACTATCAAGGAGTCTGTTCAGCTACATCACTAGATGTCGTTCTTTAACCAAATTGTGAATCAATCTTTTAGACTAGACCACTAAAAGGATCTCTCTTCGAGTCATGAAATGGTACTATATAATCCCAAGGGTCTTAACTACCACGTAGAAGCCCATTAAGGATTTAAGGTAGTACCTTTTGAATATCCTACTATGAATCCCTTATATATAGATATAAAAGATTCTATGAGGATTTTGAAAATCGGATCATACAAAAACATAAAGGAGAACACATAACACGTAATCACATAATCGCATAATCGTTTAATTTGTTATCTTTTGACACGGGTATTTAAAGCATACTGGGAACCAAATCCTTAATTGCAGCAATTTGGATGGATCCACAAGAATACCCTGTTTGTTGACTACATGACCCAAAAAAAACTGAACTTCTTTAAGCCAAAATTTCCTCTTGGAGGATTTAGCGAAAAGTTTGTTTCTTCTTTAGGGGTTCCAATGTCAACGAAGGTGTTGATCGTGATCGGCTCGGGATATGAATAGATCAAGATGTCATTAATAACAATGACGAACTGATCCAAATAAGGCTTGCAGACTCTATTTATTAAGTCCTTGAAGATGGCTGGAGCATTTGTCAACCCAAAAGACATGACTGTAAACTCGTAATGGCCATACTTCGTGCAGAAAACCGTTTTGGGAATATCTTCTTTGAGAATACAAAGTTGATGATATCCAAAACGCAAATCGATCTTGGAAAAGCATGAAACGCTATGCAGTTGATCGGAGAAATCGTTGATTTAAGGTAGGGGATATCGATTCTTGATGGTAAGCTTACTAGGCTTACGTTAATCGATATACATTCGAAAAGATCCATTTTTCTTTTCACAAAGAGGACAGGAGTTTCTCCAAGGTGAAAATTTCGGACGGATGAATCCTTTATCAGACAACTCTTGAAGCTGTTTTGATAATTCTTGCATCTCGAACGGTGCAAGACGATAAGATACTTTAGATTTAAAAGAAACAAGTGTTTGAGGTTCTTAGGGAGATCACAAGTGATCATAAAAATGACAGAACCACACGAGTAGTTTTGTCTTTGTGTTGACATCATAAGGTTGGATCAAACATTCATACAATTGCATTAGTTAAAAATAAAACCACAAATTTTTATTTATATAATAACCGCATTGTCTTTAAATGTTACAAGATAACAACCAGAGGAAATACAAAATGCTAATTGTTCACTCCTTCATCATTGAGTGCCTCATTGATGTTAAACACTCGACCACGTGCTGGATTCACATTGACGTTGACGTTCGCATTTGGGTTTGCGTTAGCATTTGCATTCATCAGTCTCGGACAGTTGTGGCGGAAGTGACCAATCTCTCCGCAGTTGAAACATGACCCCAGTGGGAATCTCGCAGCATTCCCTTGAACCGGAGCTTGAACCTGAGCAGCCTGATTTTGTCCCAAACGACAAACATTGGCCAAATGCCCAAGTTTACCACACGTCGTGCATTGCCAGCAAGCTTGTTGTACCGCGTGATGACCGTTGCAGCGTGCACAATGAGGTGCGGTACCGACATATGCTTTCTTTGCAGGTGGCTGAGCTGGTGGGTTCCGCAGGTTCTGAGCAGTCTGTGCTGTAACAGCAAAGTTCTGAACACCCTTTCGCTTTCTTGATTTTTTTGACGTCTCACCTTCCTTACCCTTCTTGTTTTGACCTTTCTTGCTATCCTCCTTGTCAGACCCCTGCTTCTTACCCTTGTCACCCTTTCTGTGTAACCTATTCTTCCGAATCTGCGACTCAGTCAATGTCGCAGCTAACTCGATCGCCTGACGGAGTGTGGTAGGGCTACTACCAGTAAGGATGTCTTGTACCGAGTCAGGTAGGCCGTCGATGTACCTTTCGATAGCCTTGTCGAGTGGGGTAACCATTGTTGGGCAAAGCAGACTCAACTCCTCAAACCTATCAGTATACGCCCTGTGCTCACCACTATCTTGCTTCAACTCATCAAATTCCTTCTCCAAAGCTCGCTGCTCATGACGAGGACAGAATTCCCTCATCATAAGGGCCCTAAGTTCAGCCCATGTCTGTGCTAGAGCAACTTCTGCACCACGATCCCTCAAAACCCCGTTCCACCATGTGAGAGCCCTCTTCTGAAACACACTCGAAGAAAACTCGACCTTGTGATTGTCAGGACACTGCACGTGGCGGAAAGTATTCTCGATGCTCTCGAACCATTGAAGAAGCCCAGTCACTCCTTCAGAACCACTAAACTTGAGTGGTTTAGCCTGGTTAAAATCCTTGTATTTGCATGGAACATTGTTGTTGTTGTTGGCTTGGTTCCATTGAGCAAAGAGGTTTGGGAATGGAGCAGCCATTTGCTGCGCAATGATTTCTGCCAATTCGGCAGTCGCTATCTGGCTTTCGCGTCGAGGAGGCATTCTAAAAGAGGAAACATGAAAGGAAACGAGTGAGAGAATTAGACGAAAAGAATGAGATGAAACAAATCTGATGAAAGCAAGGATAGTGGTCATTTGTTTGTTACTACAAAGCAACAAACGACCTCGGTGATTAATCAAAGTAAATAGGTCAAAAATAATGTATCGCGAAGACATGCTCGCCTATAAGTGAACACTCATCCCAAGAATTCCCAGGTAAGCACAACTGGTCTCGCGTCTGATGAGATATATACGAAGTGCTTGCCTAGACAGAAAACCCAGAATACAGGCATTCACCCTTCCAGTTTGCACGTGTTCACATTATTTAAAACCCAAAACCTTGACGAGATTTTGAAAACTCAAAGGGGTTCAAAACCATATAACAGAGGGTTCAAAACCTTATAATCAATCATCCTAGAACAGATGATTAGTTTTCAAAGCGGTTTTAAATTTTATGTTCTTGTTGTGGTCGTCGCCTAAGGATAGGTGACGGTATTGTTTTATGACTAAACGCAAGTAAACTCGCGATAGGGTCCTAAGAAGGTTATAGACTAGGTCAAAGCATTACTAATAACCTAATTCCCTATAACCATTGGCTCTGATACCATCTTTTCTGTCACACCCCGACCACGTGTAACATACAAAACGTGGCGGAAACGTCGGGGAGTGTTGTAACAGAATTAATGTTTCATAACCATGGATACCAAAAAGTGTTTCGTTTTATTAAACATTGAATAATTACATCGTCTGGAAATCTAAATACACAATTTAAACATAGTCTATCATTGTTATTGAGTCACTAAGGCCTTGTCCAGTCCTATGTGAGCATGCATCCTATCAATCGATATCTTTCAACAATACCTGAAACACATGTGAAAACGAGGTCAGCAAAGAAATGCTGGCGAGCACATAGGTTTTGTGAAAATAAGATTCATGACTTCTGTTTAAGAAAATGTTTAGTCATGAACCTTGTAATTTGCTTTGTCTTTGTAAATCATTTGAAAAATAATAAGTTCAGATGATATGTATAAATAAGAGAATAATGCATGATTAAATGAATAACCATGTAAAATGAGTTTGTATAAGATAAGTTGTTTGTAAATCAATGTCTTGTGAAAAGTATGTTACTTGTATAAAATGTTCTATGTTTCAAACTGAAATGATTCAAATAACGCTACAATATGTAATACCATACAAACACTTATATATAGGAAGTACCAGCGGCGTATCCACCATGCTTGTATCATTTTACACACGCCTCGTTACTTAATCACTTACTCAAACCAAACTACCGAAGTAAAATGTTCATGTCCAATGTAAATCATGTAATATGTATAACCAATGTCAAAAGTGTTTGTGTCAAATGTAAACCATGTAATGTATAGCCAAAATGATATGTATGGCTAGTGAAATGCATCAACTAAACCATAGGTGAAACGCACAAAACAAAGTATTGAAGTAAAACTTGGTTTAAATCAATACTATGTTTCGTGGAAATGCATGATCAAATGTAAATCATGTCCAAATGTTTACCCAATCGTTAAAACATTTTGTGAAATCGTTCAAATTGTTCTTGTTGTTTTAATCGTTCAAATCGTTCTTGTTTTAATCGTTCAAATCGTTCTTGTTTTAATTGTGAAACTACTTAATGGTCGATTTTCTAATAACATTCAAACCTTCTTGACTCGTTCATCGTTCCAACTCGTTCTCGTTCTTAACAAACCCTTACCAAAGGGTAAATTAATAATTACAGATTCAGTCGTTACCCAAAATACCCACACATAACCATGGGTATAGAGAATAACGGGATTTGTCAGATCCTATGGTACCATAACCTAATACTGGTCGGCTTGATCATTGCTAATGAATGTCATTGGTTATGTAACTACAACCAACAAGTTTGTTCACTTTATTGAAATCGTTCTTGAAACCATTGTAATTGTTTTTGAAACCATTGTGATCGTTATTGAAATCATTGTTAAGACATTTAGCACATATGAGTCACCCCAAAATAGTTGAAAACAGTAAAAGAGGGGAATAATGTACTCGCCTGAGAATGCTTAGAGGTCTTGAACAACAACCAAACAAAGGTAGAGGGAGCACGGAATCAGTCGGCAATCTAAAACTATATAAATAAACCGGACTTAAATCGGGAGATCAGATAGGATGAGGCTTGGTAAACCAAATGAGTATTGGAACTCATATGATATGGTTTAACAAGGCCTACATACTACATTGAGACTAACCTAAGTGCTTTCGACCCATCGCAACCCATTAAGGTAACATACGCTACTTTAACGCGTCGTGCGCGCAAAGCGCGTTCGAGACGTCTAACTAGTCCTATGACAAGTATTATATGCCTAAACGTGTTTAATCATGTTGTATAATCAGTTATGTACAAAAGTTTAGGTTACATAAGCTTAATTACCAATTATACATGAAAAGGGTATTTTGGTAATTTACCTAAGGCACATAAACTACCTATCATACAACTACTTAAACGATGTGACCATAAGGTATAACCTCGGAAGGTTATTCCCTATACACTATGGTCACCTAATATATTTGGTCGGATCCTAATGATCGACCAAACTGGGTCGGGTTCGAAGGTATAAGCGATTTATTAGATCGCTTACCCTTACGACCCTAGACAACGTGGTAATCAGTAGGCATAGTCCCAAGGGACTATGACCATCGTGATTACAATCACGTTGCGAAGTTCAAACGAACTTCGCATTGACCATAAGCTGGTAAATGCTTTTCGGACTCGAAAAGCAATAAAAGAATGAAAAGAACGAAAGAATACTTACGAAGGGTCCCCGAATGCTAATCTAGATCGAAATAACTCAGGTATGAAACAAAGGTTCCAACTTAGAGTCTTTAAGATCAGATTCTAGTGGTTTTGAAGCAATGGGGGGTGGGGTATTTATAGTTTTCGGTCCACCGTTAAGATCATTTCATGGAAACCGTGCTTTAATCGCATCCGTACAAGTGTCGGAACCTTATGGTAGCTAAAAATGATCCTTATCAGCTGACTAAGCATGTGTGAGTGTGTGGTTGTGAATCAAACAGCTGCAATCTGCTGTTAGATGCAGTTAATCTGGTCAGGAAGTCAGACGCGGCCTGCTTCAGGATCAGGCAAAGCTCAGGCGGGCCGCCTGGAGCTTCTGATCAGAAAATATGTTCCATTTTGACAGTTTCAGTCCCTGCACGTGTTTAAGGCCATTTCTGACACTTCTAAGGCCCGTAAAGCCAACTTTAAGGCCCTAGAATGATGCCTAAACATTGTGGACATGAAACATGCTCAAAAATATGCCGGAGGTTGGTTCGTTTGGCCGTACGAACGCGATGTTCGCTTAATTACGACGGAATGCGCACAAGCGCGAAAAACGATCCAAATGACGCAACGAATGGATTTTTCTTATGCCGAACACTAAAATAAAATATTTTAGTGCTTACATAAATTTTTGGATGTCCGAATTTATTCTGAACGTAAGTTATGCGCGAAAATGCAAACTTGTGCACTTTTTGACACTTTTAGTCCCTGAATGACCCAAAAGTTTATTTTAGCACACCGAACCCCTCAAAGCCTATTTCTAAGCTATGTAAAGGATATTTATGGTATGTTTAACTTATGGTCATGTTCCGGAATGTCTGTTACAGTTCAGATTGGCATACTTTCGCAGTTTGTCAAATTTAGTCCTTGTAGACGAATTAACTTGTTTTTTTGCCATACCAAAGCCTTCAAAACTTATTTCTAAGTTATGTAAAGGTTATTTAAGGTATGTTAAGCCAATGTCACTATTCCGGAGTGTTCGTTGCATTAAACTGGTTATATTTACGCATCAGTGCGCGTATAACCTTCCAGAAAGCGATTTAGAGTTTGGAATTAAACAAAAATTGATATGTGCAAATGATACACATATTTTTAACAATCCCAAGTATGAATTACAATATTTCATTTGTTTGGTATTTGTTTGATGGCCGTGGAGGCACATGTGTTACAATATCCAGGACACGCTCGTATTAACCCCCAATGCTTATGTTATCAAACAAGACAGATTAAAACGAGTTATGTAAATTTATTAATCACAATCCAACTAAATGATTTCATACCCGACCAAGTGGTATTATTATAATACCATATCCCAAGCCCGTATAAGGGAAAACAAGTTAAAAGTATTTACCTGATGCTAGCAGTAAAGTCCTAAAGCTTTTTGAAGGCACCTTCTACCGGAAGCTATTTAATCTGTATAGAAGGTTTATTAACCTATTAGGATGCTAACGGGTCTTTAATTTAGTCAAGGACTTAGACCTGCTAGCTAGAAGGAAACCTTACGGTTCTAAATGCTCGATTAAGCGGAGACTGGAATAGAATGCGATTGAAACCCGACAAGCTTGGATACTTGTATAATATGGATAGACTAATCACATTCTGGAAATTAAGGATTTAATGATAAGGTTTGACCCGTTTCGGCTATTTTATGTAAACTAGTCACATAAGCCGATCCGAACGCGTAAACGCGTAACGGGTAACCAAATAAATTATATACAGGTCTTAATCATTATTATGCTTAAAATATATTAATACATCAGTAAGATGTTAACATATATGCCCAAGAAGTAATTTAAACCAAAATAAGTCCCATAAGGGCATTTTGGTAATTTTAATGCCCATAAAAGAGTTTAAATATTAAACTGAGTTTCAGGTCTGATTTAATTAGTAAAAATATTTATTTTTATAAGTTATATCAGTAGGGTATTTTATATATGTGAAATTTATCTTATATAACCAAACTATGCACCTTAGGGGCGTTTTGGTAATTTCACATAGGCTTTAAAGGTCAAAATAGACTTCTGAGTTTAAAAACTTTGGTTTATTGTATAATTATATAAATTAGCTTAAAACATCAGTGGGTAATAAGTTTTATATGTCAAATATAGTTTTAACTCAAACCATGTGCTAAAAACGCTTAAAAGTCGGTTTTAAGGGATATTTGGGTTAAAACAGGAAATATGAGTTTTTTTGATCAGTTTATAGGGTTCAAAATACTTTATTTATCATGTAGAATCAGTAGCAAAAGGTTTGGCGTTAAAAAGTTATGTAAAACTCATTTTATGCATGAAAAGGGTAAAACCGACAATTACCGAATTCAAGCTATAATCCTATGTTATGCTCAGCCTAAAAATAAATAAAAATCTTCAAAAATCCCAAAATATTATTTTACATCAATAGGTAAAAATTTTGATATAAAAAATTGGGTTTAGATAGGCTTTATGCTAATTACGCCATTTAAATAATAAAAAGCTCCTTAATTACGCTATTGAGCATAACTCCTATTCTAGACCTCAAATTGATGTCAAATTTTCGGGACATGTCTAATTATCAGTAGCAAAGGTGTTAGTCCATTCATATTGCTAAAAATATCAGTTGTATGTAAAAAGGGCGTTTATGGCATTATTAAGCATAATTACGATCAAGTGCATATAATTCAAACAACTAGGAACCATGCAATATAACTCCAGAGGGTTATACTACTAAGTAATGTGGTCCTAATGGAAGCTTAAAACATGGGAGAATTAAGATTGCATGGATCAGAACTGAAAGTCAAAGCAAAAGTCAAGATTTTGCGACTTTCGGTTATAAACTGACTTTAGACTATTAATTGCCGGGTTAGGACTGATAAAATATGTTTTAATATTAATTACCAAGTCATTAGAATGTTAAAATATAATTTAGAACCTCTGTTTTATTAATTAGAATCATTTTTACAATTTCTGTCCAGTTTGACTTTTTGTCAAACTACTTTGACCCGACAATTGACCAGTCAAACGAGATAATTAGGAGGTGCCCTTTTAAGGGTTAATCACCTACCTTAATATGGTTCTATAACCACTTTCAATTTGATCAGTGGTTTAACCATATGTGATTAAACTGAAAGTTAAACCTAAATTACTATAAGTTTAACTTTTAGGAAATTAAACTAATTAAAACAATTAAGCAAGTAATTAGAGGCTTACTACAGGTCCTAGCTGTGTTTTCTACACTTCAAATTCTTCTCCTTGTCCTAAGCAAGCTCCAGAAGTAGTAGAATGGAAGATGGTTGCAAATGTGCTCATGAACACAAGAGCAAGTCCCTTTATATAGTGAATTGCAAGATCATAGATCACTTCCAGGTGTAATGGGACATCCTAGGATCACCCCAGGTGTCCTAGTTGATGAATTAAACCGACTTATAGCTCCTTAGGTCGTTACAAACTAGGCTAAGGCGGTGGAACAGCCAAAACCCGCAACTGGCACATTTTTACTGATCTGGCACTCTGAGGCGGGCCGCGTAAGCCATAGGGGGGGGGCTTACGCGGGCCGTGTGGACCGTCTGATCAGGTAAAACAAGTTTCAATGTTGGCAGTTTTAGTCCCTGATTGTTTTTAACCCTTTTTAACCTCGTTGTTGATATGTATGGCCCTTGTAGTTAGTTTGATGAAGCTCAAGGATGAATAAACAAACTTCGTTAGGCTCGGGTTCGTTAAATATCACTATGAAAACAAGTTCCGTGAAGTTGGCACTTTTAGCCCAAAGTCTTGAAAACATGCTTAGCGATCTCGAAACCACGTGAAATTTATACCACTTATTCTTGAGAGTATATTTGAATAATTCGAAGCCTCGGTTTCATTAAAAGGTCACTCAGAGGCCAGAATTGACATGTTGACACGTTTAACCCTTGTAGTTTAATAATCTTCCGATTATTTTCATAAACGGATTTTTATATCAAATCAATCACTCGTTAAGAACATATTCATCATGAATGGTCATTCAGAGGCACAATTTTGGCATGACACTTTTAGTCCCTGTGGTTTCATAGTTTCACTGTTTGAAATCTTTAGTCCCTCAACTCACTCTTTCATTGTGACACCTGGGTCACTGCGACCATCAAACAAATACCAAACCAATGAAATATTGTATTTCATACTTGGGATTGGTATAAATATGTGAATCTTTTGCACATATCAATTCTTGTTCGATTTCAAGCTTTAAATCGCTTTCTGGAAGGTTATACGCGCACTGATGCGTAAATATAACCAGTTTAATGCAACGAACACTCCGAAATAGTGAAATAGGCTTAACATACCTTAAATAACCTTTACATAACTTAGAAATAAGTTTTGAAGGCTTTGGTATGGCAAAATCAAGTTTAATCGCTTACAGGGACTAAATTCGACAAACTGTGAAAGTATGACGATTCGTACTAGAACAGACATTTTGGAACATGACCATAAGTTAAACACACCATAAATACCCTTTACATATCTTAGAAATAGACTTTGAGGGGTTCGGTGTGCTAAAATAAACTTTTGGGTCATTCAGGGACTAAAAGCGTCAAAAAGTGCACACGTTTGCATTTTCGCGCATAACTTATGTTCTGAATACATCCGGACATCCAAAAATTTATGTAAGCACTAAAATATTTTATGTTAGTGTTTGGCATGAGAAAAATCCATTCGTCACACAATTTGGATCGTTTTTCGCGCTTATGCGCATTCCATCGTAATTAAGCGAACATCGCGATCATGCGACCAAACGAACCAACATCCGGCATATTTTTGAGCATGTTTCATGTCCACAATGTTTAGGCATCACTTTAGGGCCTTAAAGATGGCTTAACGGGCCTTAAACATGTCGGAAATAACTTTAAACACTAACAGGGACTGAAACTGTCAATTATGCAAAGTTGTTTGCTGATCAGACTACCCAGGCTGGCCGCGTAAGGTTAGTGTATATATTACGCGGGCCGTGAGGCCCTCCCAGATCAGCAAAACCAGATTTAACAGCTGTTAACAGTTGTTATACACTCATAACCCACTTACTCATGGTATTTTCTGATACTAGGGGCTCCAATGGTTTTGTAAAACTATGGGCTTGAGGTGTATGGATGAGATTGAAGCACGGTTTTTGAGGAACGATCTTAACGGTCCTAGAAATCCTCTAAATACCCCTCCATTCTCATTTGAAAAACCCACACCTTTGAATCTGAATTGGTTCTCTAAGTTGATGTGATTAATCACTTCATACCTGAGAATATTCGGATCAAAGCTTCCGTTCTTGGACCCTTTGTATGTGTTCCTTCGTTCTTTTAGCGTTTCAGCATTTTTAGCATTTCTGCGTTGACCAGTTTATGGTCAACACGAAGTTCGGTTGAACTTCGCAACGTGAGCGTAATCACAATGGTTATAGTCCCTTGTGACTATACCTACTGATTACCATGTTATCTAGGCTCAGTGACGAGTCGTAGTTTCGACCAAAATGCGTATTCTTGCGTATTTTGTAACCAAACTACTTTTAGGTATCAAAACTGTTTGTTTTGATACCAAACTTGTTTTCTAACTTAGTTAAGCATGTCACACCCGCTCGTAGCGGAAGCGCGAGGTGTGATCTGATCGGTTCTCATTGCATAACAATATAAGTGAACATACTAAATAAATAAAAACAAGCTCCAATGCCATTGTCAGAATCATTTCAAAAGTACGCAACATAAGTTAAATGTATTGGTTGCAAACCATAACATGAAAATAAGTTGTCCTCGTTTTATACATCAAATGTAAGTCTTAAAATGTCAAGGCTTTGACCACTATATCACCGCAAAGAGGCGGTATATAACGGGCAAACCCTTCAAATGGTGGCATGGAGTCTTGATACTTTCTTTCCTTGACTGAAATGTCTGCCAGGTCCACTAATTTCCTGAAATACATGTTAAGTTTGAAAACATCAACAAAAGTTGAGCGAGTTCATGCAGTTTAGTTGTATAAGATGTATTTGTCAATTGTGAAATGTATTTGTATCAAAACCATGCGCTTTATCTGTATGAAATGTATTTGTATCAAACCCGCATGTAAAATGTATTTGTATCAAAACCATGCGCTTTATCTGTATGGAATGTATTTGTATCAAACCCGCATGTAAGATGTATTTGTATCAAATGTAGTATGAAAAGCGTCAATGAAATCGTGATCATTAATGTTTGGCAAGGACATTAATATGTGTGACGAAATAGGAAGCAATCCAAACCTAGACGATTTTATGTCGACTACTATCGACTGGGACACAAACGCACTCTTCTGTATGGGTCCACGACCAAGAGTGGGGCTCGCCAATACCCATTAGATCTAACCACTTGTACCTAGGTCCAAACTGGATTAATGGTGCTTAGATGTATAACCCTAATTTGCACATGATCTAAGGTGTTTCATTCCCTAACTTTAACATACGTTGAACATGTATTTTCCCCGATAGTTGTAAAGTTGTAAAACATTTAAATGAATAGGGGACATGAACTCACAGTATCGCGTCCTGTGAATAGATGTAAATAAGATCTCACGTGCGGTCGTCCTGAATAGCGTTGCGACCTACAAATGTTCTTATTTTTGTTAGACACTTCGGTCTTTGTAAAGAACTTGAGTACAAGTCTTGTGTCTTCACTATGTGTAAGACTTGTATGTCTTTACTGTTCGTTAACTGTGTATTCGATGAATGAGTTGTTCAAATGTTATATATATATTTTTCACCAAATATATATATATAAATGTTATCTTGTATCTTGTGAGTTGTATAGTCGGATCTAGTCCGCTGAATTTCGTGTCTTATGTGTATCAATTGTATAGTTGTGTTTCCAATAATGGTATCATTGGGCCAAGCCCATGTTTTCAAGTTATTGGGCTTAAATAGTGCTGGGCCTTAAATAGTGTTGGGCCTCAATAGTGTTGGGCCTCAAATAGTGTTGGGCCTCAAATAGTGTTGGGCCTCAAATAGTGTTGGGCTTGAATAGTGTTGGGCTTGAATAGTGTTGGGCTTGAATAGTGTTGGGCTTGAATAGTGTTGGGCTTTGGCCCATATGTTTGGTGTTTGGGCTTAGCCCACGAATTTATGTTAAGCCCATTATGAAAAATAAGCCCATTTGTAAAACAATAGCCCATTAAGTGTAAGTAAGCCCATTTGTAATAGAAAATAGTCCATTAAATAAAATAGCCCATTTGTTATAATTTAGCCCACTTGTAAGTGTAAGCCTTTCATTTTTATAAAAACCTTTTTATAAAAATTTACTAAGTATACTTGTTAGTAATTAAAAACATAATAGTTTTTATAAGTTTCAAAATGTCCGAATTTTGTTAATGGTAACGTAATTTTTGTGTCCGCGTCGAAAGATCGTCTATACGTCGTAGTAATTCCTCGGAATGGCGATATGTTTATAAATTCGCCCGTCGTCCGTTTCGACCATAAGTTGTGTCCGAAAGCTCGGAATGTCCGTAAGTTGTTTTCAAGTGTGTCTATATGTATTCTTGTAAGTCTTTAGTTGTAAGTATGTCTTGTATTTATTTGTGTCATTGTTATCAAGTCTCTAACTTTTATATATAACTAATACAAATAATAAGCACATAGCACATACTTGATATGTTCACTAAATATATATTTTACCAAAATATATATTTATGTCAATTTTTATGTTTAGAAAGACCAACTTTCTAATCTTGTAAAGACTTTGTTAAAAACGACAATTTTTTCTAACACATGATTTCCAAGAAAATTTAGTCATAGTTCCTTCGAAATATGAACTTTGCCATGTTATCAAAACATATGATTTTCTTTTCCCAAATCACCATCAATTTACTCAACATCTTAACTAAAACACATGAGACTTTTATAACATAAAATTATCAAGATGATCTCTAAATCGTGTAGGGTTTTAAACATGATCATAACATATGCTAACTAGTTCAAAAACCAAGTTTACTTCTACTTTTAACAACTTTTATAAAAATCTCATGTTGTATGTTACTTTTCATAATTTTGTAGAAGTATTGTTTTTAGTGAAAAACATTAAATACTTTAACAAAATTAAAGGTTATGATCATCCAGGTAATCCTTTATGTTAAAAAAAAAACCCTTTAACATAAACATGTATAATTGTTAGATCATATTTCTAAAACATTATCTAACAAGTTCTTCATATCATAATCATCATAACAAGATCAAATATGAAACCAACAAGTCTTAGATCACAACATAAACAAGCATAAATAAATCATAATTATTATTTTTGCTTCTTTGTATTTTTCATGTTTATTATGTATGATTATTTAGTTATTATTAGTTATAATAACAATCATAAACATAATATAAGTATGAAAAATAAATAAAACTAGAAGCTTACTTCTAGCACTAGGCTAGGGATGATCTTGGAGGATGATTAAGAAATAAAAAGATGAAGATCTTGATGGTAGAATACTCTTGAATGGATGAAAACCCTTTCTTTAACTTGTAAGTGATTTAAATCTTCTTATGTTCCATAGAAAATCATATTGATCATAAAAGAGGTGATAAAATAAAATGGGTTTATGGTGTTCTTGGTGGATGATGAAGATGATGAGAGAGTTTTGTGTGAATAATAATGAATTAAGTGGTAAAGTGCTAGTATTACTTAGTGGTTAAGTCTTGTAATAATTCACCAACATTTATCCACTTGAAACTAATGAAAATATCTAGATATTAAATTAAGTGGTAAAAATTAAGGGGATGGTCCCACATAAGGTCTTATGACCGTGAATGGGGGGGGGGTCCCCTTTGTTTTTGCTTCTTGATTTACCTAGTAAAAGTGTTAGAACTTTTTAGGTAATTGTTTAGGAAATGTGTAAGTATAAGTGTTTAGAGGGTGTTAAATGATCATTACTATACCATAATGATCCAATTAACACTAGATGACCATTAAAAAAAAGATTTGACATTGTTCGGATATTCGTTTCGAGTTGTTTCGGTTAGATGTTAATTGAACGCTAAGTTGCGTAACTTGTGTGAATTGATGTAGTTATTGGCTCGGATGATACCCGAATGTATCCTCACATGAATTCTATGTTAAATAATATTTTTACATGTCGTAAAAATATTACAAAACTGATTTCTGCAGAATTTCTGCGGAAAAGTGTAGAAATCGTCGCTTTTAGTGCTTTTCGGCAGTTTTCGGTGCTACCGGACATTGGTAGTATATTAAACCAAACCCTTGCATTCCCATATAGGGTTTAATGTTTATTTGATGTTGGACTTCCGTCTGAGTCCTAAAGATGTAATTTAGATGGTTTCGCTGGATCCTAAGTTTTCGTCAGCACGCTAGCTTACTAGATACTGCTCTAGTTGTTTCGATGCATTGTTTACATTGTTTCAAAGGTAACCAATAAAATGAATCATGTGCATCATAATTGAATATTCCATAAGTATTCTAAGATGTATATTATGTAATACGCAGTTCGAGTGTTCGAAATGCATAAAAATGTAGCTAAAATGAGTACTTTAAGTGTAAGAAAGTTACCGAAAAGTGTCAGTTGTCACAAAGCATGTTTTAACATGCTTAGCTCGTCACTTTTAGTTTGTGCTTGTCTAGGGTCATAAGGGTAAGCGATCTAAACAATCGCTTATACTTTCGAACCCGACCCGTTTGGTCGATCATTAGGACCCGACCAAACACATTAGGTGACCATAGTTGTATAGGGAATAACCTTCCGAGGTTATACCTTATGGTCACTTCGTTTAGTTAGTTGTATGATAGGTAGCTTATATGCCTTAGGTAAATGACCAAAATGCCCTTTTCACACATAAATTCATTTTAAGTATATGTAACTTAAATTTTGACATCTAAACTGATTTGGCAACAATATTAGACATATTAAGGCATATTTTAGTTGTCATAGGACTAGTTAGGCGGTCCGAACGCGTTTTACGCAAACGACGCGTTAAAGTAGCATAAGCTACCTAAACGGGTCGTAATGGGTCGTAAGCACGTAGGTTAGGTTTCATTTTAGTATGTAGGCTTTTTTAAACCATATTACATGAGTTCCCATACTCATTTGGTTTACGAATCCTCATTCTATCCGATCCTCCGATTTAGGTCCGGTTTATTAACATAGTTAACTATATTAGGTGCCGTTTGATTCCGTGATCTTCTAGCTTTGCTTGGTGGTTATCCTAGGACGTCTAAGCAATCTCAAGTGAGTACATAGACCCCTCTTTTACTGTTTTTCAAACGTTTTGGGGTGAAACACATGTGCCTACTTGTTACTTTCGTGCTTTCCTGTTTTCACATCATATACTTGATATGTTCATTAGTACACTTTTAGTACATGATTTACATTACATTGTTTCGCTATGTATGTTTACTTAGCATACTTAGTACATTGTTTTACTTTACAGTTCTGCTATGTATGTTGACTGAGCAGGCTAGCACATTGATTTACATTACATTAGTTGCATATGTTTACTCAACATATGGACAAATTGCTTTACATTGCATTTTGTTGCATATGCTCATCCAACATATGAACACATTATATTACATTTTGAACCGTTTGTAACTATTTGACTATGTAAACCGTTGTAACCATTTGACTATGTGAACCGTTTTAACCATTTGACTATGTGAACCGTTGTAACCATTTGACTATGTGAACCATTGTAACCATTTGACTATGTGAACCGTTGTAACCATTTGACTATGTGAACCGTTGTAAGTATTTGACTATGTGAACCGTTGTAACCATTTGACTATGTGAACCGTTGTAACCATTTGAATATGTGAACCATTGTAACCATTTGACTATGTGAACCGTTGTAACCATTTGATCATGTGAACCATTTGTAACTGTTGAACCGTGTGAACCGTATTAGACCATACATAAACATTTCTACAATTGTTAAGCATTACATTTTGGTGGTTGTTTGGGTAAGTGATTTAAGTAACGAGGCGACGTGTAATACGATAAAAACATGGTGGATACACCGCTGGTACTTCCTATATATAAGTGCTTTTATGGTATTACATATCGTAGCGTTATTTAAACCATTTCAGTTTAGACATGTTACATCTACAATACAATTTTCACATAAACATCGTTTTACAAATAACTTAACTTATACAAACTCATTTCACATGGTTATTCACTTAACCATGCATTATTCTTTTATACATATATATATCATTTGGTTTATTTATCACTTTTCAAATGATTTATGAAAGGAATCACTCAACAAGATTCATGGCTACTTTTTATTAAACAGTTTCTTTAAACTCAAGTCATGAATCCTATTTTCACAAAACCTATGTATCTCACAGGCATTTTTATGCTGACGTACCTATTTTCACATGTGTTTTCAGGAGTTGATGCATAGGACTTATCAAGACACACTTAGGCGGACTTGTGCCTTAGTGACTTGAAACGAAGCAAGAACTAGTTAAATTATGTTATGTACTCTTTGTTTCTTGTTTAAGACAATGTAACTCTCTTGATTGTTAATTAAAACGTAACTTTAATTTCTATGGTTGTGAGACAATTAATTCTGTTACAACACTCCCCGACGTTTCCGCCACGTTTCGTTGTTTTACGTGGTCGGGGTGTGACAGAAAAGTTGGTATCAGAGCCAATGGTTATAGGGAATTAGGTTATTAGTAATGCTTTGACCTAGACTATAACCTTTCTAGGACCCTAACGCAAGAAGATTTGCGTTTAGATTTTTAAAAACAAAAACCGTCACCTATCCTTAGGTGATAACCGCAACGAGAACATCAATTCCGAATCCGCTTTGAAAATTAATCATCTGTTCTTGGATGATTGATTACTAGGTTTTGAACCCTCTATTGTAAGGTTTTGAACCCTCTGTTATAAGGTTTTGAACCCCTTTGAGTTTTCAAAATCTCGTCAAAGTTTTGGGTCCTAAATAGTGTGAACACGTGCAAACTGGAAGAGTGAATGCCTGTACCTTGGGTTTTCTGTCTAAGGCTAGAGTGTTCGTACAAATCCACATAATCGGACCAGTCACTCTTACCTGGGAACTCTTGGGGTGAGTGTTCACTTATAGGCGAGCATGTCTTCGCGACACATTATTTTTAACCCATTTACTTTCATTAGTCACAATGTGTCGTTTGTTTGCCTTGTGGTAACAAACAAATGACCGCCATCTTTGCTTTTGTCAAATTTTGTATCACCTCATCCTTTTCATCTAATCATCTCGCTCGTTTCCTTTCATGTTTCCCTCCTTTTAGAATGCCTCCTCGACGCGACAATCAGGTAGCGAATGCCGAACTGGCAGAAATCATCGCGCGGTAAATGGCTGCTGCTTTCCCAAATCTTATTGCTCAACTGAACCAAGCCAACAACAACAATCATGCTCCATGCAATTTCAAGAGTTTCAATTTGGCTAAGCCACTCAAGTTTAGTGGTTCTGAAGGAGCAACTGGGCTCCTACAATGGTTCGAGAGCACTGAGAGTACATTTCGTCACGTTCAGTGTCCTGATAATCGCAAGGTCGATTTTGCTTCCAGTGTGTTTCAGAAGAGGGCTCTTACATGGTGGAACGGGGTGATGAGAGACCGTGGTGCTGAGGCTGCTTTAGCACAGACTTGGGCCGAGCTTAGGGCTCTTATGATGAAGGAATTTTGTCCTCGTCATGAGCTAAGGGCTCTAGAAAGGGAATTTGATGATCTTAAGCAAGATAGCGGTGAGCATCAAGCCTACACGGACCGTTATGAGGAGTTAAGTCTGTTATGCCCAAACATGGTCACGCCTTTGGATAAGGCAATCGAAAAGTACATTGATGGCCACCCTAACTCAGTACAAGACATTGTGACTGGTAGCAACCCTACTACAGTTAGACAGGCCATTGAGCTATCTGCAACCTTGACTGAATCTCAGATCAGGAAAGGTAAACTTTTTTGGAAGGGTGACAAGAAACCGATCGAGGAATCAAAGATCATGGAAGAACAGACTAGATCCCCTAAGAAGTCAAAGAAGCGAAAGGCTTCTCAGAACTTCGCCGTGGTCGCTCACAATGGTCAAGCAGTCCCCAACCAACCAGCTCAACCCCCTGCTAGGAAGCCCTACAACGGAACTGCACCTTTGTGCACCCAATGTAGCCTACATCATCATGCTGGTGTGAAGTGCCGCACATGCCAAGTTTGTGGACTTGTAGGTCATACAGCGAGGGTTTTCCCAACAGCAGCTGCACCAAATCAAGCTGGCAACAATCCTGCTCAAGCTCGTTTTCCACCAGGGTCTTGCTTCAACTGTGGCGAGATGGGCCATTTCCGAAGAAACTGCCCAAAGCTTGCTAATGCGAATCCAGCGCAGGGATGAGCATCTTGTAACACCTGTGCCTTCACGGCCATCAAACAAATACCGAACCAATGAAATATTGTATTTCATACTTGGGATTTGTAAAAATACGTGTATCATTTGCACATATCAATTCTTGTTCAATTTCAAACTCTAAATCGCTTTCTGGAAGGTTATACGCGCACCGATGCGTAAATATAACCAGTTTAATGCAACAAACACTCCGGAATAGTGACATAGGCTTAACATACCTTAAACAACCTTTACATAACTTAGAAATAAGTTTTGAAGGCTTTGGTATGGCAAAATCAAGTTAAATCGCTTACAGGGACTAAAGTTGACAAACTGCGAAAGTATGTCAATTTGAACTGTAACAGACATTCCGGAACATGACCATAAGTTAAACATACTATATATATCCTTTACATAGCTTAGAAATAGGCTTTGAGGGGATCGGTGTGCTAAAATAAACTTTTGGGTCATTCAGGGACTAAAAGTGTCAAAAAGTGCACAAGTTTGCATTTTCGCGCATAACTTACGTTCTGAATACATCCGGACATCCAAAAATTTATGTAAGCATGACTATATTATATTTTAGTGTTCGCCATAAGAAAAATCCATTCGTCGCGTCATTTGGATCGTTTTTCGCGCTTATGCGCACTCCGTCGTAATTAAGCGAACATCGCGTTCGTACGGCTAAACGAACCGACATTCGAGATATTTTTGAGCATGTTTTAAGTTCCCTAAACTTTAACTTCATTTTAGAGCTTTGAAATGGGGTTAACGGGCCTTAAACGTGTCAAAAATGGGCTGATTGCATAACAGGGACTAAAATGGTAATTCTGCCAAACTTGTATGGCTACGATGCGTAGCACTATTTTGCTACGATGCGTATGGGTTCTGCAGATCAGATAATAACAAACAGTCAGCAGATTATCAGCTGATTAAACCACAACCACATACTTGCAACTTGCATTTTCAGCTGATAAACATCATTTTTAACCACCACAACTTTGCGACAAGTGTACGGGTTAGATTCATGGCACGTTTTCCATGAAACGATCCTAACGGTGGACCGAAAACTATAAATACCCCACCCCCATATGCTTTAAAATCACTAGAATTCTGATTTTAGGAACTCTAAGTTGAAACCATTGTTTCATACCTGAGATTCTTGAATCGGGATTAGCATTCGGGGACCCTGGGTTAGTATTCTTTCGTTCTTTTCCTTATTTTACTGCTTTTCGAGTCAGAAAGTCAAACTTTGTTTGACTTTCAGCGTTGACCAGTAATGGTCAATGCGAAGTTCGTTTGAACTTCGCAACGTGAGTGTAATCACGTTGGTTATAGTCCCTTGGGACTATGCCCACTGATTACCACGTTGTCTAGGGTCGTAGGGTAGGCGATCTAATAAATCGCCTATACCTTCGAACCCGACCCAGTTTGGTCGATCATTAGGATCCGACCAAATACATTAGGTGACCATAGTAGGTAGGGAATAACCTTCCGAGGTTATACCCTATGGTCACATCGTTTAAGTAGTTGTATGATAGGTAGTTTATATGCCTTAGGTAAATTACCAGAATACCCTTTTCATGTATAATTGGTAATTAAGCATATGTAACCTAAACTTTTGTCACATAACTGATTATGTAACATGTTTAGGCATATAACACTTGTCATAGGACTAGTTAGGCGATCCGAACGCGTTTCACGCGCACGACGCGTTAAAGTAGCATAAGTTACCTTAATGGGTCGCGATGGGTCGAAAGCACTTAGGTTTGGTTTCATTGTAGTATGTAGGCCTTGTTAAACCATATCATATGAGTTCCAATACTCATTTGGTTTACCAAGCCTCATCCTATCCAATCTCTCGATTTATGTCCGGTTTATTTATATAGTATTGGATTTGCCGACTGATTCCGTGCTCCCTCTAGCTTTGTTTGGTTGTTGTTCAAGACCTCCAAGCATTCTCAGGCGAGTACATTATTCCCCTCTTTTACTGTTTTCAACTGTTTTGGGGTGACTCATATGTGCTAAATGCTTTACAATAATTTCAATAACAATTACAATGTAGTTTCAAGAACAATAACAATTATTTCAAGAACGCTAACAATGATTTCAAGAACGAATACAATGATTTCAAAAACTAATAACAAATTTAAAAAAGTGAACAAAACTTGTTGGTTGTAGTTTACATGACCGATGACATTCATTAGCAATGATCAAGCCGACCAGTATTAGGTTATGGTACCATAGGATCTGACAAATCCCGTTATTTACTGCACCCATTGTTATGTGTGGGGGTTGTGGGTAGCGACTGAATCTGTAATTATTAACTTATCCTTTGGTAAGGGTTTGTTAAGAACGAGAACGAGAGCGATTTGGAACGAGGAACGCGTCAAGAAGGTTTGAATGTTATTAGAGAATCGACCATAAAGTAGTTTCACAATTAAAATATTAACTTACCCTTTGGTAAGGGTTTGTTAAGAACCAGAACAAGTTTTAACATTTGGGTAAACATTTGTACATGATTGACATTTGATCATGTATTTTCCACAAAACATAACTTTGATTTAAACCAAGTTTTACTTCAATACTTTGTTTTTGTGCATATGGTTTAGTTGAGACATTTCACTTGCCATACATGGATATTTGACATAGACATTTGACATGGATATTTGACATAGACATTTGACATGGATATTTGACATAGACATTTGACATGGATATTTGACATAGACATTTTGACATGATTTACATCTTGACATGAATACTTTGACATATTATTCAATACATTTGACAATTGATTTAAACATAGACATTTTTACATTGTTTGGTTTGGTTTGATTAAGTGATTAAGTAACGATGTGTGTGTAATATGATACAAGCATGGTGGATACGCCGCTGGTACTTCCTATATATAAGTGTTTGTATGGTATTACATATTGTAGCGTTATTTGAATCATTTCAGTTTGAGACATAGAACATTTTATACAAGTAACATACTTTTCACAAGACATTGATTTACAAACAACTTATCTTATGCAAACTCATTTTACATGGTTATTCATTTAATCATGCATTATTCTCTTATTTATACTTATCATCCGAACTTATTATTTTTCAAATGTTTTACAAAGACAAAGCAAATTACAAGGTTCATGAATAAACATTTTCTTAAACAGAAGTCATGAATCTTATTTTCACAAAACCTATGTACTCGCCAGCATTTCTTTGCTGACCTCGTTTTCACATATGTTTCAGGTATTGTTGGATGATATCGATTGATAAGATGCATGCTCACATAGGACTGGACAAGGCCTTAGTGACTCAATAACAATGATAGACTATGTTTAAATAGTGTAATTAGATTTCCAGACGATGTAATTACTCAATGTTTAATAAAGCGAAACACTTTTTGATATCCATGGTTATGAAACATTAATTCTGTTGCAACACGCCCCGATGTTTCCGCCGCGCTTTGTTGTTTTACGCGGTCGGGGTGTGACAGAAAAGATGGTATCAGAGCCAATGGTTATAGGGAATTAGGTTATTAGTAATGCTTTGACCTAGTCTATAACCTTCTTAGGACCCTAACGCGAGTTTACTTGCGTTTAGTCATAAAACAATACCGTCACCTATCCTTAGGTGACGACCACAACAAGGACATAAATTTCAAAACCGCTTTGAAAGCTAATCATCTGTTCTAGAATGATTGATTACAAGGTTTTGAACCCTCGGTTATAAGGTTTTGAACCCCTTTATGGAATTTTCAAAATCTCGACAAAGTTTTGGGTTTTAAATAATGTGAACACGTGCAAACTGGAAGGGTGAATGCCTGTATTCTGGGTTTTCTGTCTAGGCAAGCACTTCGTATACATCTCAATCAGACGCGAGACCAGTTGTGCTTACCTGGGAATTCTTGGGATGAGTGTTCACTTATAGGCGAGCATGTCTTCGCGATACATTATTTTCGACCCATTTACTTTAATCAGTCACTGTGTGTCGTTTGTTGCTTTGTAGTAACAAACAAATGACCACTATCCTTGCTTTCATCAGATTTGTTTCATCTCATTCTTTTCGTCTATTTCTCTCACTCGTTTCGTTTCATGTTTCCTCTTTTAGACAATGCCTCCTCGACGCGAAAACCAGATAGAGACTGCCGAACTGGCAGAAATTATTGCGCAGCAAATGGCTGCTCAATTCCCAAACCTCTTTGCTCAATGGAACCAAGCCAACAACAACAACAATGTTCTATGCAAATACAAGGATTTTAACCAGGCTAAACCACTCAAGTTTAGTGGTTCTGAAGGAGCGACTGGACTTCTTCAATGGTTCGAGAGCATTGAGAATACTTTCCGCCACGTGCAGTGTCCTGACAATCGCAAGGTCGAGTTTTCTTCGAGTGTGTTTCAGAAGAGGGCTCTCACATGGTGGAACGGGATTATGAGGGATCGTGGTGCAGAAGTTGCTCTAGCACAGACGTGGGCTGAACTTAGGGCCCTTATGATGAGGGAATTCTGTCCTCGTCATGAGCAGCGAGCTTTGGAGAAGGAATTTGATGAGTTGAAGCAAGATAGTGGTGAGCACAGGGCGTATACTGATAGGTTTGAGGAGTTGAGTCTGCTTTGCCCAACAATGGTTACCCCACTTGACATAGCTATCGAAAGGTACATCGACGGCCTACCTGACTCGGTACAAGACATCCTTACTGGTAGTAACCCTGCCACACTCCGTCAGGCGATCGAGTTATCAGCAACATTGACTGAGTCACAGATTCAGAAGAACAAGTTACACAGGAAGGGTGACAAGGGCAAGAAACAGTCAGCTGACAAGGAGGATAGCAAGAAAGGTCAAAACGAGAAGGGAAAGGAAGGTGAGATGTCAAAGAAATCAAGAAAGCGAAAGGGTGGTCAGAACTTTGCTGTTACAGCACAGACTGCTCAGAACCCGCGGAACCCACCAGCTCAGCCACCTGCAAAGAAAGCATATGCCGGTACCGCACCTTATTGTGCACGCTGCAACGGTCATCACGCAGTACAACAAGCTTGCTGGCAATGCACGACGTGTGGTAAACTTGGGCATTTGGCCAAGGTTTGTCGTTTGGGACAAAATCAGGCTGCTCAGGTTCAAGCTCCGGTCCAAGGGAATGCTGTGAGATTCCCACTGGGTTCATGTTTCAACTGCGGAGAGATTGGTCACTTCCGCCACAACTGCCCAAGACTGGTGAATGCAAATGCGAACGCAAACCCGAATGCGAACGCCAACGTCAATGTGAATCCAGCACAGGGTTGAGTGTTTAACATCAATAAGGCTATCAACGATGCAGCGATGAACGATTAGCATTTTGTATTTCCTCTGGTTGTTATCTTGTAACATTTAAAGACAATGCAGTTGTTATATAAATAAAATTTGTGGTTTTATTTTTAACTAATGCAATTGTATGAATGTTTGATCCAACCATATGATGTCAACACAAAGACAAAACTACTCGTGTGGTTCTATCATTTTTATGATCACTTTTGATCTCCCTAAGAACCTCAAACACTTGTTTCCTTTAAATCTAAAGTATCTTATCGTCTTGCACCGTGCAAGATGCAAGGATTATCAAAACAGTTTCAAGAGTTGTTTGATAAAGGATTCACCCGTCCGAACTTTTCACCTTGGAGAAATTCCTATTCTCCTTGTGAAAAGAAAAATGGATCTTTTCGAATGTATATCGATTAACGTAAGCCTAGTAAGCTTACCATCAAAAATCGATATCCCCTACCTTAAATCAACGATTTCTCAGATCAACTGCATAGCGTTTCATACTTTTCCAAGATCGATTTGCGTTTTGGGTATTATCAACTTTGTATTCTCGAAGAAGATATTCCCAAAACGGTTTTCTGCACGAAGTATGGCCATTACGAGTTGACAGTCATGCCTTTTAGGTTGACAAATACTCCAGCCATCTTCAAGGACTTAATAAATAGAGTCTGCAAGCCTTATCTGGATCAGTTCGTCATTATTTATTAATGACATCTTGATCTATTCGTGTCCCGAGCCGATCGCGATCAACACCTTCGTTGACATTGGAACCCCTAAAGAATGAACAAACTTTTCGCAAAATCCTCCAAGGGGAAATTTTGGCTTAAAGACGTTCAGTTCTTGGGTGTAGTCAACAAGCAGGGTATTCATATGGATCAATCCAAATTACCGCAATTAAGGATTTGATTCCTAGTATGCTTTAAATACCCGTGTCCAACGATAACAAATTAAACAATTAAACAAATTGAACGATTGTGCGATTATATGTTATGTGTTTATGTGTTCTCCTCTATGTTTTTGTGTGATACGATTTTCAAATCCTCATAGAATCTTTCATATCTTCATATGAGGGATTCATAGTAGGATATTCAAAAGGTACTACCTTAATCTTTATGGGCTTCTACGTTGTAGTTAAGACCCTTGGGTTATATGGTACCATTCCATGGTTCGATAAGAGACCCTTTTAGTGGTCTAGTCAAAAAGATTGATTCACAATTTGGTTGAAGAACGACATCTAGTGATGTAGCTGAACAGACTCCTTGATAGTCTATTTAGATCATTTAATGATTTAATTAAAAGGACTCTACGGCGGTCTAGTTACACGCATCACAGGATTGTTCATTTGGTTTTACCCTACACATTATAAAATAGACTGAGTGAACTATGCAAGGAATTGTCTAATTATGGACGCGTACATAATTATGAAATTTAGTGCATAGAAACCCAGTAAGGTTTATTATGTGTAAGAACCGATAGTGACAACAATAACGAAATGAGAACGATGTAATGGAGGTACGGTGGACGCACCCATGACGCTTTATATACTTGTATATAAGTGTCCCTCTTACATTGCAAACATAATGTTATTAAGGTTACTAGAAGTTCAAGAACCCTAACCAATGTTGTTCGATCTTTTCAACTTCATATTTCCAAGCTCTCACAAGTTTCCTCTAAATAAATTTCGGGACGAAATTTCCTAAAGTAGGGGAGACTGTAACACCTGTGCCTTCACGGCCATCAAACAAATACCGAACCAATGAAATATTGTATTTCATACTTGGGATTTGTAAAAATACGTGTATCATTTGCACATATCAATTCTTGTTCAATTTCAAACTCTAAATCGCTTTCTGGAAGGTTATACGCGCACCGATGCGTAAATATAACCAGTTTAATGCAACAAACACTCCGGAATAGTGACATAGGCTTAACATACCTTAAACAACCTTTACATAACTTAGAAATAAGTTTTGAAGGCTTTGGTATGGCAAAATCAAGTTAAATCGCTTACAGGGACTAAAGTTGACAAACTGCGAAAGTATGTCAATTTGAACTGTAACAGACATTCCGGAACATGACCATAAGTTAAACATACTATATATATCCTTTACATAGCTTAGAAATAGGCTTTGAGGGGATCGGTGTGCTAAAATAAACTTTTGGGTCATTCAGGGACTAAAAGTGTCAAAAAGTGCACAAGTTTGCATTTTCGCGCATAACTTACGTTCTGAATACATCCGGACATCCAAAAATTTATGTAAGCATGACTATATTATATTTTAGTGTTCGCCATAAGAAAAATCCATTCGTCGCGTCATTTGGATCGTTTTTCGCGCTTATGCGCACTCCGTCGTAATTAAGCGAACATCGCGTTCGTACGGCTAAACGAACCGACATTCGAGATATTTTTGAGCATGTTTTAAGTTCCCTATACTTTAACTTCATTTTAGAGCTTTGAAATGGGGTTAACGGGCCTTAAACGTGTCAAAAATGGGCTGATTGCATAACAGGGACTAAAATGGTAATTCTGCCAAACTTGTATGGCTACGATGCGTAGCACTATTTTGCTACGATGCGTATGGGTTCTGCAGATCAGATAATAACAAACAGTCAGCAGATTATCAGCTGATTAAACCACAACCACATACTTGCAACTTGCATTTTCAGCTGATAAACATCATTTTTAACCACCACAACTTTGCGACAAGTGTACGGGTTAGATTCATGGCACGTTTTCCATGAAACGATCCTAACGGTGGACCGAAAACTATAAATACCCCACCCCCATATGCTTTAAAATCACTAGAATTCTGATTTTAGGAACTCTAAGTTGAAACCATTGTTTCATACCTGAGATTCTTGAATCGGGATTAGCATTCGGGGACCCTGGGTTAGTATTCTTTCGTTCTTTTCCTTATTTTACTGCTTTTCGAGTCAGAAAGTCAAACTTTGTTTGACTTTCAGCGTTGACCAGTAATGGTCAATGCGAAGTTCGTTTGAACTTCGCAACGTGAGTGTAATCACGTTGGTTATAGTCCCTTGGGACTATGCCCACTGATTACCACGTTGTCTAGGGTCGTAGGGTAGGCGATCTAATAAATCGCCTATACCTTCGAACCCGACCCAGTTTGGTCGATCATTAGGATCCGACCAAATACATTAGGTGACCATAGTAGGTAGGGAATAACCTTCCGAGGTTATACCCTATGGTCACATCGTTTAAGTAGTTGTATGATAGGTAGTTTATATGCCTTAGGTAAATTACCAGAATACCCTTTTCATGTATAATTGGTAATTAAGCATATGTAACCTAAACTTTTGTCACATAACTGATTATGTAACATGTTTAGGCATATAACACTTGTCATAGGACTAGTTAGGCGATCCGAACGCGTTTCACGCGCACGACGCGTTAAAGTAGCATAAGTTACCTTAATGGGTCGCGATGGGTCGAAAGCACTTAGGTTTGGTTTCATTGTAGTATGTAGGCCTTGTTAAACCATATCATATGAGTTCCAATACTCATTTGGTTTACCAAGCCTCATCCTATCCAATCTCTCGATTTATGTCCGGTTTATTTATATAGTATTGGATTTGCCGACTGATTCCGTGCTCCCTCTAGCTTTGTTTGGTTGTTGTTCAAGACCTCCAAGCATTCTCAGGCGAGTACATTATTCCCCTCTTTTACTGTTTTCAACTGTTTTGGGGTGACTCATATGTGCTAAATGCTTTACAATAATTTCAATAACAATTACAATGTAGTTTCAAGAACAATAACAATTATTTCAAGAACGCTAACAATGATTTCAAGAACGAATACAATGATTTCAAAAACTAATAACAAATTTAAAAAAGTGAACAAAACTTGTTGGTTGTAGTTTACATGACCGATGACATTCATTAGCAATGATCAAGCCGACCAGTATTAGGTTATGGTACCATAGGATCTGACAAATCCCGTTATTTACTGCACCCATTGTTATGTGTGGGGGTTGTGGGTAGCGACTGAATCTGTAATTATTAACTTATCCTTTGGTAAGGGTTTGTTAAGAACGAGAACGAGAGCGATTTGGAACGAGGAACGCGTCAAGAAGGTTTGAATGTTATTAGAGAATCGACCATAAAGTAGTTTCACAATTAAAATATTAACTTACCCTTTGGTAAGGGTTTGTTAAGAACCAGAACAAGTTTTAACATTTGGGTAAACATTTGTACATGATTGACATTTGATCATGTATTTTCCACAAAACATAACTTTGATTTAAACCAAGTTTTACTTCAATACTTTGTTTTTGTGCATATGGTTTAGTTGAGACATTTCACTTGCCATACATGGATATTTGACATAGACATTTGACATGGATATTTGACATAGACATTTGACATGGATATTTGACATAGACATTTGACATGGATATTTGACATAGACATTTTGACATGATTTACATCTTGACATGAATACTTTGACATATTATTCAATACATTTGACAATTGATTTAAACATAGACATTTTTACATTGTTTGGTTTGGTTTGATTAAGTGATTAAGTAACGATGTGTGTGTAATATGATACAAGCATGGTGGATACGCCGCTGGTACTTCCTATATATAAGTGTTTGTATGGTATTACATATTGTAGCGTTATTTGAATCATTTCAGTTTGAGACATAGAACATTTTATACAAGTAACATACTTTTCACAAGACATTGATTTACAAACAACTTATCTTATGCAAACTCATTTTACATGGTTATTCATTTAATCATGCATTATTCTCTTATTTATACTTATCATCCGAACTTATTATTTTTCAAATGTTTTACAAAGACAAAGCAAATTACAAGGTTCATGAATAAACATTTTCTTAAACAGAAGTCATGAATCTTATTTTCACAAAACCTATGTACTCGCCAGCATTTCTTTGCTGACCTCGTTTTCACATATGTTTCAGGTATTGTTGGATGATATCGATTGATAAGATGCATGCTCACATAGGACTGGACAAGGCCTTAGTGACTCAATAACAATGATAGACTATGTTTAAATAGTGTAATTAGATTTCCAGACGATGTAATTACTCAATGTTTAATAAAACGAAACACTTTTTGATATCCATGGTTATGAAACATTAATTCTGTTGCAACACGCCCCGATGTTTCCGCCGCGCTTTGTTGTTTTACGCGGTCGGGGTGTGACACATCTGACCAAAAGGAAGACAACACTGTCTAGAAATAATCACGTCTTATGTATTATTTTCTTTTGTTGTCAAGGTCCATGAATCAGTTGTTATCATTGTTTATAAATAAAGTTTTTATTTTACAATGCAATATACAAATATTGATGTGGTTGCATGTGTAAACAACATATCCCCTACAATACCGACAATCAAGGAACCGTATCCCTTGAAGAACAGACTACCCCCAAAATCCTCCCACTTTATGATCTCTTGCGTTTTCCGCGAAAACCCTAAGTACCCGTTTCTTCCAAGGAAAATGAAGTACAAGGCGCAAGTTACAACTCTGGACGAATACCCACTCCTTAATGGGGTACCTAAGGGTATTCCCGTAAGTCCTTAATTATTGTGTACCTTAATTCGAATATTATGATTCATGGTAATCAGAAATCGAATTTTTGAAGATCACCCTATTTTCAGATAGATTCTTGAGGACGTTGAAGTCCATCGACTGGGTTCCTGGTGAACCTTGAATACCCATGTTCAGATCGACATCAAGTTGATAACAATTAATAACAAGATGATAACAAAATTCATATCCAAGAAAACAATTATATGCTTGTGTGTTGATGTGTTGACCTAATCATAAGTTGTCTTGACCTTGTTCAAATTCTATCCCCTTCACATTATAAAACAAACTGTGATTACTATGCAAGAAATTACGTAATTATGGATGCATACATAATTATGGAATTTAGTGAACGGAAATCACAGCAAGTTCTGTCATGTGTCTAGAGTTAACCCTATTTATTTCCATTTCTGATGAAGCATCCGTTGAGGAAAAATGAACTAGCTATTCATTTTTCACTTTTGAAAGAATATCCGTTGAGGGAAATGAATATCCGTTTGTTTAATCCTTCATTTCCAATTCTGAAGAATACCCGTTGAGGAAAATGACTCCTTTTGTTCATTTTCTTTCTGAAGAGTATCCGTCGAGGGAAATGAATATCCGTTTGTTTAATCCTTCATTTCCAATTCTGAAGAATACCCATTGAGTAAAATGACTCCGTTTATTCATTTTCGTTCTGAAGAGTATCCGTTGAGGGAAATGAATATCCGTTTGTCTAATCCTTCATTTCCAATTCTGAAGAATACCCGCTGAGGAAAATGACTCCGTTTGTTCATTTTCGTTCTGAAGAATATCCGTCGAGGGAAATGAATATCCATTAATTATTCCTTCATTCCCGTTTCTGACGAAGAACCCGTTGAGGAAAAATGAATCATCCATTCATTTTCACTTCTGAAGAATATCCGTTGAGGGAAATGAATATCCGTTTAGTTAAATCCTTCATTTTCCATTTCCGAAGAACCCATTGAGGAAAATGACTCCGTTCGATCATTTTTGCTTTTGAAGAATATCCGTTGAGGAAAATGACAGGATTATGCCTTGCATATCTTTGATGATCATTTAACACAAAGTCACAGACAGACTCCTATGAATAAATTTTGGGACGAAATTTCCTAAAGTAGGGGAGACTGTGACACCTGGGTCACTGCGACCATCAAAAAAATACCAAACCAATGAAATATTGTATTTCATACTTGGGATTGGTATAAATATGTGTATCTTTTGCACATATCAATTCTTGTTCGATTTCAAGCTTTAAATCGCTTTCTGGAAGGTTATACGCGCACTGTTGCGTAAATATAACCAGTTTAATGCAACGAACACTCTAGAATAGTGAAATAGGCTTAACATAACTTAAATAACCTTTACATAACTTAGAAAAAAGTTTTGAAGGCTTTGGTATGGCAAAATCAAGTTTAATCACTTACAGGGACTAAATTCGACAAACTGCGAAAGTATGATGATTCGTACTAGAACAGACATTCCAGAACATGAACATAAGTTAAACACACCATAAATACCCTTTACATAGCTTAGAAATAGGCTTTGAGGGGTTCGGTGTGCTAAAATAAACTTTTGGGTCATTCAGGGACTAAAAGCGTCAAAAAGTGCACAAGTTTGCATTTTCGCGCATAACTTGTAACACCTGTGCCTCCACGGCCATCAAACAAATAATGAACCAATGAAATATTATATTTCATACTTGGGATTTGTAAAAATATGTGTATCATTTGCACATATCAATTTTTGTTCAATTCCAAACTCTAAATCGCTTTCTGGAAGGTTATACGCGCACCGATGCGTAAATATAACCAGTTTAATGCAACAAACACTCCGGAAGAGTGACATAGGCTTAACATACCTTAAATAACCTTTACATAACTTAGAAATAAGTTTTGAAGGCTTTGGTATGGCAAAAACAAGTTAATTCGCTTACAGGGACTAAAGTTGACAAACTGCGAAAGTATGCCAATTTGAACTGTAACAGACTTTCCGGAACATGACCATAAGTTAAACACACCTTAAATATCCTTTATATAGCTTAGAAATAGGCTTTGAGGGGTTCGGTGTGCTAAAATAAACTTTTGGGTCTTTCAGGGACTAAAAGCGTCAAAAAGTGCACAAGTTTGCATTTTCGCGCATAACTTACGTTCTGAATACATCCGGACATCCAAAAATTTATGTAAGCCCTAAAATATTTTATTTTAGTGTTTGGCATAAGAAAAATCCATTCGTCGCGTCATTTGGATCGTTTTTCGCGCTTATGCGCATTCCGTCGTAATTAAGCGAACATCGCGTTCGTACGACCAAACGAACTGACATCCGACATATTTTTGAGCATGTTTCATGTCCAAAATGTTTAGGCATCATTTTAGGGCCTTAAATTTGGCTTTACGGGCCTTAGAAGTGTCGGGAATGGCCTTAAAACACAACAGGGACTGAAACTGTCAAAATGGAAACTTGTTTTCTGATCAGAAGCTCCAGGTGGCCCGCCTGAGCTTTGTCTGATCCTGAAGCGGGCCGCATCAGCCTCCCAGATCAGATAAGATCGCTTAATCAGCAGATTCCAGCTGTTTAACCCACAACCACATACTCACACTTGCTCTTTCAGCTGATTAGGGGCCATTTTTAGTCACCATAACTTTCCAACAAGTGTACGCATGAGATTCAATCACATTTTCCAAGAAACGATCTTAACGTTTCGGGAAATACTATAAATACCCCACCCCCATTTGCTTCAAACTCATAAGAATCTGATCTTAAAGACTCTAAGTTGGAACCATTGTTTCATACCTGAGTTATTTTGATCTAGATTAGCATTCGGGGACCCTTCGTAAGTATTCTTTCGTTCTTTTCTTTCTTTTATTGCTTTTCAAGTCCAAAAGTCAAACTTTGTTTGACTTTCTGCGTTGACCAGTTATGGTCAATGCGAAGTTCGTTAGAACTTCGCAACGTGATTGTAATCACGATGGTTATAGTCCCTTGGGACTATGCCTACTGATTACCACGTTGTCTAGGGTCGTAAGGGTAAGCGATCTAATAAATCGCTTATACCTTCGAACCCGACCCATTTGGTGGATCATTAGGATCCGACCAAATACATTAGGTGACCATAGTATATAGGGAATAACCTTCCGAGGTTATACCTTATGGTCACGACGTTTAAGTAGTTGTATGATAGGTAGTTTATATGCCTTAGGTAAATTACCAGAATACCCTTTTCATGTATAATTGGTAATTAAGCATATGTAACCTAAACTTTTGTCACATAACTGATTATGTAACATGTTTAGGCATATAACACTTGTCATAGGACTAGTTAGGCGGTCCGAACGCGTTTCACGCGAACGACGCGTTAAAGTAGCATAAGCTACCTAAACGGGTCGTAATGGGTCGTAAACACTTATGTTAGGTTTCATTTAGTATGTAGGCTTTGTTAAACCATATTACACGAGTCTCAATACTCGTTTGGTTTACGAACCCGCATTCTATCCGATCTTCCGATTTAGGTCCGGTATATTAACATAGTTACCTATATTAGGTGCCGTTTGATTTCCGTGATCTCTAGCATTGCTTGGTGGTTATCCTAGGCCTTCTGAGCAATCTCAAGTGAGTACATAGACCCCTCTTTTACTGTTTTCCAAACTGTTTTGGGGTGAAACACATGTGCCTACTTGTTACTTTCATGCTTTCCTGTTTTCACATCATATACTTCCTATGTTCATTAGTACATTTATAGTACATGATTTCATTACATTTTATGCTATGTATGCCCATTGCGTGCGTACTTAGTACATTGTTTTACATTTACATTTTATGCTATGTATGTCCATTTGTTGCATACTTAGTACAGTTGTTTTCATCACATGTTTACATTTTGGTATGACATTTGGGTTGTTTACAATGGAACAATACATTCATTAACATTAGCTACGCTGTTCGTTAGTAGGTAGTGGTACCATAGGAATTGACAACTCCCGTTCCTGAAATCCTGGGTAGGTTTGGATTGGAAGGAATGACCGAATTCGATATACATAACTTAGATAAACCTTTAAATTGTTTAAGGGTTTATCGCCACAGTCTCAAGGCTTGGATGTATGCATTTTCACAACACCGCATAGATGTTCGTATCAGTATAGCATGCATTTCCACAAAACATAGCTTTGATTTAAACCATGTTTTACTTCAATACTTTGTTTTTGTGCATATGGTTTAGTTGATATATTTCACTAGCCATACATATCATTTTGGTTACACATTGCATGATTTACATTTGACACATAAACATTTTCGACATTGGTTATACATTGCATGATTTACATCTTGACATAAACATTTGACATATTATTCAATACATTTGGCAATTGGTTTAAACATAGACATCTTACATTGGTGGTTTGTTTGGGTAAGTGATTTAATTAACGAGGCGTGTGTAATATGATACAAGCATGGTGGATACGCCGCTGGTACTTCCTATATATAAGTGATTGTATGGTATTACATATCGTAGCGTTATTTGAATCATTTAAATTTGGACATATAACATTTTATACAAATAACATACTTTTCACAATACATTGTTTTACAAACAACTTAATTTATACAAACTCATTTCACATGGTTATTCACTTAACCATATGTTATTCTTTTATACATATATATCATTTGGTTTATTTATCACTTTTCAAATGATTTACAAAGCAAAGCAAACTACAAGGTTCATGACTAAACATTTTCTTAAACATAAGTCATGAATCTCATTTTCACAAAACCTATGTATCTCACAGGCATTTTTATGCTGACGTACCTATTTTCACATATGTTTCAGGATATGATGCATAGGATTTATCAAGATACATTTAGGCGGACTTGGGCCTTAGCGACAATAAAAGATGCAAGACTAGTTATATATGTTATGTTTCTTTGATTTTCAAGACATTGTAACTACTTTAATCAATAAAACAATATTTCAATTTCCATGTGTTATGAAACAATGATTCTGTTACAACACTCCCCGACGTTTCCGCCACGTTTTATATGTTCTACGTGGTCGGGGTGTGACAGAAAAGTTGGTATCAGAGCTCATGGTTATAGGGAATTAGGTTATTAGTAATGCTTTGACCTAGTCTATAACCTTCTTAGGACCCTAACGCAAGTTTACTTGTGTTTAGTCATAAAACAATACCGTCACCTATCCTTAGGCGACGACCACAACAAGAACACAAATTTCAAAACCGCTTTGAAAACTAATCATCTGTTCTAGGATGATTGATTACTAGGTTTTGAACCCTCTGTTATATGGTTTTGAACCCCTTTGAATTTTCAAAATCTCGTCAAAGTTTGGGTCTTATAATGTGAACACGTGCAAACTGGAAGAGTGAATGCCTGTATCCTGAGTTTTCTGTCTAAGGCTAGAGTGTTCGTACAAATCCGCAGTATCGGACCAGTCACTCTTACCTGGGAACTCTTGGGGTGAGTGTTCACTTATAGGCGAGCATGTCTTCAGTGATACATTAATAAGACCTGTTTACTTTGATTAGTCACCGTCTCATTTGTTTGCCTTAGGTAACAAACAAATGATCGCAAATTCTTATGCATTGCCATTCTGTATTGTTTATCCGATGACGTTTCACTTGTTTTTTTTCCTATGTCTTTCATTTCCTTCTAGAATGTCTCTTCCTCTCAGCGACGGTCAAATGTCCGAGCAAACAGCTAAATTTGCCCAACAAATAGGCGAAGTGATTCTGAAGTCTGTGGATTTAGGCATTGCCATGTCTCGCCTCAACAATGAAGCCTCTCGTCTCAACAATGAAGCCACTCAAGAGTCACCAAAGGAAGCAGAAGTCAAGCCTGCACCAAAATCAAGGAAGCGTAAGGCTTCAAGGAAACCCGCAGCAGTTGCACCTAATCAAGCGGGACCTAGCCAAGTGACAGCACTACCAGCCAGGAAGCCATACAACGGAACTGCACCATTGTGCAACCAATGTAGCCTTCATTATCACCCTAGTGTGAAGTGCCGCAATTGCCAAATTTGTGGACTTATAGGTCATACGGCAAGGGTTTGCCCAACTACAGCAGTACCAAATCAAACAGGACCCATCCGGGTGGCAACACCACCTGCTAAGAAGCAATACAAGGGAACGGCACCATTATGCAACAAATGTAAGGGGCATCACCTAGCTCACTTACAGTGTCGTCTGTGTGTATCATGTGGACGAGTTGGTCACCTGGCAAGTGCTTATCAATATAACCCAAACCAAGGTGGTCCAAATCAACCCCAAGTCAACCCTACTCAAGCTCGTTTTCCGTCTGGTACTTGCTACAACTGTGGCGAGATGAGCCATTTCAGGAACAACTGCCCAGAGCTTGCTAATGCAAATCCAACCCACGGATGAGCAGTTGGCTGACTAGAAGATGTTGCTGTCTTATGCTTTTATTCTCCTGTTTTCTTGTAATGTGAAACAATCTGTTTTGTTTATAAATAAATTATTGTTCATAATTCTGATATACAAGTGTAGTTACATGTGTGTATGACTTTTCCTATGATACCTACATCAAGAAACTATGTACCTTGCAAACTACTCATGTGATTTCTCTCTTTCAAATGATCGCTCATGATTCCCTCAAAAATTTTAAGTACTCGTTTCATTCTAAGAAACGAAGTACATGAAATAAAGTGAAATTATGAGTAATCGTGCTTTTTACACATCTGTGCCATTAAATCCTTGGTTAGATAACTAAGGGTAGTTTCAAATCTCATACCCATTACGTTTTGATTTTTTCAACATACACAGTACAAGTATTTCAAAAACAATCTTCATGATCTCAAAACATTTCATATAGTTTGAAAACAATTTTTTTCAAATGCATTGTCTATGTTATTTCAAAAACATTGGTTATGTTTTCAAAAAAACAACTTTCATAATTTCAGAATATTTCATATAGTCTGAAAACAATATTAACACAGTATATTTTCTTATCAAGTGCATGATTTCAAAAACATCATTCATGTTTTCCAAAAACCTTATACATAATTTCAAAAATTCATTTCGCATGATTTTAAAACATTTTTATAAATATACTTATCTAAAAACCTACTTTATGATTTCAAAAGTATTATATATAAGGTTTCAAAAACATTTTTTGAACCCCATGCATAGTTTTCCAAAAATATTTTCTTCATACATTGACTTAACTTTCAAATTTCGCTTCATATGTCGCCTTGGCATATCTGGCATCTCAACTTCATAAGCATTTTTACTTCATGTTTTGACATAAGCACGTCCAGTGCAAGGTTTCAAAACTTCTTCAACTTCTAAAATCCATATGGGATCTTTTTATCTTCACAATTAGATCCTTGTGGATAATTGTCATGCAAATCAGAGTCCTTAATTGGATTCCTTATGTACCTTAATTCGAACATTTCGGTTCCTAATAATCGAAATCGAATTTTCTTTTAGAATCTTTCTATCTTTATAGTTAGATTCTTGATAACGTTTAAAGTACCAAATGAAATCCACGGAATGGATTCCTAGTGTGCTTTAAATGCATGTACGCAATTAACAAGGCAAATTAACAAACAATTTTGTGGTTATATGACTATGTGTTATGTATCTTGTGTTTTCTTTTATGCATTTTTGTGTTTTTGTATACTCTGGATATTCGTTATCCAAATCCTCACAGAATCTTTCATATCTTCATATGAGGGATTCGTAGCAGGATATTCAAAAGGGTACTACCTTAAATCCTTAATGGGCTTCTATGTAATAGTTAAGACCTTTGGATTATATAGTACCGCTCCATGGTTCATAAGAGACCCTTTAGTGGTCTAGTCAAAAAGATTGATTCACAATTTGGTTAAAGAACGACATCTAGTGATGTAGCTGAACAGACTCCCTGATAGTCTATTTAGATCATATATTGATTTAATTAGAAGGACTCTATGGCGGTCTAGTCACACTCATCACAGGATTGTTCATTTGGTTTTACCTTACACAATATAAAATAGACTGTGTGAACTGTGCAAGGAATTGTCTAATTATGGACGCGTACATAATTATGAAATTTAGTGCACAGAAACCCAGTAAGATTTATTATGTGTAAGAACCGATAACGACAACAATAACAAAATGAGAACGATGTAATGGAGGTACGGTGGACGCACCAATGACACTTCATATACTTGTATATAAGTGTCCCTCTTACATTGCAAGCATAATGTTATTAAGGTTACTAGAAGTTCAGAACCCTAACCAATGTTGTTCGATCTTTTCAACTTCATGTTTTAAACTCTCACAAGTTTCCTCTAAATAAATTTCGGGACGAAATTTCCTAAAGTAGGGGAGACTGTAACACCTGTGCCTCCACGGCCATCAAACAAATACCGAACCAATGAAATATTATATTTCATACTTGGGATTTGTAAAAATATGTGTATCATTTGCACATATCAATTTTTGTTCAATTCCAAACTCTAAATCGCTTTCTGGAAGGTTATACGCGCACCGATGCGTAAATATAACCAGTTTAATGCAACAAACACTCCGGAATAGTGACATAGGCTTAACATACCTTAAATAACCTTTACATAACTTAGAAATAAGTTTTGAAGGCTTTGGTATGGCAAAAACAAGTTAATTCGCTTACAGGGACTAAAGTTGACAAACTGTGAAAGTATGCCAATTTGAACTGTAACAGACTTTCCGGAACATGACCATAAGTTAAACACACCTTAAATATCCTTTATATAGCTTAGAAATAGGCTTTGAGGGGTTCGGTGTGCTAAAATAAACTTTTGGGTCATTCAGGGACTAAAAGCGTCAAAAAGTGCACAAGTTTGTATTTTCGCGCATAACTTACGTTCTGAATACATCCGGACATCCAAAAATTTATGTAAGCACTAAAATATTTTATTTTAGTGTTTGGCATAAGAAAAATCCATTCGTCGCGTCATTTGGATCGTTTTTCGCGCTTATGCGCATTCCGTCGTAATTAAGCGAACATCGCGTTCGTACGACCAAACGAACTGACATCCGACATATTTTTGAGCATGTTTCATGTCCAAAATGTTTAGGCATCATTTTAGGGCCTTAAATTTGGCTTTACGGGCCTTATAAGTGTCGGGAATGGCCTTAAAACACAACAGGGACTGAAACTGTCAAAATGGAAACTTGTTTTCTGATCAGAAGCTCCAGGCGGCCCGCCTGAGCTTTGTCTGATCCTGAAGCGGGCCGTATCAGCCTCCCAGATCAGATAAGATCGCTTAATCAGCAGATTCCAGCTGTTTAACCCACAACCACATACTGACACTTGCTCTTTCAGCTGATTAGGGGCCATTTTTAGTCACCATAACTTTCCAACAAGTGTACGCATGAGATTCAATCACATTTTCCAAGAAACGATCTTAACGGTTCGGGAAATACTATAAATACCCCACCCCCATTTGCTTCAAACTCACAAGAATCTGATCTTAAAGACTCTAAGTTGGAACCATTGTTTCATACCTGAGTTATTTTGATCTAGATTAGCATTCGGGGACCCTTCGTAAGTATTCTTTCGTTCTTTTCTTTCTTTTATTGCTTTTCGAGTCTGAAAGTCAAACTTTGTTTGACTTCCTGCGTTGACCAGTTATGGTCAATGCGAAGTTCGTTAGAACTTCGCAACGTGATTGTAATCACGATGGTTATAGTCCCTTGGGACTATGCCTACTGATTACCACGTTGTCTAGGGTCGTAAGGGTAAGCGATCTAATAAATCGCTTATACCTTCGAACCCGACCCATTTGGTGGATCATTAGGATCCGACCAAATACATTAGGTGACCATAGTATATAGGGAATAACCTTCCGAGGTTATACCTTATGGTCACGACGTTTAAGTAGTTGTATGATAGGTAGTTTATATGCCTTAGGTAAATTACCAGAATACCCTTTTCATGTATAATTGGTAATTAAGCATATGTAACCTAAACTTTTGTCACATAACTGATTATGTAACATGTTTAGGCATATAACACTTGTCATAGGACTAGTTAGGCGGTCCGAACGCGTTTCACGCGAACGACGCGTTAAAGTAGCATAAGCTACCTAAACGGGTCGTAATGGGTCGTAAACACTTATGTTAGGTTTCATTTAGTATGTAGGCTTTGTTAAACCATATTACACGAGTCTCAATACTCGTTTGGTTTACGAACCCGCATTCTATCCGATCTTCCGATTTAGGTCCGGTATATTAACATAGTTACCTATATTAGGTGCCGTTTGATTTCCGTGATCTCTAGCATTGCTTGGTGGTTATCCTAGGACTTCTGAGCAATCTCAAGTGAGTACATAGACCCCTCTTTTACTGTTTTCCAAACTGTTTTGGGGTGAAACACATGTGCCTACTTGTTACTTTCATGCTTTCCTGTTTTCACATCATATACTTCCTATGTTCATTAGTACATTTATAGTACATGATTTCATTACATTTTATGCTATGTATGCCCATTGAGTGCGTACTTAGTACATTGTTTTACATTTACATTTTATGCTATGTATGTCCATTTGTTGCATACTTAGTACAGTTGTTTTCATCACATGTTTACATTTTGGTATGACATTTGGGTTGTTTACAATGGAACAATACATTCATTAACATTAGCTACGCCGTTCGTTAGTAGGTAGTGGTACCATAGGAATTGACAACTCCCGTTCCTGAAATCCTGGGTAGGTTTGGATTGGAAGGAATGACCGAATTCGATATACATAACTTAGATAAACCTTTAAATTGTTTAAGGGTTTATCGCCACAGTCTCAAGGCTTGGATGTATGCATTTTCACAACACCGCATAGATGTTCGTATCAGTATAGCATGCATTTCCACAAAACATAGCTTTGATTTAAACCATGTTTTACTTCAATACTTTGTTTTTGTGCATATGGTTTAGTTGATATATTTCACTAGCCATACATATCATTTTGGTTACACATTGCATGATTTACATTTGACACATAAACATTTTCGACATTGGTTATACATTGCATGATTTACATCTTGACATAAACATTTGACATATTATTCAATACATTTGGCAATTGGTTTAAACATAGACATCTTACATTGGTGGTTTGTTTGGGTAAGTGATTTAATTAACGAGGCGTGTGTAATATGATACAAGCATGGTGGATACGCCGCTGGTACTTCCTATATATAAGTGATTGTATGGTATTACATATCGTAGCGTTATTTGAATCATTTAAATTTGGACATATAACATTTTATACAAATAACATACTTTTCACAATACATTGTTTTACAAACAAATTAATTTATACAAACTCATTTCACATGGTTATTCACTTAACCATATGTTATTCTTTTATACATATATATCATTTGGTTTATTTATCACTTTTCAAATGATTTACAAAGCAAAGCAAACTACAAGGTTCATGACTAAACATTTTCTTAAACATAAGTCATGAATCTCATTTTCACAAAACCTATGTATCTCACAGGCATTTTTATGCTGACGTACCTATTTTCACATGTGTTTCAGGATATGATGCATAGGATTTATCAAGATACATTTAGGCGGACTTGGGCCTTAGCGACAATAAAAGATGCAAGACTAGTTATATATGTTATGTTTCTTTGATTTTCAAGACATTGTAACTACTTTAATCAATAAAACAATATTTCAATTTCCATGTGTTATGAAACAATGATTCTGTTACAACACTCCCCGACGTTTCCGCCACGTTTTATATGTTCTACGTGGTCGGGGTGTGACAGAAAAGTTGGTATCAGAGCTCATGGTTATAGGGAATTAGGTTATTAGTAATGCTTTGACCTAGTCTATAACCTTCTTAGGACCCTAACGCAAGTTTACTTGTGTTTAGTCATAAAACAATACCGTCACCTATCCTTAGGCGACGACCACAACAAGAACACAAATTTCAAAACCGCTTTGAAAACTAATCATCTGTTCTAGGATGATTGATTACTAGGTTTTGAACCCTCTGTTATATGGTTTTGAACCCCTTTGAATTTTCAAAATCTCGTCAAAGTTTGGGTCTTATAATGTGAACACGTGCAAACTGGAAGAGTGAATGCCTGTATCCTGAGTTTTCTGTCTAAGGCTAGAGTGTTCGTACAAATCCGCAGTATCGGACCAGTCACTCTTACCTGGGAACTCTTGGGGTGAGTGTTCACTTATAGGCGAGCATGTCTTCAGTGATACATTAATAAGACCTGTTTACTTTGATTAGTCACCGTCTCATTTGTTTGCCTTAGGTAACAAACAAATGATCGCAAATTCTTATGCATTGCCATTCTGTATTGTTTATCCGATGACGTTTCACTTGTTTTTTTTCCTATGTCTTTCATTTCCTTCTAGAATGTCTCTTCCTCTCAGCGACGGTCAAATGTCCGAGCAAACAGCTAAATTTGCCCAACAAATAGGCGAAGTGATTCTGAAGTCTGTGGATTTAGGCATTGCCATGTCTCGCCTCAACAATGAAGCCTCTCGTCTCAACAATGAAGCCACTCAAGAGTCACCAAAGGAAGCAGAAGTCAAGCCTGCACCAAAATCAAGGAAGCGTAAGGCTTCAAGGAAACCCGCAGCAGTTGCACCTAATCAAGCGGGACCTAGCCAAGTGACAGCACTACCAGCCAGGAAGCCATACAACGGAACAACACCCTTGTGCAACCAATGTAGCCTTCATCATCACCCTAGGGTGAAGTGCCGCAATTGCCAAATTTGTGGACTTATAGGTCATACGGCAAGGGTTTGCCCAACTACAGCAGTACCAAATCAAACAGGACCCATCCGGGTGGCAACACCACCTGCTAAGAAGCAATACAAGGGAACGGCACCATTATGCAACAAATGTAAGGGGCATCACCTAGCTCACTTACAGTGTCGTCTGTGTCTATCATGTGGACGCGTTGGTCACCTGGCAAGTGCTTGTCGATATAACCCAAACCAAGGTGGTCCAAATCAACCCCAAGTCAACCCTACTCAAGCTCGTTTTCCGTCTGGTACTTGCTACAACTGTGGCGAGATGAGCCATTTCAGGAACAACTCCCCAAAGCTTGCTAATGCAAATCCAACCCACGGATGAGCAGTTGGCTGACTAGAAGATGTTGCTGTCTTATGCTTTTATTCTCCTGTTTTCTTGTAACGTGAAACAATCTGTTTTGTTTATAAATAAATTATTGTTCACAATTCTGATATACAAGTGTAGTTACATGTGTGTATGACTTTTCCTATGATACCTACATCAAGAAACTATGTACCTTGCAAACTACTCATGTGATTTCTCTCTTTCAAATGATCGCTCATGATTCCCTCAAAAATTTTAAGTACTCGTTTCATTCTAAGAAACGAAGTACATGAAATAAAGTGAAATTATGAGTAATCGTGCTTTTTACACATCTGTGCCATTAAATCCTTGGTTAGATAACTAAGGGTAGTTTCAAATCTCATACCCATTACGTTTTGATTTTTTCAACATACACAGTACAAGTATTTCAAAAACAATCTTCATGATCTCAAAACATTTCATATAGTTTGAAAACAATTTTTTTCAAATGCATTGTCTATGTTATTTCAAAAACATTGGTTATGTTTTCAAAAAAACAACTTTCATAATTTCAGAATATTTCATATAGTCTGAAAACAATATTAACACAGTATATTTTCTTATCAAGTGCATGATTTCAAAAGCATCATTCATGTTTTCCAAAAACCTTATACATAATTTCAAAAATTCATTTCGCATGATTTTAAAACATTTTTATAAATATACTTATCTAAAAACCTACTTTATGATTTCAAAAGTATTATATATAAGGTTTCAAAAACAATTTTTGAACCCCATGCATAGTTTTCCAAAAATATTTTCTTCATACATTGACTTAACTTTCAAATTTCGCTTCATATGTCGCCTTGGCATATCTGGCATCTCAACTTCATAAGCATTTTTACTTCATGTTTTGACATAAGCACGTCCAGTGCAAGGTTTCAAAACATCTTCAACTTCTAAAATCCATATGGGATCTTTTTATCTTCACAATTAGATCCTTGTGGATAATTGTCATGCAAATCAGAGTCCTTAATTGGATTCCTTATGAACCTTAATTCGAACATTTCGGTTCCTAATAATCGAAATCGAATTTTCTTTTAGAATCTTTCTATCTTTATAGTTAGAGTCTTGATAACGTTTAAAGTACCAAATGAAATCCACGGAATGGATTCCTAGTGTGCTTTAAATGCATGTACGCAATTAACAAGGCAAATTAACAAACAATTTTGTGGTTATATGACTATGTGTTATGTATCGGGTGTTTTCTTTTATGCATTTTTGTGTTTTTGTATACTCTGGATATTCGTTATCCAAATCCTCGCAGAATCTTTCATATCTTCATATGAGGGATTCGTAGCAGGATATTCAAAAGGGTACTACCTTAAATCATTAATGGGCTTCTATGTAATAGTTAAGACCTTTGGATTATATAGTACCGCTCCATGGTTCATAAGAGACCCTTTAGTGGTCTAGTCAAAAAGATTGATTCACAATTTGGTTAAAGAACGACATCTAGTGATGTAGCTGAACAGACTCCCTGATAGTCTATTTAGATCATATATTGATTTAATTAGAAGGACTCTATGGCGGTCTAGTCACACTCATCACAGGATTGTTTATTTGGTTTTACCTTACACAATATAAAATAGACTGTGTGAACTGTGCAAGGAATTGTCTAATTATGGACGCGTACATAATTATGAAATTTAGTGCACAGAAACCCAGTAAGATTTATTATGTGTAAGAACCGATAACGACAACAATAACAAAATGAGAACGACGTAATGGAGGTACGGTGGACGCACCAATGACACTTCATATACTTGTATATAAGTGTCCCTCTTACATTGCAAGCATAATGTTATTAAGGTTACTAGAAGTTCAGAACCCTAACCAATGTTGTTCGATCTTTTCAACTTCGTGTTTTAAACTCTCACAAGTTTCCTCTAAATAAATTTCGGGACGAAATTTCCTAAAGTAGGGGAGACTGTAACACCTGTGTCTCCACGGCCATCAAACAAATACCGAACCAATGAAATATTATTTTTCATACTTGGGATTTGTAAAAATATGTGTATCATTTGCACATATCAATTTTTGTTCAATTCCAAACTCTAAATCGCTTTCTGGAAGGTTATACGCGCACCGATGCGTAAATATAACCAGTTTAATGTAACAAACACTCCGGAATAGTGACATAGGCTTAACATACCTTAAATAACCTTTACATAACTTAGAAATAAGTTTTGAAGGCTTTGGTATGGCAAAAACAAGTTAATTCGCTTACAGGGACTAAAGTTGACAAACTGCGAAAGTATGCCAATTTGAACTGTAACAGACTTTCCGGAACATGACCATAAGTTAAACACACCTTAAATATCCTTTATATAGCTTAGAAATAGGCTTTGAGGGGTTCGGTGTGCTAAAATAAACTTTTGGGTCATTCAGGGACTAAAAGCGTCAAAAAGTGCACAAGTTTGCATTTTCGCGCATAACTTACGTTCTGAATACATCCGGACATCCAAAAATTTATGTAAGCACTAAAATATTTTATTTTAGTGTTTGGCATAAGAAAAATCCATTCGTCGCGTCATTTGGATCGTTTTTCGCGCTTATGCGCATTCCGTCGTAATTAAGCGAACATCGCGTTCGTACGACCAAACGAACTGACATCCGATATATTTTTGAGCATGTTTCATGTCCACAATGTTTATGCATCATTTTAGGGCCTTAAAGTTGGCTTTACGGGCCTTAGAAGTGTCGGGAATGGCCTTAAAACACAACAGGGACTGAAACTGTCAAAATGGAAACTTGTTTTCTGATCAGAAGCTCCAGGCGGCCCGCCTGAGCTTTGTCTGATCCTGAAGCGGGCCACATCAGCCTCCCAGATCAGATAAGATCGCTTAATCAGTAGATTCCAGCTGTTTAACCCACAACCACATACTCACAATTGCTCTTTCAGCTGATTAGGGGCCATTTTTAGTCACCATAACTTTCCAACAAGTGTACGCATGAGATTCAATCACATTTTCCAAGAAACGATCTTAACGGTTCGGGAAATACTATAAATACCCCACCCCCATTTGCTTCAAACTCACAAGAATCTGATCTTAAAGACTCTAATTGGAACCATTGTTTCATACCTGAGTTATTTTGATCTAGATTAGCATTCGGGGACCCTTCGTAAGTATTCTTTCGTTCTTTTCTTTCTTTTATTGCTTTTCGAGTCTGAAAGTCAAACTTTGTTTGACTTTCTACGTTAACCAGTTATGGTCAATGCGAAGTTCGTTAGAACTTCGCAACGTGATTGTAATCACGATGGTTATAGTCCCTTGGGACTATGCCTACTGATTACCACGTTGTCTAGGGTCGTAAGGGTAAGCGATCTAATAAATCGCTTATACCTTCGAACCCGACCCATTTGGTGGATCATTAGGATCCGACCAAATACATTAGGTGACCATAGTATATAGGGAATAACCTTCCGAGGTTATACCTTATGGTCACGACGTTTAAGTAGTTGTATGATAGGTAGTTTATATGCCTTAGGTAAATTACCAGAATACCCTTTTCATGTATAATTGGTAATTAAGCATATGTAACCTAAACTTTTGTCACATAACTGATTATGTAACATGTTTAGGCATATAACACTTGTCATAGGACTAGTTAGGCGGTCCGAACGCGTTTCACGCGAACGACGCGTTAAAGTAGCATAAGCTACCTAAACGGGTCGTAATGGGTCGTAAACACTTATGTTAGGTTTCATTTATTATGTAGGCTTTGTTAAACCATATTACACGAGTCTCAATACTCGTTTGGTTTACGAACTCGCATTCTATCCGATCTTCCGATTTAGGTCCGGTATATTAACATAGTTACCTATATTAGGCGCCGTTTGATTTCCGTGATCTCTAGCATTGCTTGGTGGTTATCCTAGGACTTCTGAGCAATCTCAAGTGAGTACATAGACCCCTCTTTTACTGTTTTCCAACTGTTTTGGGGTGAAATACATGTGCCTACTTGTTACTTTCATGCTTTCCTGTTTTCACATCATATACTTCCTATGTTCATTAGTACATTTATAGTACATGATTTCATTACATTTTATGCTATGTATGCCCATTGCGTGCGTACTTAGTACATTGTTTTACATTTACATTTTATGCTATGTATGTCCATTTGTTGCAGACTTAGTACAGTTGTTTTCATCACATGTTTACATTTTGGTATGACATTTGGGTTGTTTACAATGGAACAATACATTCATTAACATTAGCTACGCCGTTCGTTAGTAGGTAGTGGTACCATAGGAATTGACAACTCCCGTTCCTGAAATCCTGGGTAGGTTTGGATTGGAAGGAATGACCGAATTCGATATACATAACTTAGATAAACCTTTAAATTGTTTAAGGGTTTATCGCCACAGTCTCAAGGCTTGGATGTATGCATTTTCACAACACCGCATAGATGTTCGTATCAGTATAGCATGCATTTCCACAAAACATAGCTTTGATTTAAACCATGTTTTACTTCAATACTTTGTTTTTGTGCATATGGTTTAGTTAATATATTTCACTAGCCATACATATCATTTTGGTTACACATTGCATGATTTACATTTGACACATAAACATTTTCGACATTGGTTATACATTGCATGATTTACATCTTGACATAAACATTTGACATATTATTCAATACATTTGGCAATTGGTTTAAACATAGACATCTTACATTGGTGGTTTGTTTGGGTAAGTGATTTAATTAACGACGCGTGTGTAATATGATACAAGCATGGTGGATACGCCGCTGGTACTTCCTATATATAAGTGATTGTATGGTATTACATATCGTAGCGTTATTTGAATCATTTAAATTTGGACATATAACATTTTATACAAATAACATACTTTTCACAATACATTGTTTTACAAACAACTTAATTTATACAAACTCATTTCACATGGTTATTCACTTAACCATGTGTTATTCTTTTATACATATATATCATTTGATTTATTTATCACTTTTCAAATGATTTACAAAGCAAAGCAAACTACAAGGTTCATGACTAAACATTTTCTTAAACATAAGTCATGAATCTCATTTTCACAAAACCTATGTATCTCATAGGCATTTTTATGCTGACGTACCTATTTTCACATGTGTTTCAGGATATGATGCATAGGATTTATCAAGATACATTTAGGCGGACTTGGGCCTTAGCGACAATAAAGATGCAAGACTAGTTATATATGTTATGTTTCTTTGATTTTCAAGACATTGTAACTACTTTAATCAATAAAACAATATTTCAATTTCCATGTGTTATGAAACAATGATTCTGTTACAACACTCCCTGACGTTTCCGCCACGTTTTATATGTTCTACGTGGTCGGGGTGTGACATAACTTACGTTCTGAATACATCTGGATATCCAAAAATTTATGTAAGCACTAAAATATTTTATTTTAGTGTTTGGCATGAGAAAAATCCATTCGTCGCGCAATTTGGATCGTTTTTCGCGCTTATGCGCATTCCGTCGTAATTAAGCGAACATCGCGATCATGCGACCAAACGAACCAACATCCGGCACATTTTTGAGCATGTTTCATGTCCACAATGTTTAGGAATCATTTTAGGGCCTTAAAGATGGCTTAACGGGCCTTAAACATGTGGAAATAGCTTTAAACATAACAGGGACTGAAACTGTCAATTATGCAAAGTTATTTGCTGATCAGACTACCCAGGCGGGCCGCGTAAGGTTAGTGTATATGTTACGCGGACCGCGAGGCCCTCCCAGATCAGCAAAACCAGATTTAACAGCTGTTAACAGCTGTTATACACTCATAACCCACTTACACATGGTATTTTCTGATAAGAGGTGCTCCAATGGTTTTGTAAAACTATGGGCTTGAGGTGTATGGATTAGATTGAAGCACGGTTTTCTAGGAACGATTTTAACGGTCCTAGAAATCCTATAAATACCCCTCCATTCTCATTTGCAAAACCCACACCTTTGAATCTGAATTGGTTCTCTAAGTTGATGTGATTAATCACTTCATACCTAAGAATATTCGGATCAAAGATTCCGTTCTTGGACCCTTTGTAAGTGTTCCTTCGTTCTTTTAGCATTTCAGCATTTTTAGCGTTTCTGCGTTGACCAGTTTATGGTCAACACGAAGTTCGTTTGAACTTCGCAACGTGAGCGTAATCACAATGGTTATAGTCCCTTGTGACTATACCTACTGATTACCACGTTATCTAGGCTCAGTGACGATTCGTAGTTTCGGCCAAAATGCGTATTCTTGCGTATTTTGTAACCAAACTACTTTTAGGTATCAAAACCGTTTGTTTTGATACCAAACTTGTTTTCTAACTTAGTTAAGCATGTTTTAACATGCTTAGCTCGTCACTTTTAGTTTGTGCTTGTCTAGGGTCGTAAGGGTAAGCGATCTAAACAATCGCTTATACTTTTGAACCCGACCCGTTTGGTCGATCATTAGGATCCGACCAAACACATTTGGTGACCATAGTTGTATAGGGAATAACCTTCCGAGGTTATACCTTATGGTCACTTCGTTTAGTTAGTTGTATGATAGGTAGCTTATATGCCTTAGGTAAATGACCAAAATGCCCTTTTCACACATAAATTCATTTTAAGCATATGTAACTTAATTTTTGACATCTAAACTGATTTGGCAACAATATTAGACATATTAAGGCATATTTTACTTGTCATAGGACTAGTTAGGCAGTCCGAACGTGTTTTACGCAAACGACGCGTTAAAGTAGCATAAACTACCTAAACGGGTCGTAATGTGTCGTAAGCATGTAGGTTAGGTTTCATTTTAGTATGTAGGCTTTGTTAAACCATATTACATGAGTTCCCATACTCGTTTGGTTTACGAATCCTCATTCTATCCGATCCTCCGATTTAGGTCCGGTTTATTAACATAGTTAACTATAATTAGGTGCCGTTTGATTCCGTGATCTTCTAGCTTTGCTTGGTGGTTATCCTAGGACTTCTAAGCAATCCCAAGTGAGTACATAGACCCCTCTTTTACTGTTTTTCAAACGTTTTGGGGTGAAACACATGTGCCTACTTGTTACTTTCGTGCTTTCCTGTTTTCACATCATATACTTGATATGTTCATTAGTACACTATTAGTACATGATTTACATTACATTGTTTCGCTATGTATGTTTACTTAGCATACTTAGTACATTGTTTTACTTTACATTTCTACTATGTATGTTGACTGAGCATGCTAGCACATTGATTTACATTACATTAGTTGCATATGTTTACTCAACATATGGACACATTGCTTTACATTGCATTTTGTTGCATATGCTCATCCAGCATATGAACACATTATATTACATTTTGAACTGTTTGTAACTATTTGACTATGTAAACCATTGTAACCATTTGACTATTTGAACCGTTGTAACCATTTGACTATGTGAACCGTTGTAACCATTTGACTATGTGAACCATTGTAACCATTTGACTATGTGAACCGTTGTAACCATTTGACTATGTGAACCGTTGTAACTATTTGACTATGTGAACCGTTGTAACCATTTGACTATGTGAACCGTTGTAACCATTTGATCATGTGAACCGTTTGTAACTGTTGAACCGTGTGAACCGTATTAGACCATACATAAACATTTCTTCAATTGTTAAGCATTACATTTTGGTGGTTGTTTGGGTAAGTGATTTAAGTAACGAGGCGACGTGTAATACGATAAAAACATGGTGGATACGCCGCTGGTACTTCCTATATATAAGTGCTTTTATGGTATTACATATCGTAGCGTTATTTAAACCATTTCAGTTTAGACATATTACATCTACAATACAATCTTCACATAAACATCGTTTTACAAATAACTTAACTTATACAAACTCATTTCACATGGTTATTCACTTAACCATGCATTATTCTTTTATACATATATATATATATATCATTTGGTTTATTTATCACTTTTCAAATGATTTATGAAAGGAATCACTCAACAAGATTCATGGCTACTTTTTATTAAACAGTTTCTTTAAACTCAAGTCATGAATCCTATTTTCATAAAACCTATGTATCTCACAGGCATTTTTATGCTGACGTACCTATTTTCACATGTGTTTTCAGGAGTTGATGCATAGGACTTATCAAGACACACTTAGGCGGACTTGTGCCTTAGTGACTTGAAACGAAGCAAGAACTAGTTAAATTATGTTATGTACTCTTTGTTTCTTGTTTAAGACAATGTAACTCTCTTGATTGTTAATTAAAACGTAACTTTAATTTCCATGGTTGTGAGACAATTAATTCTGTTACAACACTTCCCGACGTTTCCGCCACGTTTCGTTGTTTTACGTGGTCGGGGTGTGACATTCACACCTTTAGAGTTTAGGACACATGCCTTTACATAATTGGATACGTTATTACGTGGTGTTACATCCTCACCCCCTTAAAAGAAATCTCGACCCTGAGATTTACTGGAACAAGTGAGGGTACTTTTGTCTCATAGTGGACTCAACTTCCCACGTATATTCGGGACCTCAGCGGGCGTCCCATTTGACCTTTACTATAGGTACATGCTTCCTTCGGAGCTTTTTAACCTGTCGATCCTCGATCGATATAGGTCTTTCAACGAATCTCAAGCTTTCATCAATCTGTACGTCTTTATGAGACGTAGCCAGTGATTCGTCGGCTAGGCATTTCTTGAGATTACAAATGTGGAACACATTATGAATCCCACTCAGCTCTTCAGGTAAGTTTAGCTTATAAGCTACACTGCCGACACATTCGATAATCTCAAATGGTCCAATATATCTAGGGCTCAACTTGCCCTTTTTACCAAAACGCATCACACCTTTCCAGGGTGACACTTTCAATAGAACTTTATCGCCCATCTCAAACTTTAGAGGTTTTCGCCTCTCATCAGCATAACTTTTCTGCCTATCCCTGGCAGCTTTCAGGCGATCACGAATTTGGAAAATCTTGTCCGTTGTTTCAAGGACTATATCAGGTCCTGACAACTGAGTTTCTCCTACTTTTGCCCAACAGACAGGCGTTCTGCATTTCCTACCATATAATGCCTCAAAAGGCGCAGCCTGAATGCTAGTATGGTAGCTATTGTTATAAGAAAACTCGATCAATGGAAGGTGGTCATCCCAACTACCACCTAAATCAATAACACATGCACGAAGCATGTCTTCCAAAGTTTGAATTGTACGCTCACTCTGTCCATCAGTCTGAGGACGGTAAGCAGTACTAAAATTCAAACGCGTACCCAAACATTGTTGGAAGCTTTTCCAAAAATGAGAGGTGTATCTAGTATCTCTATCAGAGATGATTGACACCGGTACGCCATGAAGAGCTACAATTTTATCTACGTATAACTGGGCTAACTTGTCGGAGCTATGGGTCTCCTTGATGGGCAAGAAATGTGCTGACTTAGTCAGTCTATCAACAATAACCCATATGGTATCATTTCCATGCCTTGTTTTAGGTAACATGGTTATGAAATCCATGGTTACCATCTCCCACTTCCATGTAGGAAGTTCTGGTTGTTGAAGTAGACCTGAAGGCTTTTGATGTTCAGCTTTAATCTGAGCACAAGTCAGGCATTTAGCTACATGTGTGGCAATAGATTTCTTCAAACCTATCCACCAATAATTTGCCTTCAAATCATGATACATCTTGTCACTTCCAGGGTGAACTGAGTATTTGGAATTGTGAGCTTCCTGGAGGATTATTTCTCGAAGTCCTCCATGAATAGGAACCCAAATTCTTCCATTCATTCTGAGGATTCCATCCTTCCCAGGCGCTAACTGCTCAGCAGTTACACCCAACTTTTCATTTGGAAGATTAACTTCCAAAACCGCATCTTTCTGTGCAGCTAATAGTCTTTCATTCAGACTATTCTTCAACTCAATGCTTTTGGCATTGATCCTGATTGGTTTAACTCTTTCCTTTTGGCTTAGAGCATCAGCGACTACGTTCGCTTTACCTGGATGGTAGCGTATCTCGCAATCATAATCATTTAGAGTTTCCATCCAACGGCGTTGTCTCATATTGAGCTCTTTTTGATTGAACAAATGTTGGAGACTTTTGTGATCCGAGTAGATCACACATTTAGTTCCATATAAATAATGTCTCCACAATTTAAGTGCGAATACAACAGCACCTAATTCCAAATCATGGGTAGTGTAATTCTTTTCATGCACCTTCAGTTGTCTTGATGCATAGGCAATCACCTTGCCATGCTGCATAAGTACACACCCCATGCCGGTGTGTGAAGCATCACAATATACGACAAACTCTTCAATCCCTTCGGGTAAGGTTAACACTGGAGCATTGCTCAACTTTTGCTTAAGAATCTCAAAAGATTCTTGTTGCTTGGGACCCCAATCAAATTTCACATTCTTGCGAGTCAGAGAAGTTAATGGTGCAGCTATCCTCAAGAAGTTCTCAATGAATCTTCTATAATATCCAGCTAAACCCAGAAAGCTGCGTATCTCTGTAGGTGTCTTTGGTGTTTCCCAGTTCATAATGGCTTCTATCTTGGCGGGATCAACTTGAATACCTCGCTCACTAACAACATGTCCAAGAAATTGGACTTCGCGAAGCCAGAACTCGCATTTGGAGAATTTAGCATACAACTTCTCATCTTGAAGCAATCCTAAGATACATCGAAGGTGCTTCTCATGATCAACTTGGCTACGAGAGTAGATAAGTATGTCGTCTATAAAGACAATGATAAACTTATCTAAATATGGCTTGCAGACTCTATTCATGAGGTCCATGAATGCTGCTGGCGCATTAGTAAGCCCAAATGGCATCACTAAAAATTCAAAATGTCCATACCTCGGTCTGAATGCCGTCTTAGGCACATCTTCAGTTCTTACTTTAAGTTGATGATACCCATATCTCAAATCAATCTTTGAGAAATAGCTCGCCCCTTGGAGATGATCAAATAAATCATCGATCCAGGGTAAAGGATAACGATTCTTGATCGTTACCTTATTCAATTCACGATAATCAATGCATAAGCGCATTGATCCGTCCTTCTTTTTCACAAACAGTATTGGAGCTCCCCAAGGCGAAGAGCTGGGTTGAATGAAACCTTTATCTAGTAAGTCGTCCAATTGAGTTCTGAGCTCTTTCATTTATGTAGGCGCTAGACGATAAGGAGCTCGTGCTATAGGTGCTGATCCTGGAAGAATGTCTATCCTGAACTCTACTTTCCTCTCAGGAGGTAATCCAGGTAATTCGTCAGGAAAAACATCAGGATATTCAGAGATAACTGGAATATCTTTGATTTTAGGCTTCGGATCATTCACAGTCACTTGTGCCATGTAAATGACACATCCACTCTTCAAACACTGCGATACTTTGAGAATAGACACGTTGCTAGGTAATCCATACTGTGTATCTCCCTGAATCGTGACAGATTCACCAGAAGGGGTTTTGATAATAACTAGCTTTTTGTCACAGGCAATTTGGGCTTGGTTATGCGACAACCAATCCATGCCTAAAACTATATCAAACCCAGCTAGTTTCATTGGCAAGTGGGACAGCGGAAAAGAATGATTCTTAATGGATATAGAGCATCCATCAAGAAGAGTTGAAGCTGTTTCTATTGGACTCTGTATGCCCAAGACACATATTAAATTGATGTGGCTAGTACGTTATGATCCAAGTCGAGTCATACCCAAATACAAGCTAGACAAACACTTATACTATTTATTTGTGATATGATCAAACAAATAAATATTAACACTTACAATATTTAGAAATTGGTGTTCTAAATAATTACACTTGAGAAACTAATAAATTATATGGATAATTTATTTTGAGAGAATATTTTATTTTGTTATTTAATGGGTTAAATAACATTTTAAAAGGTTGTATAAAGTCTTGCATTTATGTAGTGTTATATTTATAAAAGTTATAAATATATAAACCAAGACTTGAATTTTATAAAAGAAATCTAATTTTTTTTTATAAAATAAAGAAGTGGGCTGCCCCCCCTTTTTTCTTACCAAGATAAGATCTTGGTCCAATCACAATTCATGCTTTTGCATGTGTTAGAGAGGATTTGATTGGATGGTCTTTCCAAGACCATTTTGGTCCAATGAACTCTCATGCACTTGCATGTGGAAGAAGCTTGGTGATTGGCCCAAAAAGAGGTGCACATTTCTCATGGTTATAAAAGGAATTGGATGACCAAATGAAGAAGGGGACTAGTGTGTTCATACTCTAAAAATTTCGGTCATAAGGGGTGTTTCTCAAGTGTTCGGTTTTTGATCTTTAGTGTTAAAAATCCTAGCTAAACTCGTGGTGTTTGTTGGAAGCTTGGGGTATACAAGCTTGAGGTCTTCTACTCTTGAGGACAACCATTTCAAGAAGCATCATCCGTTTCATCATCCTTGTACTCCAAGAAGGTAGTTTTCTAAACATCCTATGGTTGTGTTTGATAGTATGCATGTTCATATATGGATCCGGGTTTTGGGATTTTGAATATAAATGAAATTTATATCTTAAAAGTAACATGTTTTAAATATTATTTCCGCTGCGTTTTTATTTCATATGGATGAAATTGCTTTGATAAACATGTTAAAATCCCAACAATGGCATCTAGAGCCGCTTATATGAGTGCATGCTTCAATAGATTAAAAATTTCGGGTTTCGGGTTTGAATAAAACCCTATGGCCGAAAATTTTAACATGGTTAACCCTTTGTTTTTCAAGATTATTTTCTTACATGCATAAGGGAATCTTGAAAAATTTATTTCATATGGATGATTTGTTTGTTTGGACAAAACTTACCTTTTCGGTTTTTTGTACATAGCCGAAAATGTTAATAAAAGGGAACCATATTTTTTTATGCTTCTTGAAATTAATATATATATATTTGGATATATATTTTGGTGCATATAACCTAGCCATGACCTTGTGTTGAATGATTGTGTTGTGATTTATTTTATTTAATTATTCAATGGGTTGTAATAATTATTATTTTTGTTCTTCCATTTGTAAGATATGTAATTTATTTATTTTCATTTGGTATGTAAAATAAATAGATTAGGTGCATTTTATTTTACTAGAAAAAATGTATTAGGATATATTTTGTAAAAGAAGATGCACACAAAAATGCGGTTTTGGTTTGGACCATAATATTCGGTCCAAAGAACTTCATCGTTCTCAACGGGATTTTAACCCGATAACCAAAACACATTTTTGAAGTCCAAAGGAGTTTGGAGGTGAAAATAAAAGACTTTTGGAAGCTCAAAGAAGGTGGAGAAATCACAACACAAGAAGGAGACTTGAAGCATTTGGATGCGGGATCAAGTGTGAGTTCAACGACACATTACTTGTGTCATTTTTCACCCTTTAGGAAGGACCTTTTGGCACACTTGTTTCGGCTAACAAGTGTTGTCAAAATAGTTGGCTATGGTTATGCACCTATTGTTATGTATGATATGCTTGTTTGGTTGCTTATTTTGTTGTTTTAGATGATATGTCGATATGCATGACTTAACAAACTAATAATCAACAACAAGCGTAAAATTGGTTCTTAACAAAATCATTAAAATGGTTAATAAAGGTTTTATTAAAAATTAATGATTTTATAATAAAATGGGTTTTATTAAAAAGAACCTTGAAAATTAGTTTTCATTAAAGTACCATTGATTTGAATGCATGCAAACGTATGGTACATAATATTTTCTAAACTAGAATTTTGAAATATTAAAAAACCCTTTTATAAAACAAGTCAAACACCATCCTTTTATACAACACTCGAAACACTTGGGAACTCTTATTGTGGGATAAAGGTCACCTAACCACATTTGAAGGAACTTGTATGTTCGAGGTGGGTTTACCATGTTTGTGGGATAAAGGTCACCTAACCACTTATGTGTATAAACTTACACGTGTGTGTAAGTTGGACGACTTGATTTGGAAACCATGAACTTAGGGTCACCGAAGCATGGGGAACAAATGTGTTGATGGGATTAAACATGCCAACTAAACATAAAGATGTTTAACCGATCCCATATGGCTAGAAATTGCAAAGAGTTGCAATTGTCAAACTTTGACTACCTTGTTAATTTAAATAGAGGGATAAATGTCACCTAACCAATATTTAAATGTAACGTTGGATTCTAGATTTTAATTATTAATTGTCTTTAAGACACAAAAGGGTATTAATGATTAAAATATAATAATATCGAAAATACTAAAATTGAACTTGTTAAATTTTGTAGATGGCCGCTAACAATGCAAACCCGACTAACCAAATCGTCTGAAACCTATCACTAAGAACCATCCTTGAAAAGGATCGTCTCAACCATAACAACTTCATGGATTGGTTTCGAAACTTGAGAATCGTTCTCAAGCAAGAGAAGATATCCTATGTGTTGGACAATCCTATTCCCGATAAACCTAACGTGGAAGATGTGGAAGCCTACAACGATTGGGTTAAGTATACCGAGGACTCCATGCAAGCCTCATGCCTCATGTTGGGAACTATGATTCCCGAAATTCAAAAGGATTTTGAACATCACGGGGCATACGACATGATTACCCAGTTAAAGGAAATGTTCCTACAACAAGCAAGGGTAGAACGCTTCGAAACTGTTCGGGCGCTTCATGCATGTCGAATGGAGGAAACCCAATCGGTATCATCTTATGTCCTTAAGATGAAAAGCCACATTGATCGCCTTGAAAGGCTAAATTGTCCCGTCTCTAAAGAGTTGGCTACGGATTTGATCCTCAACTCTTTAACAAAGAAATTCGAGAGCTTTGTAATGAATTACAACATGAATGGATGGGACAAGAGCATTGGTGAGCTTCATGCAATGCTCAAAACGGCCAAAGCAGGAATGGGCAAAAAGGCTTTACCCGTCCTAGCGATCAATGAAGGAGGTAACAAGAAGAGGCCCCACCCCGACTCTAAAGCAAACTATGCTAAAAGAAAGGGACACGTCAAGGGAAAGGGAAAAGGAAAAGCTAAAGCAGAACCCGCCAAACCAAAAGAGAAGAAGCAAAAGGTTGCTACGAATGATCCATGTTTTGAATGTGGTGAGATAGGACATTGGAAGAGAAATTGTCCGACCTATCTCAAAGAGTTGAAAAACAAGAGGGATGCAGGGCAAACCTCAGGTACTATCTTTATGATACATGTTGAGCTTAATGTTATTTCTTCTAACACATGGGTACTAGATACCGGATGTGGAACTCATATTTTCAATTCATTGCAGGGGTTCAAAAGAAATAAACATTACAAGAAGGGAGACGCTAGTCTCTTTATGGGCAACAGAGCAAAAGTTGAAGTCGAAGCTCAAGGAGACTACGTTTTAGAACTTCCAAGTGGTTTGGAAGTTATTTTGAAGAATGTTTTATATGCTCCTAGTTTGACTAGGAACATAATTTCTGTTTCCCTTTTGAGACAATGTGGTTTTAAATTTGAATTTGTTAACCAAGACATTTATGTTTCTATGAATGATGTGTTTTATTTTAAAGCTATGTCTTTAAATGGTATTTATGAATTAGATCATGATAACGCATCATACGATAGCTCAATGTACCAAGTAACCAACAAGAAACTCAAAATGGATTTGAGTGATTCCTATCTTTGGCATTGTCGCCTTGGACATATAAGCAAGAATCGCATGCATACACTTCAGAAAAATGGTCTTTTAAATACAAAATGAAGATAATTCATTTGATGTATGCGAATCTTGTTTACAAGGCAAAATGACCAAGACACCCTTTAGTGGAACCTTTGAAAGGGCAAAAGACTTACTAGGTATCATACATTCAGATGTATGTGGTCCTTTTAAGCCGATGACTAGGAATGGTGAAAGATACTTCATTACCTTTATCGACGACTAAAGTCGTTATGGTTATGTGTATTTACTAAGGCACAAGGATGAAGCATTTGAAATGTTCAAAGACTTCAAAAGTGAAGTTGAAAATCAACTCAAGAAAACAATCAAAGTCCTTCGCACCGATAGAGGAGGTGAATACCTTAGTGGTGCTTTTCAAGATCATCTTAGGAGTTGTGGGATTATCTCACAACTTACTCCACCTGGAACACCACAACACAATGGTGTGTCCGAAAGGAGAAATCGAACTCTATTAGATATGGTTCGATATATGATGGCTAGAAGCACATTACCTCTATCATTTTGGGGTTACGCTTTGCTCTCCGTGGTTCGTATACTAAATATGGCCCCAACCAAGAAAGTGGAAAAGACACCTTTTGAAATATGGCATGGAAACCCTCCATCATTATCATTCTTAAGGGTTTGGGGTTGTGAAGCTTATGTTAAGCAATACACCCCAATTAAATTGGAAGTCCGATCGACTAAGTGTATCTTTATAGGATATCCTAAAGATGATATAGGATATTATTTCTACGATCCAACCGAGAAAAAGGTATTTGTTGCTGGAAATGGTAAGTTCTTGGAAGCTAAGTTCCTTATGGAAGGAACTAGTGATAGAACAGTGGAACTTGAGGAGGATCAAGAACCACAAGACGATACACGTTTGGTTGATACTAGCACTCAACAAGAGGTTGTTGAAAATGATCAAGAGGTTGATCAAAACACACAAAATGTTCGCAGATCTGGTAGAATTAGTAATCCACATGAAAGATATGGATTTTTCATGGATGGATGCTACGTGGTAGATTCAGATGAACTAACCACATACCATGATGCAATGTCAAAATCCGATTGTGACAAATGGCTTGAAGCCATGAACATAGAGATGCAATCCATGTATGACAACCAAGTTTGGGAATTGGTTGTGCCACCACTCAACTCCAAAGTAGTTGGAAGTAAGTGGGTTTTCAAGAAGAAAACATATATGCATGGTAACTTGGATACTTATAAAGCAAGACTTATAGCAAAAGGTTTCACTCAAACTCAAGGGATTGATTATGATGAGACCTTCTCGGCTGTGGCGATGCTAAAGTCAATCAGGATATTATTTGCCATAGCTGCATATTATGACTATGAGATCTGGCAATTGGATGTCAAAACGGCTTTTCTTAATGGATATCTTGATGAAGATTTCTATATGGTTCAACCTGAAGGTTTTGTCGATCCAAAACATCCTGACAAAGTATGCAAGTTAAAGAAATCAATCTATGGATTGAAACAAGCATCTAGAAGTTGGAATCACCGTTTTGATGAAGAAATTAAGAATTTTGGATTCATCAAGAACGGCGATGAAGCTTGTGTGTACAAGAAAGCTAGTGGGAGCATCATCACTTTCTTAGTACTGTATGTCGATGACATTCTACTATTTGGGAATGACATTCCAACCATGGAAGGTGTAAAAACCTGGCTTGGAAGTTGTTTTTCCATTAAGGATCTTGGTGAAGTAGCCTACATTCTGGGAATAAAGGTCTATAGGGATAGATCAAGGCGCTTGATAGGTTTAAACCAAAGTGCATACATTGACAAAGTCTTGAATAGGTTCCAAATGGAGAACTCTAAGAGAGGTTTTGTACCTATTCAAAAGGGGACAATATTGAATACATCTCAATGTCCAAGCTCAAAGGATGAGCAAGAGAAAATGAAAAGAGTCCCATATGCGTCAGCTATAGGATCCATCATGTATGCAATGATATGCACCAGACCGGACGTCTCATGCGCCTTGAGCATGACGAGTAGATACCAGAAAAATCCAGGTAACAGTCATTGGATGGCTGTTAAAAGCATATTGAAATATCTCAGGAGGACTAAGGAAATGTTCTTAATATATGGATCTGGTGAGGAGGAACTCGTTGTAAAGGGTTACACGGACGCGAGTTTCCAAAACGATCGAAGTGATTCTCGATCACAATCGGGGTATGTCTTCATTTTAAATGGTGGAGCAGTCTCCTGGAAAAGCTCAAAACAAGACGTAGTAGCATTGTCCACTACAGAATCAGAATACATCGCCGCTTCATTGGCAGCCCAGGAAGCTGCATGGTTGAAGAAATTCATAGCCGACCTAGGGGTGGTCCCTACCATTCAAGACCCCCTAAAGATCTTTTGTGATAACGAGGGTGCGATTGCTCAAATCAAGGAACCTCGTGCGCACCAAAAGACTAGACAAATCGAGCGGAGATTCAACTACATAAGGGATGAAGTTGAAAAAGGAAAGATATGTATCCGCCAAGTTCACACCGATCAAAACATTGCGGATCCACTCACGAAGCTCCTTGACAGGGCAAAACATGAGGGTCATACATGTGCCTTAGGACTTCGATATTCTAGTGATTGGATTTGCTCTATTTTGTATTTGGATTGAAACAACTGTTATTTTAACTCTTTTATGGTATTTTGAGTTATGTTTCATATTAGCATGTTTAAATCCGTGAATAAGTTAATTATTCTAAATGTCCGTAGTCGATCATAATTGTGGGAACAAATATGAATGTAAGACTATTATGAACTTGGATTGGTGGATATTCGTTTAGAATGAATATAGAGCAAAGTGTTGCTGCCAAAGTTCATAGATATTTGTGGGATACAAATATTGGACTGACTCGCTCTCAAATATTACTGCATGGAATCATTTGTGATTGATCATAAGTAAAATTGAGTAAAGGAGAATATCATAGTATCCTCTGACCTGAGATACGTATTGAGTCTTGATATTCACCAAGTATTATACCTTGACCTAGTTCTTAGCTGTCTGTAGCAAGGCAGTACACAAGGCTAAACTCAGGTGTGGTACAAGGTGATTGTGAGAGATGTATGTAGTCAAGAAGGGATTTGTTCCTCTTATTCGTTGAGAGTAAGATGTCTAAGGCCTGATAAAGTTAAATCAACAGAGAGTGATCACTCTATGTCTCTGGATTTAACATGACATCTGTAACGAAAGGATAAATAATAGATTCACCTAAATCATGTTCAAGTAAGGGACTTGAAAGGGATGATGTTATTGAATGGCAAATATAGTCATACGTATTGGGGGTAGTAAACCGTAGTTAGGCGTCATTTACTGCTTGCATCAATCTTCTATGTATCTTGTGCAAGTGGGAGATTGTTGGACTCTGTATGCCCAAGACACATATTAAATTGATGTGGCTAGTACGTTATGATCCAAGTTGAGTCATACCCAAATACAAGCTAGACAAACACTTATACTATTTATTTGTGATATGATCAAACAAATAAATATTAACACTTACAATATTTAGAAATTGGTGTTCTAAATAATTACACTTGAGAAACTAATAAATTATATGGATATTTTATTTTGAGAGAATATTTTATTTTGTTATTTAATGGGTTAAATAACATTTTAAAAGGTTGTATAAAGTCTTGCATTTATGTAGTGTTATATTTATAAAAGTTATAAATATATAAACCAAGACTTGAATTTTATAAAAGAAATCTGATTTTTTTTATAAAATAAAGAAGTGGGCCGCCCCCCCCCTTTTGTCTTACCAAAATAAGATCTTGGTCCAATCACAATTCATGCTTTTGCATGTGTTAGAGAGGATTTGATTGGATGGTCTTTCCAAGACCATTTTGGTCCAATGAACTCTCATGCACTTGCATGTGGAAGAAGCTTGGTGATTGGCCCAAAAAGATGTGCACATTTCTCATGGTTATAAAAGGAATTGGATGAACAAATGAAGAAGGGGACTAGTGTGTTCATACTCTAAAAATTTCGGTCATAAGGGGTGTTTCTCAAGTGTTCGGTTTTTGATCTTTAGTGTTAAAAATCCTAGCTAAACTCGTGGTGTTTGTTGGAAGCTTGGGGTATACAAGCTTGAGGTCTTCTACTCTTGAGGACAACCATTTCAAGAAGCATCATCCGTTTCATCATCCTTGTACTCCAAGAAGGTAGTTTTCTAAACATCCTATGGTTGTGTTTGATAGTATGCATGTTCATATATGGATCCGGGTTTTGGGATTTTGAATATAAATGAAATTTATATCTTAAAAGTAACATGTTTTAAATATTATTTCTGCTGCGTTTTTATTTCATATGGATGAAATTGCTTTGATAAACATGTTAAAATCCCAACAGTTTCTAAGGTACCATCGGTAAGTTCTACCTCATATTTTATGTCTAGAGTCTTAATAGGCAGATTCAATAACTTACAGAACTTATGGTCTACAAAAGACTTATCAGCACCGGAATCAAATAAGACTCTAGCATAATTATTATTGATGAGGAAGGTACCTGTTATGACGTTATCGTCGTTCACTGCTTCCCTCGCGTTCATCTGGAAAACTCTCGCGTTGTTCTTCTTTGCCTCCTCGGGCTTCTTAGCATTCTTGGGGCAATTGGTTTTAATGTGCCCCTTTTCATTGCAACCGTGGCAGGTTGCATCCTTTATATTTCGGCACTCAACAGACTTGTGCTCTTTCTTTTTACAGATCCCACATGGTTTGGCCTGTGGGTCTTGGTTGCATTTCCCAAAATGCCTTTTGTTGCAAGTCTTACACCTGGGCTTGTCATTCGACTGCCCCTTTTTAGAACCAAAGTTCCCTTTTCCTTTCTTGTTTGATTGAGGAGACTTGTCTTCCTCTCTTTTCCTCTTCCCTTCATCGGTACTTTTCTTCTCCCTACTCCTCACAATATCTAAAGTGAGGGACAAAGATAGATCCACAGCAGATCTATAAGTGGTTGGCTTAGAGGCCTTAACATTCCCTTTTACTTCAGGAGCCAAACCACCGATGAAACGCGCAATGCGTTTGGGTTCAGGAGTGACTAAATATGGCACAAGCTTTGACATTGAATTGAAACTAGTCACATAGGATCTACAATCCAGATCCTTCATCACTAAGGTGAGGAAATCAGTCTCTATCCGTTCGACTTCATGCTGAGGGCAATAGGTTTCCTTAACCAAATTAACAAACTTGTTCCATGACAGATTGTACAAAGGAACCTTCCCGGTGGCTTGCACTAATGCTTTCCACCAAGTGAGGGTATCGCCCTTAAAGGATTGAGACATAAACTTTACTATATCCTCCTTAGCACATCCGCTGATGTCTATCACAGTCTCCATCTCGTCCAACCATTTCATACAATCAGTCGCTCCCTTTTCTCCCGTAAAATCTCTCGGTTTACAGGAGACAAAATACTTGTAGGTACAACCCTTGGTGTACCTGGGAGTCAGCTCAAGGATAACCTGCCTCTTAGGCTCACTGCCCTGATTGGATGAGTGCTGAGACTCACTTTTCTTATGAGTATGGGGTTGAGAATGGGATCTTGAATGAGTTTGAGACCGAACAATGCTCGGTTCCTTAAATATCTTATCTACTGCTTGGGCAACTGCAGTATCGATCATTGCTTGCAGTTCAGCATTTGTAAGATTTACTCTTGCTTCATTATTGTTTTCTCCTCGAGGGTGGCTATTTGCCTCATCAGATCCAACCATTTTCGAGTACTATAACAAACAATGATGATATTTAAATTATATAGTATTTCATCACATTGATGATCAAATGGTCATGGTATTATTAAACCATATAGAACATTTTAATAAATTAATCAAATCAATAGAATATAATATTCTCTTATATCTATTAGACAGGGGAAATTATAATTCACCACTGTCAATGTCTTAAATGACATTTTATTTAACATTAGGCTTGTCTCGAAGGACATTTAGATAACTCAGAAGGCTTGTCTCAGAGACGATTAAAATATATAATCATTGATCTCTTGGATCAGTGACCTTCTAAGGGTCGAACAAAGTTCATTGCCCTTTTGACAAGAAGTTTATAAGTAATACTATCATTGTCATTTTTACACCTTTGCTTATAAGCATACATCTCTAATGGATGCTCTGGTGTATACATCACATTGATGTTTGTTAGCCATGATTTATATTGATCATATAAGCTATACATAAGTGACTTGGAAGGATCCAAGTACATTTGGAAGCTTGTGTGGTTTCTCGTACCGCACAGCCAAGAATGTTAACATATTTTCAGATGTTAACAGGGATTTATTATCTTAAAAAGGTTATACCATCATAACCATTTAATATTCTGGCTAGGTTATACCTCTAAGAGTTTCTTAGGCGGATTAAATAAAATTTGAAGTGAAGTAGCATGATATAATACATTACATATTTAAAAACAAAACAACTTCATTAAACTACGAAACGAGTACAACCTTGCCCTAAACGGGACTTAGAACAACACAAACTGCCCACGCAGGGGCTACTGAAACAGAAAGTAAGTCCACGCAGGGACTTGGTACATAAAAACAAAATAATGTCCTCGCAGGGACTTATTGAATTACAACACAACATGAAACAACAATCTCCTACTTCTTCTTGCCCTTAAGAAGGTTCATAAGACCTTTGACAAAACCATTGTGCTTCTTCTTAGTTTCATGGGCTTCATGTTCAACCTGGTCTAACCTCTGTAAAATTTCTTGAGTTTGTTCCTGATGATGAGGAGGAGGTTGCTGGTACGGTGGGTATTGGTATCCCTGCACCGAATATCCAGTGGGGTAAACTGGAGGGTAAGAAGTAGGATAGAGTGCATTGTACTGAGCAGCTGTAAGGTAGGGGTTATGGGTATCCTGATGGATTATACCCGGATGAACCTGGGTATGTCGGGATCGGATTGTCGAAACCCAAAGGTGGCTGCAGTGGTGCGTGAGAAACTGGTGAAGGGTTGACTTCCGGAACCGTGTGTGAGGGTCCACCCAACTGAGGGTCCTCTGGAATAGGAGGGTAAGAACTTGAGCCATGAGGAGATGCAAACCGTGGTCCCCCACGTACAGACATTCTAGCATTTCTCCTCCACCTTGGCGGCTCGGGAGGCTGTTGAGGTGATTCCTCAACTGGTAACGGTGGTGGGGTAACAGCTTGGAGCTGGGGTTTAACCAAGGGAGGTTGGGCTGGGGAGTTATGGTATGAAGGTGTAAAGAACCAATTATACTGAGCCATCCTCTCTTGAAATGAGTCGGGCCCATGGTAAGGTGATCCCTGAAATGGGGAACCGCTTAAGATGCTTATTGGGTGGCCTGGTGTTCCTATTTGCAATTCTGGGTCCGGGTCGTCGTCCATTTCCATTTCCTGAGAAAAGTGATCCTCAGGCCCCAAAGGGTTGTAGCCCAAAAAGTTGTTAACATAATCATTCGGATTAAATTGTGCGGGAGAGTAAGTAGAATCTGAATGATGAAAAGGATGAGATTGAAAGGAGTGGTGTGATTGGCTTGAGTTATGAGTTCCCTGCGAATGATGGGAATGTTGGGGTTTGATAGGAATGGGCAACCCAAAGTAAGGAGGGTCAGATGGTGAGGATCCCAGCGAGACAGAATGTCTTGCTGGTTCGAAGCTATGGCTCCAATTATCCCTTGAGTCGGAGCCAGAAAGTGAATCAGAGGGTGTTCGTTTGTGGGAGGGTCCCACGTTGCTAGACGGTCCTCCACGCATTGGTCCTTTGCCTTTTCCTCTTACTCTTGGTGGCATTCTTCCAAGTGGTATCCTGTCAAAACAAGTAATTATAATAAAAACAATAAAAGGAAGGTTAAGAGTAAAATCCTAGGTCATTTGCCTAGACTCGAGAGTCTAAGGAATGTGCTTATTGTGTCATTGAGATTAAACACAAAAGGTTAGTGTTTAATTCACTCAATGTTGGCTCTGATACCAACCTGTCACACCCCGATATTTCCACATATTACCGGTGGGCCCGGCGGGGAGTATCGTGACGTAGTTGATATCATCATAGTCAATACACACAATATAATAGCACAGCGGAAGGCTTGGTGAATAAACTATTACAAACCATAATGTCTGAGTGTTCGAGTGACAGAATATACAGACTGGAATGTAATAAGATCCACAGGCGGATCATAAATAAATACAAAGAAACAAAATAACAGACTTCAGGTATCTACGGATTTACAAGCTCCTCTTATGACACCTAATAGCTCCAGCCTATTACGAGAGGTACCTGTCAAATCAGTCTTTAAGAAAATACGTCAGTTTACACTGGTAAATACAATTAACTGACTCTTTTTGAAAACATTTATGAAAATTGATTTAAGTGCACATGGCACAAATCTTGTATAACTTGGGACAATTATTTAAATATAATCTTGTATACAGAATTACATGTTTGTCTTACAATTGGGGCCGGTTGGAAGCCGGTCGTGATTAACCGACTCACCACTTATAGAACCCACAAAGGAGTTATCCCCAACATGTAGGTTTATATTTTAGCATTTGCATCTGTCAGGTGTATGCCTACACCCCGTGCATAGGTCGTGGCCATTTTCAAATGAAATGAGCTGAGGATATCCAGGATATGGTCGTATTAACCCCCAATGCTTATGTTATCAAACAAGACAGATTAAAACGGGTTATGTAAATTTATTAATCACAATCCGATTAAATGATTTCATACCCGACCAAGTGGTATTATTATAATACCATATCCCAAGCCCGTATAAGGGAAAATAAGTTAAAAGTATTTACCTGATGCTAGCAGTAAAGTCCTAAAGCTTTTTGAAGGCACCTTCTACGGGAAGCTATTTAATCTCTATAGAAGGTTTATTAACCTATTAGGATGCTAACGGGTCTTTAATTTAGTCAAGGACTTAGACCGACTAGCTAGAAGGAAACCTTACGGTTCTAAACGCTCGATTAAGCGGAGACTGGAATAGAATGCGATTTAAACCTGACAAGCTTGGATACTTGTATAATATGGGTAGACTAATCACATTCTGGAAATTGAGGATTTAATGATAAGGTTTGACCCGTTTAAGCTATTTTATGTAAACTAGTCACATAAGCCGATCCGAACGCGTAAACGCGTAACTGGTAACCAAATAAATTATATACAGGTCTTAATCATTATTATGCTCAAAATATGTTAATACATCAGTAAGATGTTAACATATATGCCCAAGAAGTAATTTAAACCAAAATAAGTCCCATAAGGGCATTTTGGTAATTTTAATGCCCATAAAAGAGTTTAAATATTAAACTGAGTTTCAGGTCTGATTTAATTAGTAAAAATATTTATTTTTATAAGTTATATCAGTAGGGTATTTTATATATGTGAAATTTATCTTATATAACCAAACTATGCACCTTAGGGGCATTTTGGTAATTTCACATAGGCTTTAAAGGTCAAAATAGACTTCTGAGTTTAAAAACTTTGGTTTACTGTATAATTATTTAAATTAGCTTAAAACATCAGTGGGTAATAAGTTTTATATGTCAAATATAGTTTTAACTCAAACCATGTGCTAAAAACGCTTAAAAGTCGGTTTTAAGGGATATTTGGGTTAAAACAGGAAATCTGAGTTTTTTTTTTATCATTTTATAGGGTTCAAAATACTTTATTTATCATGTAGAATCAGTAGCAAAAGGTTTGGCATTAATAAGTTATGTAAAACTCATTTTATGCATAAAAAGGGTAAAATCGACAATTACCGAATTCAAGCTATAATCCTATGTTATGCTCAGCCTAAAAATAAATAAAAATCTTCAAAAATCCCAAAATATTATTTTACATCAGTAGGTAAAAAGTTTGATATCAAAAATCGGTTTTAGATAGGCTTTATGCTAATTACGCCATTTAAATAATAAAAAGCTCCTTAATTACGCTATTGAGCATAACTCCTATTCTAGACCTTAAATTGATGTCAAATTTTCGGGACATGTCTAATTATCAGTAGCAAAGGTGTTAGTCCATTCATATTGCTAAAAATATCAGTTGTATGTAAAAAGGGCGTTTATGGCATTATTAAGCATAATTACGATCAAGTGCATATAATTCAAACCACTAGGAACCATGCAATATAACTCCAGAGGGTTATACTACTAAGTAATGTGGTCCTAATGGAACCTTAAAACATGGGAGAATTAAGCTTGCATGGGTCAGAACTGAAAGTCAAAGCAAAAGTCAAGCTTTTGCGACTTTCGGTTATAAACTGACTTTAGACTATTAATTGCCGGGTTAGGACTGATAAAACATGTTTTAATATTAATTACCAAGTCATTAGAATGTTAAAATATAATTTAGAACCTCTGTTTTATTAATTAGAATCATTTTTACAATTTCTGTCCAGTTTGACTTTTTGTCAAACTACTTTGACCCGACAATTGACCAGTCAAACGAGATAATTAGGAGGTGCCCTTTTAAGGGTTAATCACCTACCTTAACATGGTTCTATAACACTTTCAATTTGATCAGTGGTTTAACCATATGTGATTAAACTGAAAGTCAAACCTAAATTACTATAAGTTTGACTTTTAGGAAATTAAACTAATTAAAACAATTAAGCAAGTAATTAGAGGCTTACTACAGGTCCTAGCTGTCTTTTCTACACTTCAAATTCTTCTCCTTGTCCTAAGCAAGCTCCAGAAGTAGTAGAATGGAAGATGGTTGCAAATGTGCTCATGAACACAAGAGCAAGTCCCTTTATATAGTGAATTGCAAGATCATAGATCACTTCCAGGTTTAATGGGACATCCTAGGATCACCCCAGGTGTCCTAGTTGATGAATTAAACCGACTTATAGCTCCTTAGGTCGTTACAAACTAGGCTAAGGCGGTGGAACAGCCAAAACCCGCACCTGGCACATTTTTACTGATCTGGCACTCTGAGGCGGGCCGCGTAAGCCATAGGGGGGGGGGGGGGGGGCTTACGCGGGCCGTGTGGACCGTCTGATCAGGTAAAACAAGTTTCAATGTTGGCAGTTTTAGTCCCTGATTGTTTTTAACCCTTTTTAACCTCGTTGTTGACATGTATGGCCCTTGTAGTTAGTTTGATGAAGCTTAAGGATGAATAAACAAACTTCGTTAGGCTCGGGTTCGTTAAATATCACTATGAAAACAAGTTTCGTCAAGTTGGCACTTTTAGCCCAAAGTCTTGAAAACATGCTTAGCGATCTCGAAACCACGTGAAATTTATACCACTTATTCTTGAGAGTATATTTGAATAATTCGAAGCCTCAGTTTCGTTAACTGGTCACTCAGAGGTCAGAATTGACATGTTGACACGTTTAACCCTTGTAGTTTAATAATCTTCCGATTATTTTCATAAACGGCTTCTTATATCAAATCAATCACTCGTTTAAGAACATATTCATCATGTATGGTCGTTCAGAGCAACAAGTTTGGCATGTTGACACTTTTAGTCCCTATGGTTTCATAGTTTCACTGTTTGAAATCTTTAGTCCTTCAACTCAATCTTTCACACTGTCACACCCCCAAAAATCCACATGCGGAGTATCACCGCTTGGAGGCGTGACTGACCAGGATCAAACCACTAATCATATTGAACAAGTTAAATATTTAATGTAAAAGTCCAACCAACACGATTAATGTCCAAAACCAACATAATTAAGTTATGAGCGGAAGCATAATGTTCAAAACCAAATCCAAAGTTTAATTATCCAAATATTTAACATGGCACACAGCTGTCCATGTCCCACAACGACTCTTCCTTGTGCAAGCTCCAACTAAGTACCTATAGACCTGCAAAGCATGTAGTAACGAGTCAACAACAATGTCGAGTGAGTTCACGTTTGGTTGTCCAGTTTATAGTTGTTCAAAAAAACACAGTTTGCTCTTTACCAGCTATCCAGCCATGGGGGTTACCCCATAGTTCGAAAAACGTTTATTAGTTACCCGTTCTTACGTTGGCTATTCCAGCCCGGCTCTATGGCCGTGGGGGCTACCCCATGTTTAATTCACCAGACTCGTTACCATATCGACTACTAACGTTCGTCATGTTTAAGTGCCCTAACGTCTGTGTCTATCATCACTGACGTGCCATAGTCCATTAGTCCACGCCCGTCCTCTGTGACATGGTGTGAGGTTTGTTAAACCTAATAGAGCTATTTAACTAATGACCCGTTCGCCATTGGCCTCGGCGATTAAGTCGATATAAAAGGAGGGACTTCGTTGATAGAGTTCTAGTCTAGTATAGTTAAATCCGTCTCATACTGGACGAGGAATCTATGTTCCTGATTACGTCTCAACAGGACGAGGAATCTTTGTTCCTGATTACGTCTCAACAGGACGAGGAATCCCTATTCCTTAACCCATTCCCAACCCCTGGGAATCCCATGCTTTGTAACGAAGTGTGAACTCACCTTGGTTTGCTCGGCAGATAACACAGAAAGGTCAAGTCTAGCAGCTAGTGGTCAACCACGTCCTAACATGGTTATCATACAAGTCAGGTTTAGGTTCAAGTATCGCACGTATGTTTACACATAAGCTAACAGTTATGAACACGTATAGATCATGGCAACCACGTAAACACTTAAACAGTTAAGTCCATAAAACGCCCAACTTGTGCGGCCCAAGAGGTTGGACTCGCACAAGTTCATTAACCCATTTATCTTGTGCGATCACCCAATTGAAACACAATAGAGTAACCCGGCCCAACATACATATACAGCCCAAACATTAAACAATTAAACGGTTTGTGCGATCCAATACATGTTGTGCGATTGGACTAATCCGGCCCAAACACATACTCGGCCCAATATTCAATTACATTTCACTTGTGCGACTGATCATGACCTTGTGCGACTGGTCATGACTTGTGCGATCAGGTTAACTAATTTCCGTGAATCATGAAATCAGTGATATCTATTCCATAGTTTCCAATTTTAACAATTATCAATTAACAACTTAACAGTTTCCAAGCCACACGGTAATCGATCAAATTGAACAATCATCATTAATTCATATAACCTTAATACTCGAACCCCCACTAATTAATAAAGAAATCATCATCACATACACTGATATTCACGTGATATACTTGAAAATCATTCGACCACACCTTTCATACATATCATCAACTTCACTCGGTTCATGCATTTAATCAAAACATCAATCCATTATCATCACATGATAATCTTAACTATTTTGACAATCACATTTACTATGCACATGCTTTGTTTTTGTCAATACTACAATCCACACATGATCATCATCGAATTAAACTACAATGGCCGACCACCATTTAATCATCTCAAAGATTACTGGACCAAAATAAATCATAGCCGACAAATTCAATTAATGGACACACAACAATTTGAAGATCACCATGTGCGGCCCACTCACATGATCGGCAATAAGAACAATTTAATTTAAATTCGCCAAACATTTCACGTGATTACTTGACCTAGCATTTCATACCAATCGGTTCAATCACATCAAACAATCACTCTAAATTAATAACAATATATCATCATATAAACATCAATCGAATAACAACACATAATCATGAGCACTAACCGATTAAAGGAGAGAGTAGGGAATTGATCCGAACACAGAGATCTTCGATGGAGAGAATGTTTGGCTGCCGTCGGGTTCGTGAGGGAGAGAGAGAGAGAGCACTAGGGTTTTGCTATGTGTGGTTGTAAATAATGAAACGTATTCACCTACTCAATAGGCTATGCGTATGAGGAGTAGGCCGAACCCATCATGGCCTGCCTATGTGTTCCGAGTTCAAGGAGAAGTGGGCCGAGAGTTGCATGAGTCAAAGCCCATTAGTTTGTGCGTTCGGATGTCTATTGTGCGATCGGTTTCTTTCGTGTGGTAATACATACATATAAACGGACACAACAATTCACTTTGAACATCACATTCAATGACATAGCATTTCATTTAATCATTCAATTCACATAGTCGCATAAAGTTTATGTTACATCAAGGTACAAATATAGGTTCGAAATACGAGTTGTCACATTATCCCCAAGTTGAAAGAAATTTCGTCCCGAAATTTAGCACGTACTCACTGAGGAAGCTAGTTAAGTTGCATGGTTTTCCTGGTTTTCCTGGGGTGTCACATCCTCCCCCCGTTTATCTGGAATCTCGTCCCGAAATTCCGTAGCTTCAGCCTCAGTAGTAGTTGTACCGGTTGTGAACAGTTGGGGATACTTTTGTTTCATCTGATCTTCGCGTTCCCAGGTGAACTCTGGGCCGCGACGTGAGTTCCAACGAACTCGAACGAGAGGTATTCTAGTACGCTTGAGGACCTTAACATCCCGGTCCGTGATTTCAACAGGTTCCTCGATGAATCGTAACTGCTCGTCGATCGTGAGCTCCTTCAAAGGAACTACGTGGGTCTCATCTGACAGACATTTCTTCAAATTCGACACGTGGAAAACATCGTGAACTGCACTGAGTTCCGCTGGTAAGTTTAATCTGTAGGCCACCTTGCCTATCTTCTCAATGACTTCGAAGGGTCCAACGTATCGTGGGTTAAGTTTGCCCCGTTTACCAAAACGAACCACACCCTTCCAGGGTGAAACTTTGAGTAGTGCACGCTCCCCAACCTGGAGCTCTAGTGGTTTTCTGCCCTTATCGGCGTAGACTTTCTGACGGTCACGAGCCGCCGCCATTCGTTGTCGTATCTGAGCAATTTTCTCTGTTGTGTCAACCACATGTTCTGGACCAGTAATCTGACTATCCCCCACCTCTGCCCAACAAAGAGGTGACCGGCATTTACGACCGTACAATGCCTCAAACGGAGCAGCTTTAATGCTGGTGTGGTAGCTATTGTTGTACGAAAATTCCACAAGTGGCAGATGCTTTTCCCAGCCGTTGCCAAAGTCAATCACACATGCCCTAAGCATGTCTTCGAGGGTCTGGATGGTACATTCCGACTGCCCATCCGTTTGTGGGTGATAAGCTGTGCTCATATCTAGCCTTGAGCCAAAGGACTTGTGCATTGCTTGCCACAGTTCTGATGTAAAACGTGCATCTCGATCCGAGATGATAGAGATGGGCACCCCGTGCCTCGAGACTACTTCCTTGAGATATACTTCTGCTAGGGTGGAGAACTTATCTGTTTCCTTGATAGCCAAGAAGTGAGCAGACTTTGTGAGTCGATCCACGATCACCCAAATAGTATCGTTACCACGTTGTGATCTAGGCAGGCCAGTAACAAAATCCATGGAAATTTGCTCCCATTTCCATTGTGGTATCTCTGGTTGTTGAAGGGGGCCTGAAGGTTTCTGATATTCCGCCTTGACTCTCGCGCAAGTCAAGCACTTGCTAACGTAAGTTGCTATGTGGGCCTTCATGCTAGGCCACCAATATGTGGTTTTGATATCGTGGTACATTTTGTCCGAACCAGGATGTACCGAGTAGCGAGACTTGTGGGCCTCGTCCATCACAAGCTCTTGTAGGTTGCCATACAGTGGTACCCAGATGCGTCCTGTGACGTAGTAAGCACCGTCTTCCTTCTGTTCTAAGCGTTGCCTTGAGCCGCGTAGGGCTTCAGCCCTGACATTCTTTGGTTTCAATGCTTCTACCTGAGCATTTCGTATTTGAGAAGGAAGGTTAGACTGTATAGTAAGTTGTAAAGCTCGTACGCGCTTAGGCGTAGTGTCCTTTCGACTGAGGGCGTCGGCCACAACATTGGCCTTGCCTGGGTGGTACCTGATCGAGCATTCGTAATTGTTCAGCAGTTCGACCCATCTTTGTTGTCTCATATTGAGTTCCTTCTGTTTAAAGATATGCTCGAGGCTCCTGTGATCAGTGTAGATAGCGCATTTGGTACCATATAGGTAGTGTCTCCATATCTTAAGTGCAAAAACAACCACTCCCAGCTCCAGATCGTGTGTAGTGTAGTTCTTTTCATGAACCTTGAGTTGGCGTGAGGCGTAGGCTATAACTTTATCCCGCTGCATCAATACGCAACCAAGACCCTGAATGGATGCGTCACAGTAAACCACGAAGTCGTCTGTGCCCTCTGGCAATGAAAGGATAGGTGCACTGCAAAGTCTATCCTTTAAGTGCTGAAATGCTAACTCCTGTGCGTTTCCCCAATGATAAACAACGCCCTTCTGCGTTAGTGAAGTAAGAGGCTGAGCAATACTAGAAAAATCCTTGATAAATCTCCTGTAATAACCTGCCAATCCCAAGAATTGGCGAATTTCCGTAGGTGTACGAGGTGCAGGCCAGCTCTTGATTGACTCTACCTTGGATGGATCAACGTGAATTCCATCCTCGTTCACTACATGGCCTAAGAAATGGACTTCTCGAAGCCAGAAGTCACATTTGGAAAACTTGGCGTACAACTGTTCTTTTCGAAGGAGTTCCAAAATAAGTCGTAAATGTTGCTCGTGTTCCTCCTGACTCTTCGAATAGATCAGGATGTCATCGATGAAGACAATAACGAATTTGTCTAAATAAGGCTTGCACACTCGATTCATCAAGTCCATGAAGACCGCCGGTGCGTTTGTCATCCCAAAAGGCATGACCAAAAACTCATAGTGGCCATATCGAGTTCTGAAGGCTGTTTTGGAGACGTCCTCTTCTCGGACTCTCAGCTGGTGATACCCTGATCTCAAATCAATCTTTGAGTAGTAGCTCGACCCTTGCAGCTGGTCGAACAGGTCGTCAATGCGTGGAAGAGGATAGCGATTCTTCACAGTCACCTTGTTCAGTTCACGGTAGTCGATGCACATTCTGAACGTACCGTCTTTCTTCTTCACAAATAGCACTGGAGCTCCCCAGGGCGAAGAGCTAGGACGAATAAAACCCTTATCTAGGAGTTCTTGTAGTTGCGTAGATAGCTCTTTCAACTCTGATGGAGCTAAACGATACGGTGCACGAGCTATGGGTGCCGCTCTAGGAGCTAACTCGATTTGAAACTCGACCTGACGATGAGGCGGGAGGCCAGGTAGTTCCTCAGGAAATACCTCAGGATAATCGCGTACAATTAGAAAGTCTTCTATCTTTTTCTCTTTCTTGGAGGTGTCAGTAACAAGAGCCAGGAAAGCAGTGTGGCCCTTACGCAAGCACTTTTGGGCCTTAAGGGAAGAAATGATGCTCACAACAGCACCACTCTTGTCGCCACGAATCATAAGAGGTTCAGCGCCTGGGCGAGGAATACGAACAATCTTTTCGTTGCAAAGGATCTCAGCTTGATGTTGGGACAACCAATCCATCCCAATGACAACGTCGAAACTACCCAGAGTGATAGGAAGGAGGTCGATCGAGAAAGTATGATCAGCAAGTACTAGGTTACAACCTTTAACTACGTGTGTGACCTCTATACTTTTACCATTAGCTAACTCTACAGCGTGTTTGGGATTCAAAGGTGTTGGGGTACGCTTAAGCAGTTGACTAACTTTTTGGGACACATAACTAGTATCAGCACCCGAATCAAATAAGACAGTAACGTAAAAGTCGTCGAGAAGGAACTTACCCGTCACAACATTGGGGTCATTCCTCGCTTCTCCATTGCCAATAACGAACGCACGGCCCCTTGCACCATTGCCATTGTTACCCCCGTTGTTTCCATTCCCCTGATTATTGTTGTTATTGTTGTTGTTCTGGTTCAGCCGGGGACAGTCTTTCTTGAAGTGGCCTTCAGCTCCACACTGAAAGCACCCTTTGTTGTTACCCTGTTGTTGCTGCTGCTGACGTTGATTTTGTGGGGCTCGCTGTTGTTGCCGATTTTGGTTCGCGGGAAACTGACTCCTACATTCTCTTGCAATATGACCAGGCTTGTTGCACCGATGACAGTTACTTCTGGTGCATGGCCCACTGTGATGTAAGTTACAACGATTACATTTGGGGTGATTTCCTTTGTATCCACCCTGACTTTGGCTACCTGACGATTGCTGACTAGGACTCTTATACTCTTCAGTTCTTCTCTGCTGCGACTGGGATTGAACAGAAGTCGAACCTCTGCTTAAAGCTCCATCCCATTTACGTTTGTTATCACTGGGAGGTTCAGAGGTAGCTGTAGCACTAATACGTTTTGGTAACTTGTTTTGCTCCACCGCCTGATCAGTGAGACGGTGAGCCAATTGAACAACCTGCTGGTAGGTGGCGAGGTTTGCTGATGTCACATGACTTTGGATTGCTGGCACTAGGCCCTTAAGATAAAGTTCGATACGCTTAATTGGAGGGTCCACCATAGTAGGACACAGTAGTGCAAGCTCATTTGATCTCTTAGTATATGCCTCAATTTCTGACCCCGTCATCTTGAGGTTGAAAAACTCGACTTCCAGCTTATGAATGTCGTCACGACTGCAGTATTCCTCCTTGATCATCTCTTTAAAATTGTTCCATGGGGTGGCGTTAGCAGCAACCAACCCCAGCATTTGGACTTGAGCATTCCACCATGTGAGGGCTAAACCCTCAAGAGTGCCGGTAGCATATTTCACTCTGCGTGCCTCAGGGCATTCACACATTTCGAACACAGATTCTAGTTTCTCAAACCAGTGGAGGAGACCTACTGCTCCTTCAGTGCCACTAAAAGTAGTGGGTCGGCAGTCCATGAAAGTTTTGAAGGTGCAAACAGGTGGCTGAGCATGCTGACCTGTTGTGGGTATAAGAAAGGACAAGGTTTAACACAAGGATAGATTCACGAGAGTAGGATCTAAAGATCCTAGAATGAGTTTTAAACAGCAGGGTATACCTCCTGCTTGTGCGGCTGCAAGTGCCGCAGCAACCTGTTCGTTAATCAGAGCCGTTAACTGGGCTTGAGTCATGTTAATGCGTCCAGACATGATCTTCATACCAAAAGAAGCATGTGTGAGAGAGGTTCGCGAAAGTGCGATGACAGAAGAGAGTAAGCACACTCGTGTGTTCAACAGTAGCTATACTACTAAGCATATCATGAGCAAAGTTCTACGTAATCTAGCAAGTAGGCAATAAAATATAAACCATATCACCTAGAATGTCGAGCCTTGCACGTGGAGTGAAGCGTCGTTGTGGATCGTAGAGCACTGTACAGGTTATAGTCTGGTTTTAACAAAAACATTTTCCTTTATTAAAACCAAGTTCTCTATAACCAATGGCTCTGATACCAATCTGTCACACCCCCAAAAATCCACATGCGGAGTATCACCGCTTGGAGGCGTGACTGACCAGGATCAAACCACTAATCATATTGAAGAAGTTAAATATTTAATGTAAAAGTCCAACCAACACGATTAATGTCCAAAACCAACATAATTAAGTTATGAGCGGAAGCATAATGTTCAAAACCAAATCCAAAGTTTAATTATCCAAATATTTAACATGGCACACAGCTGTCCATGTCCCACAACGACTCTTCCTTGTGCAAGCTCCAGCTAAGTACCTATAGACCTGCAAAGCATGTAGTAACGAGTCAACAACAATGTCGAGTGAGTTCATGTTTGGTTGTCCAGTTTATAGTTGTTCAAAAAAACACAGTTTGCTCTTTACCAGCTATCCAGCCGTGGGGGTTACCCCATAGTTCGAAAAACGTTTATTAGTTACCCGTTCTTACGTTGGCTATTCCAGCCCGGCTCTATGGCCGTGGGGGCTACCCCATGTTTAATTCACCAGACTCGTTACCATATCGACTACTAACGTTCGTCATGTTTAAGTGCCCTAACGTCTGTGTCTATCATCACTGACGTGCCATAGTCCATTAGTCCACGCCCGTCCTCTGCGGCACGGTGTGAGGTTTGTTAAACCTAATAGCGCTATTTAACTAATGACCCATTCGCCATTGGCCTCGGCGATTAAGTCGATATAAAAGGAGGGACTTCGTTGATAGAGTTCTAGTCTAGTATAGTTAAATCCGTCTCATACTGGACGAGGAATCTATGTTCCTGATTACGTCTCAACAGGACGAGGAATCTTTGTTCCTGATTACGTCTCAACAGGACGAGGAATCCCTATTCCTTAACCCATTCCCAACCCCTGGGAATCCCATGCTTTGTAACGAAGTGTGAACTCACCTTGGTTTGCTCGGCAGATAACACAGAAAGGTCAAGTCGAGCAGCTAGTGGTCAACCACGTCCTAACATGGTTATCATACAAGTCAGGTTTAGGTTCAAGTATCGCACGTATGTTTACACATAAGCTAACAGTTATGAACACGTATAGATCATGGCAACCACGTAAACACTTAAACAGTTAAGTCCATAAAACGCCCAACTTGTGCGGCCCAAAAGGTTGGACTCGCACAAGTTCATTAACCCATTTATCTTGTGCGATCACCCAATTGAAACACAATAGAGTAACCCGGCCCAACATACATATACAGCCCAAACATTAAATAATTAAACGGTTTGTGCGATCCAATACATGTTGTGCGATTGGACTAATCCGGCCCAAACACATACCCGGCCCAATATTCAATTACATTTCACTTGTGCGACTGATCATGACCTTGTGCGACTGGTCATGACTTGTGCGATCAGGTTAACTAATTTCCGTGAATCATGCAATCAGTGATATCTATTCCATAGTTTCCAATTTTAACAATTATCAATTAACAACTTAACAGTTTCCAAGCCACACGGTAATCGATCAAATTGAACAATCATCATTAATTCATATAACCTTAATACTCGAACCCCCACTAATTAATAAAGAAATCATCATCACATACACTGATATTCACGTGATATACTTGAAAATCATTCGACCACACCTTTCATACATATCATCAACTTCACTCGGTTCATGCATTTAATCAAAACATCAATCCATTATCATCACATGATAATCTTAACTATTCTGACAATCACATTTACTATGCACATGCTTTGTTTTTGTCAATACTACAATCCACACATGATCATCATCGAATTAAACTACAATGGCCGACCACCATTTAATCATCTCAAAGATTACTGGACCAAAATAAATCATAGCCGACAAATTCAATTAATGGACACACAACAATTTGAAGATCACCATGTGCGGCCCACTCACATGATCGGCAATAAGAACAATTTAATTTAAATTCGCCAAACATTTCATGTGATTACTTGACCTAGCATTTCATACCAATCGGTTCAATCACATCAAACAATCACTCTAAATTAATAACAATATATCATCATATAAACATCAATCGAATAACAACACATAATCATGAGCACTAACCGATTAAAGGAGAGAGTAGGGAATTGATCCGAACACAGAGATCTTCGATGGAGAGAATGTTTGGCTGCCGTCGGGTTCGTGAGGGAGAGAGAGAGAGAGAGAGCACTAGGGTTTTGCTATGTGTGGTTGTAAATAATGAAACGTATTCACCTACTCAATAGGCTATGCGTATGAGGAGTAGGCCGAACTCATCATGGGCTGCCTATGTGTTCCGAGTTCAAGGAGAAGTGGGCCGAGAGTTGCATGAGTCAAAGCCCATTAGTTTGTGTGTTCGGATGTCTATTGTGCGATCGGTTTCTTTCGTGTGGTAATACATACATATAAACGAACACAACAATTCACTTTGAACATCACATTCAATGACATAGCATTTCATTTAATCATTCAATTCACATAGTCGCATAAAGTTTATGTTACATCAAGGTACAAATATAGGTTCGAAATACGAGTTGTCACACACACCTTTAGAGTTTAGGACACGTGTCTTTACATAATTGGACACGTTTTTACGTGGTGTTACACTTCTCAACTTCAACTTTAGGATTTTTCACTTCAACAACCTTCTCTATCTCCGTCTCAGCTGCCTTGGTGCCTTCCAACTGTTCCTTAACAGATACGCGAGGTGGTGAAGGCGGGAGGTCATCCTTAAAAACAGACGATGATTCCGCGCGAACAGGAGGAATAGGCTTCTCTGCAAAATAAAAGTTCATGTTAACTTAGCAAGCATGAGGAAACAAAGGTTAAGAAGATACACACCTAGAGAAAACTTTGCAGCAAGAGTATCCAAGTTTCCCTTCTTGCTGATCCTCTTCCTGATGATCTTCTTCACAGGCTGCGCCGCGGCCTTACCCTCAGGTTTCCTCTTCACTGCCTTCGTCCTCAGCAAAGGGTCTAGACTCCAAGTCAATGGTATCATCAGGGTTCGACGCTAGGATATATGTGGTATCCCGAGGCTCCGCCTTTGGTTTTCTTAAAACTACAGGTGCAAGTCCTTCCAATGTGTCAGACACCACTATATAATCACACTTGGATTAAGAGAAACGGCACGTACCTTTCTTCTCTCCCTTGGGATCTTGTGCCTTCGGCGCATCAATTTTCTTCGGCACAATAGTAACAGCCGGTACACGTTTCTTCTTCTTCTTAGGGCCTATGCCCAGGTTAATCAACTCGCCTATTTAAAAAGAAATATTGCAATATTACCCTACGCGCAAAGACAACAAAGAGTAATATTGCGATATTGATCAAAAGAGTTTAAAATAAGCTTACCATCACCAGTCGAAGGTTGTGCTGCTAGATCCTCATCCCAAGGAAGCTCAAAATTCCTTATTATCTGCTGATACCAAAGCTCTTCACCAGTACCCTTCGGGATAGTTGTCATTTTCCCTTTCTCCCTCTTGTATGCAACGACATACAAAGAAACAACTACAAAGGCAAAAACAATGATAAGTTCTCATTATTTACAAAAAAAGGAAAACAAAAAGGGTAAGAAGATCCCAAATCTTACTTCTATCATCCTCCATATACACCGGCTCGTCTTCACGATCCATCTTCCAGGGAAGACTCATACCAGCAGCAACCTGGGACCTCTCAAGAAGCTCAATAGAAGGAATATCCTTCAGGTCATGATACCAAATCTCTGACTCCGGAGTCTTCATATTCTCTACCACAATGTCTTCTGCACCCCTAAAGGTCATCCTCATTGGAATCACGCCAGCTTTAATGAAGAAAAACTTGGGTTTCCACTCATGAAAAGATTTGGGAGGGGTCAATAGGATCTTCTTGGCCGATGAATGTTGGGCAAAGGAATAAAAACCTTGTGAACAATAGAGTTGGTAAAACACCCGGAAATGATTGACTATCGGCTCAATATGCATCGACCGACAAAGGAATTCGAAATGTCGAATCCGAACCATTCCTATGGGGTGTAGCTGAGAAATATGGAATTTGTAATAATCAAGAACATCCAGCATAAATCTCATAGCGGGTAATCGGAAGTTGCCATCGGCGAAGTAGTCCCAGAATAAAGTTATATAATTGGCCGGAGCATCGGCCGCCGTTGCTCTTCTTCTGGGTATCTAACACCCCAGCCATCAGGAAACTTGAAGTTCTTCACGAGACTGTCAAAAATCTCCTTTGACCACTTCAACGGTGGTAGGGAGGCAGGCATTTCTTCAGAGGAATCTTTGAGATATTCTTTGGAAGACATAAAGAAAAATCACAAGCTTGCAGGTTTCTTCAAAGATAAATTGGAGAAGACGAAAAGAACTCAGAAGCAACTAATGAAAAAAGGAAGCCACTCAAGGGGTTTATATACCCATCGCCATTAATGTTCTCGAAAACCGCAAAACCCCCTTTTCAGGAAAACGTGGTTCCAAGGCAGTTAGAGCGAGTGGGGAACAAATAACAAACCCACGCACGCGTGTGGACCATGTTTGACGATGCCCAATTAATGTGAGACGTCTGACAAGTGACAGCCTGTAACACCCAACCATCACATGTCACACATCAGCACAATACCTTTTACCTAATACCTGCCATGAGTCAAAATTTTCAAAATTTGAAATCATGAAAACCTCAACTTGAAGAAACAAAGAAAATATCTTCCACAAGAAGATTCTTCATACTTCGCGCCAAACAATCCAGCCACTTCTCAAAGCAAAAAGCGCACACTTCATTTTATATAGTCCAGTGCTCCGCCTACTTGCGTAGAAGCAACACTGGACTGGTGGGACCTGAAGGGGTATGGTCCCAAAAACTTTGCGCAGGAGCATGGGACCATACCACAACCTTATCCCATCTTGAACTAAGACCATACGCGGCTGCGCAGCAGTCCTAATCAGGGTTTGGGAAGAAGCAGTTCATAACAAAGGAGTAGGGTCCCTAAAACCTTGCGCAGGCACATAAGACCATTCCATAAGCCTCACTTCTAGAACATCTTTAACGAGAACACGCGTCGGAAGAAAGGAGAAACTAACATTCAACTAACACCCTTGCGCGGCCCCGCGCAAGGGAACAGTTAGATTTGAAGATAAAGTCCTAAACATCTCTGCGCGCCTAAAAACAAGACTTGAAAAAAGGAATCTTTTCTGTTGCAACAGAATAGACAGGTGGCAAGGACATAAAGGTTTACAGCTGTAGATCTTCTAGAAGACTTTCTAATGCTCATCAAGCATAGCCATTCAGTTATAACTAACTATGATGTGGCATAATCTTGGACACTCATCTGATCACGATGATGGCACTCGGTTGAAGATTAATCTATACAAAACCCACTTTCAATGTGGCATCTCCCAGGTCGTCGATCACACTCACAATCCGTGTGCATGGATGTGACGTTAATGATTGACGGAAAAGGGAATAACCACCGACGGAAAATACTTTCCGTTACTATCTCCGTCAGACTATTTTCCCGCTAAAAACTAGTTATAAATAAGCTATTGCTGGAATGATCTCATGAGCTACTTTCCACTTCACTCACTTTACTACTTCTTATTCATCATCGAGATCACTGTACTTATTCTCACGCAGAACGGTGGTCATGGAAAGAAACCCCATTTTCCCGTGGCGAGTCTAATGGCTTTCTGTTTTGCAGTGATCACCAGAGAAGGAATTCAGCCGAACCCCAGAATCAGCGAGAGGATTAACCTTTTTATGCAGAGACTAAACCCCCGATCTGATTGATTCCGGTCAATTCAGATCACTATTTCTTCATTTGGTAAGCTAGATACTTTAAGACCATTGAGCACATCCGGTGAGTATATTCTTTGTTGTGTAGGATTTGCATCTTCAGTAGGGCAAAGACTGTCAGAACTAAGATACTCTTTTTCTTCACCTAGGAATAGTGAAAACAATCTGTCATTAATCTGGTGGACAACCTCATTCTTAGGCGCAAGTATAGCCCTATATCTAAAGTAATTATGATCATTGTAGTTGTCCAAGATTGACGGATAAACAAAATCAATTAGCCTAGAAATTGGGTTAGATGAGCTGTCAATTAGAAGATCCGGTGATATTTCGATTGTTGCTTCTCCATCATTCGAACCACGAACGTTTCCCTCACCCACATCCAAAAGCCATTTCTCAAAATTATTTACCTCTTGAATTTCCGATGTAGATCTTCCAACGGTTAACCTCATGTTTCTAGTTAACCTCAGCAACTTACATTTTCTCCATAAATACGACGAACATAATGAGGCATTCACGATCTCTTGCCGTCCACCATTTGGAACAACAGGTAATATTTGTCGAAAGTCACCACCAAAAACGATAACCTTACCTCCAAAGAGGACATCTGATTTGCATGAATTCCCGATATTGAAAATGTCATGCATCGTTCTATCCAACACCTCAAATGCATGTTTATGCACCATAGGCGCTTCGTCCCATATAATCAGTTTGGTCTCATGTAGTAATTTAGCTACATCATCATCTGCTTTTATATGACAAACGCAATCCTCATTAAGATTTAAAGGTATATGAAACCTAGAGTGAGCCATTTTCCTTCATCCAACAAAAATGATGCAATTATGCTGGATGCAACGTTTACGATTTCACCTTTTGATCTAATTGTCGCAGACAACGTTTTCCATAAAAATGTTTTACCTGTGCTGCCATGTGACATTTGTGCTCTGTAAACACTGTACGATGTAGAACAATTTCAAATATGAATGAAACAATGTTTTTTGGTCTCAATATTTGTTTATTTGTGTATTACAATTTCACGTTTCAATTCTAGTTCGATTTCAAGTTCTTAATCACTTTCTGGAAAGTTATGCGCAAACTGTTATGTAAACGTGATCAGTTTAACGCGACATACACTCCGAAACAGTTACATAAGCTTAACATACCTTAAATAACCTTTACATAACTTAGAAATAAGTTTTGAAGGGTTTGGTATGGCAAAAACAAGTTTATACGATCACAGGGACTATTTGCGACAAACTGCAAAAGTCCGCCAATTAGTATAGCAACATACACTCTGGAATAAGATCATAAGCTAAACATACCCTAAAAACCCTTAACATAGCTTAGAAATAAGTTTTGAGGGGTTCGGTATGCGAAAATACGCTTATTTGATCATAGGGACTAAAAGCGTCAAAATTGTGAAAGTTTGCATATACGTGCATATCTTGCGTTCTGACCATATCCGGACATCAAAATTTTTTTGTAATCACTAGAATATTGTATTTTAGTTATAGGAATACAAAAATACCATTCGTCGCGTAATTTGGATAGTTTTCGCGTCCGTTCAAGTTTCGTCGTAATTAACCGAAAAACGCGATTGTACGACCAAACGAACCAACATCCGTGATATTTCCAAGCATATTTCAAGTCCCCTATGCTTTAACATCTTTGTAGAGCCTTGAAATTGGGTTAACGAGATTTAAACGCATCAAAAATCAAGTTTCGGAGCTGCAGAGACTAAAAACGACAAAAACTGAAAGTCTGGACTGCACTAGGTCGCGGGCCGTGAAGACTAAGACCTACTTGGTCGTGGGCCATGAGAAATAGAGCTGGGCAGAAACCATTTTTCAGCAAAACATCCTGCTACACTTGTTTTCATTCCAAGTTTCTGAATATTGTGGGCTTTTTGTGTGTTCTCCAAGTCCCCTAATCAGGTCCTAACAAGTGTAAGGTGTGGATTATTCCTTGATCATCACACAAAACACATGGCATGATCTAATGGTTCAAGAAATCTATAAATACCCATGAACTTCATCATTCCAATTTGCTCATTTCCCTTCTCTTTCACTCTAGTTCTGAATTGAGGCTACCACACTTGTTGGAGGCCTCATACCTGAGCATTCTTAGTCTTATTTTCTAGCCTAGAGCACTTGTAAGTGTTCTTTCATGTCTTGTTTATTTATTTCAAGCTAAAAAGTCAAACAGTGTTTGACTTTCAGCTTTGACCATGAATTGGTCAAGACAAAGTTCGTTCAAACTTTGCAATGTGAGCGTAATCACGATGGTCATAGTCCCTTGCGACTATATGTACTGATTACCACGTTGACTAGTTGAAGTAATGAGTCAAAGTTTCGGTCAAAATGCACGATTATATGCATTTTGTGACGAAACTATTTTCGGGTATCAAAACACTTTGTTTTGATATCAAATCAGTTTTCTAACTTAGTTAAACATATTTTAACATGTTTAACTCGTCACTTTTAGTTTAGTGCTTGTTTAGGGTCGTAAGTCAAGCGGTCTCGACAACCGCTTAGACTTTCAAACCCGACCTGTTTGGTCGATCATTAGGATCCGAACAAATATATTTTGTGACCATAGTTGTATTGGGAACAACCTTCCGAGGTTATACCTTATGGTCACTTCGTTTAATTAGTTGTATGATAGGTAGTTTATATAGCTTAGGAAAATGACCAAAATGCCCTTTTTGCGCATAATTTCAATTTAAGCATATGTAACCCAAATTTTTGACACTTAAACTGATTATGCAACATTGTAAAATATGTTTAGGCATATAAGACTTATCATAGGACTAGTTAGACCATCTGAACGCGCATTTGCGCAAATGACGCGTTAAAGTAGCGTAAACTACCTTAACGGGTCATAAGGGGTCAAAAGCACTTAGGATTGTTATCAAATCAGAATGTAGGCTTGTTTAAACCATATCATATGAGTTCCAACTCTCATTTGGTTTACGGGACCTCATTCTACCCAATCTCCTGATTTAGGTTTCAATTTATTAACATAGTGATCCGATACTAGGTGCCACTTGATTCCTTGATTGCCCGAGCTTTGTTAGTTCACCTAATTGAGGATACTTTGTAATCTCAAGTGAGTACATAGTTCCCCTATTTTATGCTTTCAATTGTTTTGGGTGATTCATATGTTCTAAAATGATTTCAAGTTTTCAAAAACAAGTACTATGGTTGATGTGTGCAAAATGCAACATATAAATTACATCAAATGAGGCATAAAACTAACCCTTTTTTAGTACTAATGTTGGAAAAAGTGTGTTTTTGTCTTCCTTTTGAATTTACAGGTCCAAATGAGCTTAAACAAGTAAAAGGAACAAATATACAGCAAAAACCAACATAAATACAAAGAAAAGGAATAAACGTGACATGTCCGACCCCTCGGTAACATCCCCAAGAGCAAAAACAAGAAACAGAAGACTGACCACGGGCTGTGCCCACTGGACACGGGGGCGTGGTCAGCCACCTGCAGAAAGGACAAAGCTGTGGAAGCTTTTACGCCCACCACGGGGGCGTGCCCAACTTAGCACGGAGCGTGGTCAACGCTAAGATACGCAGAATCTTGCAAAATCTTGGTAGTACAGATATGCTTCTGCCCACGGGGCCACGCCCAGCAAACACGGGCCGTGTGGAGCCCAATGTTGACAAATGCAATTAATGAAGGAAGAGAAAGGGATGGCCACAGGGGCATGTCCGCTGGACACGGGGCCGTGGCCGGGCTTCTGTTCATGCTATAAATAGGGGTGCTTGGCTCACTTCAAAGGCATCCCTTGGCAAACCACTACTCTCTCACTTTGCCACCACTCCACCATCACTACACCACCAATACCCACCACAATCATCCATCATCCACCTTTAGAGTGTGTAGTAGTCTCGGGATCCATGATTGATCATAAGAGTTCTTGTCAATCAAAGGCCATGTTCGGCTAAGTCTCTTACATCACTTGGTGAAGATAAGTCTCTTATGTATTACTTTTAATTTTTAATCTTTTGGCACTTTTTATTTGGTTTTGTATTAATGACTTTAATAACTAGTTTCTTATGTTGAAGGTGAATTTTCTTTATCATTTGTCCGTGGTGTCTTGGCATTACTTTACTGTCTATATAAAGTAAAAGATTTACACCATTCATATCTCTACGGTCTATATAGAGGTATGTTGGCTACTTGGTCGAGGGTTAAGGGAATGGTTTAGTAAGGGTCTTGCCTTGTTCAGTGTATAGATCCTGCAAGAACCTGGGTCAAGCTTACTAGGACCTCCTTCAATACACACTGGTATTGGATGGCAGGGGTGCGAATGGCTTAACCCCCTCATATGTAAACTACTATTAATACATTAAACCAGCTACTTGGGATTGTATCCTTGCTGACTCAAACCACTTAGCCGAGGGTAACGTCACCTTCAAAAGAGGGGCCTACCACTTTTCGCATTAATAACTTAATTAATTATCTTTCAATATTCCGACCCTTTGGGATTGTATCCTTCCTGACTCAAACCACTGGGTTGAGGGCAACGTCATCTTCAAAAGAGGGGCCTACTACTATAACTAAGATAATCTCTTAAAAAGTCCAAAAGTGCAAAAATCATCAAAGGTTACACTAAAGGCGAGTCAGATCCAAGTGATTCATCTTGTCTATCTTTTTTTGTTTTTATTTTTATTTTCAGCATTTTTAGTTTTATTTTTCATGTTTAAAACCTTTTCTCAAAAATTTTAGCTTGATTAGACGTTGAGTATAAACTGGTACTAAAATCTCTTCTGTCCTTGGACGACCTCGGTATCTTACCAACGCTATACTACGCTCGCGATGGGTGCACTTGCCCAAGTGTGTGTTTAGTGTTAGTAGAATATCGTGTTTTATAAATTTAAAAGTTGACTAATGTGTAAAATGGGCTTAAAATATCAATAAAAACATATCACACCTTACACACACCAAGTTTTTGTCCCCGTTGCTGGGGACACAAGGATTTTAAGAAAGTTAGGAATCAACGACCTAATCATTTTTTCTTATTTTTCTATTTTTTTAGGATTTTTCTAAATTTTTCAGCTTCTGCATCACACCCCCAAAATCCACACGCGGAGTATCATCGCTTGGAGGCGTGACTGACCAGGATCAAGCCACCAATCATATTGAACAAGCATGTAAGTATACATAATTCAACCAAACAATATGAAAGGTGTTCAAAAACCAAAGCATAGTTAAGTGTTTAGCGGAAGCATAATTTGTAAAACCCATAGCAAGTATTAAATATGAAATAAAGTAATGTTTAAAGCATGGCACACATCGCCATGTCCCACAACGACCGTTCCTCCCTGTGCAAGCTCCATGAGTACCTAATGACTTGCAAGGCATGTAGCAACGAATCAACAACAAAGTTGAGCGAGTTCACAGTTGGTTGTGTGGTTAAAGTATTCATTTTGTAAATCGTATGTTCGTTTTGCAAACCATGTATCGTATTAATCCTTATTGCGGCCAGTCCAGGCATATGTGCGATGATTAGTGGGGGCTTCCCATGTTGTTACAAGACCACGCGTATCGACTGCTACGAAAATGTAAGAGGTGCCCTAAGTCAATGTCTATCAGCATTGACCCTTTGCCCATAGTCCATTAGTACACGCCCGTCCGACTGGCACGGTGTGAGGTTTGTTAAACCTAATAGCGCTATTAACTAATGACCCGCTCGCCATAGGCCTCGGCGATTAAGTCGATAAATGAGGGACTTCCTTTGATAGAGTTGATGGTCTTATGATCGTGTACGTAGGCTTTACGTACGTGCCCTTCAATCCGAGGACAGTAGTAAGTATAACTGTACGTAGGTTTTACGTACGTGCCCTTCAACCGAGGACAGTAATAATTTGTTTAATAGTAATAGTTGTACGAGTAGTTATTCAATCCCATTCCCAACCCCTGGGAATCCCATGCCTTGGCTAGTGTGAACTCACCTTGGTTTGCTCGGTATGCTAAGTTAAGTGCTCACAAGAAATCAGTCAAGTCCTATAGTGTGCACGTATACTCAATCAGTTTAGGTTCGTAACGATTCACATATATTCTAATGTCACATAGTGTGTTTGGCAGTTAATCATCATGCAACACAAACAGTTAATCGCATCAATACACTTAACAGGGTTAACATACTAACAGAGTTAATAAGGTTAACTGAGTTAATAAACTTAACTCAGTTAATAGGTTAATCATAGTTACATGTTTAACAGAGTTATATACGTACTTAACAAGGTTAACAACTTAACATGTTTAACCACTAAACAGGCCTAACAGTTGGGCCGAAATCACTTTTTGGGTCGAAATCCCTTCAATGACGAAATCCCTTTGGATTTCGTCGATATGTGTTTTCGTCGAGGTGTATCATCATCAGTAATAGTTTCACAAAACCCTAACTGCTATCCAACAACGATTCAATCGGACCAAATATGTAATCATATAATCTACCAATTCATTATATAATCTAATCATTACTCAATCGTAAATCATCTACAAGCTACCATGATCATCATATATACAGCATAAGATTTAACACAGAACCCTAATATGCTAGTCGCCTATCATCAAAACAACAACAAATCAAGACCATTCACATCGGGTCATCATCATCATTAAATAAATCAACAATGGCCGACAATCTAATAACACCTCAAGATGATATTGGACCGATTTATATAGCATTTATGTAGTGGACAATTATTTACTATTATCCCATTACCATCACATGCAATATAACACAATGACTACTGACATCACATGCAAATATAAGTATGATAGCCGACAATCATGATGGATCCTTATCCAATTGACTACATTCTCAAAGTTTTTCACATGCATGACTACAGAATAATGACCAACATAAAAGACTAGTAATGATTATTTTACTGACCGAGATGTAGGGTAACTAGAACAAAGGATCCGAATGATTCAATGGTGATGTTATTTGCCGTCGGTTTGCAGGGATGGAGAGATCTAGGGTTTGCCGAATGATAGCTTTTCATAAAAGTTGAATATCAAAGATATATGACAAACAGTCACTAGGCCCAAAGCCCATTTGGTTTTCGTGGACTAGTTAGTGGACGAAAACACATGAAGTGTTTTCGGCCATAGGGTGTTTTCATAGGGTGAGGGTTTTCGGCTAGGAGTGTTAGGCAAAGTCCCATGTTTTAAATAATTATACAATTCCAATATGTATAACATATATACACATAATACACATATCACAAATAACACTTATTTAGCACCTCAAATGATTATTAAACCCACTAAGCAAGTACATATGAAGTTAGATCGGATAGAGACCTTGAAAACGTCTCGTGCCCAATCTTTGTTACTGGCAATCATGTTTTAAGTCAGACAGTAGCTGAACACGGGGACGTGCCCACTGAACACCCCGTGTCCAAACCCCAGTTACTGAAAACAGAACCGTAAGATCCCAACGGTTGGTAATCTCTGACACAAATATGAGTGATATTGATTATTTTTACTTTCGCTCCTCTTATGGTGAGTGGTGTCAAATATGTGGTGGATCTCATAATGATTTAGAATGTTACTTTCTAAATTACACTCCCACTATATAGACCCATCGTATCCCTATAACCTTAAGTTGAGCGAAAGTAAAAACGATCCCTATCTCTCCCCCGAGTGCTCTCAACCATTTCTTATGGATGAAATAATTTTAGAAGAATTATGTCATCTCGATGAAATAATTCTCCAATTGTTAAAAGAAATTGAGATGGATACAAGTTATCCATCACAAGACAACAATCAAGGAGAATTATTGGGGACGTATTCGGAATCTAACAACATCGTCATTACCGATAGCACCTATAACTCTTGTAAGGACTTGAGCGATAGTCGTACCTGTGTCGATTGTGCCGTGAAGGACTCTCTATCGGTCTCCGCAAATGTGTTCATAGACCTGAGCGATTCGACATATACCTTCTTTAACGAGAGCCCGGATAAGGGGAATAAAGGTCGATTTCGCCCACCGGTATTTAGCTTAGGTTTTACCCTTTCCGATAACCTCTTGCGTTCTTGTCTAAAGCAAGGGCAATTAAGGTACCTTAGGCAATTCAGTGTTGTTCCATCCAGTAAGGAACCGCCCGATCAGGACAAATTTCTTAAAATAAGATGAAACTTCATAAAAACTCTCTAGCCACGGGGCCGTGTCCAGGTCAACACGCCCCGTGCCCGCCTAAAAAATGACCACGAGATCGTGTCCAGGCCAACACCCCCCGTGTTCAGAATACGGACAAAATGTGTTAGAGTCATGTCTGACCACGGTGTCGTGTCCAGCTGACACGGGGCCGTGGCCAGCGTGCTGTCGTTTTCGATAAATCTGCATGATTCCTACACATTTGAACCCATTCCAAAGACCAAGATCTGCTGGGATTTTCACATATACCCTACAAGGTATATTCCAAAGAAGGTTCCCAACAACCATCTTGTCTTTACCACTTTTGTCTCTTGCTTTCTTCTTCAAAAAAAAAAAAAAAACTCCTCAAAACCTCCATGTTTTTAAGCTTTATTGTGATATTTGCTAGGTTTTTAACCAAGGAATCTTATCAAAAATAAGTTTTATAACATTGTTTTAAGTTATTTTTGATTAGATATGTCTCAAAGTTCAGAAAAATAATTTAAAACTATAAGATTCCTAAGTTCAAAAATCTACAGAATGGTCACCACGGGGCCGTGCTCAGCGAACACGGGGCCGTGGCCGGAGTTACTGTTTCATTATTTTGAACTTTTCGACTTATTTTCTTAGAGTGTCGAGCCAGAATAGCGGAACCTCTTCAGCTCACTCGAGGAACAGTCGCAGGGAAAGAAGGCCATCGATAGAAGCACTCGATGAGATGACATCCGTGGAGGAATTCCTAATTGACCGTATCAACTATCTAACGGTGGGACTAGAGAGCAGCTTCCAAGAAATCAACCTTTTGCACCAAAGGTTGAATATTATTGCAATGCCGCCTATGGAACCAATCTTCCTTCAAGAAGATTGGAACTTGGTACAAGAATTTATTAATCCCACCGGATGGGATGACATTCCCCTGGAACCTCCTCTAGACGCCTTACAAGAGGTTCCGGTTGAAGTCGCACCTCCTTCACATGAGGAAGACAATGAGCCCGCTTTCCTTCTCCCCCGGGAGATAGAGGAGTGACTTAACGATGTGTGAGGGGCTCTCTCCGGAAAGAAGTTCTAAAAGCCTTATTAAACCGAATAATTCATTTTTCGGGATTTTGTTGCTCTTATAATGAAAACATCTAGGCTAGAACTTCTTTGTGGTTTAAAATTTCTTGCATTCTAGGACCTACTTATCTACCTTAGTTTTTAGTATGTCCTTTTTAATTTCCAGGAACTATGTATCTCACTCTTTAATGAATGATGGTTTTAAATTATTGAATGGTGTTTGGATGATGTTTTAATGGTTAAAACACACTCAGAAAAGGTGGAGGTTACCAAGGGAACATTAAAACCACACCCAATGTACAAAAACAGAGCCTCCCGACAATTTTCCAGCATTACAGCAAGTTCAGCACGGGGCCGTGCTTAGCCCAACACGCCTCGTGCCAAAGGCTCTGCAGAAATTTGCCCAGTTCAGGTAATTGGACATGAGGCCGTGCTCACTGAACACACCCTGTGCCCAGCCTTCTGTTAAATTTTGGTACTTGCAATCTGACCACGGGGCCGTGGCTAGACGCCCAGTAACACAAAATTTTGTTTTTCAACACATTTTTACACATTGAATCAACCTAAAAACTTATTTTTGGGACACATTGAAGACAATGTTTAATTTAAGTGTGGGGGGGGGATGCTAAAACCTTGAATTTTGCAAGTCCTAATAACAAGTCTTACACAAAACTCTATTAGAACCGCTAATCACCCCAATTTTTTCCAAAAATTTTCATTTTTTTTACTTGTCTTCGTTTAATTTGGGAATAACAAGTTCTAAAAAGGTTATATTTTTACAAATTTACAACCGATAGCGTCGTGATAAAAAGAATCAACATAAGAAAATTATGAAAAGGCTTGACAGATCTAATTAAAATTTGATTATATATACTTGATTGCATTATAAACCCATTCCCACAACAAGTGAGTTTTGAGCCTTTATTGAGCACACAAGCATATATCTTTAAACTAAATGTTCATTTTTCGTTTCTTGTGTGAATAGCCACTTGGTTCTTACGACTCTAGACCTTGCCACGATGATACATTCCTGGTCCTTACCAACTTAAACCCAAGTAAGTAAATGATGGAGGAATTAGGACTAACCCATTTTCCTTTCAACATCATTATTTTTCATTTTCTTTATCACCTACCCAAAATCCCCCTAGTTAACCCCTTTGAGCCTAAACCTTTTCATTTCTAAACCCACAAAACAAACACCCTTTATCCACCAAAACCCTTTTTCTTTTCAACCATTTGTTTTAGTAAAAAGCTCGGTTTTCTTGTGATGTTTCTTTATCAAAAAAAATAAAAAATAAAAGTCTAGCAATAAACAAACAAGTTCCTCAAAGAAACTTTGTTTGAAGATGCCTAGTTTGAATAAAAGTCACAAAAACAAATAGTTTTACGACAACCGACGCTTTTTACGCTTTTAGCGATTTTTACTAACCACTAACCAAAACCACCTACCCTTACCCCAGGCCTAACCCTTTCCCAAGTCCTCTTGATAATTACGAAGGTTTATAGTTAAAAAGGAGGAGGATTGATCGCTTGGCAAGCATATGGTAGAAGTAAGTTCCAAGCCGTTCTCGAGTGTTTCATGAAAATACATCTTCAGCCGAGTGTTGAGTGATCTCCCGTGAGGTATGTGAACTTGTATGTAAATGGAATTTTAAAGAGGCATGTTATGCCCAAATAAGTAATTCTTCTTATAAAATGTTCTAAGTAAATCATGACAAATAGGATTTGAAGAAACACTAGATAAATGGTCGGAACCGTGATATCTAGGGGGTTTGAATCCGCATAAAAAGGTTAGCTCTCACCCGATTGTTTCAGTTACAACTGATCTTCTTCTCCGATAGTTCTGCAAAAAAGAACACCGTTAGCCTCGCCAAGGGGAGAAGGGGGGTTCTATCCTTGACCCGACTCCGGTGTGAGAATAAGTATTGGTAATGGAGAAGAGAAAGTATTTGAGAAGTGTGTGTAACTTGAGTTCATACCTGAATAGTTCTTGTATTTATAACCGGGAGTTTGGGAGGGAAAACCTGTTATTGAAAAGATGACGGAAGATGCTAACGCCGTAGCGGTTAATTTTCTTCCGTTAAGTTCTTTAATCAGACGTCAAGTTGTCTCGATCCGATGTGAATGCACACGGATCGTGGTTTGATCTGCGGCTGGGGAGTTGCCACGTGGAAAATGATTAAGTGGAGATTACTCTCCAATTGCATGCCTTCGTTGTGATTTCAGGGGTGCCTGTGGTAATGACACGTGTCCAGGCGGTTATAACCGTCTGGGTGGTGCACGATTGTATTTCTTTCTAGAAGATTACTGCTGTAATCTGGTGTGACACCTTATTGTGTGGAGACCACTGAATAAATCCTAAGTAATTATCCAGGTCTGGATATTTTAGGCGGAAGTATTGATCTCAGGATTTTTACCCTTTGCTAATGGGAGAAGGCGCAAGGATTTATGTTTTCTTTTGGGCGCGCGACTATAGATTGCTGATTACTTTCTTCCTTTTGTAAGACCAGTGCGCGGCCGCGCAAGGTCAAAAGGTTGAAAGGCCAGTTCGTGGTATGGTCTTAAACACTTATTATGAGGTTTTTGGGACCTTACCCCTTCAAGTCCCCCCAGTCTAGTGTTGTACTTATGCAAATAAGTGGAGCACTGGACTTATGAGAGGGAAATGTTTTTTGGGTGCTAGAAATAAGAAATCTTCTATGAGAAGATTGATTTTTTTCTAAGGAGGGAGGAGTAGGGAATCTTCTTTGAGAAGTTTGAATGTTGCTAAAAAAGCTTTTTAAGGGAAGTTGTGATTTTACCTATTTTCGTAGGTTGCTGAATCAGTGTTGAATGAGGAGTTGGATAAAGCCGGTACGCGATTCATTGTTGCTGCGCGAAAGGATGAGTATGCCCAAGGATATGCTGAGTGTTCAGCGCTTTGAAGGTGGATTGGGATACTTCCAAATCTGCTACTTTTGGTGTCGATATACGCGTCGCGCTTTTAGCTCTAGAATTTGATGACTTGTAGCTTCCTGTTATGGACCTTATAAGTATTGCTCTGTAATCTGACGATCACATGGTTCAATTGAAAGAAATCTTTCCGGATGTCGGTGAAGATTTTGTCGTAAAATTTTTTTTGTAATTGTTTTGAACAATTTTGTAATATTTGGGATATGGATCCCTGCTTTTGTGGATGCGCTGTTGCACGAGTAACTAAAACACTGCCGTGTTTGATAGTTTGTGGCGTATTTGTGCGCCAGGAATGGTATGATGTTTCTATTTGTTTGTTTGATGATGTATATACTTTTTGATGCACTATCGTGCATGTAAGCTGCAGATTGTGTTTGGATTACAATGTGTTGCATATGTTTAATTGCTTTGAATAGGTAGAGCGAATGAGAATGGTATTGTATTCATGTGTGAACGTTTGTCTAAGATGCGCAAGGTTGTGCCCCTTTTAGACTGTTCATGAAGTGTACAATGTTTACCATATTGTTTTCGCGTATACCCAAAGAATTGTATGCAATTTGTAACAAACAGTAATATAAGTGAAGATGATGTTTGTATTAATAAGAGCGCAAGGCCCGAAATACAAGAAATACATTACCTGTATACTTTTATTCTTGCGGAATGGTTTAGCTTATATGTAACACCTGCGCAGCTGCTGCGCGTTTCAGGTGCGAGGAACTAGTATCTCATCAATTCTTTAGGAATGTGAATAGTACGCGATTGTTCATCGTGAAAACTTGGTGCTCGTTGACTGGTTGCAACAGTTGCCATTTGTATTTCTATGGATTGTCAGGGTTGTGTTTGCTTGTAAGCAAAGGAGTATGTGCGTATAGCAACTTTAAAGGAGTATGCGCGGATGGCGACTTATGTGTTTGTAAAGGAGCAATCGCGGATGATGACTGACGTGCTTGTATGTAAAGGAGCAAGCGCGGATGGCGACTTATGCGCGTATGGCGTGCTTGTATGTAAAGGAGCAAGCGCGGATGGCGACTTACGTGCTCAACTGTAAAGAAGTATACGCGTATGGCGATTTACGTGCTTGTATGTAAAGGAGCAAGCGCGGATGGCGACTTATGCGCGTATGGCAACTTACGTGCTTGTATGTAAAGGAGCAAGCGCGGATGGCGACTTATGCGCGTATGGCGACTTACGTGCTTGTATGTAAAGGAGCATGCGCGTATGGCGACTTAAGTGCTTTGTATGTAAAGGAGCAAGCGCGGATGGCGACTTACGTGCTTAAATGTAAAGAAGCATGCGCGTATGGCGACTTACGTGCTTGTATGTAAAGGAGCAAGCGCGGATGGCGACTTACGTGCTCAAATGTAAAGAAGCATGCGTGTATGGCGACTTACGTGCTTTGTATGTAAAGGAGCAAGCGCGGATGGCGACTTACGTGCTCAAATGTAAAGAAGCATGCGCGTATGGCGACTTACGTGCTTGTATGTAAAGGAGTAAGCGCGGATGGCGACTTACGTGCTCAAATGTAAAGAAGCATGCGTGTATGGCGACTTATGTGCTTTGTATGTAAAGGAGCAAGCGCGGATGGCGACTTACGTGCTCAAATGTAAAGAAGCATGCGCGTATGGCGACTTACGTGCTTGTATGTAAAGGAGCAAGCGCGGATGGCGACTTACGTGCTCAAATGTAAAGAAGCATGCGCGTATGGCGACTTACGTGCTTTGTATGTAAAGGAGCAAGCGCGGATGGCGACTTACGTGCTCAAATGTAAAGGAGCATGCGCGTATGGCGACTTACGTGCTCGTATGTGGAGCATCCGACTCGTATGGAGACTGAGATGCTCGTATCCTTAAATAAGGAGTATTAGTTTTACCAAAGTTTTTGATGTGATTTTTCAATCGGTGGTATTATACCGCAACAATAGTATGTATATTGTTCCCATCATCTTGAAAAGATAACGGATGGCGTATGGCTTTTTTAATGATTTCTTTCATCCATCGAATTTTAAGTACCAGTTGTACAGATATAGACGCTCTAATTATGCTAATTAATATAAATGCTTGTGCATATATATCCGTTATAGCTTAGATAAGTGTCAGGTTGTAACACTTTCATGTTGAAAAATCATGGCACTTGAATTAGCATAAGTGCCAGTTTAAATGTTTATAAGTGATAGCACCAACTGTCTAGTCTACACTAGAAAGTGTTCAAGTTATGTAAAAAAAAAAATCTGGGATTTGTTCTCTTTCCCTCATTTTGTTTAAGGAAAAATCAAAAGGATCTTTCAGAGGAATTTGTAGTACCTAGGTTTTGACGAAAACCGTATTAGTCAAGGCTTATAGCCCCAAGAAGCAAAGCTCCGGAAGTTATGCGTTGTGCGACCTCAGATCTGCAGCTTGTTGATAATAGAGCTTAACTGAAACCCCTAGCTCTGGAGTGTTTGTGCAAAATTTGATTCATGGCGATCTGGAACCTGTTGACCCAGTACTCTGGAGTTTTTCTCCATGAATAGATTTGAATGGTTATGAACTCCCGTTTGCATTAGGGAAGTAATTCCTCCCGAATGACTGTTGTTGCCTTCTTGCCGAATATCAGATCTGATGTTTGGGGACTCAGGTCTGATAATTTGTGTGAAATTTGGTTCAAAGCTTTGTGGAATCTGCCGATCCAGTATTCTAGAGCTCTCTCTATGAGTTGATCTAAGGAGTCCTTTTCGTCTGAGTGATTATTATTTGTATCGATTCCCATGATTCCGTTAATCTGGGTATTTTGGGTTGTAGAACCCCTAAACTCAGATCGAGGACCTGATGGGTGAGACAATGAATTCTCTGCCATGTGAAAACAGAGAATGACAAGAACTGAATCGAAACGAGATGAAAACTGATAAGATAGAGGAATCGGTGGGCGCCAATGAAGAAACACTAGATAAATGGTCGGAACCGTGATATCTAGGGGGTTTGAATCCGCATAAAAAGGTTAGCTCTCACCCGATTGATTTAGTTACAGCTGATCTTCTTCTCTGATAGTTCTGCAAAAAAGAACACCGTTAGCCTCGCCAAGGGGAGAAGGGGGGTTCTATCCTTGACCCGACTCCGGTGTGAGAATAAGTATTGGTAATGGAGAAGAGAAAGTATTTGAGAAGTGTGTGTAACTTGAGTTCATACCTGAATAGTTCTTGTATTTATAACCGGGAGTTTGGGAGGGAAAACCTGTTATTGAAAAGATGACGGAAGATGCTAACGCCGTAGCGGTTAATTTTCTTCCGTTAAGTTCTTTAATCAGACGTCAAGTTGTCTCGATCCGATGTGAATGCACACGGATCATGGTTTGATCTGCGGCTGGGGAGTTGCCACGTGGAAAATGATTAAGTGGAGATTACTCTCCAATTGCATGCCTTCGTTGTGATTTCAGGGGTGCCTGTGGTAATGACACGTGTCCAGGCGGTTATAACCGTCTGGGTGGTGCACGATTGTATTTCTTTCTAGAAGATTACTGCTGTAATCTGGTGTGACACCTTATTGTGTGGAGACCACTGAATAAATCCTAAGTAATTATCCAGGTCTGGATATTTTAGGCGGAAGTATTGATCTCAGGATTTTTACCCTTTGCTAATGGGAGAAGGCGCAAGGATTTATGTTTTCTTTTGGGCGCGCGACTATAGATTGCTGATTACTTTCTTCCTTTTGTAAGACCAGTGCGCGGCCGCGCAAGGTCAAAAGGTTGAAAGGCCAGTTCGTGGTATGGTCTTAAACACTTATTATGAGGTTTTTGGGACCTTACCCCTTCAGGATTGTAAATAAAATAAAAATAAAACCCAATAAAAGATCTTTATTTGGGTTTTATTTTTATTCTATTTACAATCCTATTCGTTATGATTTATTTAGAACGTTTCATATGAGAAATTACTTATTTGGGCATAACATGCCTCTTTAAAATTCCATTTATATACAAGTTCACATAGCTCACGGGAGATAACTCAACACTCGGCCGAAGATGTATTTTTGTGAAACACACGAGACCGGTATGGAACTTACTTCTACCATATGCTTGCCAAGCAATCAATCCTCCTCCTTTTTAACTATGAACCTTCGTAAGTATCAAGAGGACTTTGGGGGAAGGGTTAGACTTGGGTTAAGGGTAGGTGGTTTTGGTTAATGGTTAGTAAAAATGGCTAAAAGCGTAAAAAGCGTCGGTTGTCGTAAAACTATTTGTTTTTGTGACTTTTATTCAAACTAAGCACATTCAAACAATGTTTCTTTGAGGAACTTGTTTGTTTATTGCAAGACTTTCATTTTTTTGATAGGAAACTTCACAAGATAACCGAGCTTTTTACTAAAACAAAGGGGTTTGAAAAAGAAAAAGTTTTTTGGTGGGTAAAGGGTGTTTGTTTTGTGGGTTTTGAAATGAAAAGGTTTCGGCTCAAAGGGGTTAACTAGGGGGATTTTTGGGTAGGTGATAAAAAATGAAAAATAATGGTGTTGAAAGGAAAATGGGTTAGTCCTAATGCCTCTATCATTTACTTACTTGGGTTCAAGTTGATAAGGACCGGGAATGTATCGTTGTGGCAAGTTCTAGAGTCGTAAGAACCAAGCGGCTATTCACACAAGAAATGAAAAATGAGCATTTAGTTTAAAGATATATGCTTGTATGCTCAATAAAGGCTCAAAACTCACTTGTTGTGGGAATGGGTTTATAATGTGATCAAGTATATATAATCAAATTTTAATTAGATTTGTCATGCCTTTTCATAATTTTCTTATTTGGTTCTTTTTGTCACGACGCTATCGGTTGTAAATTTGTAAAAATATAAGCTTTTTAGAACTTGTTATTTCCAAATTTAACCAAGACAAGTTAAAAAAATGATTTTTTTTTTTTTTGAAAAAAATTGGGGTGATTAGCGGTTCCAATAGAATTTTGTGTAAGGCTTGTTATTAGGACTTGCGAGATTCAAGGTTTTAGCATCCCCCCACACTTAAATTACACATTGTCCTCAACGTGTCCCAAAAATAAGTTTTTAGGTTGATTGAATCTATAAAAGGGTGTTGAAAAACAATTTTTTGTGTTACTGGGCGTCTGGCCACGACCCCGTGGTCAGATCGCCAGTAACAGATTCAAACAGAAGCCTGGCCATGGGGCGTGTTCAGCGAGCACGACCCCGTGGCCAGTTACCTGAACTGGGCAAATTTCTGCAGAGCCTGGGCACGGTGCATGTTGGGCTGAGCACGGCCGCGTGCTGAACTTGCTGTAAGGCTGGAAAGTTGTCGGGAGGCTCTGTTTTCATGCATGGGGTGTGGTTTTAACGTTCCCTTGGTAACCTCCATCTTTTCTTGTTTAATAAACCATTGTAACATCATCCAAACACCACTTGATAACTTAAACCATCGTTCATTAAAAAGTGTGAAATTCATAGTTCCTAAAAATTAAAAAGTACAAACTAGAAATTAAGATAGATAGGTAGGTCCTAGAAGCAAGAAATTTAAACCATGAAGAAGTTCTTTCCTAGATGTTTTCATGGTAAGAAACAAAAACCTGAAAAATGATTTTTCCGGTTGAATAAGGCTCTTAGAACTTCTTCTCGGAGGGTGCTCCTCAAACATCATTGAGCCACTCCTTTATCTCACGAGGGAGAAGGAAGGCGGGCTCATTGTCCACAACCTCTTTTGGGGGAGGTGCGACATCTACCGAGACCTCGTGTAATGTGTCTAGAGGAGGCTCCGGAGGAATGTCATTCCATTCGGTTGGATTGACAACTTCTTGCGCCAAGTTCCAATCTTCTTATGGGAAGATTGGTTCCATAGGTGGCATTGCAAGAATGTTCAACCTCTAGAGCAAAAGGTTGATCTCTTGAAAGCTACTCTCCAGCCCCACCTTTAGATAGTTGATACGGTCAATGAGAACCTCTTCCACGGATGTCATCTCATCGAGTTCTTCCCTTAGCGCACACCCGTATCGGACAAGGGTGTGACAACTGTCAAATTTGCATGCATCCGTACAATTAATTAACTATGATTAGTGCCTAATGACTGTGCTGATTTACATTTTATGACTTGAATTGCGTTCTGATTTCTGCATCATAATTACATGTGCATCACATTTCATGCTGTCACATCATTTTTACATACAAACTTTAGTGACATAAACGATGCACAAAGCACAGCTAGCACAGTTAACGGATAACTCAGAAAATGCTGACGATGTTCGGTACATAGACAGACAGTGTTTTGAGACCCAGTATGGGCCAAAGACAAGGCACCACACTAGCATGGTGTGTAGGGAAGTAAGGACCATAAAACTGCGTCACTAGGTGATAGTTTAAGTGCCAGAAAGTGCCTAAAACTTACCTAAAGTGCAGAATTCTGCAGAAAATTCAGCAATTCAGCATTTAAATACATTAATATTATGCAGAAACATGACTAAATGGTCCTGAATACTTTCCTAAGTGTCAGGAATTAAAAGTGTCACAAAAGGGTACATAACGAACACTAAACGGTATTGTTTAGCACTTTAACGAACCAGTATCTAACTGAACAATCGGACACTACCCGAAACACCAAAATTATACTAGAAACATTGTTTTATTATTTCTGAGCTAGTTATGGGCCCCAAACACCCTAACACACTAAATAATATAACATACACTTATACACTAACCATTACACCTTGGATTTCAACTAGTAACCTAACTTACCATTGGAAACAAACTAAATACCCCCCGCCACACATGGTGGACGGTAACATATGGCCCCACCTTTGATCCACCAAGATTTTGCACAATCTTCCCATGATCTTCTTTAGATCCTTGCTTGATTTTGTAGACAAAATATATAGAAGTATGGTTATAAGTATGACATAATATTCAAGAGATCTTCATCTTTCACACTTCAACTCATCACTCATCTCTCTCCTCCTCTCCTTCTTGCTCTCGGCCGCACTTCACCTGTAACAACTGTGCTTGTAATCACTATGAACAGTTCTGTTATCAATAAAACCGTGTTATTTGATCACAATGTTTGTTTTGTTATGTTCTACATTTTTCATGTTTTGACTTTTATGTAATTTCAAACTCTACATCACTTTCTGGAGAGTTATACGCAAACTGGTACGTAAACGTACTCAGTTTAACACGACAAATACTCCGGAACATCAACATATACTCAACATACCTTAAATAACCTTTACATAACTTAGAAATAAGTTTTGAAGGCTTTGGTATGGCAAAAACAAGTTAATTCGTTTACAGGGTCTAAAATTGACAAACTGCGAAAGTATGCCAATCTGAACTGTAACGAACATTCCGGAACATGACCATAAGTTAAACACACCTTAAATATCCTTTACATAGCTTAGAAATAGGCTTTGAGGGGTTCGGTGTGCTAAAATAAACTTTTGGGACATTCAGGGACTAAAAGTGTCAAAAAGTGCACAAGTTTGCATTTTCGCGCATAACTTACGTTCTGAATACATCCGGAGATCCAAAAATTTATGTAAGCATGACTACATTATATTTTAGTGTTCGCCTTAAGAAAAATCCATTCGTCGCGTCATTTGGATCGTTTTTCGCGCTTATGCGCATTCCGTCGTAATTAAGCGAACATCGCGATCGTACGGCCAAACGAACCGACATCTGAGTTATTTTTTTGAGCACATTTTAAGTTCCCTATACTTTAACTTCATTTTAGAGCTTTGAAATGAGGTTAACGGGCCTTAAACGTGTCGAAAATGACCTTATTGCATAACAGGGACTAAAATGGTAATTCTGCCAAACTTGTATGGCTACGATGCGTATGGGTTCTGCAGAACAGATAAGTGTTAACAGTCAGCAGATTTCAGCTGATTAAACCACATCCACATGTTCTAAACTTGCTTAGTCACTAAGATAAGGATCATATTTAGCTTCCACAACATTGTGACAAGTGTACGGACTAGATCTTTTCCCCTTTTCCAAGAAACGATCCTAACGGTTACCCGAAAACTATAAATACCCCACCCCCATTACCTCTAAAACCACTAGAATCTGATTAAGAATGCTCTAAGTTGAAACCGTTGTTTCATACCTGAGTTATTTTAATCTAGATTAGCATTCGGGGACCCTGGGTTAGTATTCTTTCGTTCTTTTCCTTATTTTTACTGCTTTTCGAGTCCGAAAGTCAAACTTTGTTTGACTTTCAGCGTTGACCAGTAATGGTCAATGCGAAGTTCGGTTGAACTTCGCAACGTGATTGTAATCACGATGGTCATAGTCCCTTGGGACTATGCCTACTGATTACCACGTTGTCTAGGGTCGTAGGGTAAGCGATCTAATAAATCGCTTATACCTCGAACCCGACCCAGTTTGGTCGATCATTAGGATCCGACCAAACACATTAGGTGACCATAGTAGGTAGGGAATAACCTTCCGAGGTTATACCCTATGGTCACATCGTTTAAGTAGTTGTATGATAGGTAGTTTATATGCCTTAGGTAAATTACCAGAATACCCTTTTCATGTATAATTGGTAATTAAGCATATGTAACCTAAACCTTTATCACTTAACTGATTATGTAACATGTTTAGGCATATAACACTTGTCATAGGGCTAGTTTGGCGGTCCGAACGCGTTTCACGCGAACGACGCGTTAAAGTAGCGTAAGCTTCCTAAACGGGTCGTAATGGGTCGTAAACAATTATGTTAAGTTTCATTTAGTATGTAGGCTTTGTTAAACCAAATGACACGAGTCTCTACACTCGTTTGGTTTACAAACCCTCATGCTACCCAATCTTCCGAATTAGGTCCGGTTTATTAACATAGTTACCTATATTAGGTGCCGTTTGATTCCGAGATCTCTAGCATTACTTGGTGATTATCTTTATACAACTGAGCAATCTCAAGTGAGTACATAGACCCCTCTTTTACTGTTTTCCAAACTGTTTTGGGGTGAAACACATGTGCCTACTTGTTACTTTCATGCTTTCCTGTTTTCACATCATATACCGGTTATGTTTGTTAGTACATTATAGTACATGATTTCATTACATTTCATGCTAGGTGTGCCCATTGTGTGCATTACTTAGTACATTGTTTTACATGACATTTCCTGCTAGGTGTGCCCATTGTGTGCATTACTTAGTACATTGTTTTACATGACATTTCCTGCTAGGTGTGCCCATTGTGTGCATTACTTAGTACATTGTTTTACATGACATCTCACGCTATGTATGTTCATTTGATTACATACTTAGTGCATTGTTTTCACATGCTTACATTTTGGTATGACATTTGGTTTGTTTACATGGGACAATACATTCATTAACACCGATCATGCCGTTCGTTAGTAGGTAGTGGTACCATAGGAATTGACAACTCCCGTTCCGGACATCCCAGGGAAAGGGGACAGAAAGGAATGACCGAATTCGTTGATATAAGACAGATAGACCTTTAATTTGTTTAAAGGGTTTATCACCACAGTCGCAAGGCTTGGATGTATGCATTTTCACAATACCGCATAAATGTTCATATTAAATAGTTGCATGCATTTACACAAAACATAACTTTGATTTAAACCAAGTTTTACTTCAATACTTTGTTTTTGTGCATATGGTTTAGTTGAGACATTTCACTTGCCATACATGACATTTTGACATAGACATTTGACATGGATATTTGACATAGACATTTGACATGGATATTTGACATAGACATTTGACCTGGATATTTGACATAGACATTTGACATGGATATTTGACATAGACATTTGACATGGATATTTGACATAGACATTTTGACATGATTTACATTTGACACGAACACTTTTGACAATTGATTTAAACATAGACTTCTTACATTGGTTGGTTTGGTTTGATTAAGTGATTAAGTAACGATGCGTGTGTAATATGATACAAGCATGGTGGATACGCCGCTGGTACTTCCTATATATAAGTGTTTGTATGGTATTACATGTCGTAACGTTATTGGAATCATTTCAGTTTGAGACATAGAACATTTTATACAAATAATATACTTTTCACAAGACATTGATTTGCAAACAACTTATCTTATACAAACACATTTTTACATGGTTATTTATTTAACCTGACATTTACTTATACATATCATCTGATCTTATTGTTATTCAAATGATTTACAAGACAAAGCAAATTACAAGGTTCATGACTAAACATTTCTCAAATACAAGTCATGAATCCTATTTTCACAAACCTATGTATCTCACAGGCATTTTTATGCTGACGTACCTATTTTCACATGTGTTTTCAGGTGCTTTTCCATAGGATGTGATCATGATACTAGGGCGGACCTGTGCCTTAGAGACTTTCAAATAAGATAGACTATGTTTAATTATGTTCTGAACTCTTTAATTTCCTGTTTGAAACAATGAAACACCTTTGTTTATAAATAAAAGACAACTTTGTATGCCATGGTTATGAAACAATTTATTCTGTTGCAACACGCCCCGATGTTTCCGCCGCGGTTTGTTGTTTTACGCGGTCGGGGTGTGACAGAAGAGTTGGTATCAGAGCCCATGGTTATAGGGAATTAGGTTATTAGTAATGCTTTGACCTAGACTATAACTTTTCTAGGAACCTAACGCAAGTTATCTTGTGTTTAGATCTTAAAACATGTACATCACCTATCCTTAGGTGATTAACAAAACAAGGAACCAAAATTTTTCCGAAACGTTATTTTTGAAAAACAATCATCTGTTTTTGAATAAATTTTTACAAGGTTTTGAACCCTCAATTGTAAGGTTTTGAACCCTTTTCAGTTTGGTTTTTGGCCTTGTGCCTTCAAATTTTCAAAATCTCGTCAAACGTTTTGGGTTTTAAATAATGTGAACATGTGCAAACTGGAAGGGTGAATGCCTGTATTCTGAGTTTTCTGTCTAGGCAAGCACTTCGTATACATCTCAACCAGACGCGAGACCAGTTGTGCTTACCTGGGAATTCTTGGGATGAGTGTTCACTTATAGAATGCCTCCTCGACGCGAGAACCAGATAGCAACTGCCGAACTGGCAGAAATTATTGCGCAGCAGATGGCTGCTCAGTTTCCAAATCTCTTTGCTCAATGGAACCAAGCCAACAACAACAACAACAACAACAATGTTCCATGCAAATACAAGGATTTCAATCAGGCTAAACCACTCAAGTTTAGTGGTTCTGAAGGAGCGACTGGGCTTCTTCAGTGGTTCGAGAGCAGTGAGAATACTTTTCGCCATGTGCAGTGTCCGGATAATCGCAAAGTTGAGTTTGCTTCGAGCGTATTTCAGAAGAGGGCTTTGACATGGTGGAACGGGGTTATGAGAGATAGGGGTGCAGAAGTTGCTCTCGCACAGACTTGGGCTGAACTTAGAGCCCTTATGATGAGGGAATTCTGTCCTCGCCATGAGCAGCGAGCGCTGGAGAAAGAGTTTGATGTTTTGAAGCAAGATAGTGGTGAGCACAGGGCTTATACTGATCGGTTTGAAGAGCTGAGTTTGCTTTGCCCGACTATGGTTACCCCACTTGACAAGGCTATCGAAAGATATATCGACGGCCTACCTGACTCGGTACAAGACATTCTTACTGGTAGTGAACCTGCCACACTCCGTCAGGCGATCGAGTTATCTGCGACATTGACTGAGTCGCAGATCCGGAAGAACAAGTTACACCGGAAGGGTGACAAGGGCAAGGAACAATCGGCTGACAAGGTGGATAGCAAGAAAGGTCAAAACTTGAATGGAAAGAACTCTGGTTCTTCGAAGAGGGCAAAGAAGCGTAAGGCTTCCCAAAACTATGCTGTTACTGCCCAAGCTAACCAGGCAGCTCTCAACCAACCCGCACAGCTTCCAGCAAAGAAACCCTATACAGGGAATGCACCTTTGTGCAATAGATGCAACAGTCACCACCAGCCGCAACTTCCATGCCGTTTCTGTACTAACTGTGGGAAATCAGGCCATCTCGCCAATGTTTGTCGATCTGCTCAGAATCCCGCGGTTCAGAACCCGGCTCAACAAGTTGCTCAGCCTCCTGCTCCGCAACAGGGTCAAGCTGCACGACCACAATACCCATCGGGTGCTTGTTATAATTGTGGGGATCTGACCCACTACAGAAACCGGTGCCCAAGGCTAGCCAATCAGAACCAGAACCAGAATCCAGCTCCGGCTCGAGGCCGAGTTTTTAACATGAATGCCCAAGAGGCACAGGCTGACGATAATGTGGTGAACGGTACGTTCTTTATTAATAATCAGCCTGCATCTGTTCTTTTCGATTCCGGTGCCGATAAGAGTTTCGTGTCTTTGTCTTTTGAGCAAATGCTTCGCGTGTCTAGAACGAAACTAGGCAAATCTTTGACAGTAGAGGTTGCTAGTGGTGAACCCATTATTCTTGATTCTGTTCTTCACAACTGCCAGTTGAATCTTAACGACCATCTTTTTCCTATTGACCTCGCGCCTATGCAACTTGGAAGCTTTGACGTTATTGTGGGAATGGATTGGTTATCCAAGCATCACGCAGAGATAGTTTGTTCTGAGAAGATTGTTCGTGTGCCGCTTTCGACAGGCGAGATCCTGCAGGTTCAAGGTGAGAAGCCTACCGTTGGTCTCAAACTCATGTCTTGTTTTAAAGCTCGGAAGTATCTGTAGAAGAATTATGTGGCTTTCTTAGCACATGTTACAGAAGATAAAGGCAAGGGTAAGTCTATTTCAGATATTCCTGTAGTTCGGGATTATTCTGAAGTGTTCCCTGAAGATTTACCTGGTCTACCTCCAGCACGCCAAGTCGAGTTCCGCATTGATCTCGTACCTGGTGCAAATCCGATTGCCAGAGCTCCATATCGTCTTGCACCGTCAGAGATGCAAGAGTTGTCTAAACAGCTTCAGGAACTCTCCGACAAAGGTTTCATACGTCCTAGTTTTTCACCTTGGGGTGCTCCCATTCTTTTTGTCAAGAAGAAGGATGGATCCTTTAGGATGTGTATCGATTATCGTGAGCTTAACAAGCTTACCATCAAGAATCGATATCCTCTACCTCGCATAGACGACCTCTTTGATCAGTTACAAGGCGCTTCTTATTTTTCGAAGATTGATCTACGTTCCGGGTATCATCAACTTCGCGTGCAAGAAGAAGATATTCCGAAGACAGCATTCCGTACTCGTTATGGGCATTATGAATTCACAGTCATGCCATTCGGTTTGACTAATGCTCCTGCTGTTTTCATGGACCTAATGAATAGGGTCTGTAAACCTTATTTGGATCAGTTCGTCATTGTTTTTATTGACGATATCTTGATTTACTCTAAGACGCGAGCTGATCACGAGCAACATCTTCGTCTTACTCTTGAACTCTTAAAGAAAGAGCAACTTTTCGCCAAATTCTCCAAGTGCGAATTTTGGCTTAAAGAAGTTCAATTTTTGGGGCATGTTATCAACGAACGGGGTATTCATGTAGATCCCTCCAAAATCAGTGCGATTAAGGATTGGGATACACATACTACTCCTACTGAAGTTCGTTCTTTTCTTGGTCTAGCGGGTTATTATCGCCGTTTCATAGAAAACTTCTCGAAGATTGCAGTTCCTCTAACTGCTCTAACTCAGAAGAAAACGCCCTTTTACTGGGGATTCAAACAAGAGGAAGCTTTTCAACACCTGAAGCAGAAGCTTTGCGATGCGCCTGTTCTATCATTGCCTGAGGGTGATGATGATTTTGTTGTGTATTGTGATGCATCAAAATTGGGTCTTGGCTGTGTTCTTATGCAAAGGAACAAAGTTATAGCCTATGCATCGAGGCAGTTGAAGATACATGAGAAGAACTACACCACTCATGATCTTGAGTTGGGTGCAGTTGTCTTTGCTCTCAAGATCTGGAGACACTATTTGTACGGTACAAAATGTGTGGTTTTCACTGACCACAAAAGTCTTCAGCATATCTTCAACCAGAAAGAACTCAACATGAGGCAACGACGTTGGGTTGAGCTTTTAAACGACTACGACTGCGAAATTCGCTACCATCCTGGTAAGGCGAATGTCGTAGCTGATGCATTGAGTCGTAAGGAACGTACTAAGCTTCATTGTGTACGTGTTCAATCTGTTATTCAAGCTCGATCCGATATCCAAGCACGCATTTCTCAGGTTCAACAATCTTGTGTTTCACAAGGATTGATGGATAAGGAATTTCCTTATCATATAACACCTGCACTGGAACTGAAGGACAATGGATCATATTACTTCATGGACCGTTTGTGGGTCCCAAGCCAGGATGATCTTCGTGCCTTGCTTATGGATGAAGCCCATAAGTCTCGTTATTCTATTCATCCGGGCTCTGATAAAATGTATAAGGACCTTCGTACTCACTATTGGTGGCCTGGTATGAAGAAAGACATTGCCTTATACGTATCCAAATGCCTTACTTGTCTTAAGGTTAAGGCTGAACATCAGCGTCCTTCTGGTTTATTGGAACAACCAGAGATCCCAGTTTGGAAATGGGAAAACATTACTATGGATCTTGTTACCAAACTCCCGCGCACAAAGAAAGGTCATGATGCCATCTGGGTAGTCGTTGATCGTCTTACAAAGTCAGCACATTTCTTACCAATCCGTGAAGATTTTCCTGCTGACAGACTTGCACAAATCTACGTGGATGAAATTGTAGCTCGACATGGTGTTCCGTTGAACATCATTTCTGATAGAGATGCTCGTTTCACTTCTCACTTTTGGAGAACCATGCAATCTGCCATGGGGACCCAACTTAATCTGAGCACAGCTTATCATCCGCAAACGGATGGTCAATCTGAGAGAACAATCCAGACTCTGGAGGATATGCTAAGAGCTTGTGTGATCGATTTTGGTGGTAGCTGGGATTCACATCTCAAATTGATTGAATTCTCCTACAACAACAGTTATCACACTAGCATCAAAATGGCTCCTTTCGAGGCTCTCTATGGTCGAAAATGTCGTTCACCAGTCTGCTGGAATGAGATTGGCGAGGCTCAACTTACTGGACCTGCCCTCATTTTAGAGACAACTGACAAGGTCAAGAAAGTTCGTGATAACCTTCAGGCAGCTAGAAGCCGTCAGAAGATTTACGCGGATCCAAAACGCAAAGCCTTGGAATTTCAAGTCGGTGATCGAGTATTACTTAAGGTCTCACCTTGGAAAGGTGTGATCAGATTTGGAAAGAAAGGAAAACTTGCACCTAGATACGTTGGACCATTCAAGATCGTCGAAAGAATCGGAAAGGTAGCCTACAGACTTGAGTTACCTCCTGAACTGGGAAATGTTCATCCAACTTTTCACGTGTCCAATCTCAAGAAGTGTACAGCTGATGAGAACTTCTCCATACCGCTTGACGAAATTCGTGTTGGCAAAACACTGAAATTTGTTGAGAAACCAGTGGAAATCATGGAACGTGAAGTCAAGTGGCTTAAACGCAAGCGCATTCCTTTGGTCAAAGTTCGCTGGGAAGCTAAGCGTGGACCTGAGTTTACTTGGGAACGCGAAGATCAAATGAAGGCGAAATATCCACATCTTTTTCCACGAGTTTCCTCTAAATAAATTTCGGGACGAAATTTCCACAAGTAGGGGAGACTGTAACAACTGTGCTTGTAATCACTATGAACAGTTCTGTTATCAATAAAACCGTGTTATTTGATCACAATGTTTGTTTTGTTATGTTCTACATTTTTCATGTTTTGACTTTTATGTAATTTCAAACTCTACATCACTTTCTGGAGAGTTATACGCAAACTGGTACGTAAACGTACTCAGTTTAACACGACAAATACTCCGGAACATCAACATATACTCAACATACCTTAAATAACCTTTACATAACTTAGAAATAAGTTTTGAAGGCTTTGGTATGGCAAAAACAAGTTAATTCGTTTACAGGGTCTAAAATTGACAAACTGCGAAAGTATGCCAATCTGAACTGTAACGAACATTCCGGAACATGACCATAAGTTAAACACACCTTAAATATCCTTTACATAGCTTAGAAATAGGCTTTGAGGGGTTCGGTGTGCTAAAATAAACTTTTGGGACATTCAGGGACTAAAAGTGTCAAAAAGTGCACAAGTTTGCATTTTCGCGCATAACTTACGTTCTGAATACATCCGGACATCCAAAAATTTATGTAAGCATGACTACATTATATTTTAGTGTTCGCCTTAAGAAAAATCCATTCGTCGCGTCATTTGGATCGTTTTTCGCGCTTATGCGCATTCCGTCGTAATTAAGCGAACATCGCGATCGTACGGCCAAACGAACCGACATCTGAGTTATTTTTTGAGCACATTTTAAGTTCCCTATACTTTAACTTCATTTTAGAGCTTTGAAATGAGGTTAACGGGCCTTAAACGTGTCGAAAATGACCTTATTGCATAACAGGGACTAAAATGGTAATTCTGCCAAACTTGTATGGCTACGATGCGTAGCACTTTTGTGCTACGATGCGTATGGGTTCTGCAGAACAGATAAGTGTTAACAGTCAGCAGATTTTAGCTGATTAAACCACATCCACATGTTCTAAACTTGCTTAGTCACTAAGATAAGGATCATATTTAGCTTCCACAACATTGTGACAAGTGTACGGACTAGATCTTTTCCCCTTTTCCAAGAAACGATCCTAACGGTTACCCGAAAACTATAAATACCCCACCCCCATTACCTCTAAAACCACTAGAATCTGATTAAGAATGCTCTAAGTTGAAACCGTTGTTTCATACCTGAGTTATTTTAATCTAGATTAGCATTCGGGGACCCTGGGTTAGTATTCTTTCGTTCTTTTCCTTATTTTTACTGCTTTTCGAGTCCGAAAGTCAAACTTTGTTTGACTTTCAGCGTTGACCAGTAATGGTCAATGCGAAGTTCGGTTGAACTTCGCAACGTGATTGTAATCACGATGGTCATAGTCCCTTGGGACTATGCCTACTGATTACCACGTTGTCTAGGGTCGTAGGGTAAGCGATCTAATAAATCGCTTATACCTCGAACCCGACCCAGTTTGGTCGATCATTAGGATCCGACCAAACACATTAGGTGACCATAGTAGGTAGGGAATAACCTTCCGAGGTTATACCCTATGGTCACATCGTTTAAGTAGTTGTATGATAGGTAGTTTATATGCCTTAGGTAAATTACCAGAATACCCTTTTCATGTATAATTGGTAATTAAGCATATGTAACCTAAACCTTTATCACTTAACTGATTATGTAACATGTTTAGGCATATAACACTTGTCATAGGGCTAGTTTGGCGGTCCGAACGCGTTTCACGCGAACGACGCGTTAAAGTAGCGTAAGCTTCCTAAACGGGTCGTAATGGGTCATAAACAATTATGTTAAGTTTCATTTAGTATGTAGGCTTTGTTAAACCAAATGACACGAGTCTCTACACTCGTTTGGTTTACAAACCCTCATGCTACCCAATCTTCCGAATTAGGTCCGGTTTATTAACATAGTTACCTATATTAGGTGCCGTTTGATTCCGAGATCTCTAGCATTACTTGGTGATTATCTTTATACAACTGAGCAATCTCAAGTGAGTACATAGACCCCTCTTTTACTGTTTTCCAAACTGTTTTGGGGTGAAACACATGTGCCTACTTGTTACTTTCATGCTTTCCTGTTTTCACATCATATACCGGTTATGTTTGTTAGTACATTATAGTACATGATTTCATTACATTTCATGCTAGGTGTGCCCATTGTGTGCATTACTTAGTACATTGTTTTACATGACATTTCCTGCTAGGTGTGCCCATTGTGTGCATTACTTAGTACATTGTTTTACATGACATTTCCTGCTAGGTGTGCCCATTGTGTGCATTACTTAGTACATTGTTTTACATGACATCTCACGCTATGTATGTTCATTTGATTACATACTTAGTGCATTGTTTTCACATGCTTACATTTTGGTATGACATTTGGTTTGTTTACATGGGACAATACATTCATTAACACCGATCATGCCGTTCGTTAGTAGGTAGTGGTACCATAGGAATTGACAACTCCCGTTCCGGACATCCCAGGGAAAGGGGACAGAAAGGAATGACCGAATTCGTTGATATAAGACAGATAGACCTTTAATTTGTTTAAAGGGTTTATCACCACAGTCGCAAGGCTTGGATGTATGCATTTTCACAATACCGCATAAATGTTCATATTAAATAGTTGCATGCATTTACACAAAACATAACTTTGATTTAAACCAAGTTTTACTTCAATACTTTGTTTTTGTGCATATGGTTTAGTTGAGACATTTCACTTGCCATACATGACATTTTGACATAGACATTTGACATGGATATTTGACATAGACATTTGACATGGATATTTGACATAGACATTTGACCTGGATATTTGACATAGACATTTGACATGGATATTTGACATAGACATTTGACATGGATATTTGACATAGACATTTTGACATGATTTACATTTGACACGAACACTTTTGACAATTGATTTAAACATAGACTTCTTACATTGGTTGGTTTGGTTTGATTAAGTGATTAAGTAACGATGCGTGTGTAATATGATACAAGCATGGTGGATACGCCGCTGGTACTTCCTATATATAAGTGTTTGTATGGTATTACATGTCGTAACGTTATTGGAATCATTTCAGTTTGAGACATAGAACATTTTATACAAATAATATACTTTTCACAAGACATTGATTTGCAAACAAATTATCTTATACAAACACATTTTTACATGGTTATTTATTTAACCTGACATTTACTTATACATATCATCTGATCTTATTGTTATTCAAATGATTTACAAGACAAAGCAAATTACAAGGTTCATGACTAAACATTTCTCAAATACAAGTCATGAATCCTATTTTCACAAACCTATGTATCTCACAGGCATTTTTATGCTGACGTACCTATTTTCACATGTGTTTTCAGGTGCTTTTCCATAGGATGTGATCATGATACTAGGGCGGACCTGTGCCTTAGAGACTTTCAAATAAGATAGACTATGTTTAGTTATGTTCTGAACTCTTTAATTTCCTGTTTGAAACAATGAAACACCTTTGTTTATAAATAAAAGACAACTTTGTATGCCATGGTTATGAAACAATTTATTCTGTTGCAACACGCCCCGATGTTTCCGCCGCGGTTTGTTGTTTTACGCGGTCGGGGTGTGACATCACCCACCATACACCACCCTTCATTCCAATTTTCTCATCCATTCTATGGCCACCCAAAGATGTTAGAAGGTGATTAAGGAAGCTTGAAGCTTGTGGAACTTGAAGGATCTCTATTGCTTTCTTTTATCCACCATTTTCATCATCTTCTTCATCAAGTGTTCTTCCCTAGCTTAGAGCTAGTAGTAAGACTCTCACAACCCCTTGATGCTTCTAATTTTGATTTGTTAAAAGATATGTTATGTTATAAATCACAAGAACCCTAAAAGACATGAACTTGAATCATGAACATGAAGCTTACATATGATGAAATCTTAATGAAATAATGTTGTTTAGTGTATGTATGATACTTGTTGTTGTTTACTTGAGATTGTGATGTTGATCATCATAAGGCGCTTGCTAGATTGTGATTAAACACATGATCTAGCAAGTTAGAGGATGATTATGTGTTAACACAAGAAGATCATCCTCATATATATGCATGAACTTGAAAATAAGATGATTTGTTGAAAAATAATAAATAAAGTAAGCTAGTAATCTTGTGGATCTAAGAATAATGGATGGTTTTCCAAAAGAATCAAGTTCAAAATATGATTTTTAGAAGATCTTGGTTCTTATTTAAACGAACACTATTTTTAGTGGTAAAAACAAGTGTATGAACACTCATGAAACAAGAAGATCTCATAAAGAAGCGTTTTTGTAAAATATGTTTACAAGTTGTAAACACCTAAATTCTTTAAGAATGAGATTTTTAAAGAAATAAACACACTTTAAAGGATAACTAGACCTACTAAATACACCACCAAGTTACTACAAGTTTTTGTGAAAGACCAAGTTCGTGTTGTTATGTATATTGCATGATTTTGGCACTTGGTAAGTGTAGGTTGATTGTTGGTGATGGTTTTAAAAGAAAATGGTATGCTTTGATAGCATGGACACCTCCATTTTTAGGGGAAACTATGGCAAAATTTTCTAAAAATGTAAACACTTAGAAAAATATTTTCTAAACAAATATTTACAAGTGTGTTTAACTATGGTTTTCAATATAAACTTTGCCATAGACTTTGTAACAAAATACAAGTATTGGAGGTTGGTTTTATAAATAAAAATGGGTGAATATATATTTAAAGTTTATAGAAATATTAAGACACTTGTGTGATTATTTGTATACTCGGTGAAATAGTTATATTATTTTAGGGAAAAATAAAATAACTTAACAAAGTACTATGAAATTTACTATCCAAAATAATACCAAAAATGACAAGGAATAAACATATAAGTTACATAGATAATATCGTGAAACCGGACACAAAAACGTAACTTATAAAATATTCCGGAAAATACAGTTACATATATATTTTTGATAAATATTATTTTGGGTACAAGAAACGAAAATATGATTTTTGTAAATATTACAAAGTTGTATCATATTTTTGGACAAGGAGAAATATATTATTTTTGGAAATAAGAATATATTTTCCTAGTATATTTAGAAGATATATGATTTTTGGGAAAAATATATATTTTCTAGACAATACATTATTTTTGGGACAGAATGAGTTTACAAATATATTTTCTAAAGTGAGACTTAGAAATATATTATTTCGGAAATTTCAAATACAAGAATACGAATACACATGTATGAGATACCCCTATCCTTGGGAAGGAAATACGAATATAAATACTTGAGAACTATCGTTACAAAATATTGTTTAACAATTATTCCAAAAATTCAATAAATGTAATTTAAGTTAAAATATTTATTATTTTAACGAATCATTATATAACTTGGAATAATGATGAAGACACTTGGAAACGTAACTCAAAGGCACTAATTAATACTAAGTCAAGGCACGACCGCTCATCTAATAAGACCATAGTACATTGTAGGTAGTCGTGTACACAAGAGGACACTTTGAGTTACAGGCGGATTCAAGGAACGCAAAACAGTGAGTTCATGTCCCCCTTTTCTTTTAACTGTTTTCAGTTTTATACTTCGGGGGTGAAATACATGTTACAAAGGATTACTTACAATACAATTGGTATGGTTAGCCTAGGAAAGAACCATAGATCATGTGAATGGGTAGGCGTATACTTGAGGCCATCAATCCTCTTGTAGGACCGAGGGGCATGAGTGATAGATCTATTTGGGTGTAGCGAGCCCCATCCATGAGTCCGCCGAATGGGCCATGAAGTGACTATGTCTTACAGCCAGAAGCCCGATACAAAGTCTGCTAGGTTTGAGTCTTCCTGCACCATGTCACGTATATTAATGTATTAGCTACACATTAATTGATCTGTTTCCTTGTTGCTTTCATACTGGGACTTACAAACTTACATACATACTTACAACGATTTCAAAGGTTTATACATACACTCAAATGAACACATGAACTCGCTCAACTTTTGTTGATGTTTTCAAACTACATGTATTTCAGGGAATTTGTAAGTGGATCTGGCGGGCGTTGGAAGTTTTTATGCTGCGTTAGAAATAAAGATGTCATCCATGGTCTTTGGGTTTGGTCAGTGTGTCTTATTCCTGGACGAGACACGGTGTTATTCAATATCTTTAACGAGTCCTTAATGAACTCATGCACAAATTGTACGGTTTGTAAAACTTGAATTTGAAGTCTACGTTTTAAAACAATGTTGTTATGTTTTGAACTTATTTAATGGATGACAAACCTATGGTTTTATCATATAGTTGATGTTATGATTGAATGCAATGATATTAAGAAAGTCACACCATAATCACGCTTCCGTAAAAGTCAGGGTGTGACAGCTTGGTATCAGAGCCTCAATCGTAGCGAACTAGGATTCTTTCTCGAGTCTAGACTACGATCATTAGGGCTCTCACAAAAAGGTTTTCACAAACATGTTTTCATTGCATACACAAAGCGTCCAGATCCACGAAACAAACATTTTTACAAATAAAAGACACAAAATACATTTCAAAGAATTCATTTATATTTCAGTCTGAGAGACTGGGTAGTTAGTCTGAGAGACTAGCTGGGTATTCAGTCTGAGAGACTGGGGAGTTAGTCTGCGAGACTAGCTGGGTAGTGCAGTCTGAGAGACTGGGAGATTTAGTCTGAGAGACTGGGTAATTCAGTTTGGGGAACTGGGAAGTTTAGTCTGAAAGACTAGGGAGTTCAGTCTGGGAGACTGGGTGTGTTCAGTCTGAGAGACTGGGTGTTTTCAGTCTGAGAGACTGGGTGTTTCAGTCTGAGAGACTGGGTGTTTAGTCTGGGAGACTGGGTGTTTCAGTCTAAGAGACTAGGTGTTTCAGTCTTAGAGACTGGGTGTTTAGTCTGGGAGACTGGGTGTTTCAGTCAGAGAGACTGGGTGTTTAGTCTGGGAGGCTGGGTAGATTAGTCTGGGAGACTGGGTGTTTAGTCTGGGAGACTGGTTGGTTAGTCTGAGAGACTAGGTGGGTTAGTCTGGCAGACTAGGAAGGATAGAAAGTTTCATGAAAAATAATGTGAATACATGACTATATGATAAATTACCTTTGTTTGCATACGCTAATTGTTAGCGATTACTATGGATATACATGCTATGACTATTATGTACCGGCACACATGTCACTTTATTTTAGAAAGCGAGTTATCAGAAATTGATAACCCTACGGCCACCGCCACAGATAATGAGATTGCATCAGCGCCGGAGATATTTACGTCAGACACTGAGAGTGATCCTGACATGCTGACCAAGGATGAGGACGACTTCCAACAGTCCGTGCTACTAGGTTTGGTGACAAATTACCGTTGCTGATGGCTTCCTTGACGAGGATCTTTTGTCATCCTAGTTTCAGTCCATGACCACCTCATCACTGGTCATCCCGATAGTGAGCACACCATGACCCTGATCCTCGATAATGCATCTCCCGTGGACATTCCTTTCAAAGGTGGGCTACACGACGAGTAGTTGATGATGACATTGACATGTTTATTGATGGTCCTCCTGATGGCGCCCATGATAATGAAAAGTTAGACGAGAACGTTGTTACTAATTTCACTTCTTGAGACCCCTGTTATCAAGCTATCCTCTGATCTAGTATACACTTGATTTCAGACTCCTTTGAGTCTGCGACATTTTTCAGCTTTACAGACGATCAGGTGACCGCTTTTTGCTACTGATTTGGATGACGACACCGCTATGACTCTTGCACTATCACCTGCTCGAAATCCCACACCTTCACACGACCCAGAGCCTGCTCCTGAGACAGCTCCAGTTCCTTTTGGGGACAACTTAATGTTGCACCTGCCGACCCTGCGCCCCTACTTGATCATGAGCCTATTTCTTTTGGTTTATCAAACATTGCACCCCTTATACCTGACCCAGTACCTGCTCCTGATGACCTTCTCTTTTGTTGGGACTTTTGTTCCTGCACCTGCACCCGCTGATGTTGCTCCTTTGGAAACCGACGTCCATTGCGCCGATATGCCTACTTCTTTCTTTCAGGACATACCCGTACCCCTGAAAAGTACTCCAGGCCGCACCGTTTGCTACTTTCACCTCTACACCGCTGGACGAGCCATTTCGATGGCTCCTATCATATACTATGCTGATATTAGACCCTTACATTATGGAGGCTACACACGGGATGAATTGCTCCTATAACAACTACAGTTTGAGGATATGAGTCGCAGAGTTTTGGAGCTTGAGCTGATGCCACGTCCTCCACCCTGCCTATTTCCAGTATACTTTGATCCTCCACATTTATCAAAGATTCCTTTTGCACTCTCACCTTCTGCTATTACACCTTCCCAGGTTTTTATGCTCGTTTCTTTACTGTCAAGCGGCAGAACAGTTGGTTACTTCGAAGTATATGCAAGCTCGAGGAGGAGTTCACGCATGTTAGCAGTTTACTTTTCTTTCCTCCTCCACCTCAGTCACCAGTATAGTTGGTTTCTGGATTATGCGGATTGCATTACATTTGGGTGAAGACACTAATGATAAGCCGGGATTGTGGAAACTTTTGGAGACCATTTCTGACTACGTAATTTTGATACACTGATATACTTATTGGACAAGGGTAGGGTGACCCTGTGTCCCTTTTGATGTGATACATTTTGTAAGACAATGCAATTATGGTCGGAGAATAATGAGAGCCCAATCATCATTAAACATGCGACAATACTTTGTGGCCAATAACCAATGAAAGCTCAGTCGCTATGTCTTCGTTAAGCACGTTGTTGATCTATATGTGTGTGCTATAATTATAATGTTACGTGCTTGCTTGCTATGCTCTCATTAAACATAATTCCCAAATTACTTGATTATGCTATTGCTTGATGGGTTGATATGATAATCTATTATGTGTATGTATATATGACCTCTAAACAACTATATGCACTCCCTGAACAAATAAGACCTGACCTAACCGATCTTCTTCTTAGAAGATGTCGATACAAGGGAACATCGATACCAACAGCCCTCTGCCAGCGACAGCGGCAGAACTACAAGAGCGCATCACACATGCCATTGCACAGCACGAGGCCATTCGCTCCGAACGCGGTGGAGGTACCTCAGGAAATAACCCACCCAACGGCTGCACCTACAAGCAGTTCTTGAACCACAAACCCTGAGAATTCGATGGCACTGGGGTGCCTTAGCTTTTGTGCGTTGGGTCGAGAAGACAGATTATGTTTTGCGATTAAGTAAATGCGCCCTAGAACATCAGGTCACGTACATAGCTGGACTATTTCTAGATGGGGCTCTGTCATGGTGGAACCTTCAGGTTCAGACAATGGGCGAGACTGCTGCATATGCATTGACGTGGGACGAACTGAAGGAATTGATGCGTAAAAGATATTGCTCTAGGGCAGAAGTCCAGAAGTTGGAGACTGAACTGTGGAACTTGAAAATGGAAGGTTCAAAGATAGTTGAGTATGTACAGAGATTTCACGATTTATCACAAGTTGCTTCGCGTCTGGTGTAACCAGAGTTTAAGAGAATCGAACGCTTCATCGGGGGATTGGTACCTCAGATTCTAAGCCTGGTGACAACATCGAAACCCTTGACGATCACCGATGCTATCGACTTAAGTGTGGCGCTCACTGAAGAAGCGGATAGACTAGGGAAATTTTCCACTTCGGAAGAGAAAGAGGAGACTCCTGTAGAGCCATCTGGAGATAACAAGAGGAAGTTTGCAAACTTCAAAAAGGGTACTCGGGTGAATAGCAAGAACAAGGCCAAAAAGGGAAAAGACTACATAGGTATCCTACCTAAGTGCTACAATTGTCTACGTTACCATGTCGGGCGATGTAAATATGGAAAATGTGATAATTGTGGCAAGAGGGGGCATCCCAAGGAGACTTGTAGGCAAGGTACTGAACCTAGAAATGGAGACCAGGATGGTAGCAAGAATCGCGGAGGAAACAACGACAACTATCAGGGAAGGATGAGTGACAAACAAAAACATGCTCAAGGTTGTCTTAACTGTGGGAGCAAAAAGCATTTCAGAAAATACTGCCCTAAGAAGAATCAGGCACAAGGATGAAAGCTCAATAGCGGAGCTAGGGGAGCACGCCAGAATCCAAACAAGGTTATCCATACATTCTATACTAGTCAACATTATGCATCTGTGCTACTTGATATTATTATTACAAATTTTAGCTTCAGAGCTGAAAGTGTACTTGGTTTAGTAGCAAGTAGGTTAGATAACTCGTACTAGCTAAAGGGAAACTTCGATGACGTATTTGGAATGGATTAGTTGTCAAGCAATCGAGCGGAGATTGTTATCCGCATTCCGATGATGAACGACGAAACGATCATGGTTCATGAAGCAGGATACGCCCCTACGGATTATCCGTTGTTGAAGACACGAAGGTTTTCGTGCAAAGGATGTGTTGTTTTCTTGGCTCATGTCAAGGACAAGGGAGCCGAAGAACCAAAACTCGAAGATATTCTTGTGATAAGGAAATATCCTGAAGTCTTCCCCGAAGACTTGCCAGAATCATCTCCTCAACGACAAGTCGAATTTCGCATCGATTTGATTCCAGGCGCCGCACCTGCAGTTAAAGCACCTTAGCGACTTACACCTCCAGAGATGCAAGGATTGTCAGTGTAGCTTCAGTATTTGATAGAGAAGGAAGATAACAGACCAAGTTTCCCGCTTTGGGTAACCCCAGTTCTGCTAGTCAATAAGAAGGACGATAGCGTTCGTACGAACATCAACTACCAGGAGCTGAACGAGCTAACCAACAAGAGTCGGTAACTCTTGCAGAGGGTTAACGAATTTTTTTAACTAACTGTGAGGATCCAACTACTATTACACGACTGATCGATGATCGAGTGTCATTAGCTGTGAATTCAGGAATAAAGTATACCAAGGGAAATTGTGGGACAATAACTTGTTTTAAACGTACACAAAAATGGTGTTTCCTACACGATGCACAAAACAGTTTTACATGGAATACGAAACCTAGAGAATCTAGAAAACATGTACTTAGGACCTTCGGGAACCCAGGACCAAACCTGTAAAGGTTGCTTAGGAACCACACATGTTAACTCAAGCAAACACCACATATGCCATTTCAGTTAACCAAACAGAAAGTACTTAAATTCTTTTGTTGAAATCTTCACTTTCGCTTCTAGTGAGTAGATGTTTGCATCTCAACTCCCCTTAATGGTAGTTGCATCGCGTTAATTTTCTTCGCTGAGAGCGAACACACATTTGCTTCAATACTTGGTCATTTCTTTATTTTAGCAAATACTCATTTCTTTAGTACTCGGAAACTTATATGTCACACATGCACCATTTGCTACGCATGTGGTTTCATTTCAAATAAACGCTTCATTGAAATTCAAATATTTCTGATTTATGATTCGAATGACCTGCATTATTGTAATTGTTGGCTCTTTTGTTACCAAGTCAACACACCTTCTTGAGACTTCTCTTATTTCAAGTTACACTCATGGTTTTTCTTCGTAACCATGCTGAGATTCCAATGTTGATACATACGTTTATTGTCGGATTACGCTAAAACCAAGTTCAATTGCTTGAACTTATCCATTTCGCATATTCAGTTTAAGACATCATATGATGTATTGAGAGCATCATATTCAAGTATTTTTGCAAAGATTCTTTCATTTCGAGTCGTAGTAGACTTGGTTGGTCTACGGCTCCACTAAATCATTGTTGGTCTCAATACCTTGCGATGATACTTTCACATAATTGAAGCTTGCGCTAATTTGGTTACGCACCCTATACACGGATTTAATTGTCTAATTATTTGTTCTAAATCCGTTTTGGTTATCACAATTAAAGCGGTCTCAACACAATTGAGTGTCAAGGTAATGGTACATAGATTCATTTCATATCACAATGAACCTCCTAACGATTCTTTCACTGTCAATCGAATGCCTTGCGGTACTTAATACTTTTTCATCCTCGATCAAAAACAGTGACTTTTTGATGTTCCGTATCCAACTGAAAACTCTATGACATTGTGTAAATTAAATCTTCAGACTTGTCTCAGTACACTTTCATTTGACTTCAAACACGGTGAACTCGTTCAGTCACCACTATTATTGAATTATGTCAATACGACACCTTGTGGTGTCATTACAAACTTGTAGCTTGTGCTAATCATGGTCAACCGTTTCACACAAAACTACGCATACTTTTGTTTGACCTGTCATGTCACACCCCGACCACGTTAAAACAACAAACCGTGGCGAAAACGTCGGGGAGTGTCGTGGCAGAATTATCGTTTCACAACCATGGATACAAAAAGTTCCGTTTTATTTATTCATTAAGTAATTTACATTGTCTTAACATAAAACAAACAAGTTACATATCGACTATCATTGTTATTATGTCACTAAGGCCTCGTCCAGATCCTATGTGACTCATGCATCCTAGCAATCAACATCAAGCAACATCACCTGAAACATATGTAAAAACAAAGTCGGCAAAGAAATGCTGGCGAGTACATAGGTTTTATGAGAGTATCGAAATCATGGCTAGTTTACATGTTGCAATGCCTTATTAAAAACCTTGTTTTGAAAAGAGTATAATATTGCAACATAATTAACCAACTAAAATCAAGTGGGTTATAATTTATAAAACCTCGTAGCCATGATTCTTAACCCAAAAACATTTGTTTTAGTAAACCAAATTGTAAAACATCTCGTATTAACTCGTTAATAAAACTCGTATGGTTTATATCCTTTAGAAAACATCGTTATGTGACATCGTTTTAAAATCGTTTGCCCAAGTGAACTAAATAACGCCACAGTATGTAATATGTTGAAAACACTTATATATAAGAAGTACCAGCGGCGTATCTACCATGTTTTCACCATATTACACCCGTCTTGTTATCTAAACACTTAACCAAAAACCAATCGTTTATCCAACTCGTTTAATCTTGTTCAAATCATTTCTAAATCGTTAACTCGTTTAAATCGTTTCCAAATCGTTTAACTCGTTTAAGTCGTTTAAATCATCCTCGTTTTAATTGTGAAAACTATTTTTGGTCGTCTCGCTAATAACATTCAAACCTTCGTGACTCGACTATCTCGCTTCTCGCATTAACAAACCACCAAAGGGAAAGTTAATAATCAGATTCAGTCATTACCCACCTAACCCACACATAACCATGGGTGCAGTATGATAACGGGATTTGTCAGATCCTATGGTACCATAACCTAATACTGGTCGGCTTGATCAATGCTAATGAATGTCATTCGTTATGTAATTACAACCAACAAGTTCGTTCACATTATTGAAATCGTTATTAGTTTAGTATAAACCATCTTAATCGTTTTTTAAACCATTGTTAAAATATCGAAAATCGTTTTGATACATATGAATCACCCCAAAACAATTGAAAACAGTAAAATAGGGGAACTATGTACTCACATGAAGTGCAAAGTATCCTCAATCAATAGAACTTCAACAAACTCAAGTAAAACAGAGAAATCAAGCAGCACCTAGTAATCGAACCACTAGTCAAACAATCGACACCTCAATCGGAAGATCGGATAGAATGAGATCTTGTAAACCAAATGAGTGTTGGAACTCATGTGATATGGTTTAACAAAGTCTACACTCAAGATTGGAACCTAACCTACGTGCTTTCGACCCGTTACGACCCATTAAGGTAGCTTACGCTACTTTAACGCGTCATTCGCGCAAAGCGAGTTCGAGACGTCTAACTAGTCCTATGACAAGTATTATATGCCTAAACATGTTGCATAATCAATTAAGTGACAAAAGCTTATGTTACATATGCTTAATTACCAATTATGCACAAAAAGGGTATTTTGGTCATTTACATTAAGTCATATAAACTACTTATCATACAACTAATTAAACCTAAGTGACCATAAGGTATAACCTCAGAAGGTTATTCCCTATGCAACTATGGTCACTAAATATGCTTGGTCGGATCCTAATGATCGACCAAACGGGTCGAGTTCGAAAGTCTAAGCGGGTGTTAATTCCGCTTGACTTACGACCCTACACAAGCACTAAACTAAAAAGTGACGAGCTAAACATGTTAAAACATGTTTAGTTAAGTTAGAAAACAGGTTTTGGTATCAAAACAAATGGTTTTGATACCCAAGAGTAGTTTGGTTACAAAATACGCACAAATACGCATTTTGGCTGAAACTACGACTCATCACTACGCCTAGACAACGTGGTAATCAGTAGGTATAGTCACAAGGGACTACAACCATCATGATTACGCTCACGTTGCAAAGTTCAAATGAACTTTGTGTTGACCATTGACTGGTCAAAGGTCAAAGTCAAACTCAGTTTGACTTTTAAGCTAAAAACGCATAAAAGAATGAAAGAGGACTTACAAAGGGTCCAAGAAGGTTTGATTCCAAGTATTCTCAGGTATGTAGTGAATAATCACAACAACTTAGAGAATTCTCAGATCAAATGTGCTTTGAGAGTGAAGTGGCGTGGGCTATTTATAGTTTTCGCAAACCGTTAGGATTATTTCTTGGTAAGGAGGGAAAGATCTAAGCCACACAAGTGTTAGGGAATGATTGGGGGACTTGTTCATCACACAAACCAGCCCATAGCAACCACAAAACCATGTGCAAATGTGTGTAACAGCTGGAACAAGCTGGAAACAAGTTTCTGCTATTTGGTACTTGCTTACGGACCGTAAGGAGAAGTGCATACGGTCCGTAAGGACCCTGCAGGTCAGCAAGTTTCAGAAATTGACAATTTAGTCCCTGCACTTGAGAAACTTGATTTTCGATGCATTTTTGACACGTTTTAGCCCCGTTAACCCCATTTCAAAGCTCTCAAATGAAGTTAAAGTATAGGGAACTTAAAATGTGCTCAAAATCATTTCGGATGTCGGCTCGTTTGGTCGTATGGTTGTGTTGTTCGGCTAATTACGACGGAAGTCGTAACGAACGCCAAAACGATCCAAATCAAGCGACGAATGGAATTTTATCATGCCAATCACTAAAATAAAATATTTTAATGATTACATAAATTTTTGGATGTCCGGATATATTCAGAACGTGAGATATGCGCGAAAATGCAAACTTATGCACTTTTTGACGCTTTTAGTCCCTATTGATCAAGAAAGTTTATTTTAGCATACCGAACCCCTCAAAGCCTATTTCTAAGCTATGTAAAGGATATTTAGGGTATGTTTAACTTATGATCAAGTTCCGGAATGTTCGTTACTATACAAATCGGTATAGTTTCGCAATTTGACACAAATAGTCCCTGCGATCGAACAAACTTGATTTGAACAAACTTGATTTCAACACACCAAACCATCCAAAGCTTATTTCTAAGTTATGTGGAGGTTATTTAAGGTATTTTAAGCCTATGTCACTATTCCGGAGTGTTTTTCGCGTTATACTGATTGCGTTTACGCACCAGTTTGCGTATAACCTTCCAGAAAGCGATTTAAAGCTTGAAATCGGAATCGAATCAAATCGTAAAATCATCAAACACAAATACACACATAATAACACCAAAACACATATAATAACACCAAAGCACATTGTTTTATTGATAACCAATATTGTTTTACATTGTACATCGATTACAGAGCACAGTTGTCACATGTCATTTAGACATTCCTAATGTAACTACGAATTAAGAAAATGATACACCAGATTCGCTTGTATTTCATTCGGCGTATTTTCGCAATTCAAGAATGTCAACACACTAAACCTTACCATTCATCTATTCGGAAGTTGACATATCATTTTCATGTTACTATCACATTTGAGATGTTGAATTTGAATTCATATAGCAGATGCTATGGTTTGTGAAAACTTGTTTGCTTATTGTGACCGATTGTTTGAGAATCCATCGGTCGAAACTCCTTTATTGCACCCCTGGTAACTAAGTAACACTAGATTCTACATCTATACTTCTCGGGTCCTTTGACATCAAATGCTAAAAGCACATATCTTTTAACCATTGGATTCGTGTTGTTGTAATATATTCTTGGATTCATCTGATGTGAATAAGGTTTGATTTGGTTTTGTGATTACCTACCTCAATATTATTCATATACATACACGCATAATGTAACCCTAAGGAGATAAGGTGGTATAAATTTCGAGGACGAAATTTTCTTAACAGGGGGAGAATGTGACAACTGTCAAATTTGCATGCATCCGTACAATTAATTAACTATGATTAGTGTAACATCTGTGCTTGTAATCATTGTGAACAGTTCAATTATCAATAAAACAATGTTATTTGATCCCAATGTTTGTTTGGTTATGTTTTACATTTTTCATGTTTTGACTTTTGTTCAATTTCAAACTCTACATCGCTTTCTGGAGAATTATACGCAAACTGGTGCGTAAACGTAATCAGTTTAATGCGAAAAATACTCCGGAACATCAACATATACTTAACATACCTTAAATAACCTTTACATAACTTAGAAATAAGTTTTGAAGGCTTTGGTATGGCAAAAACAAGTTAATTCGCCTACAGGGACTAAATTTGACAAACTACGAAAGTATGCCAATTTGAACTGTAACAGACATTCCAGAACATGACCATAAGTTAAACAAACCATAAATATCCTTTACATAGCTTAGAAATAGGCTTTGAGGGGTTCGGTGTGCTAAAATAAACTTTTGGGTCATTCAGGGACTAAAAGCGTCAAAAAGTGCACAAGTTTGCATTTTCACGCATAACTTACGTTCTGAATACATCCGGACATCCAAAAATTTATGTAAGCACTAAAATATTTTATTTTAGTGTTTGGCATAAGAGAAATCCATTCGTCACGCAATTTGGATCGCTTTTCGCGCTTATGCGCATTCCGTCGTAATTAAGCGAACATCGCGATTGAACGACCAAATGAACCAACATCCGGCATATTTTTGAGCATGTTTTATGTCCACAATGTTTAGACATCATTTTAGGGCCTTAAAGATGGCTTAACAGGCCTTAAACATGTCGGAAATGGCCTTAAAACACAACAGGGACCTAAACTATCAATTCAGCAAAGTTGTTTCTAATCAGAAGGGCCAGGCGGCCCGCGTAAACTCCTGGTGTCTCCTTACGCGGCCCGCGTCAGCCTCCCAGTTCAGAAAAATCAGTTTTAACAGCTAATTACAGCTGTTAACCACTCACAACTCATCCACACTTGCCCTTTCCTGCTCATGAGGGGCCATTTTGATGTTACCATAAGGTTTCAACAAGTGTATGGACAAGATCAAAACACGTTATTCGATAAACGATCCTAACAGTTCCAAGAATCCTATAAATACCCCTTGATTCACAACTCAAAACCCACTTGAAATCTGAGTTTTTCTCTAAGTGGTTGTGTTCATACACTTCCTACCTGAGATTACTTGGAGATCAAAGCTTTCGGGGACCCTTTGTAAGTGTTCTTTCGTTCTTTTGATTTGTTTTAGCGTTAAAGTCAAACTTTGTTTGACTTTCTACGTTGACCAGTTTATGGTCAATGCGAAGTTCGTTTGAACTTCATAACGTGAGCATAATCACGATGGTTATAGTCCCTAGAGACTATACCTACTGATTACCACGTTATCAAGGCTCAGTGACGAGTCGTAGTTTCGGCCAAAATGCGTGTTATTGCGTATTTTGTAACCAAACTACTTATAGGTATCAAAACCGTTTGTTTTGATACCAAACCTGTTTTCTAAACTTAGTTAAGCATGTTTTAACATGCTTAGCTCGTCACTTTTAGTTTAGTGCTTATATAGGGTCGTAAGGTAAGCGATCAAAACAATCGCTTATACTTTCGAACCCGACCCGTTTGGTCGATCATTAGGATCCGACCAAACACATTAGCTGACCATAGTTGTATAGGGAATAACCTTCCGAGGTTATACCTTATGGTCACATCGTTTGAGTAGTTGTATGATAGGTAGTATATATGCCTTAGGTAAATTACCAAAATGCCCTTTTGACGCCAAAATTCATTTTAAGCGTATGTAACATAACTTTTGGTATCTAAACTGATTTGGTAACAATATTAGACATGTTAAGGCATATTTTACTTGTCATAGGACTAGTTAGGCAGTCCGAACGCGTTTTACGCGAACGACGCGTTAAAGTAGCATAAGCTACCTAAACGGGTCGTAATGGGTCGTAAGCACTTAGGTTAGGTTTCATTTTAGTATGTAGGCTTTGTTAAACCTTATTACATGAGTCTCCATACTCGTTTGGTTTACGAACCCTCATTCTATCCAATCCTCCGATTTAGGTCCGGTATATTAACATAGTTACCTATATTAGGTGCCGTTTGATATCCGTGATCTCTAGCATTGTTTGGTTGTTACTCAAGGACTACTAAGCAATCTCAAGTGAGTACATAGACCCCTCTTTTACTGTTTTCAAATGTTTTGGGGTGAAACACATGTGCCTACTTGTTACTTTCATGCTTTCCTGTTTTCACATCATATACTTGCTATGTTCGTAGTACATTTATAGTACATGATTTACATTACATTGTTTTACTTTACATTGTTTTGCTATGTATGTTGACTGATAGCATGCTAGCACATTGATTTACATGACTTTTCTGCTTTGTATGTTAACTTAGCATACTTAGTACATTGTTTTCATATAACATGTTTACATTTGCTATAACATTTGGTTTGCACAAACGGGACTTATATACGTTCATTAACATTAGCTACGCCGCTCGGTAGTAAGTAGTGGTACCACAGGACTTGACAAATCCCATTCCTGACATCCGGGGTTTGTTTGGATGTAAGGAATGACTGAATCCGAAAACATTTCTTTTGATAACCTTGACTAAAAGGGTTATCCGACTGTCTCATGGCTTGAATGTATGCGTTAACTTACCACATAAATGTTTGTATCAATAAAACATGCATTTACTTTGCAAAACATAACTTTTTGATATATTCAAAATACTTTGTTTTGTACATTTCTACATTTGGTTTACGTGACAATACTTTACGTACAATACATAACATTTGTTACACATTACTTGACTACATTTGGACTTTTTAACATTTGACATGGCTTGTACAAGGACTTTTTGACAATTGGTTTAAACATGGACTTTATACATTGGTGGTTTGGTTTGAGTAAGTGATTTAAGTAACGAGGCATGTGTAATATGATACAAGCATGGTGGATACGCCGTTGGTACTTCCTATATATAAGTGTTTGTATGGTATTACATATCGTAGCGTTATTTGAATCATTTCAATTTAGACATATAACATTTTATACAAATAACATATCTTTCACAAGACATTGCTTTACAAACATCTTATTTTATACAACTCATTTTACTTGGTTATTCATTTAACCATGTATTATTCTTTTATGTATACATACCATCTGATCTTATCGCTTTTTAAATGATTTACAAAACAAAACAATTTACAAGGTTCATGAATACATTTTATTAAACATTTTCTTAAACTTAAGTCATGAATCCTATTTTCACAAACCTATGTATCTCACAGGCATTTTTATGCTGATGTACCTATTTTCACATGTGTTTTCAGGAGCTGTCGCTTAGGATGATGATCGTGACACTAGGGCGGACCTGTGCCTTAGAGACTTAAAATAAAGATAGAACTAGTTTAATTATGTTCTGAACTCTTTATTTCCTGTTTTGAGACAATGTAACACTCTTGTTTGATAAATAAAATATAACTTTGTATGCCATGGTTGTGAAACAATAATTCTGTTACAACACTCCCCGGCGTTTCCGCCACGTCTGGTTGTTCCACGTGGTCGGGGTGTGACAGAAAAGTTGGTATCAGAGCCAATGGTTATAGGGAATTAGGTTATTAGTAATTCTTTGACCTAGACTATAACCTTTCTAGGACCCCAACACAAGTTATCTTGTGTTTAGATTTTTAAAACATGCATTTCACCTATCCTTAGGTGATAACCACAACAGGAACATCAAGTTCAAATCCGCTTTGAAAACTAATCATCTGTTCTAGGATGATTGATTACAAGGTTTTGACCCCTCTGTTATATGGTTTTGAACCCTTCCAGTTTGATTTTTGGCCTTGTACCTTCTAAGTTTTCAAAATCTCGTCAAAGTTTTGGGTTTTAAATAGTGTGAACACGTGCAAACTGGAAGAGTGAATGCCTGTACTCTAGGTTTTCTGTCTAAGGCTAGAGTGTTCGTACAAATCCACATAATCGGACCAGTCACTCTTACCTGGGAACTCTTGGGGTGAGTGTTCACTTATAGGCGAGCATGTCTTCGCGATACATTATTTTTGACCCATTTACTTTGATTAGTCACTGTGTGTCGCTTGTTTGCTTTGCGATGCGGACGAATGACCACCATCTTTGCTTTTGTTGATTTTATCTGATTCTCTTCATCTAATCATCTCACTCGTTTCCTTTCATGTTTTCCTCTTTTAGAATGCCTCCTCGACGCGAAAACCAGATAGCGACTGCCGAACTGGCAGAAATCATTGCGCAGCAAATGGCTGCTCAATTCCCAAACCTCTTTGCTCAATGGAACCAAGCCAACAACAACAACAATGCTCCATGCAATTTCAAGGATTTTAACTCGGCTAAACCACTCAAGTTTAGTGGTTCTGAGGGAGTGACTGGGCTTCTTCAATGGTTCGAGAGCATTGAGAATACTTTCCGTCATGTGCAGTGTCCTGACAATCGCAAGGTCGAGTTTTCTTCGAGTGTGTTTCAGAAGAGGGCTCTTACGTGGTGGAACGGGGTTATGAGAGATCGTGGTGCAGAAGTTGCTCTAGCACAGACATGGGCTGAACTTAGGGCCCTTATGATGAGGGATTTCTGTCCTCGTCATGAACTGCGAGCTTTGGAGAGAGAGTTTGATGATTTGAAGCAAGACAGTGGCGAGCAAAGGGCGTATACTGATAGGTTTGAGGAGTTGAGTCTGCTTTGCCCAAAAATGGCTACCCCACTCGACAAGGCTATCAAAAGGTACATCGATGGTCTACCTGACTCAGTACAAGACATCATTACTGGTAGTAACCCTACCACACTCCGTCAGGCGATCGAGTTAGCAGCGACATTGAATGAGTCGCAGGTTCGAAAGGGAAAGCTGCATAAAAAGGGTGAGAAGGGTAAGAAGCAGGCATCTGACAAAGAAGATAGCAAAAAAGGTCAAAACAAGAAGGGAAAGGATTCTGGTTCCTCAAGGGGGTCTAGGAAGCGAAAGGCTTCCCAAAACTATGTCGTTACTGCACAGGCTCAAGCTGCACCAAATCAGCCTGCGCAACCACTAGCCAAGAAGCCTTATCTTGGCAATGCACCTTTGTGCAACAGGTGTAACGGCCATCACCTACCACATCTCCAATGTCGTCATTGCACCAACTGTGGAAGAAATGGTCATCTTGCCGCTACGTGCCGCATTCCTGTCAACCAGAACCAGGCAGTTCAGAACCAAGCCCAACAAGTTGCTCAGCCTCTTGCTCAGCAACAAGGTCAAGCTGCACGACCTCATTTTCCTCCTGGGTTGTGCTACAATTGTGGGGATCTGACCCACTACAGAAACCGGTGCCCAAGGCTAGCCAACCAGAATCAGAATCCAAATCAGAATCAAGCTCAGGCTCGAGGTCGAGTCTTCAGCATGAATGCTCAAGAGGCACAAGCAGACAATGAAGTGGTAAGCGGTACGTTCTTTATTAATAATCAGCCTGCATCAGTTCTCTTTGATTCGGGTGCCGATAAGAGTTTTGTGTCTTTATCTTTTGAGCCATTGCTTCGCGTGTCTAGAACGAAACTAGGTAAACCTTTGACAGTAGAAGTTGCTAGTGGTGAACCCATTGTTCTTGATTCTGTTCTTCACAACTGCCAGTTGAACCTTAACGACCATCTTTTTCCTATCGACCTCACGCCTATGCAACTTGGAAGCTTCGACATTATTGTGGGTATGGATTGGTTAGCCAAGCATCGCGCAAAGGTAGTTTGTTTTGAGAAGATCGTTCGTGTGCCGCTTCCGACAGGTGAGATCCTACAGGTTCATGGTGAGAAACCTACTGGTGATCTCAAACTCATGTCTTGTTTTAAAGCTTGGAAGTATCTGCGAAAGAATTATGTGGCCTTCTTGGCATATGTCACAGCAGATAAAGGCAAAGGTAAGTCTATCCAAGATATTCCTGTTGTTCAGGATTATTCTGAAGTATTCCCTGAAGATTTACCTGGTCTACCCCCAGCACGCCAAGTCGAGTTCCGTATTGATCTCGTACCTGGTGCAAATCCCATTGCCAGAGCTCTATATCGTCTTGCACCGTCTGAGATGCAAGAGTTGTCTAAGCAGCTCCAAGAGCTCTCTGACAAAGGTTTTATCCATCCTAGCTTTTCACCTTGGGGTGCTCCCGTTCTTTTTGTCATAAAGAAGGATGGATCTTTTAGGATGTGTATCGATTATAGTGAGCTTAACAAGCTTACCATCAAGAATCGATATCCCCTACCTCGCATTGATGATCTCTTTGATCAGTTACAGGGCGCTTCTTATTTTTCAAAGATTGATCTGCGATCTGGATATCATCAACTTCGTGTGCATGAAGAAGATATTCCCAAGACAGCTTTCCGCACTCGTTATGGGCATTATGAGTTCACAGTCATGCCATTCGGTTTGACTAATGCTCCAGCTGTTTTCATGGACTTAATGAATAGGGTCTGCAAGCCTTATTTGGATCAATTCGTCATTGTTTTTATTGATGACATCTTGATTTATTCTAAGACGCAAGCTGATCATGAGCAACATCTTCGTCTTACTCTGGAACTCCTAAAGAAAGAGCAACTTTTCGCCAAATTCTCCAAGTGCGAATTTTGGCTTAAAGAAGTTCAATTTTTGGGGCATATTGTCAACGAACAAGGTATTCATGTAGATCCCTCCAAGATCAGTGCGATTAAGGATTGGGATACGCCTACTACTCCTACTGAAGTTCGTTCTTTTCTTGGTCTTGCGGGTTATTACCGCCGCTTCATTGAAAATTTCTCAAAGATTGCAGTTCCTCTAACTGCTCTAACTCAGAAGAACAAACCCTTTGATTGGGGATACAAACAAGAGGAAGCTTTTCAAAACTTGAAGCAGAAGCTTTGCGATGCGCCTGTTCTATCATTGCCTGAGGGTGATGATGATTTTGTCATGTATTGTGATGCATCGAAACTGGGTCTTGGCTATGTTCTGATGCAAAGGAACAAAGTCATAGCATATGCATCGAGGCAGTTGAAGATACATGAGAAAAACTACACCACTCATGATCTTGAGTTAGGTGCAGTTGTCTTCGCTCTTAAGATCTGGAGACACTATTTGTACGGTACAAAATCTGTGGTTTTCACAGACCACAAAAGTCTTCAGCATATCTTCAATCAGAAAGAACTCAACATGAGGCAACGACGTTGGGTTGAGCTTCTAAACGACTATGACTGCGAAATTCGCTACCATCCTGGTAAGGCGAATGTCGTAGCCGATGCATTGAGTCGTAAGGAACGTACTAAGCTTCATTGTGTTCGTGTTCAATCTGATATTCAAGCTTGATCCGATATCCAAGCCCGCATTTCTCAGGCTCAACACACTTGTGTTTCACAAGGTTTAATGGATAAGGAATTTCCTTATCACATAACACCTGCTCTTGAACTGAAGGACAATGGATCGTATTACTTCATGGACCGTTTGTGGGTCCCAAGCCAAGATGATCTTCATACCTTGCTTATGGATGAAGCCCATAAGTCTCGTTATTCTGTTCATCCTGGCTCAGATAAGATGTATAAGGATCTTCGTATTCAGTATTGGTGGCCTGGTATGAAGAAAGACATTGCCTTATATGTATCAAAATGCCTTACTTGTCTTAAGGTTAAGGCTGAACATCAACGTCCTTTGGGTTTATTGGTACAACCAGAGATCCCAGTTTGGAAATGGGAAAACATTACTATGGATCTCATTACCAAACTTCCGCGCACAAAGAAAGGTCATGATGCCATCTGGGTAGTCGTTGATCGTCTTACAAAGTCAGCACATTTCTTACCAATCCGTGAAGATTTTCCTGCTGACAGACTTGCACAAATCTACGTGGATGAAATTGTAGCTCGACATGGTGTTCCGTTGAACATCATTTCTGATAGAGATGCTCGTTTCACTTCTCACTTTTGGAGAACCATGCAATCTGCCATGGGGACCCAACTTAATCTGAGCACAGCTTATCATCCGCAAACGGATGGTCAATCTGAGAGAACAATCCAGACTCTGGAGGATATGCTAAGAGCTTGTGTGATCGATTTTGGTGGTAGCTGGGATTCACATCTTCCGTTGATTGAATTCTTCTACAACAACAGTTATCACTCCAGCATCAACATGGCTCCTTTCGAGGCTCTCTATGGTCGAAAATATCGTTCACCAGTCTGCTGGAATGAGATCGGTGAGGCTCAGCTTACTGGACCTGCCCTCATTTTAGAGACAACTGATAAGGTTAAGAAAGTTAGTGATAACCTTCAGACAGCTAGATGCCGTCAAAAGAGTTACGCGGACCTAAAACGCAAGCCCTTGGATTTTCAAGTCGGTGATCGTGTATTACTTAAGGTCTCACCTTGGAAAGGTGTGATCAGATTTGGAAAGAAAGGAAAACTTGCACCTAGATACGTTGGACCATTCAAGATCGTCAAAAGAATCGGTAAGGTAGCCTACAGACTTGAGTTACATCCTGAACTTGGAAATGTTCATCCAACCTTCCACGTATCCAATCTCAAGAGGTGTTTAGCTGATGAGAACCTCCACATACCACTTGACGAAATTCGTGTTGATAAAACACTGAAATTTGTTGAGAAACCTGTGGAAATCATGGAACGTGAAGTCAAGTGGCTTAAATGTAAGCGCATTCCTTTGGTCAAAGTTTGCTGGGAATCTAAACGTGGACCTGAGTTTACTTGGGAACGTGAAGATCAAATGAAGGCGAAGTATCAGCATCTTTTTCCACGAGTTTCCTCTAAATAAATTTCGGGACGAAATTTCCACAAGTAGGGGAGACTGTAACATCTGTGCTTGTAATCATTGTGAACAGTTCAATTATCAATAAAACAATGTTATTTGATCCCAATGTTTGTTTGGTCATGTTTAACATTTTTCATGTTTTGACTTTTGTTCAATTTCAAACTCTACATCGCTTTCTGGAGAATTATACGCAAACTGGTGTGTAAACGTAATTAGTTTAATGTGACAAATACTCCGGAACATCAACATATACTTAACATACCTTAAATAACCTTTACATAACTTAGAAATAAGTTTTGAAGGCTTTGGTATGGCAAAAACAAGTTAATTCGCCTACAGGGACTAAATTCGACAAACTACGAAAGTATGCCAATTTGATCTGTAACAGACATTCCGGAACATGACCATAAGTTAAACATACCATAAATATCCTTTACATAGCTTAGAAATACGCTTTGAGGGGTTCGGTGTGCTAAAATAAACTTTTGGGTCATTCAGGGACTAAAAGCGTCAAAAAGTGCACAAGTTTGCATTTTCGCGCATAACTTACGTTCTGAATACATCCGGACATCCAAAAATTTATGTAAGCACTAAAATATTTTATTTTAGTGTTTGGCATAAGAGAAATCCATTCGTCACGCAATTTGGATCGCTTTTCGCGCTTATGCGCATTCCGTCGTAATTAAGCGAACATCGCGATCGTACGACCAAACAAACCAACATCCGGCATATTTTTGAGCATGTTTTATGTCCACAATGTTTAGACATCATTTTAGGGCCTTAAAGATGGCTTAACGGGCCTTAAACATGTCGGAAATGGCCTTAAAACACAACAGGGACCTAAACTGTCAATTCAGCAAAGTTGTTTCTGATCAGAAGGGCCAGGCGGCCCGCGTAAACTCCTGGTGTCTCCTTACGCGGCCCGTGTCAGCCTCCCAGATCAGAAAAATAAGTTTTAACAGCTAATTACAGTTGTTAACCACTCACAACTCATCCACACTTGCCCTTTCCTGCTCATGAGGGGCCATTTTGATGTTACCATAAGGTTTCAACAAGTGTATGGACAAGATCAAAACACGTTATTCGATAAACGATCCTAACGGTTCCAAGAATCCTATAAATACCCCTTGATTCACAACTCAAAACCCACTTAAAATCTGAGTTTTTCTCTAAGTGGTTGTGTTCATACACTTCCTACCTGAGATTACTTGGAGATCAAAGCTTTCGGGGACCCTTTGTAAGTGTTCTTTTGTTCTTTTCATTCGTTTTAGCGTTAAAGTCAAACTTTGTTTGACTTTCTGCGTTGACCAGTTTATGGTCAATGCGAAGTTCGTTTGAACTTCATAACGTGAGCGTAATCACGATGGTTATAGTCCCTAGAGACTATACCTACTGATTACCACGTTATCAAGGCTCAGTGACGAGTCGTAGTTTCGGCCAAAATGCGTGTTATTGCGTATTTTGTAACCAAACTACTTATAGGTATCAAAACCGTTTGTTTTGATACCAAACCTATTTTCTAAACTTAGTTAAGCATGTTTTAACATGCTTAGCACGTCACTTTTAGTTTAGTGCTTATATAGGGTCGTAAGGTAAGCGATCTAAACAATCGCTTATACTTTCAAACCCGACCCGTTTGGTCGATCATTAGGATCCCCTTATATGCTTATTTGCAAGGTATGTTTATATATGTTTATTTGAAGTGCAACCCGAGTTTTGTCACACTTGAATGTGACAACCCGAGTTTTGTCACACTTGAATGTGACAACCCGAGTTTTCAAGGTCTCTATCCGACTTAATCATGTGCTTATTTGCAAGGTATGTTTATATATGTTTATTTGAAGTGCAATATGCATGTTGCTTGTAGATTCATTGGGTGCATATCATGGGTGTATGTGTACATGTCTTAATAATTAAATGTTAATGTTAGAAAGTAATAATTGGTTCTACTAAACGATTGTTCGTTTGGGCCATTGCTCACTATTTGGGCCGCACTCTTATAACCTTCATTTGAGCCTTGGGCTGTCCATATAACCGAAGCCCATCCCTATCTTAATTGCTAACTATCATTTGGGCTTGAGCCCATGATCACAACTGGCTAAAGGGGAACCGCCCCATTAAACATTGTTATATTTACGTAATATAGTATTTTGATAACATCTACCATATTTGCAAACCCTAACTAAGTTGCGAACGGCTGTGAACACTTCTTGGAGGCAGCATCTCATTTGATCGATCTTGTGGTTAGTGATTCTAGTTCCGATTAATTCCATTTAATTGATCTTGGCCATTTGAAGGTTTGATAATACCTGTACGTATGCCTAGTTTTGAGTAGTTAGCTACATGGTGTATTAATTTAGGATGCCTACAATTGTTGATAATTAGCATGTGCAGCCAACTAAATAAGCATCATATGGTCGGCCACTATGTCATACTTGCATGTAAATTGTTAGTGACATGGATATTTCATATGCATGATAAGATCGATTATATTATTATATGTGAAAACCGATGATGATGACTAGAGTTGAGAATATAGCTGATTCCGAATCTGATGATTTCATTGGTTTATGATATTTTATAAATGATAATTGTTCATGCAAATTCGTATGCCGACATATTATGGGGGATTAATTGTGGTGGTTATGTGATATTATGTGATTGATCCGATTTGTTTGATCTTATGTTAATTGGTAATAATGCTTGAATGATGAGTAGAAGCCTTGTGTATTAGGAGAAATTATGTCCATAGGGTTAACTGATAAACCCAAAGCAGGAACATGACTAATGAGTGGGGATTTCTAGATGATAGAATGTAATAAATATGTCAGCCCACTAAACAATCGGTCCAGTAATAATCTCTTGAATGTATTAACAAGTTGTCGGCCATTGTTGTTGGTTTTAATAATGATAATACTTGATTATTGTTTTGGTCCAATAATACTTAATGTATGATGGTAACTGTTAACGAAATTGTTGAATTTGAGAATGATAATTAGGATGATATTACAATGATAGATCTAATTATTTTTGTTAATGGTCAAACCGTGTATAACTGATGAAGTGTGGTTAGGCATAATGAGTGGATGATTGGAATGAAATTGGTGGTGGAATTTAACTGATTTAAGTATACGTGCATATTATAGGACTTGACTGATTACTTGCGAACACATAATTTAGCATACCGAGCAAACCAAGGTGAGTTCACACTAGCCAAGGCATGGGATTCCCGGTGGGTTGGGAATGGGATTGAATAACTACTCGTACAACCATTACTATTAAACTAATTACTACTGTCCTTGGATTGAAGGGCACGTACGTAAAACGTACGTACAGTTATACTTATTACTGTCCTCGGATTGAAGGGCACATACGTAAAACCTACGTACATGACTATAAGACCATCAACTCTATCAAAGGAAGTCCCTCATTTATCGACTTAATCGCCGAGGCCTATGGCGAGCGGGTCATTAGTTAATAGCGCTATTAGGTTTAACAAACCTCACACCGTGCCAGTCGGACGGGCGTGTACTAATGGACTATGGGCAAAGGGTCAATGCTGATAGACATTGACTTAGGGCACCTCTTACATTTTCATAGCAGTCGATACGCGTGGTCTAGTTACACAAGGGAAGCCCCCACTAATCATCGCAAACATGTCAGGATGACCGCGATACGAATTAATACGATACATGGTTTACAAAACGACATACGATTTACAAAACGAATACTATAACTAAACAACCAAATGTGAACGCGCTCAACTTTGTTGTTGATTCGTTGCTACATGCCTTGCAGGTCAGTAGGTACTTATGGAGCTTGCACAGGGAGGAACGGTCGTTGTGGGATATGGCAGTGTGTGCCATGCTATGAACATTACTCTATTTCGTATTTAATACTTTCAATGGGTTTTACAATTATGCTTCCGCTAAACACTTAACTATGCTTTGGTTTTGGAACACCTTTCATATTGTTTGGTTGAATTATGTTTACTTACATGCTTGTTCAATATGATTGGTGGCTTGATCATGGTCAGTCACGCCTCCAAGCGGTGATACTCCGCGTGTGGATTTTGGGGGTGGGACAAATTGGTATCAGAGCCATTGGTTATAGAGAACTTGGTTTTAATAAGGGAAAACGTTTTTGTTAAAACCAGACTATAACCTGTACAGTGCTCTACGATCCACAACGACGCTTCGCTCCACGTGCAAGACTCAACCCTATAGGTAATATTGTTCATGTTTACATTTCCTACTTGCTAGATTACATAGAACTTTGCTTATGGTATGCTTAGATAAACGTAACAACTATTGCTTGGGAACACTTGTGTGCTTACTCTCTTCTGTCATCGCACTTTCGCGAACCCTTCTCACTCATGTTTCCCTTGATATGAAGATCATGTCTGGACGCGTTAACATGACACAAGCCCAGTTGACGGCTCTGATTAACGAACAAGTTGCTGCGGCACTTGCAGCCGCACAAGCAGGGGGTATACCCTGTAGTTTAAACTCATTCTAGGATCTTTAGGTCCTACTCTCGTGAACCTACCTTTGTGTTAAACTTTGTCCTTTCTTACACCCACAACAGGTCAACATGCTCAGCCACCTGTGTGCACCTTCAAAACTTTTATGGACTGCCGACCCACTACTTTTAGCGGCACTGAAGGAGCTGTAGGTCTCCTCCACTGGTTTGAAAAGCTCGAATATGTGTTCGAGATGTGTGAATGCCCTGAGGCTCGCAGGGTGAAGTAATGTACTGGTACTCTAGAGGGTTTAGCGCTCACGTGGTGGAACGCTTAGGTTCAAATGCTGGGGTTGGTTGCTGCTAACGCCACCCCATGGAACAACTTTAAGGAAATGATCAAGGAAGAGTACTGCAATCGTGATGAAATTCATAAGCAGGAAGTCGAGTTCTTCAACCTCAAGATGACGGGGTCAGAGATTGAGGCGTACACGAAAAGATCGAATGAGCTTGCTATTCTGTGTCCTACTATGGTGGACCCTCTAATTAAGCGTATCGAACTATATCTCAAGGGCTTAGTGCCAGAGATTCAAAGTCATGGGACTTCCGCTAATCTTGCCACCATCCGGCAAGTTGTTCAACTCGCTCACCGTCTCACTGATCAGGCGGTGGAGCAGAACAGGTTACCAAAACGTATTAGTGCTACAGCTACTTCAGATGCTCCTAGTGATAACAAACGGAAATGGGATGGAGCTTCAAGCAAGGGTTTGACCTCTGTTCAATCTCAGTCTCAGCAGAGAAGGACTGACGACTACAAGAGTCCTAGTCAGCAAACATCTGGTAGTCAAGGTCATGGTGGGTACAAGGGAAATCACCCCAAATGCAATCGCTGCAACCTACACCACAGCGGGCCATGCACCAGGGGTAACTGTCATCGGTGCAACAAGCCAGGCCACGCCGCAAAGGATTGCAGAAGTTTATACCCTGCAAACCAGAATCGTCAACAACAACAAGCCCCACAGAATCAACGCCAGCAGCAGCAGCAGCAAGAGCAAGGTAACAACAAAGGGTGCTTTTAGTGTGGAGCTGAAGGCCACTTCAAGAGAGATTGTCCCCAACTGAACAGGAACTAGAACAACAACGACAACCAGGGGAATGGAAACAACGGGTGTAATAACGGCAACAGTGCCAGGGGGCGGGTGTTCGTGATTGGACAAGGTGAAGCAAGGAATGATCCCAATGTTGTGACGGGTAAGTTCCTTCTCGACGACTTCTATGTTACAGTTTTATTTGATTCGGGTGCCGATACTAGCTACGTGTCCCTAAAAGTTAGTCAAATGCTTAAGCGTACCCCAACACTATTGAACCCCAAGCACACTGTAGAGTTAGCTAATGGTAAAAGTTTAGAGGTCACCCACATAGTCAAGGGTTGTAATCTTGTTCTTGCTGGTCACACTTTCTCTATCGACCTCCTTCCTATCACTCTGGGTAGTTTCGATGTTGTCATTGGTATGGACTGGTTATCCCAACATCAAGCAGAGATTCTTTGCAACGAAAAGATTGTCCGCATTCCTCGTTCAGGTGATGAACCTCTCCTGATTCGTGGTGACAAGAGTGGTGCTGTTGTGAGCATCATCTCTTTCCTGAAGGCCCAAAAGTGTTTGCGTAAGGGCCACACTGCTATTTTGGCTTTAGTTACTGACACCTCGAAGAAAGAGAAGAAGATAGAAGATTTTCCGATTGTACGTGACTATCCTGAGGTATTCCTGAGGAACTACCTGGTCTTCCGCCTCATCGCCAAGTCGAATTTCAGATCGAGCTAGCTCCAGGAGCAGCACCTATAGCTCGTGCACCTTATCACCTAGTTCCATCAGAGTTGGAAGAACTCTCTATGCAACTACAAGAACTCTTGGATAAGGGTTTTATTCGTCCTAGCTCTTCGCCTTGGGGAGCTCCAGTGCTTTCGTGAAGAAGAAAGACGGTACCTTCCGTATGTGCATCGACTATCGCGAGCTCAACAAGGTGATGGTGAAGAATCGTTATCCTCTTCCACGCATCGACGATCTATTCGACCGGCTGCAAGGGTCGAGCTTTTACTCAAAGATTGATTTGAGATCAGGATATCACCAGCTGAGAGTCCGAGAAGAGGACGTCTCCAAAATAGCCTTTAGAACTCGTTATGGACACTATGAGTTTCTGGTCATGCCTTTCGGGCTGACAAACGCACCTGCGGTCTTCATGGACTTGATGAATCGAGTGTGCAAGCCTTACCTGGACAAGTTCGTTATTGTTTTCATCGACGACATCCTGATCTATTCTAAGAGTCAGGAAGAGCACGAGCAGCATTTACGACTCATTTTGGAACTCCTTCGAGCAGAACAGCTTTATGCTAAGTTTTCGAAATGTGACATCTGGCTTCGTGAAGTCCATTTCCTAGGCCATGTGGTAAACAAGGATGGGATACACATAGATCCATCCAAGGTAGACTCGATTAAGAATTGGCCTGCACCTCGTACACCAACGGAAATTCGCCAATTCTTGGGCTTGGCAGGTTACTACAGGAGGTTCATTAAGGATTTTTCCAAGATTGCACAGCCTCTCACCTCACTAACGCAGAAAGGCATTGTTTATCGATGGGGAAATGCACAGGAATTAGCGTTTCAACACTTAAAGGATAGACTTTGCAGCGCACCTATCCTCTCATTGCCAGAGGGCACAGACGACTTTGTGGTTTACTGCGACGCATCAATTCAGGGTCTTGGTTGTGTATTGATGCAATGGGATAAAGTTATAGTCTACGCCTCACGCCAACTCAAAGTTCATGAAAAGAACTACACTATACACGACTTAGAGTTGGGAGCTGTTATTTTTTCTTCTTAAGATATGGAGACATTAACTGTACGGTACCAAGTGCGCCATTTACACCGATCACAGGAGTCTCGAGCATATCTTCAAACAGAAGGAACTGAATATGCGACAACGACGATGGGTCGAGCTACTGAATGACTACGAATGCTCGATCAGGTACCACCCAGGCAAAGCCAATGTTGTGGCTGACGCCCTCAGTCGAAAGGACTCTACGCCTAAGCGCGCACGAGCTTTACAACTCACTATACAGTCTAGTCTTCCTTCCCAGATACGAGATGCCCAGGTAGAAGCATTGAAACCAGAAAACATCAGGGCTGAAGCCCTACGCGGCTCAAGGCAACGATTAGAACAAAAGGAAGACGGTGCTTACTACGTAACAGGACGCATTTGGGTCCCACTTTATGGAAACCTACGAGAGCTTGTGATGGATGAGGCACACAAGTCTCGCTACTCAGTACATCCTGGTTCGGATAAGATGTACCACGACCTCATAACTACCTACTGGTGGCCTAGCATGAAGGCCCCCATAGCAACTTACGTCAGCAAGTGTTTGACTTGTGTGAGAGTCAAAGTCGAATACCAGAAACCTTCAGGCCTACTACAACAACCTGAGATACCAAAATGGAAATGGGAATAAATTTCCATGGATTTTGTTACTGGCCTGCCTAGATCTCAACGTGGTAACGATACTATTTGGGTGATCGTGGATCGACTCACAAAGTCTGCACACTTCTTGGCTATCAAGGAAACGGATAAGTTCTCCACCTTAGCAGACGTATATCTTAAGGAAGTTGTCTCAAGGCACGGGGTGCCCACCTCTATTATTTCGGATCGTGATGCACATTTTACTTCTGAACTGTGGCAAGCAATGCACAAGTCCTTTGGCTCACGTTTGGATATGAGCACAGCTTATCACCCGCAAACGGATGGGCAGTCTGAACGCACCATCCAGACCCTTGAAGACATGCTTAGGGCATGTGTAATTGACTTTGGCAACGGCTGGGAAAAGCATCTGCCACTTGTGGAATTTTCGTACAATAACAGCTACCACACCAGCATTCAAGCCGCTCCATTCGAGGCATTGTATGGGCGTAAATGCCGATCACCTCTTTGTTGGGCAAAGGTGGGTGATAGTCAGATCATAGGTCCAGAACTTGTAGTGGACACAACAGAAAGAATTGCTCAAATACGACAACGCATGGCGGCAGCTCGTGACCGTCAGAAAGCCTACGTAAACAAGCGCCGGAAACCACTCGAGTTCCAAGTTGGGGATCGAGTGCTACTCAAAGTTTCACCCTGGAAGGGTGTGGTTCGTTTTGGTAAACGGGGCAAGCTCAATCCGCGATATGTCGGACCGTTCGAAATCATTGAGAAAATAGGCAGGGTGGCCTACAAACTAAACCTACCAACAGAACTCAGTGCAGTTCACAACGTTTTTCACGTGTCGAATCTGAAGAAGTGTCTGTCAGATGAGACCCTCATAGTTCCTTTGAAGGAGCTCACTATCGACGATTAGTTGCGATTCATCGAGGAACCAGTTGAAATCACGGACCGGGATGTTAAGGTCCTCAAGCACACCAGAATACCTCTTGTTCGAGTTCGTTGGAACTCCCGTCACGGCCCAGAGTTTACCTGGGAACGAGAACATCAAATGAAACTCAAATATCCCCAGTTATTCAGAAACAGTGCAACCACTACTGAGGCTGAAGCTACTACAGAATTTTGGGACGAAATTCCAAATCAACGGGGGGATGATGTGACACCCCAGGAAAACCAGTAAACGATACAACACAACTAGCTTCCTCAGTAACCACGTACTAAATTTCGGGACGAAATTTCTTTCAAGTTGGGGATAATGTGACAACCCGAGTTTTCAAGGTCTCTATCCGACTTAATCATGTGCTTATTTGCAAGGTATGTTTATATATGTTTATTTGAAGTGCAATATGCATGTTTCTTGTAGATTCATTGGGTGCATATCATAGGTGTATGTGTACATGTCTTAATAATTAAATGTTAATGTTAGAAAGTAATATTTGGTTCTACTAAACGATTGTTCGTTTGGGCCATTGCTCACTATTTGGGCCGCACCCTTATAACCTTCATTTGAGCCTTGGGCTGTCCATATAACCGAAGCCCATCCCTATCTTAATTGCTAACTATCATTTGGGCTTGAGCCCATGATCACAACTGGCTAAAGGGGAACCGCCCCATTAAACATTGTTATATTTACGTAATATAGTATTGTGATAACATCTACCATATTTGCAAACCCTAACTAAGTTGCGAACGGCTGTGAACACTTCTTGGAGGCAGCATCTCATTTGATCGATCTTGTGGTTAGTGATTCTAGTTCCGATTAATTCCATTTAATTGATCTTGGCCATTTGAAGGTTTGATAATACCTGTACGTATGCCTAGTTTTGAGTAGTTAGCTACATGGTGTATTAATTTAGGATGCCTACAATTGTTGATAATTAGCATGTGCAGCCAACTAAATAAGCATCATATGGTCGGCCACTATGTCATACTTGCATGTAAATTGTTAGTGACATGGATATTTCATATGCATGATAAGATCGATTATATTATTATATGTGAAAACCGATGATGATGACTAGAGTTGAGAATATAGGTGATTCCGAATCTGATGATTTCATTGGTTTATGATATTTTATAAATGATAATTGTTCATGCAAATTCGTATGCTGACGTATTATGGGGGATTAATTGTGGTGGTTATGTGATATTATGTGATTGATCCGATTTGTTTGATCTTATGTTAATTGGTAATAATACTTGAATGATGAGTAGAAGCCTTGTGTATTAGGAGAAATTATGTCCATAGGGTTAACTGATAAACCCAAAGCAGGAACATGACTAATGAGTGGGGATTTCTAGATGATAGAATGTAATAAATATGTCAGCCCACTAAACAATCGGTCCAGTAATAATCTCTTGAATGTATTAACAAGTTGTCGGCCATTGTTGTTGGTTTTAATAATGATAATACTTGATTATTGTTTTGGTCCAATAATACTTAATGTATGATGGTAACTGTTAACGAAATTGTTGAATTTGAGAATGATAATTAGGATGATAATACAATGATAGATCTAATTATTTTTGTTAATGGTCAAACTGTGTATAACTGATGAAGTGTGGTTAGGCATAATGAGTGGATGATTGGAATGAAATTGGTGGTGGAATTTAACTGATTTAAGTATACGTGCATATTATAGGACTTGACTGATTACTTGCGAACACATAATTTAGAATACCGAGCAAACCAAGGTGAGTTCACACTAGCCAAGGCATGGGATTCCCGGTGGGTTGGGAATGGGATTGAATAACTACTCGTACAACCATTACTATTAAACTAATTACTACTGTCCTCGGATTGAAGGGTACGTACGTAAAACCTACGTACAGTTATACTTATTACTGTCCTCGGATTGAAGGGCATGTACGTAAAACCTACGTACACGACTATAAGACCATCAACTCTATCAAAGGAAGTCCCTCATTTATCGACTTAATCGCCGAGGCCTATGGCGAGCGGGTCATTAGTTAATAGCGCTATTAGGTTTAACAAACCTCACACCGTGCCAGTCGGACGGGCGTGTACTAATGGACTATGGGCAAAGGGTCAATGCTGATAGACATTGACTTAGGGCACCTCTTACATTTTCGTAGCAGTCGATACGCGTGGTCTAGTTACACATGGGAAGCCCCCACTAATCATCACAAACATGTCAGGATGACCGCGATACGAATTAATACGATACATGGTTTACAAAACGACATACGATTTACAAAACGAAAACTATAACTAAACAACCAACTGTGAACTCGCTCAACTTTGTTGTTGATTCGTTGCTACATGCCTTGCAGGTCAATAGGTACTTATGGAGCTTGCACAGGGAGGAACGGTCGTTGTGGGATATGGCAGTGTGTGCCATGCTATGAACATTACTCTATTTCGTATTTAATACTTTCAATGGGTTTTACAATTATGCTTCCGCTAAACAGTTAACTATGCTTTGGTTTTGGAACACCTTTCATATTGTTTGGTTGAATTATGTTTACTTACATGCTTGTTCAATATGATTGGTGGCTTGATCCTGGTCAGTCACGCCTCCAAGCGGTGATACTCCGCGTGTGGATTTTGGGGGTGTGACAGACCAAACACATTAGGTGACCATAGTTGTATAGGGGATAACCTTCCGAGGTTATACCTTATGGTCACATCGTTTGAGTAGTTGTATGATAGGTAGTATATATGCCTTAGGTAAATTACCAAAATGCCCTTTTGACGCCAAAATTCATTTTAAGCATATGTAACATAACTTTTGGTATCTAAACTGAGTTGGTAACAATATTAGACATGTTAAGGAATATTTTACTTGTCATAGGACTAGTTAGGCAGTCCGAACGCGTTTTACGCGAACGACGCGTTAAAGTAGCATAAGCTACCTAAACGGGTCGTAATGGGTCGTAAGCACTTAGGTTAGGTTTCATTTTAGTATGTAGGCTTTGTTAAACCATATTACACGAGTCTCCATACTCGTTTGGTTTACGAACCCTCATTCTATCCAATCCTACGATTTAGGTCCGGTATATTAACATAGTTACCTTAAAGATGGCTTAACGGGCCTTAAACATGTCGGAAATGGCCTTAAAACACAACAGGGACCTAAACTATCAATTCAGCAAAGTTGTTTCTGATCAGAAGGGCCAGGCGGCCCGCGTAAACTCCTGGTGTCTCCTTACGCGGCCCGCGTCAGCCTCCCAGATCAGAAAAATCAGTTTTAACAGCTAATTACAGGTGTTAACCACTCACAACTCATCCACACTTGCCCTTTCCTGCTCATGAGGGGCCATTTTGATGTTACCATAAGGTTTCAACCAGTGTATGGACAAGATCAAAACACGTTATTCGATAAACGATCCTAACGGTTCCAAGAATCCTATAAATACCCCTTGATTCACAACTCAAAACCCACTTGAAATCTGAGTTTTTCTCTAAGTGGTTGTGTCCATACACTTCCTACCTGAGATTACTTGGAGATCAAAGCTTTCGGGGACCCTTTGTAAGTGTTCTTTCGTTCTTTTGATTCGTTTTAGCGTTAAAGTCAAACTTTGTTTGACTTTCTGCGTTGACCAGTTTATGGTCAATGCGAAGTTCGTTTGAACTTCATAACGTGAGCGTAATCACGATGGTTATAGTCCCTAGAGACTATACCTACTGATTACCACGTTATCAAGGCTCAGTGACGAGTCGTAGTTTCGGCCAAAATGCGTGTTATTGCGTATTTTGTAACCAAACTACTTATAGGTATCAAACCCGTTTGTTTTGATACCAAACCTGTTTTCTAAACTTAGTTAAGCATGTTTTAACATGCTTAGCTCGTCACTTTTAGTTTAGTGCTTATATAGGGTCGTAAGGTAAGCGATCAAAACAATCGCTTATACTTTCGAACCCGACCCGTTTGGTCGATCATTAGGATCCGACCAAACACATTAGCTGACCATAGTTGTATAGGGAATAACCTTCCGAGGTTATACCTTATGGTCACATCGTTTGAGTAGTTGTATGATACGTAGTATATATGCCTTAGGTAAATTACCAAAATGCCCTTTTGACGCCATAATTCATTTTAAGCATATGTAACATAACTTTTGGTATCTAAACTGATTTGGTAACAATATTAGACATGTTAAGGCATATTTTACTTGTCATAGGACTAGTTAGGCAGTCCGAACGCATTTTACGAGAACGACGCGTTAAAGTAGCATAAGCTACCTAAACGGGTCGTAATGGGTCGTAAGCACTTAGGTTAGGTTTCATTTTAGTATGTAGGCTTTGTTAAACCATATTACACGAGTCTCCATACTCGTTTGGTTTACGAACCCTCATTCTATCCAATCCTCCGATTTAGGTCCGGTATATTAACATAGTTACCTATATTAGGTGTCGTTTGATATCCGTGATCTCTAGCATTGTTTGGTTGTTACTCAAGGACTACTAAGCAATCTCAAGTGAGTACATAGACCCCTCTTTTACTGTTTTCAAATGTTTTGGGGTGAAACACATGTGCCTACTTGTTACTTTCATGCTTTCCTGTTTTCACATCATATACTTGCTATGTTCGTTAGTACATTTATAGTACATGATTTACATTACATTGTTTTACTTTACATTGTTTTGCTATGTATGTTGACTGATAGCATGCTAGCACATTGATTTACATGACTTTTCTGCTTTGTATGTTAACTTAGCATACTTAGTACATTGTTTTCATATAACATGTTTACATTTGCTATAACATTTGGTTTGCACAAACGGGACTTATATACGTTCATTAACATTAGCTACGCCGCTCGGTAGTAAGTAGTGGTACCATAGGACTTGACAAATCCCAATCCTGACATCCCGGGTTTGTTTGGATGTAAGGAATGACTGAATCCGAAAACATTTCTTTTGATAACCTTGACTAAAAGGGTTATCCGACTGTCTCAAGGCTTGAATGTATGCGTTAACTTACCACATAAATGTTTGTATCAATAAAACATGCATTTACTTTGCAAAACATAACTTTTTGATATATTCAAAATACTTTGTTTTGTACATTTCTACATTTGGTTTACGCGACAATACTTTACGTACAATACATAACATTTGTTACACATTACTTGACTACATTTGGACTTTTTAACATTTGACATGGCTTATACAAGGACTTTTTGACAATTGGTTTAAACATGGACTTTATACATTGGGGGTTTGGTTTGAGTAAGTGATTTAAGTAACGAGGCGTGTGTAATATGATACAAGCATGGTGGATACACCGCTGGTACTTCCTATATATAAGTGTTTGTATGGTATTACATATCGTAGCGTTATTTGAATCATTTCAATTTAGACATATAACATTTTATACAAATAACATATCTTTCACAAGACATTGCTTTACAAACATCTTATTTTATACAACTCATTTTACTTGGTTATTCATTTAACCATGTATTATTCTTTTATGTATACATACCATCTGATCTAATCGCTTTTTAAATGATTTACAAAACAAAACAATTTACAAAGTTCATGACTACATTTTATTAAACATTTTCTTAAACTTAAGTCATGAATCCTATTTTCACAAACCTATGTATCTCACAGGCATTTTGTAACACCCTTATTATTATTTAGCGGTTTTCGTATAAATTACGAAAATAAACGGGTAGTTATGATTTCAAATACATTGAAAATACGGGTTCATTAAACTTTTTACAGAATTAAAACTATACAACATATCATGTGTGTGTTCGTCATTTAACATAACAACGATACATAGTGCGGAAGCTTATTTCTTGATCATGTTCGGTTCTTCGTTGTGCTTGATCATCCGCCGGTGCTAAAATTATACCTGAAACTCATAAAACATGAGTTGGATTAGTCATACGTAACTTAGAACGTATTTAAACAAGTCCGGGAAGTGAAACTGATTAAAATAATTTTTTTTGCCAAAACAGGGCTTTTCGCGCCACGCGAAGGAACCAGGTTGCTCCCTCGCACCACGCGAGGGAGACAGTTTTCCATAGGTTTATTACACAATTTAAACCCGTTTTCGCTCGTATGCTTATTTTGACCCGTTAAGGGTATTTTAAGCACTTTAAAGCATGAAATCGCTTTCATTCATTTCTAGCATCTTATTCCTAAATTTCTTATCAAGTGATCTTCCACTACAACTATATGTGTGTTGGGTTTAATGTGGATATCTATATGTTCCGATTTTTAGCCCTCGGATTATCATTTTACGGCAAAGATTCATATAAAGTCTTTCGACCCAAGAATTTACATCTTTCACTACCCATACTCATTCTAAGCATTTATTTAATCCTAAAACTCGTTTCCGAACCACCTTTAAAGGTCGTTCGTTCGAATTAGCTTACAAGGGCAATTTGGTCAATTTTCACCATTCTTTTACTACAAGGACCTTTAAATACTTGTTTGACTCAAAATCCGACCTTTTAACTATAATTCTTGTTTGTAAACCCATGTGCTTCTAAAACACTAGAATCTTAACTCAATTTATTCGGTTTACCTAAAAGATAACCGAATATCTATATTTTAACCTTGACTAACTCTTATAGAACACCAAATTCTACATGATGAGTTGTGTTATTATACATACCTGGCTCGGATCAATATATTGACCCGTTTCAATACCTTGCCTTAGTGGCGGCTAAAAGATAGCGCCGTAAACATCCATGTGCTATTTATTCCCTAAAATCATACCACTCGACAACCCGTTAGTCGATATTGTCAAAGGGTGATAATTTCACCTTTTGACCCGTTTGGTCTAAATGACCGATTATATTAGCGAGACGACATGTATTTTCATCTCGACTATATGACTCGCTCCGATTCACATCGTGCGGTCATTTTACCTAAAATTCATTTCTTAACACCTTTTGGCCTATTAAGGCTTACTTCATAAGTGTCCTTTAAAACCAATAGTTATGGTCAATGCGTGACCAATTTACCGTTTTACCCTTATTTTTTGTTTTGGTTTACCCTATAAGGTAACCATTTAAAAGTTCATTTTCCATTTGTCATAAAATGATCGAATTACCGATTTAACTCCTTTTAAACCATCAACATGGTTTCTTGTCATGCTCGACTATCTTGTTCCGTACGTCTACTCGCCGGAACATTATACCTCAACTATGTATTTATCTTATTCGTAACTAAAATGATAAGAGAATATTCTAAAATATAAGACTAGTGTAAGCCATACTTACCTTACTTCCAAATTATGCCTTTCCGTCATTCCTGCTTCGTTTGACCCGCTTAGTTTCCAAGCTTTCACCTAGCTTGTTAATCGTCAAACTATCATTGTAAATTGTAAGATGGTTAGATTAGTCATAATTATTCACGACTATTCCATCTCACTTATTTCATATGTCGAAACTACTATTCGACTTCATGATTAGTTAACTTAGCTTATTAAGGTTAACTACTTTAAATCACAAGGTTTACAACATTAAGTCTAAATCAACACAATATTTAGAACCCTTATCACTTCATATTACGCGTAATCGCCATATCATTCAAATACGCGTTTTCACTCTAATTTCAACACTTTAGTTTTTATTTAGGCATTTTAACAAACACCTAGTGTGCATAATTTTACATATTTACTAACTAGTTCATAACTAGTTATCTTTACCATGGTTAACATCAACACATTCAAACCTCAAAGTCTAGTGTTCTTGAATTACATCTAGAACTTATATCATAACCTCAATATTCATCAATCTTACATTCTAATCTGAGTGTTCATCATATTAACAGAAAACCCACTTAGCACATAATAGGGTAATTAACAAATCCCTAGTTTTGACAACAATTCATCAAATTTTCTACTAGGGTTTGTTTCTAAACCAAGATATAATCACAATAACACTCATAGATTCAACATTCATTCCAGAATTTTGATTATGATTGTTCATCATAATCTCAAAGTATCACCAAATCATAAAATTCAACATACCTTGTAATCCCCATGACTAGGTGATCACGAATTTGTAAACATGCAGACGATTTGGGTTTGATTTGAGCTTCAATTTGAGAGATTTGTTGGATTTAGGGCTAGAGCTCCATGGGAGCTTTCTCCTGGCCATCCTACGCACGCACACACACACTTTTAGTGTGTGTTGTGTTATTTTTTTTATTAAAACCATTTTCAAGATATCTCAGTTTGGTCCCTCATATTTGGTTAGTTATTAAGTAGGCCACAATCTAACTATTTCTAACACTACTCCCACTTATTAACTAGGTTAAATATTCCTAGTTAACTTAGTGGGTTCGGGAAATTATGACTCAGTTTATTTTAAGTCCCGTTAATTCAGGCTTCTTATAAACTTTATTTCCTTAAAAGCATTTACTCTCGTTTTATTGAATATTAGGTTTATTTATTTTAAATCCTAATATTTACCGGGTTACCTTTACCGCTAACGGTATTTTACCCGTGTATTAGTATTAACGGGGTTTGATTACCAAACCCGTTTTCGGGGTGTTACAAGTCTACCCCCCTTAAAGAGGTTTCGTCCCCGAAACCTTGCTTACGTAGTTCATTGGTTTAAACCAGACGAACTTGGTTTCATTTTTAAAGCATTCATTCTTTTTGGTCACTATTTTATCATTAGTATTGACATGGGTGTTTTTCATGTGTAAGTCCTAACGAACCATAACCTTCGTCTTGTATTTCTTATCTTGTCGCCTATTTGACCGAGTAATCACTCGACCATTTAGTCGCGTTAGTCCATCAACACGTTTACTCCGCGTTTGTCTTATGTTGACAAGCGCTTTATATTGGTTATAACACTATCTTGACCTTGTATAGTTTTACCGACTAGACTAATTAGTCACCGTCGCTTCATACCCCGTCACCAGGGTATCCTATACTGCTATCTTCGTCCTTATGTGTGTATACGATTTCTTAAACCTCTTCTTAATATTTATGTTAGGTAACACGTTGCTTTTGACTAAAAATTAAATTTTTAGTTTACGTTTTCCCTTTGTCCTACGTCTTTTCTCGTATTTAGGAATATTACGTTCGATGACTTATTCCTTTCTATTGTCATTTTGGCAATGCCTTTGCCCCTTTTTGTGAAAATAACACAATTTAATAATTGTGAATTCTTTTGTCATTTTAGTCCGTTTAGACGTTTTAGTGAAATCTTCCACTTTTGCCCACCAAACTTTTCATGATCTCTTCATTTTAACTCGCTCGGTTAACTTAGCGAAACTCATCGCTTTTATACAAATTTATACCTTCCGATTTTACTTTACGCGGGGGGTTACAACCAGTTTCCTCGCTTTACTTTATTGACCCGTAGGTTCTTTCACTTAGCCTCATAGGCTATTTCTTTATATTTTTCACCTTTTTGAGGTGAGACCCAACAGTTCGTTTCCTTCTATTTGTGACCCGAAAGTCTTTTTGGTCCCGTAGACCTTAGCATTATTTATAATATCATAAGTTATGATGATCCCGAAAATCATCTTAAAATAGTTGAACGTAACTATCAAAAATTTCTGTTTGCAAAATCTTATCATCTTTTAGTCATGACCCATCATCCGGGTCTTTTGACTTTCTAATCCGCGTTCCCGTCTATTGGGTTACGCATATTCTTAAAATCATACCCATCTATCGGGTATCCTTATCGAAGTCATTTTCAAAATAATCATTCTGATATGATTTTAGACTTTGTTTTAACTTATTTGGTCGTCTTAGCGAAACCCATCGCTTTTATTCAATCGTGTCCTTAATTCTTTATTTAATTTGTTTGACTTGTCCGTGTGAAGTTCATCACTTGTGACAGTCAACTTTTATCCCTATGCCTTAGCATTCCCATTGGTCGGTCTGTATTTTCTTTTTACTTGATCCTTGTCCCTTCTCTTGGGCTCGTTATTCTCACGTAATATGTTTCCGTCATCCGACTTACGTTTACGTTTACTATCAACCATCTTACTTCTTTGATTCATTTGAGTACTATTTAAGTTAGTCTCATTCACCCCACCCTTACTACATCAGATGTAAATGTGTCCGCTATAAGAAGTTCATGGTATCATATGCCACTACTTACTTGGCCAGAGTAAGCGATTAACACATGACACGCATGACCTTTTTATAGTTTTCACATCACGTCCTATGTAAGTAATGCCTCTATTTGTTTCTTTTGGAAACAATATCCCGAATACATTTTCTATTCGGGTTTTTCCAAGTTTTTAATCTACATATGCAACTTTCAAATTCTACTTATTTGTTGCATATTACTATTTGTGCAATTAAATTTAAAGTGTGCACCTGGTAATGCTTGCCCTAACGGGCTTCTCTTGCCATTAGCCTTGTTCGCGACCGTTACGCGATTTAGATCCTTGATGAGCATACTCTTTGGACCGTTCCTCTGTCAAATCTGCAATTTGTTAAACTCTCGCTATCCTCATATGCGAGTGTCCTTCAACTAAAACATATACAACAGTTAGTAATTTCAACATTAAAGGATGCCCGTATTATAATACAAGGCTTTTCTACTATACTCATCAACGCGTGTAATTTCGTTGACTATATCTATTCTATATCGATTTTATTGGTGTAACGTGTATTACACAATAACACTATGTGTTGTTCTCAACACTTTAATCATACTAAACCATTGATATACATGTACTTACCGGATTTGCGATCAAGCCTCGAACCGAACACACTTTATTCTTTAACCATGAGCTCTGATTACCAACTTGTAACACCCTTATTATTATTTAACGGTTTTCGTATAAATTACGAAAATAAACGGGTAGTTATGATTTCAAATACATTGAAAATACGGGTTCATTAAACTTTTTACAGAATTAAAACTATACAACATATCATGTGTGTGTTCTTCATTTAACATAACAACGATACATAGTGCGGAAGCTTATTTCTTGATCGTGTTCGGTTCTTCGTTGTGCTTGATCGTCCGCCGGTGCTAAAATTATACCTGAAACTCATAAAACATGAGTTGGATTAGTCATACGTAACTTAGAACGTATTTAAACGAGTCCGGGAAGTGAAACTGATTAAAATAAAAAATTTTCGCCAAAACAGGGCCTTTCGCGCCACGCGAAGGAACCAGGTTGCTCCCTCGCGCCACGCGAGGGAGACAGTTTTCCAGCAGCTCTGCAGCTCAGTTTCAGCTATGCCAGTTTTCACGGAAACGGCCATAACTTCTTCGTTATTGATCCGTTTTACCCGATTCTTTTTCCTACGCGTCCGTAATTTAATCCTCCATCTTATGGAGTTAAAATCCTACATCCAACATAAGAAATTTTGAGACTTCCAAGCCTTCGACTCGTTACCTTTTTACCGAATTTTAACCCGTTTATGCATTTTATCAAACAAACGTATTTGTTTGATTCCTATATCTCATACACTTCTTCAAATTAATGTTACATACCATATTAGGTTCTAATCATAGGTTTATTACACAATTTAAACCCGTTTTCGCTCGTATGCTTATTTTGACCCGTTAAGGGTATTTTAAGCACTTTAAAGCATGAAATCGCTTTCATTCATTTCTAGCATCTTATTCCTACATTTCTTATCAAGTGATCTTCCACTACAACTATATGTGTGTTGGGTTTTATGTGGATATCTATATGTTCCGAGTTTTACCCCTCGGATTATCATTTTACGGCAAAGATTCATATAAAGTCTTTCGACCCAAGAATTTACATCTTTCACTACTCATACTCATTCTAAGCATTTATTTAATCCTAAAACTCGTTTTCGAACCACCTTTAAAGGTCGTTCATTCGAATTAGCTTACAAGGGCAATTTGGTCAATTTTCACCCTTCTTTTACTACTAGGACCTTTAAATACTTGTTTGACTCAAAATCCGACCTTTTAACTATAATTCTTGTTTGTAAACCCATGTGCTTCTAAAACACTATAATCTTAACTCAATTTATTCGGTTTACCTAAAAGATAACCGAATATCTATATTACAACCTTTACTAACTCTTATAGAACACCAAATTCTACATGATGAGTTGTGTTATTATACATACCTGGCTCGGATCAATATATTGACCCGTTTCAATACCTTGCCTTAGTGGCGGCTAAAAGATAGCACCTTAAACATCCATGTGCTATTTATTCCCTAAAATCATACCACTCGACAACCCGTTAGTCGATATTGTCAAAGGGTGATAATTTCACCTTTTGACCCGTTTGGTCTAAATGACCGATTATATTAGCGAGACGACATGTATTTTCATCTCGACTATATGATTCGCTCCGATTCACATCGTGCGGTCATTTTACCTAAAATTCATTTCTTAACACCTTTTGGCCTATTAAGGCTTACTTCATAAGTGTCCTTTAAAACCAATAGTTATGGTCATTGCGTGACCAATTTACCGTTTTACCCTTATTTTTTGTTTTGGTTTACCCTATAAGGTAACCATTTAAAAGTTCATTTTCCATTTGTCATAAAATGATCGAATTACCGATTTAACTCCTTTTAAACCATCAACATGGTTTCTTGTCATGCTCGACTATCTTGTTCCGTACGTCTACTCGCCGGAACATTATACCTCAACTATGTATTTATCTTATTCGTAACTAAAACGATAAGAGAATATTCTAAAATATAAGACTAGTGTTAGCCATGTCACACCCCCAAAATCCACCTGCGGAGTATCACCGCTTGGAGGCGTGACTGACCAGGATCCAGCCACCAATCATATAGAACAAGCAAGTAAGTAATTATAAAAGTTCAACCAATACGATTGGCGTCCAAACAAAGCATAGTTTAAGTTGCAAGCGGAAGCATAAAGTTTAAAGCCAAAACATAAGTTTAATTCTTTCAAAGTTTAACATGGCACACAGCTGTCCATGTCCCACAACGACCCTCCTCCATGCAAGCTCCAGCTAAGTACCTAAAGACCTGCAAAGCATGTAGTAACGAGTCAACAACAAGTTGAGTGAGTTCACTGTTGGGTGTTCGTTTTAAGTTGTTTCGAAAACAGTTTCCTTTTTCTGGCATCCTGCCGTGGGGGTTACCCCATAGTTGAAAAACGTGACTTGTTTATTCCTGGTTACTCTGGCACTCCGGCCGTGGGGGCGACCCCATGTTAGTTATCTGGCATTTCAGCCGTGGGGGCTACCCCATGTATACACTAGACTCGTTACCATATCGACTACTGACGTTAGTCATGTTTATGTGCCCTTAGCGTCGGTGTCTATCTGTAACACCCCAGCCCGGAAGGGCTGACGTGTCACAATAACAGTGATATCATAAACAAAAGTCATAATTCCATTTATTTATTTGACAAGGATACAACCAAATAACAACTAAACTTAAGATTTATATACAAGCGGAGACATTCAACTTTATTAACTAACATCTTCAGATTTATTCCTAGGCTTTATTCTTCTCTCTTTTCCCCGCCCAAAGTAACCTGCTGACCTGTATATACAAAAATTTACAGAATGAGCCGAATGCTCAGTACGGAATAATAGGCTCAAATAACAAGTAACGCTTTATAGAAATGTTATCCGAATGGAACTTATTATGAAAATGATACGATGCAAAAAAACATAATTTCATAATCATATCTTACGGATGTACCCATGAGCAAACTTAAAACGTGACAATACACAGGTAGCTACTCCTGCATAATTATCACATGAGATGGCGAATTGGCATACCCGTTATCCACCTCCTTATACTTAAATCCTAGGATCGATCCATACGCCTCCTAATAGCCTTATGTACCACACTTGTACTTAAGAGACGCCGTGAACTGATCTCTCCGTCACGGGTGGAGCACATGATGTCGATGCCGCAACAACATGCTCGTGGGACACTCCACGAGAAGCGATACTCAGGGTATCAGAGTACAAATGGTCTTATTTACATAACTTATAAAACTTATTTTCATAACAAAACGGAGCATATATTGGAACATGCGATAATGAGTACAACTAACATAATACTATAGCATGACATGAAAACTTAAATCAAATGATTAGAAAAGAATTTCGAACGGACTGTCAAATGAATCGATAATCAAAGACGTGAGGAGTTTTAAAGATATAGTAATTTAGTGGTTTATAACAATTTGAATATGAAGCAAATAAGGAGTGAGGGTAAGGATCCGTACCTTAATAATTCCAAATTGATGCTACCTTGTGATAATAATTCAGATTTATACGGGCAGAGTTTAGACTACTGATTAGTCTTTTAACCTAATTTAAATAACATGCACACAACTAGGTTAGTAACTTAATACAGCCTTTACGATAACTTACGAGATCAAATTCTCACAACGAACGACAAAGTGCGATACTTAAACTCATCCATCGAATTAACGACGGACGACAAAGTACGATACTTCAACTCATCCATCGAATTAACGACGAACGACAAAGTACGATACTTCAACTCATCCATCAAATTAACGACGGACAACAAAGTACGATACTTCAACTCATCCATCGAATTAACGACGAACGACAAAGTATAACCCTAATGTGGGTAGCACTTAAACATCCATTGGATATATTGATCGATCGGACAATGAATCGTAATAGCGATCGAGTTATTACCCTGTTCTGCAGCACCCCGCTACTCTTAATTTGTGTTTCGTGTGTGTTAATTTAAGTATTCAGATGATAACTCGATGAAATTTTGGAGTTTCTTCGTCGTTCAAGTGCTCAGAAGCAAGTGCCAAGGTCTGCTATTTATAGCTGAATTTTGGGAAGCCCTACGCATCGTAGGCCTAACATCCCCTACGCATCGTATGGGGTTTTAACCTGGCTGCGCATCGTAGGCAATAAACCCCTACGGTGCGTATGGGTTGAAAAATAGGGTTATAGACTAGCCACGCGTGGGCCTAGCTCAGCTGACTTGACATAATCGAATTTTTATATTTTGACAACGAAATTTTAAAGATAATCATCAAGTAGGTAATGCCCCCCCTGAGTTTTAGGGGCCCTAATCCTGATTCTGAAAATTCTGAAATTTCTAAGGTTTGTACAGAATCACTTGGGTGTCTTAATTAGGGATTCCTATTAAATAAAATAAATAATAATAATAATAGTTTTAAATTTTTGGGTATTACAACTATTACCCCCTTAAAAGAAATTTCGTCCTCGAAATTTTTCAAACATATCGCATAAGTAACAGAAACGAAACTTTCGTAGCAGAGTTACTATTGGTACTGATATTTCCTACATAGATATGCTTAGTCATAGCTAAGATATATTCAAATAAGGTAAAGCATAAATGACCGTAAACAGAAACAATTGAACATATATCAAAGAGCAAGATTTACCGTTACTCGACTAAAATTCTATTACTAGAATAGATTAGGGTATAGAGAACGAATTGATTCTTCAGATTCCCATGTTGCTTCGCGTTCAGAGTGATTTTTCCAGAGGATTTTAACAAACGGTATTACTTTCCTACGCAAAACCCTTGTCGATCTAAAATGGCTTCTGGCTCCTCTTCGTAAGACAAATCTTCGTGAATTGTTAGTAACGGATAACTAATGACATGAAGTGGATGATAATTATATCCTCTTAACGAGGAGACATGAAAAACGTTATGAACGTGAGAGAGCTGAGGAGGTAAAGCCAGTCGATATGACACTTCTCCAATTCTTTCAAGGATTTCAAACGGACTGATGAAACGGGGACTAAGCTTTCCTTTAATTCCAAATCTACGAACGCCTCGCCAAGGTGATACCTTTAAGAATACGTGGTCACCAATTTTAAATTCGAGTGGTCGTCTATCTTGATCTGCATAGCTCTTTTGTCTGCTCTGAGCTTCTTTCAGTTTTTCTCGTGCCAAAGTGACTTTTTCATTTGTAATCTGAACTAGTTCTGGCCCTTCAATAATCTTTTCTCCAACTTCATCCCAGCAGATCGGTGCGCGACATTTTCGACCATATAAAAGTTCAAAAGGTGCCATGCCAATACTTGCTTGCCAACTATTGTTGTAAGCGAACTCAACAAGGCATAGATATTCATCCCAGTTTCCAGACCATTCAAGTGCACATGCTCGGAGCATGTCTTCCAAGGTCTGAATCGTACATTCTGACTGCCCATCTGTTTGTGGATGGAAAGCCGTACTAAACTTCAGTCGTGTACCCCAAGCTGCCTGAAAACCTTTCCAAAATCATGAGGTGAAACGTGGGTCTCTATCGGAAACAATGGAAGATGGTGTGCCATGGAGTCGAATAATTTCTTGAAGAAATATTTCGGATAACTTATTAACCGAAAATCCTTGCTGAATCGGTAGAAAATGTGCTGACTTCGACAATCTATCGACAATAACCCATATAACATCATTCTTCTTGAAAGTCTTAGGCAAACCGGTAACAAAATCCATTGTGATCTCATCCCACTTCCATATGGGAATATCCAATGGCTGCAACAGACCGCTTGCTCGTTTGTGTTCAATTTTCACTTGTTGGCAAGTGAGGCATTTACTTACGTATCGAGCAACGTCTTCCTTCATGCCATTCCACCAGAAGTTCTGTCTTAAATCTCTATACATCTTGGTAGATCCTGGGTGAATCGAAAATGGTGAGCTGTGAGCTTCGGCTAACAATGACTCACGAAGGCTGGAGTCATCGGGTACACAAAGTCTTTTGCCACACCAAATCACTCCATGATGATCTATACTAAATTCAGATTGCTTACCTACCTCAAGATTTTGCACAATTGCCCAAAGTTCTCCATCTTGCTTCTGTGCATCTTTGATCCGTGATATGAGGTCGGGTTCAATCTGCATTCTAGCTAGATATCCATCAGATTTACTAACCTGAAGCCAAATGTTCATTCTTTCGAGATCCCTCCTAATACGAGGCTGAATTTGTAAGCAAGATATAGTCCCTGAATTCTTCCGGCTCAATGCGTCAGCTACAACATTGGCTTTGCTGGGATGGTATTGAATATTTACGTCGTAATCTTTTAAAAGTTCTAACCACCTTCTTTGCCTCATATTTAGCTCCTTCTGCGTAAATATGTACTTGAGACTCTTGTGATCGGTAAAGATGTCACAACTTTCACCATACAGATAGTGTCGCCAAATCTTAAGTGCAAAAACGACTGCGGCTAATTCTAAATCATGTGTAGGGTAGTTAACTTCATAAGGCTTCAACTGACGGGAGGCATAAGCGATAACCTTCCCATGTTGCATTAGCACACAACCTAATCCTTTCTTTGAAGCATCACTATAGACTTGGTAACCTCCTGATCCAGAAGGGAGAGCGAGTATCGGAGAGGATACGAGTCATTTCTTCAATTCTTCCAAACTTTTCTCTTGTTCCTCATTCCATGAGTACTTCACCCCTTTCCTTAGGAGTTTTGTGAGTGGTAAAGCAATTACCGAGAATCTTTCAACAAATCTTCGGTAATAGCCAGCAAGACCTAAGAAACTTCGTATTTCGGTAACAGAAGTGGGTCTTGGCCATTTTGTAATAGCTTCAACCTTTGTTGGGTCTACCATAATTCCTTCTGCTGATATGACATGACCTAGAAATGCTACTTGGCTAAGCCAAAAATCACATTTGGAAAACTTAGCGTACAACTTCTCATGTCGCAAGGTTCCAAGTACCGCATGTAGATGTGCTTCATGCTCTTCGTGACTTTTAGAATACACTAGAATGTCATCGATAAAGACAATAACGAATTTGTCTAGGAATTTGTGAAACACACGATTCATCAAATCCATGAAGACTGCGGGTGCATTAGTTAGCCCAAAGGGCATAACCAAAAATTCGTAATGACCATAACGAGTACGAAAGGCGGTCTTGGGAACATCATCATTTTTGATTTTTAGCTGATGGTACCCGGACCTCAGGTCGATTTTTGAGAAAAACTGAGCCCCCTGAAGTTGATCAAAGAGATCATCAATGCGAGGCAGAGGATACTGATTACGAATAGTAATCTTGTTCAGCTCTCGGTAGTCAATACATAAACGCATACTACCGTCTTTCTTCTTCACAAATAAGACCGGAGCACCCCAAGGTGAAACACTGGGTCTTATGAATCCTAGATCTAACAATTCTTGCAATTGTTCCTTCAACTCCTTCAGTTCCATTGGAGCCATACGATATGGAGCTTTAGAAATAGGTTCGGCGCCAGGAATCAAGTCGATGGTGAATTCTACCTGACGGTCGGGTGGTAATCCTGGTAGTTCATCCGGAAATACATCAGGATATTCACGAACAACGGAATGGCTATCGATACTCTTAACACTAGCAGAAGTATCCTTAATCGATGCTAGGAATCCAGCACAGCCGTTTGATATGAATTTTCGAGCTTTGAGCGCAGAAATAATTTTAAGAGATTTATGAGCTTGAGTTCCCTGATATATAATATCAGGATGATGAAGATCACCGAAAATAACACGGCGAGAATGACAATCTATAGTTACGCGATGTCGAGACAACCAATCTATTCCTAGAATAACATCAAAGTCACACATATGTATTGGAAATAGGTCTGCCTTACACACAATAGATTCAATACTGATCGGACAATCTTTATATACGTAAGTAATTACGGATGAATTTTCCATGGGAATAGAAATGGTTAAGGTATGATTTAAGAGAGTTGGTCTTATCGGAAGGTACTTAGTAAACGAATGGGATACTAAAGAATGAGTCGCTCCTGTGTCGAATAACACATAGATACTATGTTTACCAAGCTGAAGGGTTCCCGACACAGTACCTGGGACATTAGCAGCATCAGTAGCAGAAAGTGTGAAAGCTCTTCCTCCAACATTGGGTGGTGCAACGTTTGATCGGTTATTCTTCTTAGTGTCTTTCTGTGTACACTCCTTGATCATGTGTCCAGTTTGGCCACATCTAAAGCATGCTCCTGTACTTCGGTGACATACGCCCTGATGTCGCTTGCCACAAGTATTACATAAAGGATATGTAATCTGATTCAGGTTTACATGTTGATTTAGTGGTGGAGCTCTAATAGGTTCTGCATACAACTGAATCTGGTTTTGAGCAGGTCTCGGGTTTTGCAGTCTCGGTTGCCATGGACGTGCCTGATTTCCAGAGTTTTGATTTCCTTGTACCTTGCGATCTTGATGCTGTGGCGTAGTGGATGATTGGCCGATTTCCTGCTTAATTTGTCCTTCCCTATTTCTCTTCTTATTATCCCCAGTTCGAGATAAGAATTCTTTCCTTTCGAATTCAAAAGTTTTGATTGCATCAGCAACTTCGGTGATATCCTTAAATTTCATGTACATGATCGACTTCCGAATTCGATCATTAATTGCCCACTTGCATTTTTCTGCCTGGACTTCTGCTGATCCTGCAACGTCTCCTACAATACTAGCCAACCTTGAAAATCGAGTAATGAACTCAGAGGCTGGTTCATCACTCCCCTGTCGAATCCCTGCATACTCCCTGATATAAGCTTCTTTATCAGCGGTCGAAAAATACTTATCGTAAAAGATATTACGAAAGTCGACCCATGAAAGATTAGCGTCAAAATCATCCCCTCCTTTGACTTGCTTATATCCTTCCCACCAAGTTTGTGCGTCATCTTCAAGTTTGTAGGTAGCCAATCTAACTTTGTATTGCTCCGGAACTCCAAGAACTCCGAAGATCTTTTCAACATGAGCTATCCAGTTCCTTGCTTCGACGGGATTATTAGCGTGACTAAAGGATTTCGGCTTTTGTTTCTGGAATTTACTAATCCATATGTCTATACTATAATTAGTATTGTTCGTGGTATTTTCACGAGTTTCACCACCAGAGGTTGGATTAGTGTTAGTGCCTTCGGGATGACGAGTTTGTTGAATAACGGCCTCAGCTGTTTGAGCAACCAGGTTTGGAAGCAACCCGGCAACAGCCTGGTTGATAGCGTTAATTACGTTTGGATCAACTGGAGTCTCGTTCGAAGAAGTGTTGTTACGTACAGGGTTAGTACGAGTACTCCTACGTAGCGGACGACGAGGAGGCATATCTATACGAATAAACATAGGAATTAAACCAAATAAGAGATCAAGTTGAATCCTATCATAGATATCTACCCATTCCTCACAGGTTTTTATTACTATCTTCAAGTTTTCTACAGGAAAGAGCCTTTGCTCTGATACCATAGCTGTAACACCCCAGCCCGGAAGGGCTGACGTGTCACAATAACAGTGATATCATAAACAAAAGTCATAATTCCATTTATTTATTTGACAAGGATACAACCAAATAACAACTAAACTTAAGATTTATATACAAGCGGAGACATTCAACTTTATTAACTAACATCTTCAGATTTATTCCTAGGCTTTATTCTTCTCTCTTTTCCCCGCCCAAAGTAACCTGCTGACCTGTATATACAAAAATTTACAGAATGAGCCGAATGCTCAGTACGGAATAATAGGCTCAAATAACAAGTAACGCTTTATAGAAATGTTATCCGAATGGAACTTATTATGAAAATGATACGATGCAAAAAAACATAATTTCATAATCATATCTTACGGATGTACCCATGAGCAAACTTAAAACATGACAATACACAGGTAGCTACTCCTGCATAATTATCACATGAGATGGCGAATTGGCATACCCGTTATCCACCTCCTTATATTTAAATCCTAGGATCGATCCATACGCCTCCTAATAGCCTTATGTACCACACTTGTACTTAAGAGACGCCGTGAACTGATCTCTCCGTCACGGGTGGAGCACATGATGTCGATGCCGCAACAACATGCTCGTGGGACACTCCACGAGAAGCGATACTCAGGGTATCAGAGTACAAATGGTCTTATTTACATAACTTATAAAACTTATTTTCATAACAAAACGGAGCATATATTGGAACATGCGATAATGAGTACAACTAACATAATACTATAGCATGACATGAAAACTTAAATCAAATGATTAGAAAAGAATTTCGAACGGACTGTCAAATGAATCGATAATCAAAGACGTGAGGAGTTTTAAAGATATAGTAATTTAGTGGTTTATAACAATTTGAATATGAAGCAAATAAGGAGTGAGGGTAAGGATCCGTACCTTAATAATTCCAAATTGATGCTACCTTGTGATAATAATTCAGATTTATACGGGCAGAGTTTAGACTACTGATTAGTCTTTTAACCTAATTTAAATAACATGCACACAACTAGGTTAGTAACTTAATACAGCCTTTACGATAACTTACGAGATCAAATTCTCACAACGAACGACAAAGTGCGATACTTAAACTCATCCATCGAATTAACGACGGACGACAAAGTACGATACTTCAACTCATCAATCGAATTAACGACGAACGACAAAGTACGATACTTCAACTCATCCATCAAATTAACGACGGACGACAAAGTACGATACTTCAACTCATCCATCGAATTAACGACGAACGACAAAGTATAACCCTAATGTGGGTAGCACTTAAACATCCATTGGATATATTGATCGATCGGACAATGAATCGTAATAGCGATCGAGTTATTACCCTGTTCTGCAGCACCCCGCTACTCTTAATTTGTGTTTCGTGTGTGTTAATTTAAGTATTCAGATGATAACTCGACGAAATTTTGGAGTTTCTTCGTCGTTCAAGTGCTCAGAAGCAAGTGCCAAGGTCTGCTATTTATAGCTGAATTTTGGGAAGCCCTACGCATCGTAGGCCTAACATCCCCTACGCATCGTATGGGGTTTTAACCTGGCTACGCATCGTAGGCAATAAACCCCTACGGTGCGTATGGGTTGAAAAATAGGGTTATAGACTAGCCACGCGTGGGCCTAGCTCAGCTGACTTGACATAATCAAATTTTTATATTTTGACAACGAAATTTTAAAGATAATCATCAAGTAGGTAATGCCCCCCTGAGTTTTAGGGGCCCTAATCCTGATTCTGAAAATTCTGAAATTTCTAAGGTTTGTACAGAATCACTTGGGTGTCTTAATTAGGGTTTCCTATTAAATAAAATAAATAATAATAATAATAGTTTTAAATTTTTGGGTATTACACTATCATCACCGACGTGCCATAGTCCATTAGTTCACGCCCGTCCTCTGCGGCACGGTGTGAGGTTTGTCAAACCTAAATAGCGCTATCTAACTAATGACCCGCTCGCCATTTGCCCGGCGATTAAGTCGATATAAAAAGGAGGGACTTCGTGATAGAGTTTTGGTCTAGTACGAGTTATCTGTCCATGAGGACGAGGAATTACATTCCTGAACCAATGCTGTCCTACCCAAGGAGGACGAGGAATCCACGTTCCTTAACCCCATTCCCAACCCAGGGAATCCCATGCTTTGTAGAGGGTGTGAACTCACCTTGGTTTGCTCGGCAGATACACAGAAAAGTCAATCAAGTTGTAAGTGGTCAACTACGTCCTAACATAGATACCATTCAAGTCAGGTTCATATCCAAGTAGTGCACGTATGTTCTACACGTATTGTACACAAGTAACAATCATGGCATACATATCTAGCATGGCAGTTCAACAACAGTTCGTAACAGGTTCCACAGTAACGTTCACGTAACAACCAAAGTCCAAAGGTGCGGCCCAACTACTAAGGCCCATGGCAGTGTGCAAGTCCAAACAGCGTGCACATGTATATGGTCTCGAGTCGAGACTGTGCGGTCTCGAGTCGAGACTGTGCGGTCTCTAGTTGTACCCATGAGTTCTCGAGTCGCAATGTGGAGGTCTCGGGTCATGTCTCGAGTCGCAACAAGACTCGTAACCCTGTTCTCGAGTTATGCTGTTTTTGTGTTGATGTTGCATGGTCTCGAGTCGAGACTAGGGGTTCTCGACTCGCAATCTGTGTCGCAATCTACGGTCTCGAGTTGTCATGTGATGATCTCGAGTCGAGACTGAAGGTCTCGGCTGGGACATTTGCTGATTTTCGACATTGTACTTAGCCAATGAGATTTTGATTTCATGCAACAATGTGTACTATCCATTTAAACATGTTTTCTTGTCTAACAATTTACTAAAATGGATCAAACAAGTATTTTTCAAATGTTCAAAGCATGTTCATATCATATTCATGTTGTTCTTCATATCTTCAAGTCATTCATCATGATCATTCAACTCGTTCATCATATTTTAGGGTTTTTACATTAATCTCAATCATAGCATGAACAACAATCAAAACACTTGAACATACTCATCTAATGGTTTCAAATCATCACATAACATCTCAACTCGACTCTACACTAATCCGATTTCCACACACATATAGCCGGTTTAACAAGCATTCGGTTCTTAGCACAAGAGTGTACAATCCGATTAACATGACATTATCTACTACACATATGCAAGCCGGTTTCATGAACATCAACAATTTATGGTTTAAATCACATTTAGACACAAGATATCATTAGCTCAATATGCAATATATACGAAATCAAGACATGTTAGCTGAATAACATCATCATACACATCCGATTCACAAGAACATCATCATTCGTACAACTATTCTAGTTAAACCATGTCATCCATATCATCTAACAACAAACATCATAAAACACTAACCGGTTGATGAGGTGCGTGTGAAGGAGAGTAGGTTTGTTGTCCGAAAGTTTCCGAGTGAAGAACACAAGCAAATCCGAGAACTTGGCTTGCTACTCTTGATCCAACACAAGGGAGGAGAGTGGTGTTGCTAGGGTTTTAGTGAGAGAGTGTGGGAGTGTGTGTGTAGGAGTGTGTGTGTAGTTCCAAAGAATGGCAAGGTTGGCTAGGAGTATAAGTTATATACTAGCTCCTAAGTTGATGCACCCTAATGGGTTTTCGAGTGGGGTGGAGAGGGACATGGCCCAACCGGCCCAACAGTTACACTATTAACTCGAGACCGCATGGTCTCGAGTCGGGTTCTTGTGTCTCGGGTCGCATACATACAAGCATACATATAAACATAACACATAATCACATAAAATGTTCACTTATATCATTACACCAACAAGTTAACTAGTCACATAACGTTCAAGCATGTAACATCGAGATGCAACGAAAGGTTCTAAATTTTGAGTTGTCACATCATCCCCAAGTTGAAAGAAATTTCGTCCCGAAATTTGGTAAGCACTCACTGAGGAAGCTAGTTAAGTTGTATGGTTTTCCCGGTTTTCCTGGGGTATCACATCCACCCCCCGTTGATCTGGAATTTCGTCCCGAAATTCCATAGCTTCGGCCTCAGTAGTAGTTGTACTGTTTGCGAACAGTTGGGGATACTTTTGTTTCATTCGATCTTCGCGTTCCCAGGTGAACTCTGGGCCACGACGTGAGTTCCAACGAACTCGAACGAGAGGTATTCTAGTGCTCTTGAGGACCTTAACATCCCGGTCCGTGATTTCAACTGATTCCTTGACGAATCGTAACTGCTCGTCGATAGTGAGTTCCTTCAGAGGAACTACGTGGGTCTCATCTGACAGACACTTCTTCAGATTTGACACGTGGAAAACGTTGTGAACCGCACCGAGTTCTGCTGGTAAGTTCAGTCTGTAGGCCACCCTGCCTATTTTCTCAATGATTTCGAAAGGTCCAACGTATCGTGGGTTAAGTTTGCCTCGTTTACCAAAACGAACCACACCCTTCTAGGGTGAAACTTTGAGTAGTACCCGCTCCCCAACCTGGAGCTCTAGTGGTTTCCTGCCCTTATCGGCGTAGACTTTCTGACGGTCACGAGCTGCCGCCATGCGTTGTCGTATCTGAGCAATTCGTTCGGTTGTGTCTACCACATGTTCTGGACCAGTGATCTGACTATCTCCCACCTCTGCCCAGCAAAGAGGTGACCGGCATTTACGTCCGTACAATGCCTCAAACGGAGCAACTTTAATGCTGGTGTGGTAGCTGTTATTGTACGAGAATTCCACAAGTGGCAGATGCTTTTCCCAGCTGTTGCCAAAGTCGATTACACATGCACGAAGCATGTCTTCTAAGGTTTGGATAGTGCGCTCAGACTGTCCGTCCGTCTGAGGGTGATACGCTGTGCTCATGTCTAACCGCGAGCCAAAGGATTTGTGCATTGCTTGCCACAGTTCTGAAGTAAAACGTGCATCTCGATCCGAGATGATAGAGGTGGGCACCCCGTGCCTCGAGACAACTTCCTTGAGGTATACCTCTGCAAGAGTGGAGAACTTATCCGTCTCCTTGATAGCCAAGAAGTATGCAGATTTTGTGAGTCGATCCACGATCACCCAAATAGTATCGTTCCCGCGCTGGGATCTAGGCAGGCCAGTGACAAAATCCATGGAAATTTGCTCCCATTTCCATTGAGGTATCTCTGGTTGTTGGAGTAGGCCTGAGGGTTTCTGGTATTCAGACTTGACTCTCGCACAAGTCAAACACTTGCTGACGTAGGTTGCTATGTGGGCCTTCATGCTAGGCCACCAATACGTAGTCTTGATATCATGGTACATCTTATCCGAACCAGGGTGTACCGAGTAGCGAGACTTGTGTGCTTCATCCATCACAAGCTCTCGTAGGTTGCCATAGTGCGGGACCCAAACGTGTCCCGTTACGTAGTAAGCACCGTCTTCCTTCTGTTCTAAGCGTTGCCTCGAACCACGTAGGGCTTCAGCCCTGATGTTTTCTGGTTTCAATGCTTCTATCTGAGCAGCTCGTATTTAGGAAGGGAGACTAGAATATATAGTGAGTTGCAAAGCTCGCACGCGCTTAGGTGCGGTGTCCTTTCGACTGAGGGCGTCGGCCACAACGTTGGCCTTGCCCGGGTGATACCTGATCGAGCATTCGTAGTCATTCAGCAGTTCGACCCATCGTCGTTGTCGCATATTCAGTTCCTTCTGTTTGAAGATGTGCTCGAGGCTCCTGTGGTCGGTGTAGATGGCGTACTTGGTACCATACAAGTAATGCCGCCATAACTTAAGTGCAAAAACAACAGCTCCCAGCTCTAAGTCATGCGTAGTGTAGTTCTTTTCATGAACTTTAAGTTGGAGCGAGGCGTAGGCTATAACCTTATCTCGTTGCATCAATACACAACCAAGACCTTGAATTGATGCGTCGCAGTAAACCACAAAGTCGTCTGTGCCCTCTGGCAATGAAAGGATAGGTGCGCTGCAAAGTCTATCCTTTAGATGCTGAAATGCTAATTCCTGTGCATTTCCCCATCGATAAACAACGCCTTTCTGCGTTAGTGAGGTGAGAGGCTGTGCAATCTTGGAAAAATCCTTAATGAACCTCCTGTAGTATCCTGCCAAACCCAAGAATTGGCGAATTTCCTTTGGTGTACGAGGTGCAGGCCAGTTCTTAATCGAGTCTACCTTGGATGGATCAACGTGAATCCCATCCTTGTTTACCACGTGGCCTAGGAAATGGACTTCTCGAAGCCAGAAGTCGCATTTCGAGAACTTTGCGTAAAGCTGTTCTGTTCGAAGGAGTTCCAGGATAAGCCGTAGATGTTGCTCGTGTTCCTCCTGACTCTTAGAATAGATCAGGATGTCGTCGATGAAGACTATAACGAACTTATCCAGGTAAGGCTTGCACACTCGGTTCATCAAGTCCATGAAAACCGCAGGTGCGTTTGTCAGCCCAAAAGGCATGACCAAAAACTCATAGTGCCCGTATCGAGTTCTGAAGGCTGTTTTGGAGACGTCCTCTTCTCGGACTCTCAGCTGGTGATATCCCGATCTCAAATCGATCTTCAAATAGTAGCTCGACCCTTGCAGCTGGTCGAACAAGTCGTCAATACGCGGTAGAGGATAACGATTCTTCACCGTCACCTTGTTGAGTTCCCGGTAGTTGATGCACATTCTGAAGGTACCGTCCTTCTTCTTCACAAATAGTACTGGAGCTCCCCAGGGTGATGAGCTAGGACGAATGAAACCCTTATCCAAGAGTTCTTGTAGTTGCGTAGAGAGTTCTTCCAACTCTGATGGAGCTAAACGATAAGGTGCACGAGCTATAGGCGCAGCTCCAGGAGCTAGTTCGATCTGAAACTCGACTTGGCGATGAGGCGGAAGACCAGGTAATTCCTCAGGAAATACCTCCGGATAGTCGCGTACAACTGGAAAATCTTCTATCTTCTTCTCTTTCTCCGAGGTGTCAGTTACGAGAGCCAAAATGGCAGTGTGGCCCTTTTGCAAGCACTTCTGGGCCTTAAGGAGAGAGATGACGTTCTCAACGGCACTCCTCTTGTCACCACGAATCATGAGAGGTTCACCACCGGAACCAGGAATACGAACAACCTTCTCGTTGCAAAGAATCTCTGCTCGGTGTTGGGATAACCAATCCATCCCAATGACAACGTCGAAACTACCCAAGACAATAGGAATGAGGTTGATAGAGAAGGTCTGGTTAGCAAGAACAAGTTTACAACCCTCGACTACGTGTGTGGCCTCTAAACTCTTACAGTTTGCTAGCTCTACAGTGTGCTTGTTATCCAAAGGTGTTGGAATACGCTTAAGCATTCGACTAACTTCTAGTGACATGTAGCTAGTATCGGCACCCGAATCAAATAATACTGAAACATAAAAGTCGTCGATAAGGAACTTACCCGCTACAACATTGGGGTCATTCCTTGCTTCACCTTGGCCAATCACGAACGCCCGCCCCCTGGCACCATTGTTGTTGTTCCCATTGTTACCATTCCCCTGATTGTTGTTATTGTTGTTGTTGTTGTTCTTGTTCCTGTTCAGTTTGGGACAATCTCTCTTGAAGTGGCCTTCAGCTCCACACTGAAAGCACCCTTTGTTATCACCCTGCTGCTGCTGGCGCTGGTTCTGTTGAGCTTGTTGATGATTCTGATTGGCGGGGTACAAGCTCCTGCAATCCTTTGCAGCGTGACCTGGCTTGTTGCACCGATGACAGTTACCCCTGGTGCATGGCCCGCTGTGGTGCAGGCTGCAGCGATTGCATTTGGGGTGATTCCCTTTGTACCCACCATGACTTTGACCACCAGATGATTGCTGACTAGGGCTCTTGTAGTCATCAGTCTTTCTCTGCTGAGACTGGGACTGAACAGACGTCGAACCCTTACTTGAAGTCCCATCCCATTTCCGTTTGTTGTCACTAGGGACACCAGAAGTAGTTGCAGCACCAATGCGCTTTGGTAACCTGTTCTGCTCCACCGCCTGATCAGTGAGACGGTGAGCCAATTGCACAACTTGCTGGATGGTGGCGAGGTTTGCTGAAGTCACATGACTTTGGATCTCTGGCACCAAGCCCTTGAGAAATAGTTTGATGCGTTTGATGGGAGGATCTAGCATAGTAGGACACAGAATTGCCAGTTCATTCGATCTCTTCACATAAGCTTCAATCTCTGATCCCGTCATCTTGAGGTTGAAAACTCTACTTCCAGCTTGTGAATGTCATCACGACTGCAGTATTCTTCCTTGATCATTTCCTTAAAGGTTTCCCATGGGGTGGCGTTGGCAGCAACCAACCCCAGCATTTGAACCTGAGCGTTCCACCATGTGAGGGCTAAACCCTCGAGAGTACCGGTAGCATACTTCACCCTGCGCGCCTCAGGGCATTCACACATTTCGAAGACTGACTCGAGCTTCTCAAACCAGTGGAGGAGAGCTACTGCTCCTTCAGTGCCGCTAAAAGTAGTTGGTCGGCAGTCCATGAAAGTTTTAAAAGTGCACACGGGTGGCTGAGCATGCTGACCTCCTGCGTGTGCAGCTGCAAGTGCCGCAGCAACTTGTTCGTTAATCAGAGCCGTCAACTGGGCTTGTGTCATGTTAATGCGTCCAGACATGATCTTCATATCAAGAGGAACGTGAGTGAGAGGGGTTCACGAAAATGCAATGACAGAAGTGAGTAAGTACACACGTGTTCAAGCAACAGTAGCTATACTAACCAAGCATACCATGAGCATTGTACTACGTAACTAACAAGTAGGCAATATATACACAGATCATATCACCTAGAATGTCGAGCCTTGTATGTGGAGTGAAGCGTCGTTGTGGACCATTGAGCACTGTACAGGTTATAGTATGGTTTTAACAAAAACGTTTCTCCTTTATTAAAACCAAGTTCACTATAACCAATGGCTCTGATACCAATCTGTCACACCCCCAAAATCCACCTGAGGAGTATCACCGCTTGGAGGCGTGACTGACCAGGATCCAGCCACCAATCATATAGAACAAGCAAGTAAGTAATTATAAAAGTTCAACCAATACGATTGGCGTCCAAACAAAGCATAGTTTAAGTTGCAAGCGGAAGCATAAAGTTTAAAGCCAAAACATAAGTTTAATTGTTTCAAAGTTTAACATGGCACACAGCTGTCCATGTCCCACAACGACCCTCCTCCATGCAATCTCCAGCTAAGTACCTAAAGACCTGCAAAGCATGTAGTAACGAGTCAACAACAAGTTGAGTGAGTTCACTGTTGGGTGTTCGTTTTAAGTTGTTTCGAAAACAGTTTCCTTTATCTGGCATCCTACCATGGGGGTTACCCCATAGTTGAAAAACGTGACTTGTTTATTCCCGGTTACTTTGGCACTCCGGCCATAGGGGCTATCCCATGTTAGTTATCTGGCATTTCGGCCGTGGGGGCTACCCCGTGTATACACTAGACTCGTTACCATATCGACTACTGACGTTAGTCATGTTTATGTGCCCTTAGCGTCGGTGTCTATCATCACCGACGTGCCATAGTTCATTAGTTCACGCCCGTCCTCTGCGGCACGGTGTGAGGTTTGTCAAACCTAAATAACGCTATCTAACTAATGACCCGCTCGCCATTGGCCCGGCGATTAAGTCGATATAAAAAGGAGGGACTTCGTGATAGAGTTTTGGTCTAGTACGAGTTATCTGTCCATGAGGACGAGGAATTACATTCCTGAACCAATGCTGTCCTACCCAAGGAGGACGAGGAATCCACGTTCCTTAACCCCATTCCCAACCCAGGGAATCCCATGCTTTGTAGAGGGTGTGAACTCACCTTGGTTTGCTCGGCAGATACACAGAAAAGTCAATCAAGTTGTAAGTGGTCAACTACGTCCTAACATAGATACCATTCAAGTCAGGTTCATATCCAAGTAGTGCACGTATGTTCTACACGTATTGTACACAAGTAACAATCATGGCATACATATCTAGCATGGCAGTTCAACAACAGTTCGTAACAGGTTCCACAGTAACGTTCACGTAACAACCAAAGTCCAAAGGTGCGGCCCAACTACTAAGGCCCATGGCAGTGTGCAAGTCCAAACAGCGTGCACATGTATATGGTCTCGAGTCGAGACTGTGCGGTCTCTAGTTGTACCCATGAGTTCTCGAGTCGCAATGTGGAGGTCTCGGGTCATGTCTCGAGTCGCAACAAGACTCGTAACCCTGTTCTCGAGTTATGCTGTTTTTGTGTTGATGTTGCATGGTCTCGAGTCGAGACTAGGGGTTCTCGACTCGCAATCTGTGTCGCAATCTACGGTCTCGAGTTGTCATGTGATGATCTCGAGTCGAGACTAAAGGTCTCGGCTGGGACATTTGCTGATTTCCGACATTGTACTTAGCCAATGAGATTTTGATTTCATGCAACAATGTGTACTATTCATTTAAACATGTTTTCTTGTCTAACAATTTACTAAAATGGATCAAACAAGTATTTTTCAAATGTTCAAAGCATGTTCATATCATATTCATGTTGTTCTTCATATCTTCAAGTCATTCATCATGATCATTCAACTCGTTCATCATATTTTAGGGTTTTTACATTAATCTCAATCATAGCATGAACAACAATCAAAACACTTGAACATACTCATCTAATGGTTTCAAATCATCACATAACATCTCAACTCGACTCTACACTAATCCGATTTCCACACACATGTAGCCGGTTTAACAAGCATTCGGTTCTTAGCACAAGAGTGTACAATCCGATTAACATGACATTATCTACTACACATATGCAAGCCGGTTTCATGAACATCAACAATTTATGGTTTAAATCACATTTAGACACAAGATATCATTAGCTCAATATGCAATATATCCTAAATCAAGACATGTTAGCCGAATAACATCATCATACACATCCGATTCACAAGAACATCATCATTCGTACAACTATTCTAGTTAAACCATGTCATCCATAACATCTAACAACAAACATCATAAAACACTAACCGGTTGATGAGGTGCGTGTGAAGGAGAGTAGGTTTGTTGTCCGAAAGTTTCCGAGTGAAGAACACAAGCAAATCCGAGAACTTGGCTTGCTACTCTTGATCCAACACAAGGGAGGAGAATGGTGTTGCTAGGGTTTTAGTGAGAGAGTGTGGGAGTGTGTGTGTAGGAGTGTGTGTGTAGTTCCAAAGAATGGCAAGGTTGGCTAGGAGTATAAGTTATATACTAGCTCCTAAGTTGATGCACCCTAATGGGTTTTCGAGTGGGGTTGAGAGGGACATGGCCCAACCGGCCCAACAGTTACACTATTAACTCGAGACCGCATGGTCTTGAGTCGGGTTCTTGTGTCTCGGGTCGCATACATACAAGCATACATATAAACATAACACATAATCACATAAAATGTTCACTTATATCATTACACCAACAAGTTAACTAGTCACATAACGTTCAAGCATGTAACATCGAGATACAACGAAAGGTTCTAAATTTCGAGTTGTCACAAGCCATACTTACCTTACTTCCAAATTATGCCTTTCCGTCATTCCTGCTTCGTTTGACCCGCTTCGTTTCCAAGCTTTCACCTAGCTTGTTAATCGTCAAACTATCATTGTAAATTGTAAGATGGTTAGATTAGTCATAATTATTCACGACTATTCCATCTCACTTATTTCATATGTCAAAACTACTATTCGACTTCATGATTAGTTAACTTAGCTTATTAAGGTTAACTACTTTAAATCACAAGGTTTACAACATTAAGTCTAAATCAACACAATATTTAGAACCCTTATCACTTCATATTACGCGTAATCGCCATATCATTCAAATACGCGTTTTCACTCTAATTTCAACACTTTAGTTTTTATTTAGGCATTTTAACAAACACCTAGTGTGCATAATTTTACATATTTACTAACTAGTTCATAACTAGTTATCTTTACCATGGTTAACATCAACACATTCAAACCTCAAAGTCTAGTGTTCATGAATTACATCTAGAACTTATATCATAACCTCAATATTCATCAATCTTACATTCTAATCTGAGTGTTCATCATATTAACAGAAAACCCACTTAGCACATAATAGGGTAATTACCAAATCCCTAGTTTTGACAACAATTCATCAAATTTTCTACTAGGGTTTGTTTCTAAACCAAGATATAATCACAATAACACTCTTAGATTCAACATTCATTCCAGAATTTTGATTATGATTGTTCATCATAATCTCAAAGTATCACCAAATCATAAAATTCAACATACCTTGTAATCACCATGACTAGGTGATCACGAATTTGTAAACATGCAGACGATTTGGGTTTGATTTGAGCTTCAATTTGAGAGATTTGTTGGATTTAGGGTTAGAGCTCCATGGGAGCTTTCTCCTGGCCATCCTACGCACACACACACACACTTTTAGTGTGTGTTGTGTTATTTTTTTTTATTAAAACCATTTTCAAGATATCTCAGTTTGGTCCCTCATATTTGGTTAGTTATTAAGTAGGCCACAATCTAACTATTTCTAACACTACTCCCACTTATTAACTAGGTTAAATATTCCTAGTTAACTTAGTGGGTTCGGGGAATTATGACTCAGTTTATTTTAAGTCCCGTTAATTCAGGCTTCTTATAAACTTTATTTCCTTAAAAGCATTTACTCTCGTTTTATTGAATATTAGGTTTATTTATTTTAAATCCTAATATTTACCGGGTTACCTTTACCGCTAACGGTATTTTACCCGTGTATTAGTATTAACGGGGTTTGATTACCAAACCCGTTTTCGGGGTGTTACACATTTTTATGCTGACGTACCTATTTTCACATGTGTTTTTAGGAGCTGTCGCTTAGGATGATGATCGTGACACTAGGGCGGACCTGTGCCTTAGAGACTTAAAATAAAGATAGAACTAGTTTAATTATGTTCTGAACTCTTTATTTCCTGTTTTGAGACAATGTAACACTCTTGTTTGATAAATAAAATATAACTTTGTATGCCATGGTTGTGAAACAATAATTCTGTTACAACACTCCCCGATGTTTCCGCCACGTCGGTTGTTCCACGTGGTCGGGGTGTGACAATTAGTGCCTAATGACTGTGCTGATTTACAATTTATAACTTAAATTGCGTTCTGATTTCTGCATCATAATTACATGTGCATCACATTTCATGCTGTCACATCATTTTTACATACAAACTTTAGTGATATAAACGATGCACAAAGCACAGCTAGCACAGTTAGCGGATAACTCAGAAAATGTTGACGATGTTCGGTACATAGACAGACAGTGTTTTGAGACCCAGTATGGGCCAAAGACAAGGTACTACACTAGCATGGTGTGTAGGGAAGTATGGACCATAAAACTGCGTCACTAGGTGATAGTTTAAGTGCCAGAAAGTGCCTAAAACTTACCTAAAGTGCAGAATTCTGCAGAAAATTCAGCATTTAAATACATTAATATTATGCAGAAACATGACTAAATGGTCCTGAATACTTTCCTAAGTGTCGGGAATTAAAAGTGTCACAAAAGTTTGCATAACAAACACTAAACGGTATAGTTTAGCACTTTAACGGACCAGTATCTATGTGACACCCCAGGAAAACCATGCAACTTAACTAGCTTCCTCAGTGAGTACGTGCTAAATTCCGGGACGAAATTTCTTTCAACTTGGGGATAATGTGACAACTCGTATTTCAGAACCTATCTTTGTACTAAGTGTAGCATGTTTGAACACTTTGTGATTATGTAAATTTTGATGATTTATGAAATGTTATGTTGATATTGTTTATGTGAATCCTGTGTGGTTATATGAACCTTGATTGATTAATTGAATGTTATGTTGTTATGATTATGTGTTTATGTGTAACGAACGTATGTATATAACTAACCTGAGTTGCACAACAATAACCTGAACGCACAAGCCTTTGGGCTTTGGTTCCTTACCACTCTCGGCCCACATTTTTTGTAATCGAACCGAATGGGCAACCCATTAGGAGGGTTCGGTCACTCCCCTTTATAAGCCGATAGGTTTTGCTTCCCCATTATTTGCTAACACACAACACCACACAAAACCCTAATCTCTCTCTCCCTCTCAAACCCGGCGGCAACAACACCTCTCTCTCTCGAAGCTTTTGATTTGGATCGCCCTCACCCTATCTCTAACCGGTTAGTATTCTTATTATTGTTGTATGTTGAATGATGTTGGGATCTATATGTTATACGTGATGATCTAGGAATGGTATGTATTCTTTATAATGTAATCAATGAGATTTGATGTCTTCGTGTTTTGGCTCACAAGTGTGATATGCTAGATCAATATAGGGTTTGTTAATCGAATGGTGCTAATGATGATTTAGGGTCGAATGCATGATAACCGGCTGTGATGTGTTTCGGATGATTAATATATTGTTATGGGTATGAATGCTAATAATCAAAGAATATGAATCATGTTAATAAGTTTAAGGGTTATGATTATTGTTCATGTGTTATTCATTAGGGTTCATAGAGATTTGATGGTAAAACCTTGTTTTGATAGATTAATGAATGATTAGAAACTGTGGATTGTGTTGATTAATTTAGTGTAAAGAAGGAAACTGTTGAATGATATAACTAAATAGCATGAATTTCGGATATTAGTTAACCAGTCGTACAAGTTTGTCTGGCTCTCTGGCTGTGGGGGCTACCCCATGTATATACTACTAGACTCGTTACCATATCGATCACTGACTTTAGTCATGTTTATGTGCCCTTAGCCTCAATGTCTATCATCATTGACGTGCCCAGATCCATTAGTTCACGCCCGTCCTCTGCGGCACGGTGTGAGGCTTGTCAGACCTAAATAGCGCTATCTAACTAATGACCCGCTCACCATTGGCCTGGCGATTAAGTCGATATAAAAAGGAGGGACTTCGTGATAGAGTTTTGGTCTAGTGAAGTTTAAACTATCCAAGAGGACGAGGAATTATATTCCTTAACCCGTACTGTCCTACCCAAGGAGGACGAGGAATCCATATTCGTTAACCCATTCCCAACCCCTGGGAATCCCATGCTTTGTAGAAAGTGTGAACTCACCTTAGGTTAGCTCGGCAGATAAACGAAAGGTCAATCGAGCTGCTAGGGTCAACCACGTGCTAACATGGTTACCATACAAGTCAGGTTTTGGTTCAAATAGTGCACATAAGTCTCACGTAAGCTAACAGGTTACGGACACGTATAGATCATGGCAAACACGTATTATCACGTTTAACAGTCATAACCACATAATACCCAACTTGTGCGATCAAAAGATTATGCTCGCACAAGTTCAACAACCTTGTGCGAGTCACCCGTTGAAGCCCAATAGTACCCGGCCCAAAAACATGCAATCCAATAAATACGGCCCACTATTAAACGAATAAACACCTTGTGCGATCCAATTCATCTTGTACGATTACAATATGTCTTGTGCGATTGAGATTTTGGGCTTTGAGGCCCAACAGAAATAAAAATGTTCAACGAATGTGTGTGGCCCAAGCCTTGTGCGATCGGCACTGTCTTGTGCGATCCACAAGTCTTGTGCGATCATGCATATCCTGCTTGTACACTGTGTTATAAGTAATTGTACCAATTCTTGTGCGACATGCCCTTGTGCGATTCAAGGACTTGTGCGATCAGAACTTGTGCGATCAGATCAGGTCTTGTGTAACCTGATCTTGTGCGACCGACAAACTTGTGCGACTGGTTAACTAATATCCGAAATTCATGCTATTTAGTTATATCATTCAACAGTTTCCTTCTTTACACAAAATTAATCAACACAATCCACAGTTTCTAATCATTCATTAATCGATCAAAACAAGGTTTTACCATCAAATCTCTATGAACCCTAATGAATAACACATGAACAATAATCATAACCCTTAAACTTATTAACATGATTCATATTCTTTGATTATTAGCATTCATACCCATAACAATATATTAATCATCCGAAACACATCACAGCCGGTTATCATGCATTCGACCCTAAATCATCATTAGCACCATTCGATTAACAAACCCTATATTGATCTAGCATATCACACTTGTGAGCCAAAACACGAAGACATCAAATCTCATTGATTACCTTATAAAGAATACATACCATTCCTAGATCATCACGTTTAACATATAGATCCCAACATCATTCAACATACAACAATAATAAGAATACTAACCGGTTAGAGATAGGGTGAGGGCGATCCAAATCAAAAGCTTCGAGAGAGAGAGAGGTGTTGTTGCCGTCGGGTTTGAGAGGGAGAGAGAGATTAGGGTTTTGTGTGGTGTTGTGTGTTAGCAAATAATGGGGAAGCAAAACCTCACAAAGGTTTTGTATCGGCTTATATAGGGGAGTGACCGAACCCTCCTAATGGGTTGCCCATTCGGTTCGATTACAAAAGAATGTGGGCCGAGAGTGGTAAGGAACCAAAGCCCAAAGGCTTGTGCGTTCAGGTTATTGTTGTGCGACTCGGGTTAGTTATATACATACGTTCGTTACACATAAACACATAATCATAACAACATAACATTCAGTTAATCAATCAAGGTTCATATAACCACACATGATTCACATAAACAATATCAACATAACATTTCATAAATCATCAAAATTTACATAATCACAAAGTGTTCAAACATGCTACACTTAGTACAAAGATAGGTTCTGAAATACGAGTTGTCACAATCTAACCGAACAATCGGACACTACCCGAAACACCAAAATTATACTAGAAACATTGTTTTATTATTTCTGAGCTAGTTATGGGCCCCGAACACCCTAACACACTAAATAATATAACATACACTTATACACTAACCATTACACCTTGGATTTCAACTAGTAACCTAACTTACCATTGGAAATAAACTAAATACCCCCCCCCACATGGTGGACGGTCATATATGGCCCCACCTTTGATCCACCAAGATTTTGCACAATCTTCCCATGATCTTCTTTAGATCCTAGCTTGATTTTGTAGACAAAATATATAGAAGTATGGTTATAAGTATGACATGATATTCAAGAGATCTTCATCTTTCACACTTCAACTCATCACTCATCTCTCTCCTCCTCTCCTTCTTGCTCTCGGCCGCACATCACCCACCATACACCACCCTTCATTCCAATTTTCTCATCCATTCTAAGGCCACCCAAAGATGTTAGAAGGTGATTAAGGAAGCTTGAAGCTTGTGGAACTTGAAGGATCTCTATTGCTTGCTTTTATCCGCCATTTTCATCATCTTCTTCATCAAGTGTTCTTCCCTAGCTTAGAGCTAGTAGTAAGACTCTCACAACCCCTTGATGCTTCTAATTTTGATTTGTTAAAAGATATGTTATGTTACAAATCACAAGAACCCTAAAAGACATGAACTTGAATCATGAACATGAAGCTTACATATGATGAAATCTTGATGAAATAATGTTGTTTAGTGTATGTATGATACTTGTTGTTGTTTACTTGAGATTGTGATGTTGATCATCATAAGGAGCTTGCTAGATTGTGATTAAACACATGATCTAGCAAGTTAGAGGATGATTATGTGTTAACACAAGAAGATCATCCTCATATATTTGCATGAACTTGAAAATAAGATGATTTCTTGAAAAATATTAAATAAAGTAAGCTAGTAATCTTGTGGATCTAAGAATAATGGATGGTTTTCCAAAAGAATCAAGTTCAAAATATGATTTTTAGAAGATCTTGGTTCTTACTTAAACGAACACTATTTTTAGTGGTAAAAACAAGTGTATGAACACTCATGAAACAAGAAGATCTCATAAAGAAGCGTTTTTGTAAAATATGTTTACAAGTTGTAAACACCTAAATTCTTTAAGAATGAGATTTTTAAAGAAATAAACACACTTTAAAGGATAACTAGACCTACTAAATACACCACCAAGTTACTACAAGTTTTTGTGAATGACCAAGTTCATATTGTTATGTATATTGCATGATTTTGGCACTTGGTAAGTGTAGGTTGATTGTTGGTGATGGTTTTAAAAGAAAATGATATGCTTTGATAGCATGGACACCTCCATTTTTAGGGGAAACTATGGCAAAATTTTCTAAAAATGTAAACACTTAGAAAAATATTTTCTAAACAAATATTTACAAGTGTGTTTAACTATGGTTTTCAATATAAACTTTGCCATAGACTTTGTAACAAAATACAAGTATTGGAGGTTGGGTTTATAAATAAAAATGGGTGAATATATATTTAAAGTATATATAAATATTAAGACACTTGTGTGATTTTTTGTATACTCGGTGAAATAGTTATATTATTTTAGGGTAAAATAATATAACTTAACAAAGTACCATGAAATTTACTATCCAAAATAATACCAAAAATGACAAGGAATAAACATATAAGTTACACACATAATATCGTGAAACCGGACACAAGAACGTAACTTATAAAATATTCCGGAAAATACCGTTACATATATATTTTTGGTAAATATCATTTTGGGTACAAGAAACGAAAATATGATTTTTGTAAATATTACAAAGTTGTATCATACTTTTGGACAAGGAGAATTATATTATTTTTGGAAATAAAAATATATTTTCCTAGTATATTTAGAAGATATATGATTTTTGGGAAAAATATATATTTTCTGGACAATACATTATTTTTGGGATAAAATGAGTTTACAAATATATTTTCTAAAGTGAGACTTGGAAATATATTATTTCGGAAATTTCAAATACAAGAATACGAATACACATGTATGAGATACCCCCATCCTTGAGAAGGAAATACGAATATAAATACTTGAGAAGTATCGTTACAAAATATTGTTTAACAATTATTCCAAAAATTCAATAAATGTAATTTAAGTTAAAATATTTATTATTTTAAGGAATCATTATATAGCGTGGAATAATGATGAAGACACTTGGAAACGTAACTCAAAGGCACTAATTAATACTAAGTCAAGGCACGACCGCTCGTCTAATAAGACCATAGTACATTGTAGGTAGTCGTGTACACCAGAGGACACTTTGAGTTACAGGCGGATTCAAGGAACGCAAAACAGTGAGTTCATGTCCCCCTTTTCTTTTAACTGTTTTCAGTTTTATACTTCGGGGGTGAAATACATGTTACAAAGGATTACTTACAATATAATTGGTATGGTTAGCCTAGGAAAGAACCATAGATCATGTGAATGGGTAGGCGTATACTTGAGGCTATCAATCCTCTTGTAGGACCGAGGGGCATGAGTGATAGATCTATTTGGGTGTAGCGAGCCCCATCCATGAGTCCGCCGAATGGGCCATGAGGTGACTATGTCTTACAGCCGGAAGCCCGGTACAAAGTCTGCTAGGTTTGAGTCTTCCTGCACCATGTCACGTATATTAATGTATTAGCTACACATTAATTGATCTGTTTCCTTGTTGCTTTCATACTGGGACTTACAAACTTACATACATACTTACAATGATTTCAAAGGTTTATACATACACTCAAATGAACACATGAACTCGCTCAACTTTTGTTGATGTTTTCAAACTACATGTATTTCAGGGAATTTGTAAGTGGATCTGGCGGGCGTTGGAAGTTTTTATGCTGCGTTAGAAATAAAGATGTCATCCATGGTCTTTGGGTTTGGTCAGTGTGTCTTATTCCTGGACGAGACACGGTGTTATTCAATATCTTTGACGAGTCCTTAATGAACTCATGCACAAATTGTACGGTTTGTAAAACTTGAATTTGAAGTCTACGTTTTAAAACAATGTTGTTATGTTTTGAACTTATTTAATGGATGACAAACCTATGGTTTTATCATATAGTTGATGTATGATTGAATGCAATGATATTAAGAAAGTCACACCATAATCACGCTTCCGCAAAAGTCAGGGTGTGACAAAGGGTAGCTTCTATCGATGGCATTCTCTCCCTGCGACTGTTTCTTGAGTGAGCTGAAGATGTTCCACTGTTTTGGCTAGACATTCTAAGAAAACAAGTCGAAAAGTTCAAAATAATGAAACTATAACTCTGGCCATGGCCCCTTGGTCACCATTCTACAGATTTTTGAACCCAGGAATCTCATTGTTTTAAATTAGTTTTCTTGACTTTGAAACATTTCTGAGCATAAATAACTTAAAACAGTGTTGTAAAACTTATTTTTTATAAGATTCCTTGGTTAAGAACCTTGCAAATATCACAATAAAGCTTGAAGCCATGGAAGTTTCAATCTTTAATGGAGGTTGAGGAGTTTTGGAGAAGAAGGTAAGAGACAAAAGTGGCAAAGACAAGATGGTTGTTGAGAAACCTTCTTTGGAATATACCTTTTAAGGCATGTGTGAAGATCCCAGCAAATCTTGGTCTTTGGAATGGGTCCAAATGTGCAGGAATCATGCCGACTTTATAGAAAACGACAGCATGCTGACCATGGCCTCGTGGTTAGACAAGACTCTAACACATTTTTTCTGTATTCTGAACATGGGGCATGTTGGCCTGGACACGACCCAGTGGTCAATTTTAAGGTGGGCACGGGGCGTGTTGATCTGGACACGGCCGCGTGGCTAGAGTGTTTTATGAAGTTTCGTCTTATTTTAAGGATTTTATTCGGATCGGGCGGTTCCTTACTGGAGGGAACAACACCGAAGTGCCTAAGGTACCTTAATTGCTCTTGATTTAAACAAGAACGCAAGAGGTTATCGGAAAGGGTGAAACCTAAACTAAATACCGGTGGGCGAAACCGACCTTTATTCCCATTATCCGGGTTCTCGTTAAAGAAGGTATATGTCGAATCACTCAGGTCTATGAGCGCATCGGTGGGGACCGATGGAGAGTCCTTTACGGCATAATCGACACAGGGACGACTATCGCTCATGTTTTCACAAGAGTTTGAGGTGCTTTCGGTATCGTCGATGTTGGTAGAATCTGAATGTGACCCCAATAATTCTCCTTGATTATTATCTTGCGATGAATAACTTGTTTTCATTTCAAGCTCTAATTCTTTTAATTTTAGGAGAATTATTTCTTCGAGCTGACATAATTCTTCAGAAGTTATGTCATCTGAAAGAGATGGTTGAGGGCATTCGGGCGAGAGATAGTGATTATTTTTACTTTCGGCCATCTTAAGGTTACAGGAAAACGATGGGTCTAAATAGTGGGGAGTGAAATTTAGAAAGTAACATTCAAAATCTTTATGGAATCCACCACATATTTGACGCCAAAAACTTGGTGTGTGCGAAGCGTGATATAATTTTATTAATATTTTGAGCCCATTTTACGCATTAATCAAGTTTTAAATTTATAAAACACGATATTCTGCTAACACTAAACACACACTTGGGCAAGTGCACTCATCGTGAGCGTAGTATAGCATTGGTAAGATACCGAGGTCGTCCAAGGACACACGAGCTTTTAGTACCGGTTTATCCTCAACGTCTAATCAATCTAAATTTTTTGAGAAAAGATTTGAAACATGAAAGATTAAAACTAAAAATGAAAAGATAAATAAAATAAAAACAGATAGACAAGGTGAATCACTTGGATCCAACTCGCCTTCAATGTACCCTTTGATGATATTCGCACTTTCGGACTTTTTAAGAGATTATCTTAGTTATAGTAGTAGGCCCCTCTTTTGAAGGTGACGTTACCCTCAACCCAGTGGTTTGAGTCAGCAGGGATACAATCCCAAAGGGTTAGAATATTGAAAGATAATTAATTAAGTTATTAATGCGAAAAGTGGTAGGCCCCTCTTTTGAAGGTGACGTTACACTCGGCTAAGTGGTTTGAGTCAGCAAGGATACAATCCCAAGAAGCCGGTTTAATGTATTAATAGTAGTTTACATATGAGGGGTTCAAGCTATTCGCACCCCGCCATCCAATACCAGTGGGTATTGAAGGAGGTCCTAGTAAGTTTGAACCAGGTTTTTGCAGGATCTATACACTGAACAAGGCAAGAACCTTACCAAACCATTCCCCTAACCCCCGACCAGGTAGTCAACATGCTTTTATATAGACCGTAAAAACATGAATGATGCAATCTTTTACTTTATATAGACAGTAAAGTAACGCCAAGATACCACGGAAAAATGATAGGAAGAATTCACCTTCAACATAAGAAACTAGTTATTAAATCATTAATACAAAACCAAATAAAAAGTGCCGAAAGATTAAAAATCAAAAGTAACACAATAAAGACTTGTATTCACCAAGTGATGTAAGAGGCTTAACCAAACATGGCCTTTGATTGGCAAGAACACTTACAATCAATCTTGGATCCCGAGACTACTACACACTCTAAAGATGGATGATGGATGTTGGTGGTGGGTGTTGGTGTTGTAGTGGTGGTGGTGCCACTCCAAAGTGGGAGAGTAGTGGTTTGCCAAGGGATGCCTTTGAAGTGAGCCAAGCACCCCTATTTATAGCCTGCACAGTACTGTGGCCACAACCCTATGTCCAGCGGGCACGCCCCCGTGGCCAGCCTTTTTTCTTCCTTCATTAAATGCAAGTGTCAGCAGAGGGTCCCAAACGGCCCCGTGTCCAGTGGGCACGGCCCCGTGGTCAGCATCGTATCTGTACTATCAAGGTTTTGCAAGATTCTGCATATCTTTGCGTTGACCACGCCCCGTGCTGAGCTGGGCACGCCCCCGTGGTGGGCGTAGAAGCTTCTACAGGTTTGTCTTTTCTACAGGACCCTGACCACGCCCCCGTGTTCGGCTGGGCACGGCCCCGTGGTCAGTCTTCTGTTGTCTTATTTTTGCTTTGGGGATGCTGTCGAGGGGTCGGGCATGTCATGTTTATTCCTTTTCTTTGTATTTATGTTGGTTTTGGCTGTATATTTGTTCCTTTTGTTCGTTTAAGCTCATTTGGTCTTGTAAATTCTAAAGGAAGACAAAAACACATTTTTCCAACATTAGTACTTAAAAAGGGTTAGTTTTATGCCTCATTTGATGTAATTTATATGTTACATTTTGCACACATCATTATGCATGCTCACGTAGGAATGGACAAGGCCTTAGTGACATAAAACAAGATAGACAATATGTTGATCTCGTTTTTTTACTTTAAGACGATTTTAAGCACTTAATGATTCAATAAAACATAACCTCAATATCCATGTGTTCTGAAACAATGATTCTGTTATGACACTCCCAGACATTTCCGCTGCGGTTTTGTTGTTTTAACGCGGTCGGGGTGTGACAGAAGAGTTGGTATCAGAGCTCATGGTTATAGGGAATTAGGTTATTAGTAATGCTTTGACCTAGACTATTACCTTTCTAGGTCCCTAACACAAGTTATCTTGTGTTTAGATCTTAAAACAATACTGTCACCTATCTTTAGGTGGCTACCACAACAAGAACACAAATTACAAAGCTGTTTTAAAAATCAATCATCTATTCTTAGATGATTTTCTTTAGGCATTAAGCCTTCAAAGTTTTCAAAATCTCATCAAAGTTTGGGTTTTATAATGTGAACACGTGCAATCTGGAAGGGTGGGTGCCTGTACCTCGAGCTTTTTATCTAAGGCTAGAGGGTTCGTACAAATCCGCAGTATCGGACCAGTCACTCTTACCTGGGAACTCTTGGGGTGAGTGTCCACTTATAGGCTAAAGCATGTCTTCGCGATACATTATTATGACCCATTTACTTTGATTAGTCATTGTGTGTCGTTTGTTTGTTTGAAGTAACAAATGAATGACCACCTTCCTTATGTTTCGTCGATATTTTCAATACCTCTTTTGTTATCCAAATGTCAATCTCACTCGTTTCTCATGTTTCCTTATTCTTTTTAGAAAATTCCTCCTAAACGCGATCAAAATCAGGATGCTGCACTCGCAGCCCTAGTCGCTCAGCAGATTGCTGCTGTGATTCCGAACCTTATTACTCAGATCAACCAAGCAAATAACAACAATAACAATGCTCAGTGTAGCTACAAAACGTTCAATTCGATAAGCCACTGAAATTTTATGGGTCTCAAGGAGCTACTGCGCTCCTACAATGGTTCGAGAGTCTGGAAAGCACATTTCGACATGTTCAATGTTCGAATGAGCAAAAAGTTGAGTTCGCATCTAGTGTTTTCGAGAAACGTGCATTAACATGGTGGAATGGTGTGATGAGAGATAGGGGTGCCGATGTGGCGATGGCACAGACTTGGGAAGAGCTTCGGGCTCTCATGATGAAAGAGTTCTGCCCCCGACATGAACTAAGGGCATTAGAAAGGGAATTTGATGATCTTAAACAAGATGGGGGAGAACACCATGCTTACACGGATCGTTATGAGGAGTTAAGTTTGCTCTGTCCTACTATGGTTACCCTGTTGGATAAGGCGATTGAGAGGTATATCAATGGTTTGGCTGACCCCGTGCAAGACATTGTCATTGGTAGTAACCCTACCACTGTTCGTCAAGCCATCGAGTTGGCTGCAACCCTGACTGAGTCTCAGGTCAGGAAGGGTAAACTGTTTCGTAAGGGTGATAAGAAACAGTCAGCCACTCAAGACAAAGGGAAAGACAAGAAGAAAGCTGAGTCGTCGAAGAGGTCGAGGAAGCGTAAGGCTTCCCAAAATTTTGTTGTTACCGCACAACCCAACCAGAACACACAGAACCAACCGGCACAGCCTCCTGCAAAGAAGCCATATGCTGGTATTACACCATACTGTAATCGGTGCAATGGTCACCATTCGACTCAGTTAGTGTGTCGACAGTGTACATCTCGTGGTAGACTCGTCCACACGGCCAATATTTGTCGATCTGTTCCAAATCAGGCTGCACAGAACCCAGCACAAGCTCAGGGAAATGCTGCTAGGCCTCCATTCCCACCTAGTTCATGTTTTAACTATGGAGAAATGGGTCACTTCAGGAACAACTGTCCGAAACCCGCAAATGCGAATGCTAATCCTGCTTGTGGATGAGCAGATAACCTGAACGCTAAGGAGGCCCATGCTGATAACGAAGTCGTTAACGGTACGTTCCTTGTTAACCATCATCCTGTATCTGTTCTTTCCGATTCTGGTGCTGATAGAAGCTTTGTATCGTTAGCCTTTGAGCCTTTACTTGCGATACCTAGAACTAAACTAGGAAAGCCCTTATCTGTCAAGATTGCTACTGGTGAACCGCTTGTACTCGATTCTGTCGATAACCATCTTTTTCCGATTGACCTCACACCGATGCAACTTGGAAGTTTCGATATTATAATAGGTATGGGTTGGTTAACCAAACATCATGCTGAGGTGGTTTGTTTCGACAAGATAGTTCGTATACCTCTTTCATCCGGTGAAGTCCTAGAGGTTTGTGGCGATAAACCTTCGAATGGTTTGAAACTCATGTCATGTACTAAAGCCCAAAAATACCTACGAAAAGGTTATGTGGCCTTTCTGGCACATGTCGTAGAGGAGAAAGGCAAGAGCAAGTGTATTCAAGATATCCTGATTGTTCGAGATTATCCAGAGGTGTTTCCTGATGAACTGCCTGGTTTACCTCCAGTTCGTCAAGCTGAGTTTCATATTGATCTTGTACCTAATGCCAACCCGATTGCTAAAGCACCTTACCGCTTTGCACCATCTGAGATGAAGGTGTTGTTGAAACAGCTTCAAGAGTTATCTGACAAAGGATTCACCCGTCCGAGTTATTCACCATGGGGCGCTCCTGTCCTATTTGTGAAAAAGAAAGATGGATCTTTCCATATGTGTATCGATTATCGTGAGCTTAATAAACTCACAATCAAGAATTGATATCCCCTACCACAAATTGATGATCTCTTTGATCAGCTGCAAGGTGCTACATGTTTTTCAAAGATCGATCTGCGTTCTGGGTATCATCAGCTTCGTGTACTCGAAGAAGATATTCCCAAAACTGCTTTCTGCACGAGATATGGTCACTACGAGTTCACTGTCATGCCTTTTGGTTTGACGAATGCTCCAGCTGTCTTTATTGACTTAATGAATAGGGTTTGTAAACCTTATTTAGACAGGTTCATCATTGTTTTCATTTACGATATTCTTATTTATTCGAAATCACGAGCAACACCTTCGTCTGACAATGGAACTCCTAAAGAAGGAACAACTCTTCGCCAAGTTCTCCAAGTGTGAATTTTGGCTTAAGGAAGTTCAATTTTTGGGTCATATTGTCAACGAGCAGGGTATTCATGTGGATCCTTCCAAAATCGCGGTGATTAAGAATTGGAACACACCTACTACACCCACAAAAGTTCGCTCTTTTCTTGGTCTTGCTGGATACTATCGTCGATTTATCACGAACTTCTCCAAGATTGCGGTTCCTCTCACTTCTTTGACTCAGAAGAATAAGCCTTTTGAGTGGGGACCCAAACAAGAGGAAGTTTTCCAAACACTGAAACAAAAACTCTGTGAAGCTCATGTCTTATCTTTATTTGATGGCAATGATGATTTCGTTATCTATTGTGACGCATCGAATCTAGGCCTTGGTTGCATTCTCATGCAACGAGGTAAAGTCATAGCCTATGCGTCAAGACAATTGAAAATCTACGAGAAAAACTACACGACTCATGATCTTGAGTTAGGTGTTGTGGTTTTTGCTCTCAAAATCTGGAGACACTATCTCTATGGCACGAAATGTGTGGTTTTCACATACCACAAAAGTCTCCAACACATTTTCAATCAAAAGAGCTAAACACGAGACAACGACACTGGGTTGAACTCTTGAACGATTACGATTGTGAGATTCGCTACCATCCTGGTAAGGAGAATGTCGTAGCCGATGCACTTAGTCGAAAGGAATGTGTCAAGCTTCATTGTGTACAAATTCAATCTGATATACAATCACGTATCCTTCAAGCTCAACGTACTTGTGTCACACAAGACTTGATAGGTAAGGAATTACCACATCAACTAGATCTTAAACTCGAAATGAAAGACAATGGGTTACTTTATTTCAAGAACCGATTATGGATTCCAAAACAAGACAATCTTTGCACTTTAGTGATGGAAGAATCTCATAAGTCTCGTTATTCTATCCATCATGGTGCTGTACAAGGATCTTTGTACTCAGTATTGGTGGCCTGGTATGAAGAAGGATGTTGCCTTGTATGTGTCTAAATGCCTAACTTGTCTCAAATTCAAGGCTGAACATCAACGTCCATCCGGTTTGCTTGTACAACCAGAGATACCGGTATGGAAGTGGGAGAACATTGCAATGGATCTCGTCACTAAGTTACCGCGCACATCTAGAGGTCATGATGCCATTTGGGTAGTCATTGAATGTCTTACAAAGTCAGCTCACTTTTTGCTGATTCGCGAGGATCTATCTGCTGATAAACTCGCCAATATTTATGTTGATGAGATTATATCTCGGCATGGTGTTCCTTTGAACATCGTATCTGACCGTGATGCTCGATTCTCATCTCACTTTTAGAAGACCATGCAATCTGTTATGGGAACCCAACTAAAATGAGCACTGCTTATCATCCCCAAACGGATGGACAATCTGAGAGGACTGTATAACCATTGGAGGATATGCTAAGAGCATGTGTGATAGACTTTGGTGGTAATTGGGATTCACATCTACCGTTGATCGAGTTCTCTTACAACAATAGTTATCATGCTAGCATCAATATGGCACCTTTTGAAGCTTTATATGGTCAAAAATGTCGTTTACCTGTTTGTTGGAATGAGGTTGGTGAAGCTCAGCTTACTGGACCTGAACTCATTCTGGAAACAACAGACAAAGTCAAGAAAATTCACGATAATCTTCTAACAGCTAGAAGCAATCAAAAGAGTTATGCGGATATGCGACGCAAGCCCTTGTAATTTCAAGTCGGAGACCATGTCCTACTCAAGGTATCCCCTTGGAAGGGAGTGGTGATATTTGGAAAGAAAGGAAAACTTGCACCACGATACGTTGGACCATTTAAGATTTATGAAAGAATCGGAAAGGTTGCCTATCGACTTGAGCTACCTCCTGAACTTGGGAATATTCACCCAACATTCCACGTGTCCAATTTAAGAAAGTGTTTAGCCGATACTGATCTTCACATTCCCCTCGATGAAATCCAAGTTGATAACACAATGCACTTTGTCAAGAAACCAGTGGAGATAATGGACCGCGAAGTCAAGAGACTAAAGAACAAACGAATACCAATAGTCAAGATTCACTGGGAGTCCAAACGTGGCCCAGAGTTTACTTGGGAATGTGAGGACCAAATGAAGGCGAAATATCCACATTTGTTTTCACAAGTTTCCTCTAGTTAAAATTTCGGGATGAAATTTCCTAAAGTAGGGGAGACTGTGACATTTGTGCTCTGTAAACACTGTACGATGTAGAAAAATTTCAAATATCAATGAAACAATGTGTTTTGGTCTCAGTATTTGTTTACTTGTGTATGACAATTTCACGTTTCAATTCTAGTTCGATTTCAAGTTCTTAATCACTTTCTGGAAAGTTGTACGCAAACTGTTACGTAAACGTGATCAGTTTAATGCAACATACACCCCGTAACAGTGACATAAGCTTAACATACCTTAAATAACCTTTACATAACTTAGAAATAAGTTTTGAAGAGTTTGGTATGGCAAAAACAAGTTTATTCGATCACAGGGACTATTTGCTCTGAATTGAGGCCACCACACTTGTTGGAGGCCTCATACCTGAGCATTCTTAGTCTTATTTTCCAGCCTAGAGCACTTGTAAGTGTTCTTTCATGTCTTGTTTATTTATTTCAAGCTAAAAAGTCAAACAATGTTTGACTTTCAGCTTTGACCATGAATTGGTCAAGACAAAGTTCGTTCGAACTTTGCAACGTGGGCGTAAACACGATGGTCATATTCCCTTGCGACTATAACAAATCAGTTTTTTAACTTAGTTAAACATGTTTTAACATGTTTAACTCGTTACTTTTAGTTTAGTGCTTGTTTAGGGTCGTAAGTCAAGCGGTCTCGACAACCGCTTAGACTTTGGAACCCGACCCGTTTGGTCGATCATTAGGATCCGACCAAACATATTTTGTGACCATAGTTGTATAGGCAGTAACCTTCCGAGGTTATACCTTATGGTCACTTCGTTTACTTAGTTGTATGATAGGAAGTTTATATGCCTTAGGAAAAAGACCAAAATGCCCTTTTTGCGCACAATTTCAATTTAAGCATATGTAACCCAAATTTTGACACTTAAACTGATTATGCAATATTGTTAAACATGTTTAGGCATATAAGACTTATCATAGGACTAGTTAGACCATCCGAACGCGCGTTTGCGCAAATGACGCATTAAAGTAGCGTAAACTACCTTAACGGGTCATAACGGGTCAAAAGCACTTATGATTGTTATCAAATCAGAATGTAGGCTTGTTTAAACCATATCATATGAGTTCCAACACTCATTTGGTTTACAAGACCTCATTCTACCCGATCTCCCGATTTAGGTTTCGATTTATTAACATAGTGATCCGATACTAGGTGCCACTTGATTCCTTGATTGCCCGAGCTTTGTTAGTTCACCTAATCGAGGATACTTTGCAATCTCAAGTGAGTACATAGTTCCCCTATTTTATGCTTTCAATTGTTTTGGGGTGATTCATATATGCTAAAACGATTTCAAGTTTTCAAAAACAAGTACTATGGTTTATATTAAACTCAACGATTTCAATAATGTGAACGAACTTGTTGGTGCGTTGATACATAACACGAATTACATTCATTAGCTTTGGTCAAGCAGTAGTATGTTATGCTACCATAGGATCTGACAAATCCCGTTATCGGACTATCACCATGGTTATGGGGGGTAATGTGTGTAACGACAGAAACTGTTATTTTAACAAACCCTTTGGTGGTTTGATAGTCGATTAAAGATACCCTTTAATGGTATAGACGAGTCACACAGGTTTGAATGTGTTCAACTAGAACGACCAAAAGTTAGTTTTCACAATTAAAACATGGATGATTGAACGAATGGTTTTATGACACGAACGATTGAACGATGGTTTATAACACGAATGCTTGAACGATGGTTTATAACACAAACGATTGAATGATGGTTTATAACACGAACGATTGATCAATGGTTTATAACACGAACGATTGAACGATGATTTATAACACGAATGAATTGAACGATTTTGGACGAATGATTTCAAATGATGTCACGCAACGATGTTTACTAATGATATAAACCATACAAGTTTTCATACAAGGAAGATTTACAATTTGAATTATAAAGGCAAATGTTTTAGGTCAAGATTCATGGGAACGAGGTTTTCAAAAACATGTAACCAACTTGTTTTAGTTGGTTAATCATATTGCAATACCAAACACTTTCCAATACAAGGTTTTCAATTATCGACTCTAGTAGTCGTACGAGGTATTGCAATATGTATATGAGCCATGAATTTGACACACTCACAAAACCTATATACTCGCCGGCATTTTTATGCTGACTTTATTTTCACATATTTTTCAGGTGCTGTTGTTTGATGATGATTATGCATGCTCACGTAGGAATGGACAAGGCCTTAGTGACATAAAACAAGAAAGACAATATGTTGATCTCGTTTGTTTTACTTTAAGACAATGTTAAACACTTAATAATTCAATTAAACAAAACCTCAATATCCATGTGTTGTGAAACAATGATTCTGTTACGACACTCCCCGACGTTTCCGCCGCGGTTTTGTTGTTTTAACGCGGTCGGGGTGTGACACGCCATAACCGTATACAAAAAAAATATTCCTCCATTGTCTCCGTCAACTGCTTGAATAATTTCTTGAAATACTGCATGCCGTCCATCAGTTAAAATATTCAACTAACCTGCATAAACATTTTCTAGATTCGTTCTATCATATGCAAGCTCCTCGTTAATCAAACGGCATCGAAAGTTATCCTAAGACGCAGTATCTGGGTATGGCATTGTTACAAATCTTCGAAGTGATGAATTATTTCTGGTTAAATACTTCTCTATTACATAACACATAGTTCTTAAGTTGCTGATCTGGAATTGACAAAGCTGTGCAAGATGAAAAAAATAGATAAATTTAATAATACAATTTTAGTAATTGGAACATAAATAAAAACTAATTAATTTATAATCTTACCTGCAACTCGATGATATTTTGAAAATCTGTAAACAAAATCGTCTGTCATATATTTCCATGTGCTTTCCCAGACTATTTCAGGTCTAGATAAAGTGCTTGATAGTAGCATGGTGGCAAATAGATTACGAATATAAGAAGCGCTACCTAATATATTTGCTTCTTTTATGGCCTCGACGTACTCTGAGTCATCATCCAAAAGACCAAGCGCATAGCAATCATCTCTAAAAGTATCGTACACTCGACCATTAACTTTTGGCATAACCACAACATAAGAAATGACAAATTTTGCCAGCCTCTTTTCTCCTATTCCCTTTCTCTGCATCCCATAACTTTGCATTACAAACTTCACAAGTAACACACTGGTCACCATGATCCAAATAATTTGTTGAAATATACAAAAAACGTAAATGTACAACGTTTTTTTGGCTAATACGATATAAGTATTTATAACTTTATCGATATAGATTAAGTAGCAATTAATTATAAATTAACATTACCTGTAGAAACGCCTTTTAAAGCATCTCGCTCTACGCTTTCCTCTGTGGTCAAGTCGATCATTGGTATAGGAGATGTAATACATGGTTTGCGTACTAACTTACGTTTGCCGGATGATAGCCTTGGCAAAGAAGAATTCATAGGTAAATTAGATGTGCTGGTGGTTGCTGTGATGTCAGATGAAACTGAATTTTGAAAACCATTTGCTCGATTTGTAACAAGTCAATGCACATTTCTCCCCCCGGATCTGGAGTTGTATAATCCATCTCACCATCAGCCGTTTGATATCCAATGCATAAAACACATAGTTACCATATTTGCAAAACAACTAAGGTTACCTAATACAATGCATAAAACACATAGTTTCCATATTTGCAAAACAATTCAAACATCATAAGATATAAACCATGAATTAATAAATACTTACTTGTTACTATACTTGATGGGATTGGTGTAACATTATGCATAACATTAGGAGTGGATTCCGAATTGTTATACGTAGATACATTTTCTATAGGATCCGATGTACCAGCTCTGGTCCCTTATTTTATCAATATATGATTTCCTTAATCGCAGGTTATCTCTATTCTTGTTTTGAAGAATTCAAGTGACTAATACAGAGTAGTAAAGCATAAAAAATTAAATTATGGTCACGTATATATTTATAATTTTGTTTCTTACTGAAAGTAAATAAAATATGATATAACACATTAAACACGACTATAGAATTCAAAACAACATATCATCGGGTGACACTGTACGCTCTTGTGTAACAACTCCCGTAAGAGACGGAGTGGAAATCGAATTAGTATTTGTGGATATAATATTGACATATGACGATGTACCTCCTTCAGTATTTGATCTCTTTATCCAAATATAATTTCCTTAGTTTCCGTCTATGAGAAGCCTCATCTTGACTAACAGTTGGGAGCACAACTACGATAAAATCGTATACATAATCACAATATATATAAACAAGAGCGATTATAAAATATTACAACGAAATAAACAAAAAAACATAAAATAATCAAATTTGTAAATTCAAAATAAAGAATAAAGAATGGGTAATATAACATTAGTGAAACAAATAGTAATGTAAACTAATACCATTGGTTATGCTGGATAACGGTCTACGACCGCGTCGAACTATGAGGATATAAAAGATAAATGGATAAATTAGTATAAAACATTCGAAAATGATAAAAAATAATTAAGTAGACGTAAATCAAGTGAAATGTGAGATGAAATGATTAGTGTAATAACCTTAACAATGTCAGTGGACGTGTTTCCCTTTCAATGATCTGCAACTTAAAAAGCATTATATATACAAATTGATATAGTTGTAAATAGAATAATCATGTAGGAGTTAATTTGTAAGTTTTGGTATTTTAAGAATCAATAGAAAAATTTAATTAGTATATTGAATTACTGTCACACCCTGATATTTCCACGTATTACCGGTGGGCCCGGTGGGGATTATCGTGACGTAGTTGGTAACATCATAGTCAAACAACACAATATATAAATGCACAGCGGAAGCAAAAGGTAAATATATTACAATCCGATTTAAAGTAATATCAAATATTACAACGGAATGTAAGATGGATCCACAGGCGGATCTTAAACAGAAAGATAATATCGTTCAACAGACTTTAACATCTAAAGCTTGCGAGACTTGATTATTGATGCCTGGAGTAGCCAGCCTATTACGTATAGTACCTGCATTTAGCCTTTTTGGAAAATACGTCAGTTTACACTGGTAAATACAATCAACTGACTCATTTTAAAAATGATTAAAAATTTATTTGGATGCACGTGGCATAAACATTTTATAACTTGGGATAATCATTTAAATATATAATATTGTAAAAGAATTACCTGTTCCTTATGCGTTCAGTAGCCCGGAGCGTGCCGGGTTAAAGATTAATAGACACACCACATCAACTATTTATGCACTGACGAGTGTACGCCTACACTCCGCGCTTAGGTCGTGGCCATTTCGTAAAATGATGCCAAGGATATCCGGGACATGGTCATTAACCCCCCAAAGGCTTTAAGCAAACAAAACATATTTAAACGGGTCGATTAAATTATTCAATTAACCACCAAACGATGGAAGATTTAATGCCCGACCAAGCGGTATTTTATATACCGTAACCCAAGCCCGTATAGGGAAAATAAGTTAAAAGTATTTACCTGAGCAAAGTAATAATCACAATAAGAAAATGCAAGTAGCTTTTACTGGTCCTCCTATTCTGGAACGAAGGTTTATAATAACCTATTAGAATCCTAACGGGTCTTTAATTAAGCTTAAGCTTAGACCGGTTAGTTTCAAAGATACGGTTCGTACGCACGATTAAGCGAAGACCGGAATAGAATGTGATTTAGACTCGACAAGTTTGAAGACTTGCTTAATATGGGTATTTCATACACATTCTTGATTTTGAGATAAAACCGATAAGGTTTGACCCGTTTCGGCTAATTTATGTAAACTAGTTACATAAATCGAACCGAACGCGTAATAAGCGTAACGGGTATCCGTAAGAGCCATATACAGGTTTCCTAAGTTAATATGCTTTAAATATGTTGTGACATCAGTAAGATGTCTTTTATTATGCCCGAATCGAATTTAAACACAAACTATGCCCTGTAGGGGTAGTTTGGTCATTTACAAGGTTATAAAAGAGTTTAAGTATTATCCTGAGTTACGGGTCTAATATGATCAGCAAGAATACTTAATTTAATAAGTTATAACAGTAGGGTAAGGTATATATGTGAAATTTATTAATTATAACCAAACTATGCACCGTAGGGGCATTTTGGTAATTTCACATAAGCCGAAAAGCTCAAAACTGAAGTCTGAGTTTAACAACCTTTGCTTACTGTTAAAATCTTATAATTTACCTCAAATATCAGTAGGTATCACCCTTTGTATGTTTAAAATAGTTTTAGTACATACTATGCGTTAAAAACGCTTAATAAGGCGATTAGAAGCCGTTTCCGGTTCTATATAGAAATCTGATATTTTTATTATTCCAGAAGGCTTAAAATAATTTATTTATCATTTAAAATCAGTAGCAAAAGGTTTGGAGTCAATTAGATGTGTAAAACTCATTTTATAGCCCGTAAGGGCAAAATCGACAATTACCGGATTAAGCCTACGACTATAAGTTATGCTCAGCCTAAAATTAATTAAAAATCTTCAAAAATCCCAAAATAATATATTACATCAGTGGGTAATAAGTTTGATATCAAAAAGTAGGCTTAAATACGCTATACGCTAATTATGTCGTTTAATCGCTAAAGAAGCTTCTAATTACGCTAATGAGCATAACTCTCAATCTACACCTCAAACTGATGTCAAATTTTGGGTGCAAGTTTATATATCAGTAATTAAAGTTTCTACTCTTTTACATTTTCAAAAATCATGTTTTAAGGTGAAAAGGGCATAATGGTCAACATATGAGCAATTAACGGAATCATGCATATTAATTGGTTAACTAATGAACCAAGGTGTATAATCACAGAGGGTTATACTAGCAGGTAACCTGGTCCTAAGGAAGCTCTTTGGCATTTCTGAAACATACCAAAACGGGTCAGAACTGAAGTCAAAGCAAAAGTCAATGCTTTGCGACTTTCGGTTCCGAACCGGGTCTAAACATAAAATTGTCGGGTTGAACGTGTTTAGACATGTTCTTACACTAATTACCAAGTTATATTAATGATCAAACAGGTTGTATGTGTTCTACATTGCTAATTATGCATAAATTAGAAATTAAGCATTCTGTTGACTTTTAAATAACAAGTTTGACCCGACAAATGGTCTAGTTAGAGTGGGAATCAGGGGGTGCCCTTTTAAGGGTTTAATGCCCACATAATTACCAACTTATAACTACTTTCAATTCGACTAATCACTGGATCATCAATTATTAATCGCTAAGTCAACCGTTAATTACGACGGTTTGACTTTTAAGCTAAAACTAAGCAAAAGCTTAACTAAGAAAGGTTTAGCAAACTTACTGAAGTCCTATGCATGAAATGTGAAGACTTGTGTATGCTCTTAAGCCCCAAGAAGCTCCAGAAATGCAGAAATGAGGTGTGAAGAAATGGTTGCAACTTAGTGGCCTTTTATAGTGTTCTTGATCTCATAGATCATTGACACCCAACTCTAGCAATGTTCCCTGATCACTAACACATGTCCCTAGTGTCTAGGAGTCATTTAGGGGTCGTCCAAATATGAAGAAAATCGTTTAAAGATCAGTTATAATGCTCACAACAGTCAACAGCCAATAATCTGTCGCTGGGCAACCCTTGCGCACCGTAAGGGTATGGCTTGCGGTGCGCAAGCCTTCTGCAGCAGCCAAAAATCCTTGGCTTTTCAAGCATTCGAAGGGGCAACCATGTATTACGAATTTGGGACATTATTTTTTTCAGTAAGGGGCCTCTAAAACGTGCCTTGAACAGTTATATACCCTACCACTTTGATATGTTTACTAGGATTCTTTTGAAAGTGCCATAAACGAAGGTTTACCGTAGAAATTCCATAGGATCCTATCTTGAACTTTGAATTCAATTATTGTCAACAATTCACTTGATTGAAGGTATATTAGATGTGTGCAATATATGCTAGGGTCTTGGGATTCATAACAAGGTCGTTTAGAGGTAAAAATTAACATGACGACATTTTTAAATCCTGCCATACATCTTTAATTATACCCGGGTTTATATCACTTTTGTCTTACATGACACGTGTCGTTATTCTATTGAACACGAATTTTCGAGGTGTTACATCCTCACCCCCTTAAAAGAAATCTCGACCTCGAGATTTACTGAAATAAATGAGGGTACTTTTCTTTCATTGTGGACTCAACCTCCCGTGTACTCGGGACCTATACTGGCATCCCATTTTACCTTTACAATAGGCACATGCTTCCTTCGAAGCTTCTTAACCTGTCGATCTTCAATCGACAATGGTTTTTCCACAAATTTCAAGCTCTCATCTATATGCACATCTGTATGTGGTATAACTAGTGATTCATCAGCGAAACACTTCTTCAGATTGTAGATGTGGAATACATTGTGAATACCACTGAGCTCCTTATATAGGTCTTAGCTCATAAGTTATTTGATCTTGATACATTCGATTTCCTTCGAATGATTCTATATATTCAGAGCTTAACTAGCCTGATTATTTAACAATTGGCACACCCTTCCTGGGTGATATCTTTTGTTGAGCCTCATTCTTTAACAAGATCTTAGGAGGTTTGCTACTTTCATTAATTCTTGATTTTCTGCCGAATACTGGCAACTTACAGCTGATTAGGGATTTGTATAAATCTTATTCGTTGTTTCCAATGCAACCTTCAGATCCTTATAAGTGGACTTCCCAAAGTCTCGTCCATCCAACGGATGTTTTGATATTTCATTTATACAAGGTCTCCAAAGGAGCCACCTTGATACTTATATATAAACTATTATGGAAAAGCTTATCTTAAGGTGAGATGGTTATTCCAACCATTGCTCAAAACTAATCTTAAGGAGTGGCTAATCCTTACAGTTAGTCGAACAAATCGATGATCCTGGGCAGCTGATGGCGATTCTCAATCGTTGCCTAATTAGGGTTGCGGTAATCAATACATAAGCAATATGAACCGTCTTTCTTATTCAATAACATAAAACCCTCAGAATATTGAGTCAGGCTATATGAGCCTATGTCTTAAAACCTACTTAATTAGGGTTTCGATTATTCCATACTCAACATGGAGTTTTCACAATACTCTAGCCCACAGCGGGATGTTAATCTTAACTCTACCTGCCTCTTAAGAGGTAAGCAGGGAAAACTTATGAGAAGATACTTAGGTATAAGGAGATTACAGAGATTTTCCAAATCTCAGACTCCAATTCATCCATCAATGCTTGTGTCAATTAAGTGACACCTGTATGTTACAATTCCACGAATTTCCTTAACCGGAAACATTTACTTGGACAATTCCATCCTGGATATCTTCTTTGAATACCATTAGTTGACTTTAGTACCATATGACCATCGGGGTATCTTTGTGGTTCCATGCATTAAACCTCCATACTGATCAGGCATGGAAGCAATCTATGGGACATATCAAGATACACAAATCCTCACACGGTGCTTTTATCATACCATCTGGTATTCACAATCGATAGAGATTAAAGAGATATCTACTATGTACACTGTCGCACTTCCCTTTTAGAGAAAGGATACTTCTAAACTTTCTACGACTGCAGGCAAAAGAAATGGTTCTTATTACACTTAACATCTGGGGTTCTTACAGGGAAAAATTTCTAAAAGTTTGCTAAGTTTATGGTCTTATGAGAGACTTAACAGCACCAGGAACCACATGAAATTTCTAGCAATAAAATCACAAATAAGGATTTATCTGGTGACATTCCTAACGTGAGTTGCCTCAAATCATTCAACAGGAGGGTTAAACGCCTCCATTCTTAATCCTTCTAAACTTAGCTGTAACATCTTAGATAACTTTAGGGCAGTCTCAGCTTTGACTGATTATTTCTTAATCTATAGAACGTGAGTAGCTGAGGTTGATCCATAATGGATTTATAATAAGCAGGCCTTGAAACCTTAATGTGCCCTCTTATTTCCGATGCTAACCCCCAACAATTATTGCATTAAGCTTAGGTCTTGGGTAAACGGGATAGCGCGCTGTCTCAGCCAAAAATTTGCGTTATACTATCAAAAGTCTAGAACTTTTATGGTGAGAGTCAGAAAATTCTTATTCCGTCTTTTCCCCTTTTCGCGAAACGGATACTAGGTTTTTCTAATAAGGTCCTTAAAACTTGGACCATCCCACAATGTATAAGATGATCTTTCTTGAGGATTTCATTAATGTCCTCACTAATTTAGGGTATCGCCATAGAATGACTGTGATGTATACCTTACCATGTCCCTTCCAGCATAACCGCTGATATACCTAATGGTTTCTACTTCATTCATCAATTTCCTGAAATCGATGGCCCCTTTTTACTATTGAAGTCTCTTGACTTCTAAGAGGCGAAGTAATTTTTTTTAAGTACATTCAAAAAGGAAAGGGGCTTCTTGCCACATATGACTTGGTTTGGGGTTATTCTTCGCATTTGAAGTATGTTTATGGCTCTTCTCATGGACAGTGACCTGTGTTTTAAAGCGAGCAGCATTTGGCTTCTTGAACCTTTTCAGAAATTTTTTTTATAGTCTTTCTAATAGCTGCGTTAATTATAGTTTTGGAGGCTAACTCCATTAACATTGGGGTTCACATTGGACGCACTTTTAACATTTGTCGCATTTCTTGCATCGCGACAGTTGTTTGTCCCTTATGAGGTTTCCATACTCGAAGCTTTGGTATTAAATACCAAATTCAGCAAGTGCTTAGGCACTCCATATTCTGTATCTCCTGGAACGGTCAAAGGCTCACCATAGGGAGTCTTGATAACTACTTGCTTCTTATCATCCACAATATGGGCTTGGTTACCAGACGACCAATCCATTCCTATCACGATATCGAGTCCCTTATTATATAAATGGAAACAAGGACAGCAGAAAAGAATGATTCCTAATGGATATAAAACATCCATCTAATATTGTTGAAGCAGTCTCTGAGGTACTATCGGTCAATTTTACTTTATACTTAACGCTTAGAGTTTTAACATGCAGATTTAATGATTTACAAAATCTATTGTCTACGGAAAACTTATCTGAACCTGAATCAAATAATACTCTAACATGAGCGTTATTGATATAGACAGTACCTGTTGTGACCTTGTCATCCTGAATAGCCTCTTGAGTATCCATTTGAGAGTTTCCGGTTTTGGTCTTCTTAGCCTCGCCAGACTTCTTGGTTTTATTAGGGCAATTAGTTTTGATGTGCCCTATTTCATTGCAACCATGGCAGGTTGCGTCCTCCATCTTCTTGCAGTCCAAGGTCTTATGCCCCTTGGACTTGCAGATTCCACAAGGTGAAGGCTGAGATTCAAATCTGCATTTCCCGAGGTGGTATTTCCTACAGGTTTTGCATTTGGTTTTTTCACCTGACCGCTGGTTGTTCTTCAGGTCCTTGCATTCATGGGTCTTGTGATCCATCTCCTTACAGATGACACATCCCCTGGTCTGATCATAGAAACATTTTCCAAAGTGCTTCTTCCCGCAGGTTCCACATTCGGGTTTTGCCTTCTTTGGCTTGGACTGGTTATAGCTCGAACTGGTCCTACCCTTTTTGTAACCTTTATTCGGGGTATTATCGTACTTTCGCTTATGATCCCTTAACGCTCGGTTCACGGCCTTGTTTACAGCTGTATCTAACATAGCCTGTAACTCGGTGCCCGTTAAATTCAGTCTTGTATCATCATTCTGATTAACTGGATTATTGTGAGCTTCAGAGGAGTCAACCATGGTGAAGCTTTGAAGGCTATAAACCAAGTAGTAATAATTGATTTAATTATATGGTGAATTATCGAATTTATTGATTAAATAGCTATGGTGTAAATAAACCATATAGGCCAAAAGATAGTATTTAAGTTATTTGATTATGTTCTGCCTAGGTTTTTAAATAAACCATCCTTGGCGTGTAAACAGAATATAATCCTTTATATTTATTAGACAGGGGACATAAATCACGACTGTCAATGTCGTATTGACATTTTATATAGCACAAGAGCTTGTTCCCAAGGACTCTTGATGGCACAGGGCCTTGTCACTAGGGAAAAATATAAAACATAATCGATGATTCCTTTGGATCGTAAAATTTCATAGTTCATTGTCTTGACAAGAATTTATGAAATAAAAACTCTCTTTTCATGTATACACCTTTTCCCGTAGGTATACATCCCAAATGGATGTTTTGATGCGTACATCATGTTCGACGTTTACCAGCCATGATTCCTATTGATCATTTACGCTAAATAAGGGTTTTGGAAAATTCCTAATATAAGGATGACAAGTGTGATTTTATCGCATCACGGTTGTCGGGAGTGTTAACACATTTTCAGATGTTAACAAGGATCTGAATCTCTTTTTAAACAGGTTTTACCATCTTAGCTAGGTCTTCAATGACATTCAAGCTAGGTCAAACCTTTTAAGATTCTCTTTTAATATTTATACTGGCAGGAAAGGAATGATATTTATTTTTTATTCAGGATTTTTATTAATATTATCCTGGATTTAATTAAAATATAACTGTAACACCTGTGCTTGTAATCATTATGAACAGTTCTATTATCAATAAAACAATGTTATTCGATCCCAATTTTTGTTTGATTGTGTTTTACATTTTTCATGTTTTGACTTTTATTCAATTTCAAACTCTACATCGCTTTCTGGAGAGTATTACGCAAACTGGTGTGTAAACGTACTTAGTTTAATGCGAAAAATACTCCGGAACATCAACATATGCTTAACATACCTTAAATAAACCTTACATAACTTAGAAATAAGTTTTGAAGGCTTTGGTATGTCAAAAACAAGTTAATTCGCTTACAGGGACTAAACTTGACAAACTGCGAAAGTATGCCAATTGGAACTATAACGAACATTCCGGAACATGACCATAAGTTAAACACACCTTCATTATCCTTTATATAGCTTAGAAATGGGCTTTGAGGGGTTCGGTGTGCTAAAATAAACTTTTGGGTCATTCAGGGACCAAAAGCGACAAAAAGTGCACAAGTTTGCACTTTCGCGCATAACTTACGTTCTGAATACATCTGGACATCCAAAAATTTATGTAAGCACTAAAATATTTTATTTTAGTGTTTGGCATAAGAAAAATTCACTCGTCACGCAATTTAGATCGTTTCTCGTGCTTATGCGCATTCCGTCGTAATTAACCGAACATCGTGTTCGTACGACCAAACGAACTGACATCCGGCATATTTTTGAGCATGTTTTATGTCCACAATGTTTAGGCATCCTTGTGGAGCCTTGAAAATGATTTAACGAGCCTTAAACACATCGGAAATGGCCTTAATACGCAACGGGGACTGAAAGGTGAGCATTTGAAAGTGTTTGTTGATCAGGGGACCCCTAGCGCGACGCCTAGCCCCCCTAGCGTCACGCTAGGCCCCTTCTGATCAGCAAAGGTCATTTTTAACACAAGTTGGCAGCTCCTAACACTTCCCAAAGGTCAAGTGCCACATGTTAAACTCTTATGGTGGCCAAATTCAGTAACCACAACATTCCAACAAGTGTAGGGGTGTGATCATTCCCTCTTCCCCAAGAAACGATCCTAACGGTGGACCGAAAACTATAAATACCCAACACATTTCACTTCATTTCTCACAAGAATCTGATCATTTGTGCTCTAAGTTGAAACCTTTGTTTCATACCTGAGCTATTTTGATCTAGATTAGCATTCGGGGACCCTTCGTAAGTGTTCCTTCGTTCTTTTATTGCTTTTCGAGTCTGAAAGTCAAACATTGTTTGACTTTCTGCATTGACCAGTTTATGGTCGATGCGAAGTTCGTTTGAACTTCATAACGTGAGCGTGATCACGATGGTTATAGTCCCTAGTGACTATACCTACTGATTACCACGTTATCTAGGCTCAGTGGCGAGCCGTAGTTTCGGGCAGAATACGTATTCTTGCGTATTTTGTAACCAAACTACTTATGGGTATCAAAACCGTTTGTTTTGATACCAAACCTGTTTTCTAAACTTAGTTAAGCATGTTTTAACATGCTTAGCTCGTCACTTTTAGTTTAGTGCTTATATAGGGTCGTAAGGTAAGCGATCTAATCAATCGCTTATACTTTCGAACCCGACCCATTTGGTCGATCGTTAGGATCCGACCAAACACAATAGGTGACCATAGTGTATAGGGAATAACCTTCCGAGGTTATACCTTATGGTCGCTTCGTTTAAGTAGTTGTATGATAGGTAGTTTATATGCCTTAGGTAAATTACCAAAATACCCCTTTGATGCCGAAATTCGTTTTAATCATACGTAACATAACTTTTGACATCTAAACTGATTTGACAACCATATTAGACATGTTAAGGCATATATTACTTTTCATAGGACTAGTTAGGCGGTCCGAATGCGTTTCACGCGAACGACGCGTTAAAGTAGCATAAGCTACCTAAACGGGTCGTAATGGGTCACAAGCACTTAGGTTAGGTTTCATTTAGTATGTAGGCTTTGTTAAACCATGCTACATGAGTTCCCATACTCATTTGATTTACAAGCCCTCATTCTATCCGATCTTCCGATTTAGGTCCGGTTTATTAATGTAGTTACCTATATTAGGTGCCGTTTGATATTCCGTGATCTCTAGCATTGCTTGGTGGTTATCTTAGGACTTCTGAGCAATCTCAAGTGAGTACATAGAACCCCTCTTTTACTGTTTTCCAAACTGTTTTGGGGTGAAACACATGTGCCTACTTGTTACTTTCATGCTTTCCTGTTTTCACATCATATACCGACTATGTTTGTTAGTACATTATAGTACATGATTTCATTAAATTTCATGCTATGAATGTCCATTGTGTGCATACTTAGTACATTGTTTTACTTTACATTTATGCTATGTATGTTGACTGATAGCATGCTAGCACATTGATTTACATGACTTTCTGCTTCGTATGTTAACTTAGCATACTTAGTACATTGTTTTCATATAACATGTTCACTTTTGCTATGACATTTGGTTTGCACAAACGAGACTATTATACGTTCATTAACATTAGCTACGCCGCTCGGTAGTAAGTACTGGTACCATAGGACTTGACAAATCCCATTCCTGACATCCCGGGTTTGTTTGGATGTAAGGAATGACTGAATCCGAATACAATTCTTTTGATAACCTTGACTGAAAGGGTTATCCGACTGTCTCAAGGCTTGAATGTATGCGTTAACTTACCACATAAATGTTTGTATCAATGTAACATGCATAACTTTACAAAACATAACTTTTTGATATATTCAAATTACTTTGTTTTGTACATTTCTACATTTGGACTATTTGACAATACTTTACTTACAAGACATAACATTTGTTACACATTACTTGACTACTTTTGGACTATCAACATTTGACATGGTTTATACAAGGACTTTTGACAATTAGTTTAAACATAGACATTATACATTGTTGGTTGGTTAAGTGACTTAAGTAACGAAATGTGAGTAATATGATACAAGCATGGTGGATACGCCGCTGGTACTTCCTATATATAAGTGTTTGTATTGTATTACATATCATAGCGTTATTTAAATCATTCATTTTGGACTTATACGTTTTACACAAGTAACATGTTTTTACAAGACTTTGTTTTACAATACGGTTTATTTTATACAACTCATTTTACATGGTTATTCATTTAACCATACATTATTCTTTTACTTATACATATCATCTGAACTTATTGTTTTTCAAGCGATTTACAAAACAAATCAAATTACAAGGTTCATGACTAAACATTTTCTTAAACTTAAGTCATGAATCTTATTTTCACAAACCTATGTATCTCACAGGCATTTTTATGCTGACGTACCTATTTTCACATGTGTTTTCAGGAGCTTTTCCGTAGGATGAAGATCGTGACACTAGGGCGGACCTGTGCCTTAGAGACTTAAAATGATGAAAGACTTAGTTTAATTATGTTATAAACTCTTTAATTTCTGTTTAAGACGATGAAGCTCTTATGTTAATAAATAAAATACAACTTTGAACACCATGGTTATGAAACAATTAATTCTGTTACAACACTCCCCGACGTTTTCCGCCACGTATTGTATGCTATACGTGGTCGGGGTGTGACAGAAGAGTTGGTATCAGAGCCAATGGTTATAGGGAATTAGGTTATTAGTAATTCTTTGACCTAGACTATAACCTTTCTAGGACCCTAACACAAGTTATCTTGTGTTTAGATCTTAAAACATGCATATCACCTATCCTTAGGTGATTATCAAAACAAAAATCAAATTTTTCCGAAACGATTTTTGAAAAAAAAAAAAAAACAATCATCTGTTTTTGAATAATTTATTACAAGGTTTTGAACCCTCTTTTGTAAGGTTTTGAACCCTTCCAGTTTGACTAAATTTTTGGCCTTGTGCCTTCAAATTTTCAAAATCTCGTCAACGTTTTGGGTTATAAATAATGTGAACACGTGCAAACTGGAAGAGTGAATGCCTGTATTCTGAGTTTTCTGTCTAGGCAAGCACTTCGTATACATCTCAACCAGACGCGAGACCAGTTGTGCTTACCTGGGAATTCTTGGGATGAGTGTTCACTTATAGGCGAGCATGTCTTTGTGATACATTATTTTTGATCCATTTACTTTGATTAGTCACTGTGTGTCATTTGTTGCTTTGTAATACGGACGAATGACCACCATCTATGCTGTTTGCAATTCTTGTTTTTATCATCTCATTATTTTCATCCAATCACCTCACTCGTTTCCTTTCATGTTTTCCTCTTTTAGAATGCCTCCTCGACGCGAAAACCAAATAGCGACTGCCGAACTGGCAGAAATCATTGCGCAGCAGATGGCTGCTCAATTCCCATATCTCTTTGCTCAATGGCAACAAGCCAACAACAACAACAATGCTCCATGCAAATACAAGGATTTTAACTCGGCTAAACCACTCAAGTTTAGTGGTTCTGAGGGAGCGACTGGGCTTCTTCAATGGTTTGAGAGCATTGAGAATACTTTCCGCCACGTGCAGTGCCCAGATAATCGCAAGGTCGAGTTTTCTTCGAGCGTGTTTCAGAAGAGGGCTCTCACGTGGTGGAACGGGGTTATGAGAGATCGGGGTGCAGAAGTTGCTCTAGCGCAAACTTGGGCTGAACTTAGGGCCCTTATGATGAGGGAATTCTGTCCTCGTCATGAACAGCGAGCGTTGGAGAAAGAGTTTGAGGACTTGAAACAAGACAGTGGCGAGCACAGGGCTTATACTGATAGGTTTGAAGAGTTGAGTCTGCTTTGCCCAACTATGGTTACCCCACTCGACAAGGCTATCGAAAGATACATCGACGGCCTACCTGACTCGGTTCAAGACATCATTACTGGTAGCAACCCTACCACACTCCGTCAGGCGATCGAGTTATCAGCGACATTGACTGAGTCGCAGATTTGAAAGGGGAAGCTGCACAAAAAGGGTGACAAGGGTAAGAAGCAGGTGTCTGATAAGGAAGATAGCAAGAAAGGTCAAAACAAGAAGGGAAAGAATTCTGGAGGGTCTAGGAAGCGGAAGGCTTCCCAAAACTATGCTGTTACTGCACAGGCTCAGGCTGCACCAAATCAGCCTGGGCAACCACTAGCCAAGAAGCCTTATCTTGGCAATGCACCTTTGTGCAACAGGTGTAACGGCCATTATCAACCACACCTCCAGTGTCGTCAGTGCACCAACTGCGGAAGGCCTGGTCATCCTGCTGCCACCTGCCGCATTCCTGTTAACCAGAACCAGGCAGTTCAGAACCAAGCCCAACAAGTTGCTCAGCCTCTTGCTCAGCAACAAGGTCAAGCTGCACGACCTCATTTTCCTCCTGGTTCGTGCTACAATTGTGGGGATCTGACCCACTACAGGAACCGGTGCCCAAGGCTAGTCAACCAAAATTAGAATCAGAACCAAAATCAGGCTCAGGCTCGAGGGCGAGCTTTTAACTTGAATGCCCAAGAGGCGCAGGCGGACGATAATGTGGTGAACGGTACGTTCTTCTTTATTAATAATCAGCCTGCATCTGTTCTTTTTGATTCAGGTGCCGAAAAGAGTTTTGTGTCATTGTCTTTTGAGCCATTACTTCGCGTGTCTAGAATAAAACTAGGTAAACCTTTGACAGTAGAAGTTGCTAGTGGTGAACCCATTGTTCTTGATTCTGTTCTTCACAACTGCCAGTTGAATCTTAACGATCATCTTTTTCCAATCGACCTCACGCCTATGCAACTTGGAAGCTTCGACATCATAGTGGGTATGGATTGGTTATCTAAGCATCGCGCAGAGATAATTTGTTCTGAGAAGATTGTTCGTGTGCCGCTTTCGACAGGCGAGATCCTACAGGTTCAAGGTGAGAAACCTGCCGGTGGTCTCAAACTCATGTCTTGTTTTAAAGCTCGGAAGTATCTGCGGAAGAACTATGTGGCTTTCTTAGCACATGTTACAGCAGATAAAGGCAAGGGTAAGTCTATTTCAGATATTCCTGTCGTTCGGGATTATTCTGAAGTTTTCCCTGAAGAGTTACCTGGTCTACCTCCAGCACGCCAAGTCGAGTTCCGTATTGATCTCGTACCTGGTGCAAATCCCATTGCCAGAGCTCCATATCGTCTTGCACCATCTGAGATGCAAGAGTTGTCTAAGCAGCTTCAGGAGCTCTCTGACAAAGGTTTCATCCGTCCTAGCTTTTCACCCTGGGGTGCTCCCGTTCTTTTTGTCAAGAAGAATGATGGATCGTTTAGGATGTGTATTGATTATCGTGAGCTTAACAAGCTTACCATCAAGAATCGATATCCCCTACCACGCATAGACGACCTCTTTGATCAGTTGCAGGGAGCTTCTTATTTTTCGAAGATTGATCTACGTTCCGGATATCATCAACTTCGGGTGCATGAAGAAGATATTCCCAAGACAGCGTTCCGTACTCGTTATGGGCATTATGAATTCACAGTCATGCCATTCGGTTTGACTAATGCTCCTGCTGTTTTCATGGACTTAATGAATAGGGTCTGCAAACCTTATTTGGATCAGTTCGTCATTGTTTTTATTGACGACATCTTGATTTATTCTAAGACGCGAGCTGATCACGAGCAACATCTTCGTCTTACTCTGGAACTCCTAAAGAAAGAGCAAGTTTTCGCCAAATTCTCCAAGTGCAAATTTTGGCTTAAAGAAGTTCAATTCTTAGGACATATCATCAACGAACAAGGTATTCATGTAGATCCCTCCAAGATCAGTGCGATTAAGGATTGGGATACGCCTACTACTCCTACTGAAGTTCATTCTTTTCTTGGTCTAGCGGGTTATTGTCGCCGTTTCATTGAGAACTTCTCAAAGATTGCAGTTCCTCTAACTGCTCTAACTCAGAAGAACAAGCCCTTTGACTGGGGATTCAAACAAGAGGAAGCTTTTCAACACTTGAAGCAGAAGCTTTGCGACGCGCCTGTTCTGACTTTACCTGAGGGCAATGATGATTTCGTTGTTTACTGTGATGTATCTAAACTGGGTCTTGGCTGTGTTCTGATGCAAAGAAACAAAGTCATAGCATATGCATCAAGGTAGTTGAAGATACATGAGAAGAACTACACCACTCATGATCTTGAGTTGGGTGCAGTTGTTTTCGCTCTAAAGATCTGGAGACATTATTTGTACGGTACAAAATGTGTGGTTTTCACGGACCACAAAAGTCTCCAGCATATCTTCAATCAGAAAGAACTCAACATGAGGCAACGACGTTGGGTTGAGCTTTTAAACGACTATGACTGTGAAATTCGCTACCATCCTGGTAAGGCGAATGTCGTAGCCGATGCATTGAGTCGTAAGGAACGAACTAAGCTTCATTGTGTTCGTGTTCAATCTGTTATTCAAGCTCGATCTGATATCCAAGCACGCATTTCTCAGGCCCAACAATCTTGTGTTGCACAAGGTTTGATGGATAAGGAATTTCCTTATCACATAACACCTGCTCTTGAACTGAAGGACAATGGATCGTATTACTTCATGGACCGTTTGTGGGTCCCAAGCCAAGATAATCTTCGTGCCCTGCTTATGGATGAAGCCCATAAGTCTCGTTATTCTATTCATCCGGGCTCAGATAAGATGTATAAGGATCTTCGTATTCACTATTGGTGGCCTGGTATGAAGAAAGACATTGCCTTATATGTATCAAAATGCCTTACTTGTCTTAAGGTTAAGGCTGAACATCAGCGTCCTTCTGGTTTATTGGAGCAACCAGAGATCCCGGTTTGGAAATGGGAAAACATTACTATGGATCTCATCACCAAACTTCCACGCACAAAGAAAGGTCATGATGCCATCTAGGTAGTTGTTGATCGTCTTACTAAATCAGCGCATTTCTTGCCAATCCGCGAGGATTTTCCTGCTGACAGACTTGCTCAAATCTATGTGGATGAAATTGTAGCTCGACATGGTGTTCCTTTGAACATCATTTCTGACAGAGATGCTCGTTTCACTTCTCATTTTTGGAGAACCATGCAATCTGCTATGGGGACCCAACTTAATCTGAGCACAGCTTATCATCCGCAAATGGATGGTCAATCTGAAAGAACAATCCAGACTCTGGAGGATATGCTTAGAGCTTGTGTGATCGATTTTGGTGGTAGCTGGGATTCACATCTTAAATTGATTGAATTCTCCTACAACAACAGTTATCACACCAGCATCAAAATGGCTCCTTTCGAGGCTCTCTATGGTCGAAAATGTCGTTCACCAGTCTGCTGGAATGAGATCGGCGAGGCTCAACTTACTGGACCTGCTCTCATTTTAGAGACAACTGACAAGATCAAGAAAGTTCGTGATAACCTTCAGACAGCTAGAAGCCGTCAAAAGAGTTACGCGGACCCAAAACGCAAGGCCTTGGAATTTCAAGTCAGTGATCGAGTATTACTTAAGGTCTCACCTTGGAAAGGTGTGATCAGATTTGGAAAGAAAGGAAAACTTTCACCTAGATACGTTGGACCATTCAAGATCGTCGAAAGAATCGGAAAGGTAGCCTACAGACTTGAGTTACCTCCTGAACTTGGAAATGTTCATCCAACTTTTCACGTGTCCAATCTCAAGAGGTGTTTAGCTGATGAGAACCTCCACATACCGCTTGACGAAATTCGTGTTGGCAAAACACTGAAATTTGTTGAAAAGCCAGTGGAAATCATGGAACGTGAAGTCAAGTGGCTTAAACGCAAGCGCATTCCTTTGGTCAAAGTTCGCTGGGAAGCTAAACGAGGACCCGAGTTTACTTGGGAACGCGAAGATCAAATGAAGGCGAAATATCCGCATCTTTTCCCACGAGTTTCCTCTAAATAAATTTCGGGACGAAATTTCCACAAGTAGGGGAGACTGTAATACCTGTGCTTGTAATCATTATGAACAGTTCTATTATCAATAAAACAATGTTATTCGATCCCAATGTTTGTTTGATTGTGTTTTACATTTTTCATGTTTTGACTTTTATTCAATTTCAAACTCTACATCGCTTTCTGGAGAGTATTACGCAAACTGGTGCGTAAACGTACTTAGTTTAATGCGACAAATACTCCGGAACATAAACATATGCTTAACATACCTTAAATAAACCTTACATAACTTAGAAATAAGTTTTGAAGGCTTTGGTATTTCAAAAACAAGTTAATTCGCTTACAGGGACTAAACTTGACAAACTGCGAAAGTATGCCAATTGGAACTATAACGAACATTACGGAACATGACCATAAGTTAAACACACCTTAAATATCCTTTATATAGCTTAAAAATGGGCTTTGAGGGGTTCGGTGTGCTAAAATAAACTTTTGGGTCATTCAGGGACCAAAAGCGTCAAAAAGTGCACAAGTTTGCACTTTCGCGCATAACTTACGTTCTGAATACATCTGGACATCCAAAAATTTATGTAAGCACTAAAATATTTTATTTTAGTGTTTGGCATAAGAAAAATTCACTCGTCACGCAATTTAGATCGTTTCTCGTGCTAATGCGCATTCCGTCGTAATTAACCGAACATCGTGTTCGTACGACCAAACGAACTGACATCCGGCATATTTTTGAGCATGTTTTATGTCCAAAATGTTTAGGCATCCTTGTGGAGCCTTGAAAATGATTTAACGAGCCTTAAACACGTCGAAAATGGCCTTAATACGCAACGGGGACTGAAAGGTGAGCATTTGAAAGTGTTTGCTGATCAGGGGACCCCTAGCGCGACGCCTAGCCCCCCTAGCATCACGCTAGGCCCCTTCTGATCAGCAAAGGTCATTTTTAACACAAGTTGGCAGCTCCTAACACTTCCCAAAGGTCAAGTGCCACATGTTAAACTCTTATGGTGGCCAAATTCAGTAACCACAACATTCCAACAAGTGTAGGGGTGTGATCATTCCCTCTTCTCCAAGAAACGATCCTAACGGTGGACCGAAAACTATAAATACCCAACACATTTCACTTCATTTCTCACAAGAATCTGATCATTTGTGCTCTAAGTTGAAACCTTTGTTTCATACCTGAGCTATTTTGATCTAGATTAGCATTCGGGGACCCTTCGTAAGTGTTCCTTCGTTCTTTTATTGCTTTTCGAGTCCGAAAGTCAAACATTGTTTGACTTTCTGCATTGACCAGTTTATGGTCGATGCGAAGTTCGTTTGAACTTCATAACGTGAGCGTGATCACGATGGTTATAGTCCCTAGTGACTATACCTACTGATTACCACGTTATCTAGGCTTAGTGACGAGCCGTAGTTTCGGGCAGAATACGTATTCTTGCGTATTTTGTAACCAAACTACTTATGGGTATCAAAACCGTTTGTTTTGATACCAAACCTATTTTCTAAACTTAGTTAAGCATGTTTTAACATGCTTAGCTCGTCACTTTTAGTTTAGTGCTTATATAGGGTCGTAAGGTAAGCGATCTAATCAATCGCTTATACTTTCGAACCCGACCCGTTTGGTCGATCGTTAGGATCCGACCAAACACATTAGGTGACCATAGTGTATAGGGAATAACCTTCTGAGGTTATACCTTATGGTCGCTTCGTTTAAGTAGTTGTATGATAGGTAGTTTATATGCCTTAGGTAAATTACCAAAATACCCCTTTGATGCCAAAATTCGTTTTAATCATACGTAACATAACTTTTGACATCTAAACTGATTTGACAACCATATTAGACATGTTAAGGCATATATTACTTGTCATAGGACTAGTTAGGCGGTCCGAACGCGTTTCACGCGAACGACGCGTTAAAGTAGCATAAGCTACCTAAACGGGTCGTAATGGGTCACAAGCACTTAGGTTAGGTTTCATTTAGTATGTAGGCTTTGTTAAACCATGCTACATGAGTTCCCATACTCATTTGATTTACGAGCCCTCATTCTATCCGATCTTCCGATTTAGGTCCGGTTTATTAATGTAGTTACCTATATTAGGTGCCGTTTGATATTCCGTGATCTCTAGCATTGCTTGGTGGTTATCTTAGGACTTCTGAGCAATCTCAAGTGAGTACATAGAACCCCTCTTTTACTGTTTTCCAAACTGTTTTGGGGAGAAACACATGTGCCTACTTGTTACTTTCATGCTTTCCTGTTTTCACATCATATACCGACTATGTTTATTAGTACATTATAGTACATGATTTCATTACATTTCATGCTATGAATGTCCATTGTGTGCATACTTAGTACATTGTTTTACTTTACATTTATGCTATGTATGTTGACTGATAGCATGCTAGCACATTGATTTACATGACTTTCTGCTTCGTATGTTAACTTAGCATACTTAGTACATTGTTTTCATATAACATGTTCACTTTTGCTATGACATTTGGTTTGCACAAACGAGACTATTATACGTTCATTAACATTAGCTACGCCGCTCGGTAGTAAGTACTGGTACCATAGGACTTGACAAATCCCATTCCTGACATCCCGGGTTTGTTTGGATGTAAGGAATGACTGAATCCGAATACAATTCTTTTGATAACCTTGACTGAAAGGGTTATCCGACTGTCTCAAGGCTTGAATGTATGCGTTAACTTACCACATAAATGTTTGTATCAATGTAACATGCATAACTTTACAAAACATAACTTTTTGATATATTCAAATTACTTTGTTTTGTACATTTCTACATTTGGACTATTTGACAATACTTTACTTACAAGACATAACATTTGTTACACATTACTTGACTACTTTTGGACTATCAACATTTGACATGGTTTATACAAGGACTTTTGACAATTGGTTTAAACATAGACATTATACATTGTTGGTTGGTTAAGTGACTTAAGTAACGAAATGTGAGTAATATGATACAAGCATGGTGGATACGCCGCTGGTACTTCCTATATATAAGTGTTTGTATTGTATTACATATCATAGCGTTATTTAAATCATTCATTTTGGACTTATACATTTTACACAAGTAACATGTTTTTACAAGACTTTGTTTTACAATACGGTTTATTTTATACAACTCATTTTACATGGTTATTCATTTAACCATACATTATTCTTTTACTTGTACATATCATCTAAACTTATTGTTTTTCAAGTGATTTACAAAACAAATCAAATTACAAGGTTCATGACTAAACATTTTCTTAAACTTAAGTCATGAATCTTATTTTCACAAACCTATGTATCTCACAGGCATTTTTATGCTGACGTACCTATTTTCACATGTGTTTTCAGGAGCTTTTCCGTAGGATGAAGATCGTGACACTAGGGCGGACCTGTGCCTTAGAGACTTAAAATGATGAAAGACTTAGTTTAATTATGTTATAAACTCTTTAATTTCTGTTTAAGACGATGAAGCTCTTATGTTAATAAATAAAATACAACTTTGAACACCATGGTTATGAAACAATTAATTCTGTTACAACACTCCCCGACGTTTTCCGCCACATCTTGTATGCTATACGTGGTCGGGGTATGACAATAACTATAGCACAAAAAGTCAAGTCACAAGGACAAGTTTAATTTATAAGCCATGATTTCAGAGAATCGAGGCAAATTTATAAGTTAGTAATAGCACAAAAGGCCTAGTCACGTGGACAAGTTTAATTTATAAGCCATGATTTCAGAGAATCGAGGCAAATTTATAAGTTAGTAATAGCACAAAAGGCCTAGTCACGTGGACAAGTTTAATTTATAAGCCATGATCGTTTGGGATCGAGGCATTAAGGTGTGAATCAAAGTTCATTACTTTTTCTTGACAGGGAGTTGTAGGCTATCACTGTCTTTAGTCTCAGAGGACATTAACTATAGCCCGTAGGCATTTCCCTTCTAAGGGATGTTTATAATATGATTATCTTATAGGATGATATAAGCCATGATTTCTAAATCAATAGACTAGATAAGAAAATTGGAAGAATCCAATATAAGAATGACTGTTGTGATTTTCTCGAATCACATCTGTCAAGAGTGCTAACACGTTCTTAGGTGTTAACAAGGATTTGAATCTCTTGAATAGGTCCTACCATCTTGGCCTCGTCATATAGGCTAGGTTTACCTTTAAGATTCCTTTTTAATAATAAACGCAGAACAATCCTAACTCGGGATGTTAATAAGAATCTGAACCTAAATTGAGGAACTGCCATCTTGGCCGGGTCTTAATAATGACACGAGGCTAGGTCTTGTCTTTTTTTTTTTTTTTTTTTTAAGATTTTGCCATTTTATTATAATGGTAGATCGTATAATATAGGAATGATATTTTAAACATAATCGTTCCTTTAAAATTTAAACAAGTATATGGTTGCCCTAAACGGGACTTCTTAAGAAAATGACTTGCCCATGCAAGGGCAAATCAGAAAAATAACAAAAGAAGCAATTAAAAGACAATGAAATGAATTAGGATTAGTCCTATGTTCTTGTCTAGACTCAAGAATGTGCATCTGTGTAACTGAGATTAAACACAAACGGCTAGTGTTTAATTCACTCAGTGTTGGCTCTGATACCAACCTGTCACACCCCGATATTTCCACGTATTACCGGTGGGCCCGGTGGGGATTATCGTGACGTAGTTGGTAACATCATAGTCAAACAACACAATATATAAATGCACAGCGGAAGCAAAAGGTAAATATATTACAATCCGATTTAAAGTAATATCAAATATTACAACGGAATGTAAGATGGATCCACAGGCGGATCTTAAACAGAAAGATAATATCGTTCAACAGACTTTAACATCTAAAGCTTGCGAGACTTGATTATTGATGCCTGGAGTAGCCAGCCTATTACGTATAGTACCCGCATTTAGCCTTTTTGGAAAATACGTCAGTTTACACTGGTAAATACAATCAACTGACTCATTTTAAAAATGATTAAAAATTTATTTGGATGCACGTGGCATAAACATTTTATAACTTGGGATAATCATTTAAATATATAATCTTGTAAAAGAATTACATGTTCCTTATGCGTTCAGTAGCCCGGAGCGTGCCGGGTTAAAGATCAATAGACACACCACATCAACTATTTATGCACTGACGAGTGTACGCCTACACTCCGCGCTTAGGTCGTGGCCATTTCGTAAAATGATGCCAAGGATATCCGGGACATGGTCATTAACCCCCCAAAGGCTTTAAGCAAACAAAACATATTTAAACGGGGCGATTAAATTATTCAATTAACCACCAAACGATGGAAGATTTAATGCCCGACCAAGCGGTGTTTTATATACCGTAACCCAAGCCCGTATAGGGAAAATAAGTTAAAAGTATTTACCTGAGCAAAGTAATAATCACAATAAGCAAATGCAAGTAGCTTTTACTGGTCCTCCTATTCTGGAACGAAGGTTTATAATAACCTATTAGAATCCTAACGGGTCTTTAATTAAGCTTAAGCTTAGACCGGTTAGTTTCAAAGATACGGTTCGTACGCACGATTAATAGAAGACCGGAATAGAATGTGATTTAGACCTGACAAGTTTGAAGACTTGCTTAATATGGGTATTTCATACACATTCTGGATTTTGAGATAAAACCGATAAGGTTTGACCCGTTTCGGCTAATTTATGTAAACTAGTTACATAAACCGAACCGAACGTGTAATAAGCGTAACGGGTATCCGTAAGAGCCATATACAGGTTTCCTAAGTTAATATGCTTCAAATATGTTGTGACATCAGTAAGATGTCTTTTATTATGCCCGAATCGAATTTAAACACAAACTATGCCCTGTAGGGGTAGTTTGGTCATTTACAAGGTTATAAAAGAGTTTAAGTATTATCCTGAGTTACGGGTCTGATATGATCAGCAAGAATACTTAATTTAATAAGTTATAACAGTAGGGTAAGGTATATATGTGAAATTTATTAATTATAACCAAACTATGCACCGTAGGGGCATTTTTGTAATTTCACATAAGCCGAAAAGCTCAAAACTGAAGTCTGAGTTTAACAACCTTTGCTTACTGTTAAAATATTATAATTTACCTCAAATATCAGTAGGTATCACCCTTTGTATGTTTAAAATAGTTTTAGTACATACTATGCGTTAAAAACGCTTAATAAGGCGATTAGAAGCCGTTTCCGTGTTCTATATAGAAATCTGATATTTTTATTATTCCAGAAGGCTTAAAACAATTTATTTATCATTTAAAATCAGTAGCAAAAGGTTTGGAGTCAATTAGATGTGTAAAACTCATTTTATAGCCCGTAAGGGCAAAATCGACAATTACCGGATTAAGCCTACGACTATAAGTTATGCTCAGCCTAAAATTAATTAAAAATCTTCAAAATCCCAAAATAATATATTACATCAGTGGGTAATAAGTTTGATATAAAAAAGTAGGCTTAAATACGCTATACGCTAATTATGTCGTTTAATCGCTAAAGAAGCTTCTAATTACGCTAATGAGCATAACTCTCAATCTACACCTCAAACTGATGTCAAATTTTGGTTGCAAGTTTATATATCAGTAATTAAAGTTTCTACTCTTTTACATTTTCAAAAATCACGTTTTAAGGTGAAAAGGGCATAATGGTCAACATATGAGCAATTAATGGAATCATGCATATTAATTGGTTAACTAATGAACCAAGGTGTATAATCACATAGGGTTATACTAGCATGTAACCTGGTCCTAAGGAAGCTCTTTGGCATTTCTGAAACATACCAAAACGGGTCAGAACTGAAGTCAAAGCAAAAGTCAAAGCTTTGCGACTTTCGGTTCCGAACCGGGTCTAAACATAAAATTGTCGGGTTGAACATGTTTAGACATGTTCTTACACTAATTACCAAGTTATATTAATGATCAAACAGGTTTTATGTGTTCTACATTGCTAATTATGCATAAATTAGAAATTAAGCATTCCGTTGACTTTTTAATAACAAGTTTAACCCGACAAATGGTCTAGTTAGAGTGGGAATCAGGGGGTGCCCTTTTAAGGGTTTAATGCCCACATAATTACCAACTTATAACTACTTTCAATTCGACTAATCACTGGATCATCAATGATTAATCGCTAAGTCAACCGTTAATTACGGCGGTTTGACTTTTAAGCTAAAACTAAGAAAAAGCTTAACTAAGAAAGGTTTAGCAAACTTACTGAAGTCCTATGCACGAAATGTGAAGACTTGTGTCTGATCTTAAGCCCCAAGAAGCTCCAGAAATGCAGAAATGAGGTGTGAAGAAATGGTTGCAACTTAGTGGCCTTTTATAGTGTTCTTGATCTCATAGATCATTGACACCCAACTCTAGCAATGTTCCCTGATCACTAACACATGTCCCTAGTGTCTAGGAGTCATTTAGGGGTCGTCCAAATATGAGGAAAATCGTTTAAAGATCAGTTATAATGCTCACAACAGTCAACAGCCAATAATCTGTCGCTGGGCAACCCTTGCGCACCGTAAGGGTATGGCTTGCGGTGCGCAAGCCTTCTGCAGCAGCCAAAAATCCTTGGCTTTTCAAGCATTCGAAGGGGCAACCATGTATTACGAATTTGGGACATTATTTTTTTCAGAAAGGGGCCTCTAAAACGTGCCTTGAATAGTTATATACCCTACCACTTTGATATGTTTACTAGTATTCTTTTGAAAGTGCCATAAACGAAGGTTTACCGTAGAAATTCCATAGGATCCTATCTTGCACTTTGAATTCAATTATTGTCAACAATTCACTTGATTGAAGGTATATTAGATGTGTGCAATATATGCTAGGGTCTTGGGATTCATAACAAGGTCGTTCAGAGGTAAAAATTAACATGACGACATTTTTAAATCCTGCCATACATCTTTAATTATACCCGGGTTTATATCACTTTTGTCTTACATGACACGTGTCGTTATTCTATTGAACACGAATTTTCGAGGTGTTACAATTACTTACCGTCTGAAGTGTTTTCTTTATGACTTTCATTGTATATGGATGTAGAGTTAGTCTTTGCTCTTTTAGATACATTGTTCAAGATATAAACATTAACTTATAATTATCATTGTAATCTTTTAAAATTTTTTATATAAGCAATACAAAATGTTGCAAATGTATCTACTAACAATGGAATACAATAACATTAATGAAAAAAAATTAAAACAACTAACAATAGTAGAATCCTCACATCTAAACACGATTTCAATAACTATTCAAATAAGAAAATAATAAATTGTAAAAACACCATCAATCCATTAAAAATATTTAAACAAAATAGATACTTCATAGCAATAAAAAACATAGATAGCAGTTTCTAATTAAAAGAGAAATAGTTGTCTCTATAAATAATGTTCCCTTCACACCGTTAAATGTATCAACATCTTTTAGATATTCCAAATTTTCACTAGTCATTTTAACTTTAACCATACGTCCCAAGTCGCTCTTTAAAATCCATGTGTTGTTCTCCATTATATGAGATAGGTGTCGTCTACTTTGGAAAGATACTATTTGGGGATTTCGGAAAGAGGAGAACTTATGCCATGCTTCATCTTCAAGTTTGAAGAGTTCAACAGTTAACTCGGCAGATTTTCCAACAATATACATGTGAATCTTCTGGTTGACGGTGATAAAATAGCCTTGGTAAAGGATAACATCCTTACTCATAGGGAAACTAATAACTTTGAATGTTTCAGAAACAATATCAAAAGCAATTATAAACTTCTTTCCTATTAGCCACCAAAATTTTGAAACAATGAAGTATATGGTGTTAGCTGATAGTATTCCAACAGACCAAGCAAAAGAGCTTGAACCAAAATCAGTTCCATTCAAGAATTTGACATTGCTCCATATACCAAATCATCGAGTTCTTTTAGGAATTTTTAGATGACTGACTTCTTATACGAAGTTTATAAACCAAAATTCAACTAAAACATAAATGTTTAAAAATTAGAAAAAAGGGTAAACAACAAATACTACTTTGACAAATGTATATTTCATATGAGTATATTGTTTGTTATAAGCAATGTAAAAATACTACATGATAATCAACTACTATAAACACGATGTGATTAAGTTTATAGTTAACTTGTACAAACCAACGACAAAAAAATAAGACTAATGTACGTACAATGGCTGGAATCTGAAATCTCCATTACACACCTTTCTCTCATGCTCATGCATTCTTCCGCTTTAAGCTCCTAAAAATATAAATGAAATAATCAAATAATTAGTAACGGACATAATTAAAAAATACTTCAGCTAATGTAATTATTGAAAAACGATGTGACTTTACCCAATAATCCTCCCAATAGCAAGCATGTTTCCACCGAAACTCCAAAGAACGAACCCCATCATGCCATTTTTTACAAATAGTTGAGAAGCGATCGACAACTTTCAAAGGTACCTTGGTTAGAATTTCAAAGAGTTTCATTTCAAAATAGGAAATTTTGAACAGTACCTTTGTCCATTTCGGATACACACTAACAAAGTCACACCCTGACTTTTGCGGAAGCGTGGTTTATTTGGTGTGACTTTTTAATACCATAGCATTCAATCATAACAACGCTATATGATAAAAACATGAGATGTTCAACCATTAATTAAGTTTAGAAAATACCACAACACCATTTTCTGAAAACATCGACACTAAATTAAGTTACAAACCATGACATGTTTAAATGAGTTCACAAGGACTCAACAAAAGTACTTAAATAAAACCTGAGTTTAGAATTATGTATCCCGTCCAGGAATGGGATACACCCTCAAAACCCAACAACCCTGGATGACATCTTTTATTTCACTACGCAGCTTGAAGACACATTGCATACCCTGCCAGATCTACTAGTTCCCTGAAATACATGTAGTTTGAAAAACTTCAACAAAAGTTGAGCGAGTTCATGTGTATGTGAGTATGTATAAACCTTTGAAATATGTATGTATGTATGAAAGTCCCTGGTATGTAGCAATAAGGAAAAATAGATCACCAATGGGTTGCAAAGCCACTGATATCTGTGAAGTGATGCAGGAAAACTCAAACCTAGCGGAGTTGCATCGGGCTTCCGGCTGGAAGACATAGTCACCACTATGGGCCACCCTGGCCTCATGGGTGTGGGCTCGCTACACCCAAATAAATCTATCACTCATGTCCCTCGGTCCTACGATGAGGATTAATGGCCTTAAGTGTTGTACGCACCAATCACATGATCTAAGTAGTAACCCTCCTTAAGCTAACCATACCATGTATAAAACATTTGTATATAATCGTAACATGTATTTCACCCCCAAAGTAGAAAACCGAAAACAGTTAAAAGAAAAGGGGGACATGAACTCACAGTTTTGCGTCCTCAGCTCGTAACTCAAACTCTGTCAGCTACACGACAACCTTCAACGTACTAATGTCTATTAGACGAACGGGCCGTGCCTTGTCTTGGTATTAACGTTCTTGAGTTACGTTTCTTTGATATTATTCCATGTTATAACTTCTTGTTAAAATAATGATTATTTTAACTTAAATTATATTTTATTTTTGGAATAATCGTTAAACAATATTTCTATAATAATACTTCTCAAGTATTTAATTTCGTATTTTCCTTCCCAGGGATGGGGGTAATTTATACATGTATATTTGTAGTTCTGAAATAATATATTTTTAAGTCCCACTTAGTAAATATATATAACTCATTTGTCAAAATAGTGTATTCCCAAGAAAATATATATTTTTTCCCAAAAATTATATATCTTCTAAATATACTAGGAAAATATATATATTTATCTCCCAAAAATAATATATTTTCTTTTTGTCGAAAATATGATATAACTTAGTAATATTTGCAAAAAATCATATTTTCACTTCTTTTGTTTCCAAAATAATATTCACCAAAAATATATTTGTAACGGTATTTTTCGGAATATTTCATAAGTTACATTTTTGCGTTCGGTTTCACAATATCAAGCGTGTAACTTAAACATTTATTCCTTGTGATTTTTGGTAGTATTTTGGAGTTGTAAATTCTTGGTATTTGTTAAGTTATATTATTTTACCCTAAAATACTATAACTATTCCACAAAATAAACAAATATTCACACAAGTGTCTTAATATGAAATATATATTCTAAATATATATTATCCATTTTTATTTATAAAATCAACCTCCAATGCTTGTATTTTTGTTACAAAAATTTATGGCAAAGTTTATATGGAAAATCATAGTTTAAAACATACTTGTAAACACTTGTTTAGAAAATATTTTCTAAGTGTTTGAATTTTTAGAAAATTTTGCCATAGTTTCCTTTGTAAATGGAGGTGTCCATGCTTTTAAGCATATCATTTTCTTTTCAAATTTCATCACACAATGATCAACAATCAAACCCTAAACATTTTATACTTACCAAGTGTAAAAGCAATACACTTTACATAGTAACATGAACTTGATCTTTCATAAAAATGCGTAGTAACTTGGTAAAGTGTTTAGTGGGTTTAGTTACCCTCCAAAATATATTTACTACTTGGTAAACTTCATTCTTGGAGATTTTAGATGTTTACAGCTTGTAAACATATTTTACAAAAATGTTTCTTTATTAAACCTTCTTGTTTCTCTAGTGTTTATACACTTGTTTTTCCACTAAAAATGGTGCAAGGTTAGTAAAAACCATGATCTTTCAAAAATCATACTTTGAACTTGGTTTTCTTGGAAAATCATTTATAGCTCTTGGATCTACAAGTTTACTAGTTCACTTTGTTTATCATTTTAAAAGAAATCATCTTTATTCATCAAGTTCAAGTCTTTACAAGAATATGATTATTCTAGGTTGTTACATAATCATCCTCCCGCTTGCTAGATTAAGTGTTTAAACATCATCTAGCAAGCTTCATGTGATGATTAACATCATCATCTCAAGAAATCAACAAACAAACATTATTCATGCACTAAACAACATCATATCATCTATATATCATCATAAGTAAGCTTTATGTTTCAAGATTCAAGTTTATATTCTTTAGTGTTCTTATGATTTCAACATAATATATCCTTTAACCACTAAAAATATGAAGTAAACAAAGATCAAAAGAGTCTTACTACTAGCTTCAAGCTAGGGAAGAACAATGGAGAAAAAGAAGTGGATAAAAGCTAGCAAAGGAGGTCCTTGATGATCCAAGAGTTCCACACCTTCTTAATCACCCTTGAGCACCTTGGATTGGATGGAGTTTGATCGAAAATGGTGATGTGTGGAGATGGGGGTTCGGCCGTGAGCTTTAGAGAGGGAGAGGAAGAGTAAGGTGAAGTGAAGATTATGAGATGTTAAGCTTTCTTATAATCCACAATTCTCTAATATCCATTGGTTATTATGTCCCCTCAAGTACACTACACATCCTTGCCAAATCCCAAGGAAATCATGGAAGATTAGTGAAGAGTTGAAGTAATCTTGAGTGGGGGCCACTAGGTGGGCCGTAAATATCATGGGGTAGGGGGTAATTGTAAGTTTCAAATGGTAAATGTAGGTAATTAGTGGAAGTTAAATGTAAAAGCTAGTGTTTTATGTGTATCTTGCATTAAGTAGTATGTTAAAGTGTTCGGGAACCATAACTAGCTCAGAAAAAGTAAAAAAATGCTTCTAGCAATATTTTGATGTTCCGGGTAATGTCCGGTTGTCGGTTAGATACCGGTTCGTTAAAGTATCAAGTTATACCGTATAGTGTCCTTTATGTAACTTTTTGTGACACTTTTAATTTCCGACACTTAGGAAAGCATACAGGACCATTTTGCCATATTTTTGCATGTTACTAGCATGTTAAAATGCTGATTTTTGGTGATTAATGCAGAATTCTGCACTTTGAGTGGGTTTTAGGCACTTTCCGGCACTTATACTATCACCTAGTGACGCAGTTTTAAGGTCCTTACTTCCCTACACTCCATACTAGTGTAGTACCTTGTCTCTGGCCCTTACGGGGTCTCAAAACATTGTATGTCTATGTACTGACATTGTCAGCTTGTTTCTGAGTTATCCGCTAACTGTGCTAACTGTTCTTTGTGCATCATGTATGTCACTAAAGTCTGTATGTAATAAATGGAATGACAGTATGAAATGTGATGCACATGTATGTATGATACAGAAATCATAAAGCAGTTTATATCATCAGTTGTAATCAAGCATAGTCATTAAGCATTAATCATAATTAATTAATTGTACGGATACCTGTAATTATGAGGGTTGTCACATTCTCCGCCAGTTAAGAAAATTTCGTCCCGAAATTTTAGTTCTGCTACTAGATGCAGGGGTCTTGGGGAATAAATGTGGGTATTTGGCTTTCATACGATCTTCACGTTCCCATGTGAATTCTGGGCCATGTCGTGAGTTCCAACGAACCTTGACGAGTTTGACACTACTCCTGCGCGTCTTGTTAACCTTCCAATCAGTAACCTCAACAGGTTCTTCAGTAAAGTGGAGTGTGTCGTCAATATGAACTTTGTCAGCAGGAATGACAACTGTTTCTTGAGTTGGACTCTTTTTCAGATTTGATACATGAAATGTATCATGAACGCCATTTAGCTCAGCTGGTAAATCCAAATTGTATGCTACGAGACCAATCCTTTCCAGGATTTTAAATGGTCCAATGTATCGCGGGTTCAACTTCCCATGCTTCCCTAAGCGTACCACACCCTTCCAGGGTGAAACCTCTAGCAAAACCATATCTCCTACCTCAAACTCCAGAGGTTTCCTTCTTCGGTCTGCATAACTCTTTTGACGATCACGAGCCGCTTTGATGCGCTCTCAGATCTGTACAATCTTGTCTGTCATCTCCTGGACCAATTCCGGACCAACAAGTTATCTATCACCCGCATCTGCCCAGCATAAGGGTGATCGACACTTGCGTCCATATAGAGCTTCGAATGGTGCGGCTTGAATGCTTGCATGGTAACTATTGTTGTATGAAAATTCTACCAAGGGTAAGTGAGTGTCCCAACTACCACCCAAATCCATTACGCAAGCTCGCAACATGTCTTCCAATGTTTGAATCGTTCGTTCACTCTGTCCGTCTGTCTGTGGATGAAAGGCAGTACTCAGATTCAACTGAGAACCAAAAGCTTCTTGGAAGGATTGCCAAATCCTTGACATGAATCTTCCATCTCTATCAGAGATAATCGAGAGAGGCACTCCATGTCATGCAACAATCTCTCTCAGGTATAGCTCAGCAAGCTTACTAGTGTTGTCTTTTTCTTTGATTGGTAAAAAGTGTGAAGATTTCGTTAAACGGTCTACAATTACCCAAATCGTATCATGGCCCTTGGGCGTCCTTGGTAACTTCATTATAAAGTCCATCGAAATCTGCTCCCATTTCCATTTGGGTACTTCAGGTTGTTGCAGAAGACCTGAAGGCTTTTGGTATTCGGCCTTTACCTTGGCGCGCAAGTTAAACATTTGCCAACATATATCGCAACGTCGCCTTTCAATCTCGGCCACCAATAGAAATCCTTTAAATCTTGGTACATTTTGTCTGATCCTGGATGGATCGAGTACCGTGACTTGTGAGCTTCATTAAAAATAACATTCCTCAAACCACCAAAGAGGGGAACCCAAATTCATTTCATGAAGCACAACGTTCCTTCCTCGTTTGGTACCAACTGCTTCTCCATCCCATGGAGATATTCATTTTCAAGGTTCCTTTCTTTAAGAGCTTCTATCTGCGCGGCACGAATGCATAACGAGAGATCCGTCTGAATGATCATTTCCAAAGCCCTAACCCTTATGGGCTTGATCCTTTCCTTCCGACTCAGGGCATCTGCGACTACATTCGCCTTCCCTGGGTGATACTTGATCTCACAATCATAATCGTTCAATAGTTCTACCCAGCGTCTCTGTCTCATGTTAAGCTCTTTCTGGTCAAATATATGCTGCAGGCTCTTGTGATCAGTAAAGATTGTACAGCGCGTGCCATACAAGTAATGTCACCAGATCTTCAAAGCAAACACCACAGCGCCTAGTTCCAAATCATGTGTGGTGTAGTTTTTCTCGTGTACCTTCAACTGGCATGAAGCATAGGCTATAACCTTCTGTCGCTGCATCAGTACGTAGCCTAAACCTTGACGCGAGGCGTCGCAATATACCACGAAGTCGTCAGTGCCTTCGGGTAGAGATAAGATCGGTGCATCGTAAAGCTTGTTCTTCAACAACTGAAATGCTTCTTCTTTCTTGTCTCCCCATTCATACTTCTTGTCTTTCTGTGTGAGGGAAGTCAACGGTTGTGCGATCTTTGAAAAATCTTCTGAATCTGCGGTAATATCCTGCCAAATCTAGGAACTGACGGATCTCGGTTGGCATCTTCGGAGTCTCCCAATTCTTTATCGCTTCAATCTTTGTAGGATCCACATGGATTCTGTCTCCGTTAACCACGTGACCAAGGAACTGAACCTCACGCAGCCAGAACTCGCACTTTGAGAACTTAGCGTATAATTTCTCTTCCTTGAGCAGCTCTAAGATAGCTCTTAGATGTTGCTCATGTTCTTCTTTCGTCCTTGAGTAGATTAAAATATCATCAATGAACACGATCACAAACTTATCGAGGTATGGCTTACAAACTCTATTCATCAAATCCATGAATACTACTGGCGTGTACGTCAGACCAAACAGCATTACTAGGAACTCGTAGTGCCCATAGCGAGTCCTAAAGGTCGTCTTTGGAATACTCTCCTCTTGAATTCTCAACTGGTGATAAACTGATCGAAGATCGATCTTGGAGTAAAAACTTGAACCTTGCAGTTGATCGAACAGGTCATCAATCCTTGGCAAAGGATACCGATTCTTAATGGTTAATTTGTTTAGCTCCCGGTAGTCGATACACATGCGGAAACTACCATCTTTCTTCTTAACGAACAAAACTGGAGCTCCCCAAGGCGAGAAGCTTGGTCTGATAAATCCCTTGTCTAGCAACTCCTAAAGTTGTGTCGACAACTCCTGCATTTCCGAAGGTGCAAGTCTATAAGGTGCCTTAGCCACAGGCGCGGCACCTGGAACTAAGTCAATATGAAACTCCACTTGTCTTTGTGGCGGCAATCCTGGTAAGTCTTCTGGAAATACTTCAGGATACTCCTTCACGACTGGAATATATTCTATCTTTGGCTCAGCGGCTTCTTTATCCACGACGTGTGCCAAGAAGGCAACACATCCCTTCTTCAAACATTTTCGAGCTTTCAAACAGCTAATGATCCTCAGGGACGCATCACGCTTCTCTCCGTGTACCACGATCGTTTTTCCATCTGTCATTGGAATGCGTATGATCTTCTAGTGACATACGATTTCGGCTCTGTTGCTTAACAACCAATCCATCCCCACTACCACGTCGAAGCTTGCCAACTCGACGGGCAGAAGATCAAGCGAACACTCGTGCTCTCCTAGTTCTATCACGCATCCTCTGATTACTTCATTCGTTTCTACTAGCTTTCCATTAGCTAGTTCTATTGAGTACGGAATGTCTAATTTACTAGCAGTTAACCCAAGCATTTTCTTAAACTCTAGCGATACAAAACTATAGTCGGCACCAGTATCAAATAGTATAGATGCAAAGCGTTGATTTATAGGGAACGTACCAGTGACGACATTTGGATCTTGGCGTGCTTCCCTCGCACCGATATTGAAAACTCTTCCTTGTGCTTGATTAAGATTTGGGCATTCTCGCTTGAAGTGCCCCATGTCTCCACAATTGAAACAACCTGGTCCTCGACCATTTCCGTTCCCATTACCGCCTCGATTGTTGTTCGCTCCCCGGTTACCAGCTTGATTCCCAACATTCCCACGATTTCCATTTCCACCATTATTTCCTTGCGGACGGTTTCCATTCCCACTTCCATAACCCCTTTGATTTCCACGACCAACACCAGTACTAGCCCAACATGTTTCCTTCGAATGGCCAGTCTTTCCACAAGATTCACATTTTCTGACTCTGCACTGGCCAGCATGATGATACTGGCATACTTCACATTTGGGCAGAGCGCCCATGTATCCTTTCCCTTTGACTTCAGCACCAGACTTAGCTTCAGCTGGTGGGTTCACATCCTTCCTCTTGTTGGCACTGCCGGTACTCTTTTTAAAGTTGGAGAACTTCCTCTTGTTCTCTCCCGGGGACTCAACGTGAGTCTCCTTTTTCTTCGGGTCAGAAATTGAAAACTTTTTTAACCTGATAGCTTCCTCAGTTAGTGACACGCTCAGATCGATAGCCTCAGTAATTGTGGCAGGCTTTGACGGTGTTACCATACTCATAATCTGAGGTGCCAACCCCCAAATGAAACACTCCACGCGTTTGAATTCCGGACTGACCATGTATGGTACCACGTGAGATAGATCGTGAAATCTCTGCACATATTCGGCGATCTTCGGGCCGTCCATCTTGAGATTCCAGAATTCCGTTTCCAGCTTTTGAATTTCGGCCCTGGAGCAATACTTTTTACGCATGAGTTCCTTTATCTCAGTCCAAGTCAAAGCGTATGCTGCTGCCTCTCCCAGAGTTTGGGCTTGGAGATTCCACCATGAAAGTGCTCCATCAGTGAACAATCCGGAGATGTAGGTGACTTGCTGTTCTGGTGCACATTTACTCATTCTTATCACTGAATCGGTCTTCTCCGTCCATCGAACATAAGCCACAGCACCCCCGGTGCCGTCAAAATTCAGCGGTTTACAGTCTAAAAACTGCTTAAAGGTACAGCCTGTACAAGTAACGTCATTCACAGGAAGCATTAGCAAATGCACACGGAATATCCAAAGGTAACGTAATGTGTCCCAAGCGACTTAATCATTACCATGTGGTGGGTTGTTCCTCGAGGTATTCCCGCTAGTTTCGACGCGTGAGGCCTCGTAATCTGCTATTGCTCGGGAGATCCTTTCTTGCAATTCGTCCTCAGTAGTGGGCAAACGATTTTCCCTTTGTGGTGGCATCTTCTATAAGAAGATTTTATACGTCAGGCCATAATAAGTGTAGTAAGTACGTAACACGCGCATGTAATAACATTTATTAACACAAGTATACATATACCATCCCATGTCATAACGCAAACAAATAATCCACAATGTATGTAATGAGAATGTTGTGATTGAGCTATCATATATCAAGACCACAAGTACAGTTTACAAGTTTTCACAATTGTATCATACATCAAAAGAGACTAAGGGTCACATCACCCTTGTCCGAATCGTCTAAAAATCTACAACAATCAAAAGTCAAAAGTCAAAGTCACACTGTGGTCTTCAAAATGTTGTGCAATCTGGGTCAGCTGGAGCAAGCTCATGATCAGTGGGTACATCAAGAAGCTGATCATCAGGAAAAAAAGGTGCCTCAAAAGGTTGCTCCTCAGGGGCAAACTCAACCTCATGATCGGGGTCAAAGTCGTGCAAAAAGATGGGATCAATCTCATCGTCGAACTCAGGATCAAGCTCAATATCGTGTGGCAAACCAGGTGCAGCTGATATAGCGGCGGTGACTCATAGGCAGTGGCTTGGTTAAGGGAACCCACCGGAGCCGTAGCGAAAGCGAGTCTTCATAGGGCAATTGTCACTGCTTATGGACCCGAACCTGGGTGCATAAGACTGAATTACCTGGGATGCCTGTGCCCATAAGAAATCGCGGAGCCACCCATTAATAGTAATAGAACTCTGCGCAAAGTTTCCTCCCATGATGAGATTTCATTGATACAGAGCTAATTCCAATAGACTTATTGGAGGGTCCCATTGGCGTGCATCCAGTAGGAATTGAACCTACGAATTCGCCAATTATGAGTTGGGTGCTTTAACCATTCAGCCATGGATGCTTAGCGGGTCATAGTGAATGACCAGATTCCACTCGGAATCAGTGTCAGTGGGATAACGCTGTAGTCCTAGTGCATGAAGAGTAGAAGACGACACAGACTCAAACGAATCGGGACCAGACTGGTCAGATAAAACCTCCACAACAGGAACCTCGATAGGTGGCATAGCAAGGACATCGACGACAGGAATCTCATCAAGAGGAATAGCAACATCATCATCAATCGGAGCCCCACCATCCTGGGCATCCTCAGGGGGACCCTCGATAAAGAGATCGACGTCATCATCAGACATCGCGTCAAGTGGCAGATCCTCAATAGGAAATGCAGCGAGAGGAAAAGGAGCAGGGATTTGAACAAGAGGTAGATCCCCATCATGAAAACCATCAGCTATAGGTATGTCATCTCCAAAATACGGTAAGGCGAAGGGCTGAAAGTCATCGTCTTCGCTGCTCGTGGTGTCTGAAGTGAAAACCTCATCCTCTGGGATGAGCTCGTCATCTGATACTATGGCTATAGGGTCTATAGTGTCTGATACTCCACTCTCGGAGGAAGATGACATGGTGTCTGTGACAAAACAATCACAAGTATGCACATATATCAACAATCATCAAATAAGCATGTAAGTAATAACAATGTAAGCATGTATGCATCCTAGTCTTCCCAAGACTATCCCACCCAGCCTCTCAGACTGAACTGGTTAGTCTCTCAGACTAAACCTCCCAGTTTCCCAAACTGAACTACCCAACCTCTCAGGCTAAACCTCCCAGTTTCTCAAACTGAACTACCCAGCCTCTCAGGCTAAACCTCCCAGTTTCTCAAACTGAACTACCCAGCCTCTCAGGCTAAACCTCCCAGTCTCTCAGACTGCCCTAACTAGTCTCTCAGACTACCCAGTCTCTCAGACTGAACTACCCAGTTAGTCTCTCAGACCAACTCGCCAGTCTCTCAGACTGAATTACCTAGTTAGTCTCTCAGACTAACTCCCCAGTCTCTCAGACTGCACTACCCAGCTAGTCTCTCAGACTAACTCCCCAGTCTCTCAGACTGACTCCCCAGTCTCTCAGACTGAAATTAGAAATGAATTCTTTGAAATGTATTTTGTGTCTTTTATTTGTAAAAATATTTGTTTCATGGATCTGGACGCTTTATGTATGCAATGTAAAAATGTTTTCGTGAGAGCCCTGATGACCGTAGTCTAGACTCGAGAAGGAATCCTAGTTCGCTACGATCGAAGCTCTGATACCAAGCTGTCACACCCTGACTTTTGCGGAAGCGTGGTTTATTTGGTGTGACTTCTTAATACCATAGCATTCAATCATAACAACGCTATATGATAAAAACATGAGATGTTCATCCATTAATTAGTTTAGAAAATACCACAATACCATTGTCTGAAAACATCGACACTAAATTAAGTTACAAACCATGACATGTTTAAATGAGTTCACAAGGACTCAACAAAAGTACTTAAATAAAACCTGAGTTTAGAATTATGTATCCCGTCCAGGAATGGGATACACCCTCTAAACCTAACAACCCTGGATGACATCTTTTATTTCACTACGCAGCTTGAAGACACATTGCATACCCTGCCAGATCCACTAGTTCCCTGAAATACATGTAGTTTGAAAAACATCAACAAAAGTTGAGCGAGTTCATGTGTATGTGAGTATGTATAAACCTTTGAAATATGTCTGTATGTATGAAAGTCCCTGGTTTGTAGCAATAAGGAAAAATAGATCACCAATGGGTTGCAAAGCCACTGATATGTGTGAAGTGATGCAGGAAAACTCAAACCTAGCGGAGTTGCACCGGGCTTCCGGCTAGAAGACATAGTCACCACTATGGGCCACCCTGGCCTCATGGGTGTGGGCTCGCTACACTCAAATAGATCTATCACTCATGTCCCTCGGTCCTATGACGAGGATTAATGGCCTTAAGTGTTGTACCCACCACTCACATGATCTAAGTAGTAACCCTCCTTAAGCTAACCATACCATGTATAAAACATTTGTATATAATCGTAACATGTATTTCACCCCCGAAGTATAAAACCGAAAACAGTTAAAAGAAAAGGGGGACATGAACTCACAGTTTTGCGTCCTCAGCTCGTAACTCAAACTCTGTCAGCTACACGACAACCTACAACGTACTAATGTCTATTAGACGAACAGGCCGTGCCTTGTCTTGGTATTAACGTTCTTGAGTTACGTTTGTTTGATATTATTCCATGTTATAACTTCTTGTTAAAATAATGATTATTTTAACTTCAATTATATTTTATTTTTGGAATAATCGTTAAACAATATTTCTGTAATAATACTTCTCAAGTATTTAATTTCGTATTTTCCTTCCAAGGGATGGGGGTAATTTATACATGTATATTTGTAGTTCCGAAATAATATATTTTTAAGTCCCACTTAGAAAATATATATAACTCATTTGTTAAAATAGTGTATTCCCAAGAAAATATATATTTTTCCCAAAAATTATATATCTTCTAAATATACTAGGAAAATATATATTTTTATCTCCCAAAAATAATATATTTTCTTTTTGTCGAAAATATGATTTAACTTAGTAATATTTGCAAAAAAATCATATTTTCACTTCTTTTGTTTCCAAAATAATATTCACCAAAAATATATTTGTAACGGTATTTTTCGGAATATTTCATAAGTTACGTTTTTGCGTTCGGTTTCACAATATCAAGCGTGTAACTTAAACATTTATTCCTTGTGATTTTTGGTAATATTTTGGAGTTGTAAATTCTTGGTATTTGTTAAGTTATATTATTTTACCCTAAAATAATATAACTATTCCACAAAATAAACAAATATTCACACAAGTGTCTTAATATGAAATATATATTCTAAATATATATTATCCATTTTTATTTATAAAATCAACCTCCAATGCTTGTATTTTTGTTACAAAAATTTATGGCAAAGTTTATATGGAAAATCATAGTTTAAAACATACTTGTAAACACTTGTTTAGAAAATATTTTCTAAGTGTTTGAATTTTTAGAAAATTTTGCCATAGTTTCCTTTGTAAATGGAGGTGTCCATGCTTTTAAGCATATCATTTTCTTTTCAAATTTCATCACACAATGATCAACAATCAAACCCTAAACATTTTATACTTACCAAGTGTAAAAACAATACACTTTACATAGTAACATGAACTTGATCTTTCATAAAAACGCGTAGTAACTTGGTAAAGTGTTTAGTGGGTTTAGTTACCCTCCAAAATATATTTACTACTTGGTAAACTTCATTTTTGGAGATTTTAGATGTTTACAACTTGTAAACATATTTTACAAAAATGTTTCTTTATTAAACCTTCTTGTTTCTCTAGTGTTTATACACTTGTTTTTCCACTAAAAATGGTGCAAGGTTAATAAAAACCATGATCTTTCAAAAATCATACTTTGAACTTGGTTTTCTTGGAAAATTATTTATAGATCTTGGATTTACAAGTTTACTAGTTCACTTTGTTTATCATTTTACAAGAAATCATCTTTATTCATCAAGTTCATGTCTTTACAAAAAGATGATTATTCTAGGTTGTTACATAATCATCCTCCCGCTTGCTAGATTAAGTGTTTAAACATCATCTAGCAAGCTTCATGTGATGATTAACATCATCACCTAAAGAAATCAACAAACAAACATTATTCATGCACTAAACAACATCATATCATCTATATATCATCATAAGTAAGCTTTATGTTTCAAGATTCAAGTTTATATTCTTTAGTGTTCTTTTGATTTCAACATAATATATCCTTTAACCACTAAAAATATGAAGTAAACAAAGATTAAAAGAGTCTTACTAATAGCTTCAAGCTAGGGAAGAACATTGGAGAAAAAGAAGTGGATAAAAGCTAGCAAAGGAGGTCCTTGATGATCCAAGAGTTCCACACCTTCTTAATCACCCTTGAGCACCTTGAGATAACCTTGGATTGGATGGAGTTTGATCGAAAATGGTGATGTGTGGAGATGGGGGTTCGGTCGTGAGCTTTAGAGAGGGAGAGGAAGAGTATGGTGAAGTGAAGATGATGAGATGTTAAGCTTTCTTATAATCCACAATTCTCTAATATCCATTGGTCATTATGTCCCCTCAAGTACACTACACATCCTTGTCAAATCCCAGGGAAATCATGGAAGATTAGAGAAGATTTGAAGTAATCTTGAGTGGGGGCCACTAGGTGGGCCGTAAATATCATGGGGGAGGGGGGTAATTGTAAGTTTCAAATGGTAAACGTAGGTAATTAGTGGAAGTTAAATGTAAAAGCTAGTATTTTATGTGTATCTTGCATTAAGTGTATGTTAAAGTGTTCGGGAACCATAACTAGCTCAGAAAAAGTAAAACAATGCTTCTAGCAATATTTTGGTGTTCCGGGTAATGTCCGGTTGTTCGGTTAGATACCGGTTCGTTAAAGTATCAAGTTATACCGTATAGTGTCATTTATGTAACTTTTTGTGACACTTTTAATTCCCGACACTTAGGAAAGCATACAGGACCATTTTGCCATATTTTTTCATGTTACTAGCATGTTAAAATGCTGATTTTTGATGATTAATGCAGAAATCTGCACTTTGAGTGGGTTTTAGGCACTTTCCGGCACTTATACTATCACCTAGTGACGCAGATTTAAGGTCCTTACTTCCCTACACTCCATACTAGTGTAGTACCTTGTCTCTGGCCCTTACGGGGTCTCAAAACATTGTCTGTCTATGTACTGACATTGTCAGCATGTTTCTGAGTTATCCGCTAAGTGTGCTAACTGTGCTTTGTGCATCATGTATGTCACTAAAGTCTGTATGTAATAAATGGAGTGACAATATGAAATGTGATGCACATGTATGTATGATACAGAAATCATAAAGCAGTTTATATCATCAGTTGTAATCAAGCACAATCATTAAGCTTTAATCATAATTAATTAATTGTTGCCCGACTACCTGCCATTGCTTTGTAATTGCCCTTTTTTCGTGTGGTATGATATTGAATTTATTATGAAAAAAAATTTAATTGTACGGATACCTGTAATTATGAGGGTTGTCACAAACAAAGCATTTCTTATTTGGATCAAGGAAGTATTGTAGGTATTTATAAATCACAAAATTTATAATTTTAGTTAATATATCAGGATAGTAAAACTTTTGGTAATGGTATAATTTTTTGAAAGTTTGATTTTTTAAATACTTACCTAACGAATTAATCTATGTTTTATGGAAAATAATCTCATAATTAACAAATATGTTCACATTTAATACTGAATAGAGAATTATAAGTTCCAAAAATAGTCTACTAATCTGTTTACCATAAAACAGAAATTTAATTTAAGTTATGCTATTATAATATTTTAATTTAATTAGTTGAATGTGACGGTTATTATGTAGCAACAATTATATATATATATATCACTAATATTATATAATTAGGTTAATAAAAAGTATTTGGATATGTGTTTGAAATAACGATCTAAGGTGACTCTTGTATAAATCAAGAACTTTCACAATATAAATATAAGCTTTCACACTTCCGGAGTTAACAACGTGCAAAGAAAAACATACAAATGATCGTAAATATCTAAACAAAAAAAGAAAGACCATAAAACATTAACACCATTAAACATATATTAAACTAAGCTGTTTTGTACGATTACAACCGTCTACGTCAAAAAACCATAACCAAAGTCATTATGTTCACCAACACAACCATGAAAACAAACCTTAAAAACAAACAACCTGCACCTTAACAACCCAGTTCTGCTAACAAACAAACTACGTACACGTCTTGATTACACCGACGAGATGTCAGTCAAGACGATCTTCTGCTAAGAGGTAACATAAGTCAAGTGTAGCATATAACCAAACGTCAACTGATTGTCAGACATGAACTTCCTCCAACCATCAATAGTGTAACGTAACTTACCACCGTTTAACTCGTTCCTGACGTCATAAACCTCCACCACTCTGGTCATGTTTTGAACATACAACGAATTCAGGTTATCAAAAAGACTTGCTCTCTTAACAACTTCAACAGGCAGATGCTACATTTGTTGTATAAAACAAAATAATAGTCAAACACAAGATAAGATAAATCGTTCGCTATGTTATGAGTAAATATCATACTAGCCTGTAGTCCCCTTTCTGAACAAATTCATAAAACTCAGCATCTCGAACATCACCTGAATGTTTTCTTGTATTTGTTGTAATCTTCTTGGTATGTTTGACATATTCATCAACCTTTACAGCTTTCTTCCCCTTGTTGATGAAGTACAAATATAGATGTGAGTTAAAAGCATGTATAGTATATGTGGTAAAAATGCAGTATATATAATATACAAGAATTTATGGGATATGTTTCATACCTTGAGCTTATCAGCAGAGCGACAACATGGAATAGCATCAGATGTTCTAATACGTAATGGGCCTTGGAATCCCTTTGTGATATTGTTGACTTTTTCCTTTCCGTCACCAATAACTTTACCTTTTCCCTTAACCTGTTGTTATATAAAATAACGTTAATATAAAAAATATGTAACAATGTTAATGGTGATAACCTTACATATTCCGGTGTCTTCAATTGTGAAGCATTACGTTTCCTCGGTGTGGTTTGAACATCAACCTTCTTCGGTTTACGTGACTTCACAATTTCTGCTGGTAAGCTACTTGATTTCTTATCTAGAGTATAACAATCAAGGAAAATATCACATTAATACAAAAAATTATAAATAATACTAAAAACAGTAAATTTAAATGTATTTAAAATGAAATATTGTTTGTAATACTTAATTAACTACCTCAATGAAGGATGTTTCGTCTTCAGAAAAAGAAATTTTTATCATCCTCATAGATGTCCTGGTAAACATTAGTGGGAAAATTAATAAAATGCGGAAATGAATTAATATATCAGGTAATATTGAATACATACGTACCTTGAACACATTCTCAAAGTTATCAACCTTGGATATCTCAAATACATCTGCGTCGGATTCAGTTCTCTTGGTCAAAAAACTCTCTGTTTCATTTCGATAAACTGTTAAGTCAAACACAACATCATCAGTCCTTCTGAAAATCAGCAAATCATCATCTTGTATTCCAATATCATTGCAAACTTCCGGCCATTCTTTCACGAACACATAGCTTGTATGAAAGTTCGATGTCTCCACACTCCAAAAAGAGCCCTTATAACATATTTGATATGTGTCATTTGGTGGACTGTTTCCGTAACATTGATTATTAAAAGCATCTTCGATTATCTGCGTAAAATGAAAAATAATACAATACATTATACATTAACTTTGTAAGTTATGTGACTAAGTATGAAAACTTTGAATGTGAAATTGCGTTGAAAGTAAAATCAGGTTCCGTACCGTGACACCCAATCTTCCATAACGATGAAATGTGTAATAACAATCACCACAAACGCCGTTAATAAAAAAGGAAATGTTCAAGGCAATTTTCTCCTAATGGATTAAAAACCAGCAAAGATGTCTTTGGTAGATTAAGGTCTGCAGCAACTCTTTTCCAACCATTAGTTAATATCGGCATTGAATTTACTCGTCTCAGACTTACAACCCATTTTTCCACTTTCATGAATGATTTGCAGGTTCTTATGTTCCCACCTTTCTCCCCACACTTGCTTAATAAAGGATAGAGGTACATCCTGTATATATTTTTAAGTATTATCAAAATTATTAACCATAGAAAAACTTATAAATACTGATCTTAATAAAAAAGAATTAAATATCACATAAACAGGGTTTACAACTTTCAATGATCCAGGGTCGTCAAGAAACTGCACAAATGAAGAATACATTTTCAAACCCGTGAAAATAAATAGGTTAATTACCTTCACATAAAAAATTATAACTCTTCATAAGTTGAAATATCATATATTAATGAACATAAATCTTTATAATATACAAAAAACGATATAGCAGAGTATATTCAATACCCTGCAAACACTAAACCACATCATGTAAATACCTAACTTACATGGTTGTATTAGTTATAAGTGTAACAATATTATAAAAGAATACTATAGTTGTATATGATTATAATAGTATCCAACACAAAATCCATAAGTGCATAACAGTCTAGTAAAAGATAAATAAGTTAATCGTTGTACTACATTCAATGACACTTTCTATAAATGTATTCAAAAGAATCTAACAAAACCCTATAATTGCGAATCATTAATCTCCGTTTCACTTATAAAGATTCGTTCATAGATACCAGTGAAACAGAGTAGAGCATCTAAATCAAAATCCAAACACTGATTATTTAACATTCGTTCAGCCTATGATACAACTACATAAGTATATCATATTTCAATTTTCATTCATAACTGTATATAATGATCTATATACAAAGATTCGAAGCCGTTTATTGCAACAAAAACTAAAAAGTCACGCAAGTTCAATGCACATACCTGTAATTAAAAAATATCACAAAGAAATCAGTCGGTTCAAGTGTGACGAAGATGATGATGGAACTGAATGTGAAACCCCAAAAGAATAAGATAATGAAGATATCTCTGGGTGAAATTTTGAGAAGTGATAGTTGTTGACATGTAATGATGTTCTGGGTTTACATCAATAAAAGTTCTAAACAATCAATGGATTTTAAAGATATTTATATAAGCACCCCTTATTGTTTTGAGATGTTTACAAAATGTAAACAATTATAAAGATATTTATACAAAACACCCCTTATAGTTTTGAGATGTTTACATAAGGTTAAGAATGTGTTTACTTATTAATGCATAACTAATATAAGTATTATTGTTAGTCAAGTCATGTGTATATATGAAGCACTTTTATAATGAAATTATAAAAAAATCATTTTTTTAATATTAACACTGGGTGAGGATCAAATAGGAATTTTATTTTCGTTAGGAAGTATAGGAAGTCATCTTAGCCGTCCATCTCTAATTTTTAAATTTAGGAGGCGGGGTTTTTTTGTCATTTTACATTATCATATACTCGTTCTAATATTATACCAGATCTTGTTACCTCTACACTCAGTTCATCAATTGCATAACAGAATTGAATTGTATAACCCTAAATCGCAATCGATCGCAAATTTACCTTTTTTAATCAATAACCTTGTGTCGTTCGTCAATTCGATAACTTCAATGTCTTCTGCAGACTCGGTTGGTGTCACACCCCGACCGCGTTTAAACAACGAAACCGCGGCGGAAACGTCAGGGAGTGGAGCAACAGAATTATTGTTTCACATCCATGGATTAAAAAGTTTCGTTTTATTTAGTCATTAACCATTTACATTGTCTTAAAGTTAAGAACAAACAAGTTCACATCTTGACTATTATCTTTATTAAGTCACTAAGGCCTTGTCCAGTCCTAAGTGAGCATGCATCCTAGTAGCAATCATCATCATTCAATACCACCTGAAACATATGTAAAAATAAAGTCAGCAAAGAAATGCCGGCGAGCACATAGGTTTTGTGAGAGTGTCAGATTCATGGCTCGTTTACATGTTGCAATACCTTGTTAGACTATAAGAGTCAATAGTTGAAAACCTTGTTTTGAAAAGTTTATAGTATTGCGACATGATTAACCAACTCAAAACAAGTTGGTTATAGTTTATAAAATCTCGTAGCCATGGATCTTAACCCAAAACATTTGTTTAAGTAAACCAGTTTGTAAATCATCTCGTAATAAAACTCGTATGGTTTATATTGTTTTGTAAACATCGTCGTGTGACATCGTTTTAAAATCGTTTGCCCAAATGAACTAAATAATGCCACGGAATTTAATATGATAAAAACACTTATAGATAAGAAGTACCAGCGGCGAATCTACCATGCTTTTATCATGTTACACCCATCCCATTATCTAATCACAGCCCAAAACCAATCGTTTGTTCAATTCGCTTAACTTGTTCAAATCGTTTAAATCGTTCTCGTTTTAATTGTGAAAACTACTTTTGGTCGTCTCGCTAATAACATTCAAACCTTCATAACTCGTCTATCGTTAAACTCGTATTAACAAACCACCAAAGGGTAAGTTAATAATCAACAGGTTCAGTCGTTACCCACATAACCCCCACACATAACCATGGGTGCAGTCCGATAACGGGATTTGTCAGATCCTATGGTACCATAACCTAATACTGGTCGGTTCGGCCAAAACTAATGAATGTTATTCGTTATGTAAATACGTCCAACACGTTTGTTCACATTATTGAAATCGTTATTTGTTTAATATAAACCATAGTATTCGTTTTTGAAATCATCGTTAAAAGTATCGAAATTGTTTAACACATATGAATCACCCCAAAACAATCGAAAACAGTAAAATAGGGGAACTATGTACTCACATCGAAGTGAAAAGTATCCTTGATTAAATGAACTAGCAAAACTCGAGTAAACCAAGGGATTTCAAGTAGCACCTAGTAATTGGATCGCTAAGTTAAATAATCGACACTCTAATCGGAAGATCGGATAGAATGAGGTCTGGTAAACCAAATGAGTATTGGAACTCATGTGATATGGTTTAACAAAGCCTACATTCTAAATCGGAACCTATCCTAAGTGCTTTCGACCCGTTACGACCCATTAAGGTAGCTTACGCTACTTTAACGCGTCGTTCGCGAAAAAGCGCGTTCGAGACGCCTAACTAGTCCTATGACAAGTATTATATGCCTAAACATGTTTAAATATGTTGCATAATCAGTTTAAGACACAAAAATTAAGTGACATATGCTTAAATACCAATTATGCATGAAAAGGGCATTTTGGTCATTTTCCTAAGGCATATAAACTACCTATCATATAACTAATTAAACTAAGTGACCATAAGGTATAACCTCGGAAGGTTATTCCCTATACAACTATGGTCAAAAAATAAGCCTGGTCGGATCCTAATGATCGACCAAACGGGTCGGGTTCGAAAGTCTAAGCGGTTGTTAAGACCGCTTGACTTACGACCCTATACAAGCACTAGACTAAAAGTGATGAGTTAAACATGTTAAAACATGTTTAACTATGTTAGAAAACAGGTTTGATATCAAAACAAAGTGTTTTAATACCCGAAAATAGCTTCGATGCAAAATACGCATAAACACGTATTTTGACCGAAACTTTGACTCGTCACTTCGACTAATCAACGTGGTAATCAGTAGGTATAGTCACAAGGGACTATAACCATCGTGATTACGCTCACGTTGCAAAGTTCAAACGAAATTTGTGTTGACCAATTCATCGTCAAAGCAGAAAGTCAAACACTGTTTGACTTTTCACGCTTGAAAAGCATAAACGAGTATGAAAGAAACTTACAAAGGGTCCAAGCAATGAAGGTTTGATCTTAAAATACTCAGGTATGAAGCTAAGGCTTCAACTTAGAGCAATTCTTAGATCAAATGTGAAGAATGAAAGAAAATCAAGTGGGTATTTATAGAATTCCAAGAACCGTTAGGATCGTTTCTCGAAAATTGAGCTTCAATCTAGATCGTACATGTAAGGCACACTGATTTGGGATACTAGGGGTGTCCAAAACCATCACACGGTATTGAGAAAGTTACATAAAAGCCCTAAAAATAAACCTGGTTGTCAAAAATGGTGTTTCTGCCCAGCATGAGCTGTCGCGTACCGCCACAGCACAGCCACTAGGCTGTGGCGCGGCGCCACCTGTGCCCAGCTCCAGAAACTTTTCAAAAATGGCAGAAATGATCCCTACAGCTCGTTTAAGCCATTTTCGATGCGTTTAAACTCCGTTAATCCATTTTTAAGGTTCTACAAGGATGTTAAGGCATAGGACTTGAAACATGCTTGAAAATATCTCGGATGTCGGTTCGTTTGGTCGTACGGTTGCGTTGTTCGGTTAATTACGACAAAACTCGAACGGACACGAAAAATGATCCAAATTACGCGACGAATGGAAATTTAGCATGCCAATCACTAAAATAAAATATTTTAATGATTACAAAAATTTTTGGATGCCCGGATATATTCAGAACGTAAGATATGCGTGAAAATGTAAACTTATGCACTTTTTGACGCTTTTAGTCCCTGTTTGATCAGAAAGTTTATTTTTGCGCACGAAATACCTCAAAGCCCATTTCTAAGCTATGTAAAGGATATTTAGGGCATGTTTAACTTATGATCATGTTCCGGAATGTTCGCTACCATACGAATCGGCATAGTTTCGCAGTTTGACACAAATAGTCCCTGCAATCGAATAGACTTGTTTTTGACACACCAAACCATCCAAAACGTATTTCTAAGTTATGTAAAGGTTATTTAAGATATGTTAAGCCTATGTCACTATTCCATAGTTTTTTTTGCATTAAACTGACTTCATTTACGCACCAGTTTGCGTATAACTTTCCAGAAAGCGATTTAAAGCTTGAAATCAAACTCGAATCAAATCGTAAAATCATCAAACACAAATACACATATAATAACACCAAAACACATAGTTTTATTGATAATTGATATTGTTTTACATTGTACATCGTTTACAGAGCATAGTTGTCACAGTCTCCCCTACTTTAGGAAATTTCATCCCGAAATTTTAACTAAAGGAAACTTATGAAAACAAATGTGGATATTTCGCTTTCATTTGGTCCTCACGTTCCCAAGTAAACTCTGGGCGAAGTTCAGACTCCCAGCAAACTTTGACCAATCGAATTCGCTAGTTCTTCAATTGTTTGACTGCACGGTCTACTATCTCCACAGGTTTCTCGACAAAGTGCATCGTTTCATCAACTTGAATTTCGTCGAGTGGAATATGAAGATCAGCATCGGCTAAACACTTTCGCAAATTGGACACGTGGAATGTTGGGTGGATATTCCCAAGCTCTGGAGGTAGCTCTAGTCGATAAGCAACCTTTCCGATTCTTTCAACAATCTTAAATGGTCCAACATATCATGGTGCAAGTTTTCCTTTCTTTCCGGATCTCACCACACCCTTCCAAGGTGACACCTTGAGTAGGACACGGTCTCTGATTTGAAATTCTAAGGGCTTGCGTCGCATATCCGCATAACTCTTTTGACGGCTTATTGTCACGAGATTATCATGAATTTTCTTGATTTTGTCTGTTGTTTCCAGAATGAGCTCAGGTCCAGTAAGCTGAGCTTCACCGATCTCGTTCCAATAGATAAGTGAACGACATTTTCAACCGTATAAAGCTTCGAACGGTGCCATATTAATGCTAGCATGATAATTGTTGTTGTAAGAGAACTCGATCAACGGAAGATGAGAATCCCAATTACCACCAAAGTCTATCACGCATGCTCTAAGCATATCCTCCAATGTTTGAATAGTCCTCTCAGATTGTCCATCTGTTTGGGGATGATAAACAGTGCTTAGATTTAGTTGGGTTCCCATAGCAGATTGCATGGTCTTCCAAAAGTGCGATGAAAATCGAGCATCATGATCGGATATGATATCCAAAGGAACACCATGTCAAGATACAATCTCATCAACATAAATCTTGGCAAGCTTATCAGCAGATAGATCCTCGTGAATCGGTTTAAAATGAGCTGACTTCGTTAATCGATCGATAACAACCCAAATAGCATCGTGACCTCTAGATGTACACGGTAACTTAGTGATGAGATCCATAGCAATGTTCTCCCACTTCCAAACTGGTATCTCTGGTTGTACAAGAAAACCAGACGGTCGTTGATGTTCAACCTTGACTTTGAGACAAGTTAGGCATTTTACTAGATACAAGGCAACATCCTTTTTCATACCAGACCACCAATACTGAGTACGAAGATCCTTGTACATTTTGTCAGCACCGGATGGATAGAATATCGAGACTTATGAGATTCGTCCATCACTAAAGTGCGAAGATCATCTTGTTTCGGAACCCATAATCGATCCTTACAATAGAGTAACCCATTGTCTTTCGTTTCGAGTTTAAGCTCAAGTTGAAGTGGTAGCTCATATTTCAATAAGCCTTTGGTTACACATGATCGTTGAGCTTGAAGGATACTAGATTGAATATCAGATAGAGTTCAAACAGAATGAAGCTTGACTCGTTCCTTTCGGCTTAGCGCATCGGCTACGACATTCGCCTTACCAGGATGGTAGCGAATCTCGCAATCATAATCGTTTAAGAGTTTAACCCAGCGTCGTTGTCTCATGTTCAGCTCCTTTTGATTAAGAATGTGCTGGAGACTTTTGTGGTCTCTGAAAACCACACATTATGTGCCATAAAGATAGTGTCTCCAGATTTTGAGAGCAAATACCACAGCACCCAACTCAAGATCATGAGTCGTGTAGTTCTTCTCGTGAACTTTCAGTTATCTTGACGCATAAGCTATAACTTTAACTCGTTGCATAAGAACACAACCAAGGCCTAGATTCGACGCGTCACAATAGACAACGAAATCATCGTTTCCATCAGGCAAAGATAGAACAGGAGCAACACAGAGTTTTTGTTTCAAAGTTTGGAAAGCTTCCTCTTGTTTAGGTCCTCACTCAAAAGGCTTATTCTTTTGAGTCAAATCAGTGAGTGGAACCGCGATCTTCGAGAAGTTTGAAATAAATCGTCGATAGCAACCAGCAAGACCAAGAAAAGACCGAACTTTTGTGGGTGTCGCAGGTGTATTCCAATCCTTAGTTGCAACAACTTTGGAAGGATCCACATGAATACCCTGCTCGTTAACAATATGACCCAAAAACTTAACTTCTTTAAGCCAGAATTCACACTTGGAGAATTTAGCAAAAAGTTGTTCCTTCTTCAGGAGTTCCAGTGTCAGACGAAGGTGTTGTTCGTGATCGGCTCGAGACTTCGATTAAACAAGAATATCGTCAATGAACACAATGATGAACTTGTCTAAATATGGTTTACAAACCCTATTCATTAAGTCCATGAAAATAGCTGGGGAATTCGTCAAACCAAAAGGCATGACAGTAAACTCATAGTGTCCATATCTCATGCGGAATGCAGTTTTGGGAATATCTTCTTTGAGTACATGAAGCTGATGATACCCAAAACGCAGATCGATCTTGGAAAAACATGTAGCACCTTGCAGTTGATCGAAGAGATCATCGATTCGTGGTAGGGGATATCGATTCTTGATGGTAAGCTTGTTAAGCTAACGATATGTCACATTCTCCCCCTGTTAAGGGAATTTCGTCCCGAAATTTAGCGCGTGGTTACTGAGGAAGCTAGTTAAGTTGCGTTGTTTTCCTGATTTTCCTGGGGTGTCACATCATCCCCCCGTTGCTTTGGAATTTCTTCCCGAAATTCTGCAGTAGCTTCAGCCTCAGCAGTGGTTGCGTTTTTCTTAAACAGCTGGGGGTACTTGAGTTTCATTTGGTCTTCTCATTCCCAGGTATACTCTGGGCCACGACGGGAATCCCAACGAACTCGAACGAGAGGTATTCTTGTGCGCTTGAGAATCTTAACATCTCGATCAATAATCTCTACTGGTTCCTCGACGAATCGCAGTTGGTCGTCGATAGTGAGCTCCTTTAAGGGAACTATGAGAGTCTCATCCGACAGACACTTCTTCAGATTCGACACATGGAATACGTTGTGAACTCCGCTGAGTTCTTCGGGTAGATTCAACCTGTAGGCTACCTTGCCAATCTTCTCAATGATTTCGAATGGTCCGACATAACGCGGATTGAGCTTGCCTCATTTGCCAAAACGGACTACACCTTTCCAAGGTGAGACTTTGAGTAGCACTCGATCCCCAACCTGGAACTCGAGTGGTTTTCTTCCCTTATCAGCATAGCTTTTCTGACGGTCACGAGCTGCCGCCATTCACTGTCGTATCTGAGCAATCCTCTCAGTCGTGTCTACTACAAGTTCTAGGCCTGTGATTTGGCTATCGCCAACTTCTGCCCAACAGAGAGGTGATCGGAATTTGCATCTGTACAATGCCTCGAACAGAGCGGCTTGGATGCTGGTGTGGTAGCTGTTGTTATATGAAAACTCCACTAGCGGGAGGTGCTTTTCCCAGCCATTACCGAAGTCGATCACACATGCCCTAAGCATGTCTTCAAGGGTTTGGATGGTGCGTTCAGATTGCCCATCCGTCTGTGGGTGATAAGCGGTGCTCATATCTAAACGTGAGCCAAAGGACTTGTGCATTGCTTGCCACAGTTCAGAAGTAAAACGCGCGTCACGATCAGAAATGATGGAGGTTGGCACTCCGTGCCTTGATACCACTTCCTTTAGGTAAATGTCTGCAAGAGTAGAAAACTTATCCATTTCTTTGATAGCAAGAAAATGTGCAGACTTGGTCAGTCGATCTACGATCACCCAAATGGTATCGTTTCCGCGTTGAGATCTAGGCAGACCAGTAACGAAATCCATGGAAATTTGCTCCCATTTCCATTTCGGGATCTCCGGTTGTTGAAGTAGGCCTGATGGTTTCTGATATTTAGTCTTGCTCTCGCACAAGTCAAGCACTTACTGACGTAGGTTGTTATGTGGGCTTTCATGCCAGGCCACCAATACGTAGTCTTGAAGTCGTGGTACATTTTATCCGAACCAGGATGTACCGAATAACGAGACTTGTGTGCTTCGTCCATCACAAGCTCACGTAGGTCTCCATAAAGTGGAATCCAGATGCGTCCATTAACATAGTAGGCACCGTCTTCCTTTTGTTCCAGCCGCTGCCTTGATCCTCGTAAGGATTCAGCCCTGATGTTCTCTGCTTTCAATGCTTCAACCTGCGCCTCGCGAATCTGAGCGGGAAGGCTAGAGTGAATGGTAAGCTGTAATGCACATACACGCTTAGGTATAGTATCCTTTCGACTGAGGGCGTCGGCCACAACATTGGCCTTGCCCGGATGATATTTAATAGCGCATTCATAATCGTTCAAGAGCTCAACCCATCGGCGTTGACGCATGTTTAACTCCTTTTGCTTGAAGATATGCTCGAGACTCCTGTGATCGGTGTAAATGGTGCACTTGGTACCGTACAGGTAATGTCTCCATATCTTAAGTGCGAAAACAACTGCTCCCAGCTCCAAGTCATGCGTAGTGTAGTTCCTTTCATGAACTTTAAGCTGGCGTGATGCGTAGGCAATGACCTTGTCACGTTGCATCAACACGCAACCAAGTCCTTGGATGGAAGCGTCGCAATAAACCACAAAATCATCTATGCCTTCAGGCAATGAGAGGATAGGCGCGCTACAAAGTCTATCCTTCAAGTGCTGAAATGCGGACTCCTGTGCATCACCCCAACGATAGGTGACACCCTTCTGAGTCAGTGAAGTGAGAGGTTGCGCAATCTTTGAGAAATCCTTGATAAACCTTCTGTAATATCCTGCCAAACCCAAGAATTGGCGGATTTTTGTTGGTGTGCGGGGTGCAGGCCAGTTCTTGATCGATTCAACCTTAGATGGATCCACATGAATTCCATCCTTGTTTACCACATGGCCTAGAAAGTGGACTTCGCGAAGCCAGAAGTCACATTTCAAAAACTTGGCATACAACTGCTCTTTTCGAAGAAGTTCCAGCATAAGTCGTAGATGCTGCTCGTGTTCCTCCTGACTCTTAGAATAGATCAGGATATCGTCGATGAACACAATAACGAACTTATCCAGGTAAGGTTTGCATACTCGGTTCATGAGATCCATGAAGACCGCAGGTGCATTCGTTAATCCGAAAGGCATAACCAGAAACTCGTAATGGCCGTAGCGAGTTCTGAATGCTGTTTTGGAGATGTCCTCATCACGGACTCTCAGCTGATGGTATCCCGATCTCAAATCAATCTTAGAGTAATAGCTCGACCCTTGCAGCTGGTCGAACAAGTCGTCAATACGTGGAAGAGGATAACGATTCTTCACAGTCACCTTGTTGAGTTCGCGGTAGTCAATACACATTCTGAAAGTACCATCTTTCTTTTTCACAAAGAAGACTGGAGCTCCCCAGGGTGAAGAGCTAGGACGTATGAAACCCTTTTCCAAGAGTTCTTGTAGTTGTGTGGACAGTTCTTCAAGTTCTGATGGAGCTAGACGATAAGGTGCCCGAGCTATGGGCGCTGCTCCAGGAGCTAGCTCAATTTGAAATTCAACTTGACGATGAGGCGGAAGACCAGGTAATTCCTCAGGAAATACCTCGGGAAAATCACGTACAATAGGGATGTCTTCAATTCTCTTCTCTTCCGTTGATGTGTCAGTAACGAGTGCTAAAATGGCAGTGTGGCCCTTTCGCAAACACTTCTGGGCCTTAAGGAAAGAGATAATGCCTACAACAGCACCACTCTTGTCGCCATGAATCACGAGGGGTTCCTCACCAGAACGAGGAATGCGGACGATTTTCTCCTTGCAAACAATCTCCGCTTGATGATGAGATAGCCAATCCTTCCCAATAACGACGTCGAAACTACCAAGTATGATAGGAATAAGATCGATAGAGAAAATCTGACCAACTAAGACGAGGTTACAACCTTTAACTACGTGTGTGGCTTCAAGACTTTTACCATTTGCTAGCTCTACCGTGTGTTTGGTGTTCAGAAGTGTTGGAGTGCGCTTAAGCATTTGGCTAACTTTTAAGGACACATAACTAGTATCGGCACCCGAATCGAATAAAACAGTAACAAAGAAGTCGTCCAGAAGAAACTTACCCATCACAACGTTGGGATCGTTTCTTGCATCACCTTGACCAATCACGAACACACGACCCCTTGCTCCATTACCATTGTTGTTACCCCCGTTGTTGCCTCCATTATTGCCTCCATTGTTGCCTCCATTGTTGTTCCCGTTTCCTTGATTGTTGTTGTTCTGATTCTGGTTCAGTTGGGGGCAGTTCCTCTTAAAGTGACCTTCAGTGCCACACTGAAAGCATCCTTTATTGCCCTGCTGTTGCTGCTGCTGGTGATTCTGTGGAGCTTGTTGTTGTTGGCGATTTTGATTTGCAGGACGTGGGCTCCTGCAATCCCAAGCTTCATGGCCCAGCTTGTGACATCTCTGACATCGACCTTTGTTGCACTGCCCGCTGTGATGCTTGTTGCACCGGTTGCACTTGGGGTGGTTTCCTCGGTATCCACCCTGTCCTTGATTACCGGAAGATTGCTGACCAGAACTCTGGTAGTCATCAGTCTTTCGCTGCTGAGACTGAACCGAAGCAGAACCCTTACTGGAGTTCCCATCCCATTTTCGCTTGTTGTCGGTAGGTGCATCAGAAGTAGTTGTGGCACTGATTCGTTTGGGCAGCCTGTTTTGCTCCACCGCCTGGTTGGTGAGTCGATGGGCCAACTTGATGATTTGCTGTATGGTACCCAGGTTGGCTGAAGTCACGTGACTTTGAATCTCTGGTACAAGGCCTTTGAGATACAACTCAATTCGTTTGATGGGAGGGTCCACCATGGTAGGGCACAAGATGGCCAGCTCATTTGACCTTTTCGTATACGCCTCAATCTCAGACCCCGTCATTTTCAGGTTGAAAAACTCCACCTCTAGTTTGTGGATGTCATCACGGCTACAATAATCTTCCTTGATCATTTCCTTGAAATCATTCCATGGGGTGGCATTAGCAGCAACCAACCCCAGCATCTGAACCTGAGCGTTCCACCACGTGAGCGCTATTCCTTCAAGAGTACCAGTAGCATACTTCACTCTACGAGCCTCGGGGCATTCGCACATCTCAAAGATAGACTCGAGCTTCTCAAACCAGTGGAGGAGGCCTACAGCTCCTTCAGTGCCACTGAAAGTAGTAGGTCGGCAGTCCATGAAGGTTTTGAACATGCACACAGGAGGTTGAGCATGTTGACCTGTTGCGCGAGAATAAAAGACAAGATTAAGCACGAGGGTTGGTTTGCGAAGGTAGGATCTAAACGTCCTAAGATGGGTTGATATGGCAGGTTATACCTCCTGCTGGATTTGTTGCGAGTGCCTCAGCAACTCGTTCGTTGATCAAAGCCGTCAACTGGGCTTGAGTGAGGTTGATACGTCCTCCGCGTCCGCTCATGATCTTCATGATGAAGCAACGTAAGTGAGAAAGGTGTCGCGAAAATGCGTAAGTGTGGGACGACAATAGAGAGTAAGCACACAAGGTTCAAATAGCAATTATCACATTATCTAATGCACAGTGAGAACTATCTAACCGACAATACAACATAAATCATACCACTTATGGTGTCGAGTCTTGCACGTGGAGCGAAGCATCGTTGTGGGTCGTTGAACACTGTACAGGTTATAGTCTGGTTTTATCAAAAAGCTTTTCCCTTTTTAAAACCAAGTTCACTATAACCAATGGCTCTGATACCAATCTGTCACATGATAATCGATGCACCTTCGAAAAGACCCATCTTTCTTTTTCACAAATAGGACTGGAGCGCCCCAAGGTGAATAACTTGGTCGGATGAATCCTTTATCAGACAACTCTTGAAGTTGTTTCGATAACTCTTGCATCTCAGACGGTGCAAGATGATAAGGCGCTTTAGCAATTGGGTTGGCATTAGGTACGAGATCAATATGAAACTCAACTTGACGAACTGGAGGCAAACCAGGCAGTTCATCAGGAAACACCTCTGGATAATCTCGTACAATCGGAATATCTTGAATACACTTGTTCTTGCCTTTCTCCTCTGTGACATGTGCCAGAAAGGCAACATATCCTTTTCGTAAGTAACTTTGGGCTTTCGTACACGACATGAGTTTCAAACCACCAGATGGTTTCTCGCCACGAACCTCTAGGACTTCACCAGACGAAAGAGGAATACGAACAATGTTATCAAAACATGATGTTTAGTTAACCAAACCACCTCAACATGTTTAACTATGTTAGAAAACAGGTTTGATATCAAAACAAAGTGTTTTGATACCCGAAAATAGCTTTGACGCAAAATACGCATAAACACGTATTTTGACCAAAACTTTGACTCGTCACTTCGACTAATCAACGTGGTAATCAGTAGGTATAGTCACAAGGGACTATAACCATCGTGATTACGCTCACGTTGCAAAGTTCAAACAAACTTTGTGTTGACCAATTCATGGTCAAATCAGAAAGTCAAACACTGTTTGACTTTTCGCGCTTGAAAAGCATAAACGAGTATGAAAGAAACTTACAAAGGGTCCAAGCAATGAAGGTTTGATCTTAAAATACTCAGGTATGAAGCTAAGGCTTCAACTTAGAGCAATTCTTAGATCAAATGTGAAGAATGAAAGAAAATCAAGTGGGTATTTATAGAATTCCAAGAACCACTAGGATCGTTTCTCGAAAATTGAGCTTCAATCTGGATCGTACATGTAAGGCACACTGATTTGGGATACTAGGGGTGTCCAAAACCATCACACGGTATTGAGAAAGTTACATAAAAGCCCCTGAAAATCAACCTGGTTGTCAAAAATGGTGTTTCTGCCCAGCATGAGCCGTCGCGTGCTGCCACAGCACAGCCACTAGGCTGTGGCACGACGCCACCAGTGCCCAGCTCCAGAAACTTTTCAAAAATTGCAGAAATGGTCCCTGCAGCTCGTTTAAGCCATTTTCAACGCGTTTAAACCCCGTTAAACCATTTTAAAGGTTCTACAAGGATGTTAAAGCATAGGGGGACTTGAAACATGCTTGAAAATATCTCGGATGTTGGTTCGTTTGGTCATACGGTTGCGTTGTTCGGTTAATTACGACGAAACTCGAACGAACGCGAAAAACAATCCAAATTAAGCGACAAATGGAAATTTAGCTTGCCAATCACTAAAATAAAATATTTAATGATTACAAAAATTTTTGGATGTCCGGATATATTCAGAACGTAAGATATGCGCGAAAATGTAAACTTATGCACTTTTTGACGCTTTTAGTCCCTGTTTGACCAAAAAGTTTATTTTTGCGCACCAAACACCTCAAAGCCCATTTCTAAGCTATATAAATGATATTGCATGTTTAACTTATAATCATGTTCCAGAATGTTCGCTACCATACGAATCAGCATAGTTTCGCAGTTTGACACAAATAGTCCCTGTGATTGAATAGACTTGTTTTTGACACACCAAACCATCCAAAACTTATTTATAAGTTATGTAAAGGTTATTTTAGGTATGCTAAGCCTATGTCACTATTCTGGAGTGTTTGTCGCATTAAACTGACTGCGTTTATGCACCAGTTTGCGTATAACTTTCCAGAAAGCGATTTAAGGCTTGAAATCAAACTCGAATCAAATCATAAAATCATCAAACACAAATACATATAATAACACCAAAACACATCGTTTTATTGATAATTTATATTGTTTTACATTGCACATCGTTTACAGAGCACAGTTGTCACAGTTGTTAAGTTTAACTTCAATTTTGAGTAACTTTTTGTTATTTTGCCGAAATTCAATCTTTTACGTTCTATAATTTCTCTTTCTGTTATTATTAATTGATTCTTGATAAGTTTAACTGTCATTGTTGTATTATTTAACATAATTTGATCGTTTTATTAATTGTTTTGTTTGTTCATCAGTTATTGCGTTTTAGTGAACTTATTGCGTTTTATGCTTTTAGTCACATTATTGTTCTAATATAAAGCACATAAGTGTCATTATTGTATAATTTAACAGTTTTCACACCCCAACCGATGGCGGAATCATCGGGGCATGGCACAGAGTGAAACAGATTGTTCATGAGAATCCATAACAACCATTAATGACAATATTTTTAAGGTTCAATATCCCATATGTAACACCCCAACCCGGAAGGGCTGACGTGTCACAATAACAGTATCATAAACAAAAGTCATAATTTCCTTTATTTATTTATTGGACAAAGATACAACCACACGACTACTAAACTTAAGGTTTATATACAAACGAACATATTCGACTTGATTTACTAACATCTTCAGCTTTATTTCTAAGCTATATTCTTCTCTCCTTTCCCTGCCCAAAGTAACCTGCGTACCTGTATATATACAAAAATTTATGGAATGAGCCGAATGCTCAGTACGGAATATTAGGCTCAAATAACAAATAACACTTTATTCGGATGAAACTTGATGCAAATAACGAATTTTCAAAATCATATCTTACGGATGTACCCATGAGCAAACTTAAAACGTGACAATACACAGGTAGCTACTCCTGCATAATTATCACATGAGATGGCGAATTGGCATACCCGTTATCCACCTCCTTATACTTAAATCCTAGGATCGATCCATACGCCTCCTAATAGCTTATATGTACCACACTTGTACTTAAGAGACGCCGTGAACTGATCTCTCCGTCACGGATAGAGCACATGATGTCGATGCCGTAACAACATGCTCGTGGGACACTCCACGAGAAGCGATACTCAGGGTATCAGAGTACAAATGGTCTTATTCACATAACTTATAAAACTTATTTTCATAACAAAACGGAACATATATTGGAACATGCGATAATGAGTATAACAACATAATACTATCACATGACATGAAAGCTAAATCAAATGATTAGAATAGGAATCGAACGGACATTCAAATGAATCGATAATCAAAGACGTGAGGAGTTTTTAAAAGATATAGTAATTTAGTGGTTTATAACAATTTGAATATGAAGCAATAAAGAGTAGGGTAAGGATCCGTACCTTAATAATTCCAAAGTGATGCTACCTTGTCATATTTCAGATTTATACGGGCAGAGTTTAGACTACTGATTAGCCTTTTAACCTAATTTAAATAACATGCACACAACTAGGTTAGTAACTTAATACAGCCTTTATGATAACTCATGAGATCAAATTCTCACAACGAACGACAAAGTGCGATACTTAAACTCATCCATCGAATTAACGACGAACGACAAAGTACGATACTTAAACTCATTCATCGAATTAACGACGAACGACAAAGTATAACCCTAATGTGGGCAGCACTTAAACATCCATCGGATATATTGATCGATCGGACAATGAATCGTAATAGCGATCGAGTTATTACCCTGTTTTGCAGCACCCCGCTATACTTAATTAGTGTTTCGTGTGTGTTTTGAGAGTAATCGGACGATATGTCAGCGTAATTTTGGAGTTTGAACGTCGTTTTTGTGTCCAGAATCAAGTGCCAATGTCTGCTATTTATAGTCGAAATTGGACTAGCTTACGGACCGTAAGATTCCTAATGTTACGGTCCGTAAGGATGCTTACGGACCGTAAGCTAAACAATGTTACGGTCCGTAAGGTATACAAATAGGCTATAGGGTAGCCACGCGTGGAACTAGCCTAGCTGAGTCAGTAGTTTCGAATAATTTACATTTGACAACGAGATTTTAGGATAATCGTCGAGTAGGGAATGCCCCCCCTGAGTTTTAGGGGCCCTGATCCTGATTCTGAAAATTCTGAAAATTTTAGGGTTTGTACGGAATTACTTGGGTGTCTTAATTAGGGTTTCCTATTGGATAATTTATGAATAAAAATAATAGTTTTGGTTGATATACAGAAAGATGGATCATAAAATAAATGTTTAGTTTATTATAAATTATTATTATTTAAATGATTTTAAATTTTTGGTTATTACAACTATTACCCCCTTAAAAGAAATTTCGTCCTCGAAATTTTTCAAATAAGAATATAATATATCACATAAGTAACGGAACTTTCATATCAGAGTTACTAACTTATATAACAAGAATCTCCTAAACACACATGTATATCTGAAATTTATAAGTAAGTTCATGACCTTAATTGTTAATTACCTTACCACCATGTTCTAATGGTTCTTCCACTACGTATCTTAATAACATATTTACTCCTACAGAAAATCAACATAGACTTATAGATAACAAGAGTGACTATTGATACTGATATCTTCTACATAAACCTGTTTAATCATAACTAAGATATATTCACATAAGGTAAAGCATGAATGACCGTAAACAGAAACAAATGAACATATATCAAAGAGCAAGATTTACCGTTACTTTGACTAAAATTCTATTGTTCGAATAGATTAGGGTATAGAGAGGGAATTGATTCTTCTGACTCCCATGTTGCTTCGCGTTCAGAGTGATTTTTCCAGAGGATTTTAACAAACTGAATTACTTTCCTACGCAAAACCCTTTCTTGTCGATCTAAGATGGCTTCTGGTTCCTCTTCGTAGGACAAATCCTCATGAATTGTAAGTAACGGATAACTAATGACATGGAGTAGATGATAATTATATCCTCTTAACGAGGAGACATGAAAAACGTTATGAACGTGAGAGAGCTGAGGAGGTAAAGCCAGTCAATATGACACTTCTCCAACTCTTTCAAGGATTTCAAACAGACCAATGAAACGGGGACTAAGCTTCCCTTTAATTCCAAATCTACGAATTCCACGCCAAGGTGATACCTTTAAGAATACGTGGTCGCCAATTTTAAATTCGAGTGGTCGTCTATCTTGATCTGCATAGCTCTTTTGTCTGCTCTGAGCTTCTTTCAGTTTTTTCTCGTGCCATAGTGACTTTTTCATTTGTAATCTGAACTAGTTCTGGTCCTTCAATAATCTTTTCTCCAACTTCATCCCAGCAGATCGGTGCACGACATTTTCGACCGTACAAAAGTTCAAAAGGTGCCATGTCAATACTTGCTTGCCAACTATTGTTGTAAGCGAACTCAACAAGGCATAGATATTCATCCCAGTTTCCAGACCATTCAAGTGCACATGCTCGGAGCATGTCTTCCAAGGTCTGAATCGTACGTTCCGACTGCCCATCTGTTTGTGGATGGAAAGCCGTACTAAACTTAAGTCGTGTACCCCAAGCTGCCTGAAAACCTTTCCAAAATCGTGAGGTGAAACGTGGGTCTCTATCGGAAACAATGGAAGATGGTGTGCCATGGAGTAGAATAATTTCTTGAAGAAATATTTTGGATAACTTATTAACCGAAAATCCTTGCTGAATTGGTAGAAAATGTGCGGACTTCGACAATCTATCGACAACAACCCATATAACATCATTCTTCTTGAAAGTCTTAGGCAATCCGGTAACAAAATCCATTGTGATCTCATCCCACTTCCATATGGGAATATCCAATGGCTGCAACAGACCGCTTGCTCGTTTGTGTTCAATTTTCACTTGTTGGCAAGTGAGGCATTTACTTACGTATCGAGCAACGTCTTCCTTCATGCCATTCCACCAGAAGTTCTGTCTTAAGTCTCGATACATCTTGGTAGATCCTGGGTGAATTGAAAATGGTGAGCTGTGAGCTTCGGCTAACAATGACTCACGAAGGCTGGAGTCATCGGGTACACAAAGTCTTTTGCCGCACCAAATCACCCCATGATGGTCTATACGAAATTCAGATTGCTTACCCACCTCAAGATTTTGCACAATTGCCCAAAGTTCTCCATCTTGCTTCTGTGCATCTTTGATCCGTGATATGAGGTCGGGTTCAATCTGCATTCTAGCTAGATATCCTTCAGATTTACTAACCTGAAGCCAAATGTTCATTCTTTCGAGATCCCTCCTAATATGAGGCTGAATTTGTAAACAAGATATAGTCCCGGAATTCTTTCGGCTCAACGCGTCAGCTACAACATTGGCTTTGCCTGGATGATATTGAATATTTGCGTCATAATCTTTTAAAAGTTCTAACCACCTTCTTTGCCTCATATTTAGCTCCTTCTGAGTAAATATGTACTTGAGGCTCTTGTGGTCGGTAAAGATATCACAACTCTCACCATATAGATAGTGTCGCCAAATCTTAAGTGCAAAGACTACTGCGGCTAGTTCTAAATCATGTGTAGGGTAGTTAACTTCATAAGGCTTCAACTGACGGGAGGCATAAGCGATAACCTTCCCATGTTGCATTAGCACACAACCTAATCCTTTCTTTGAGGCATCACTGTAGACTTGGTAACCTCCTGATCCAGAAGGGAGAGCGAGTATCGGAGAGGATACGAGTCGTTTCTTCAATTCTTCAAAGCTTTTCTCTTGTTCCTCATTCCATGAGTACTTCACCCCTTTCCTTAGGTGTTTTGTGAGTGGTAAAGCAATTACCGAGAATCTTTCAACAAATCTTCGTTAATAGCCAGCAAGACCCAAGAAACTTCGTATTTCGGTAACAGAAGTGGGTCTTGGCCATTTTGTAATAGCTTCAACCTTTGTTGGGTCTACCATAATTCCCTCTGCTGATATGACATGACCTAGAAATGCTATTTGGCTAAGCCAAAAGTCACATTTGGAAAACTTAGCGTACAACTTCTCATGTCGCAAGGTTCCAAGTACTGCATGTAGATGTGCTTCATGCTCTTCGTTACTCTTAGAATACACTAGAATGTCATCGATAAAGACAATAACGAATTTGTCTAGGAATTTGTGAAATACGCGATTCATCAAATCCATGAAGACTGCGGGTGCATTAGTTAGCCCAAAGGGCATAACCAAAAATTCGTAATGACCATATCGAGTACGAAAGGCGGTCTTGGGAACATCATCATTCTTGATCTTTAGCTGATGATACCCGGACCTCAGGTCGATTTTTGAAAAGAACTGAGCCCCCTGAAGTTGATCAAAGAGATCATCAATACGAGGCAGAGGATACTGATTACGGATAGTAATCTTGTTCAGCTCTCGGTAGTCAATACATAAGCGCATACTACCGTCTTTCTTCTTCACAAATAAGACCGGAGCACCCCAAGGTGAAACACTGGGTCTTATGAATCCTAGATCTAGCAATTCTTGCAATTGTTCCTTCAACTCCTTCAGTTCCATTGGAGCCATGCGATATGGAGCTTTAGAAATAGGTTCGGCACCAGGGATCAAGTCGATGGTGAATTCTACCTGACGGTCAGGTGGTAATCCCGGTAGTTCATTCAGAAATACATCAGGATATTCACGAACAACGGAGTGGTTATCGATACTCTTAACACTAGCAGAAGTATCCCTAATCGATGCTAGGAATCCAGCACAACCGTTTGATATGAATTTTCGAGCCTTGAGCGCAGAGATAATCTTAAGAGATTTATGAGCTTGAGTTCCCTGATATATAATATCAGGATGATGAAAATCACCGAAAATAACACGGCGAGAATGACAATCTATAGTTACGCGATGTCGAGACAACCAATCTATTCCTAGAATAACATCAAAGTCACACATATGTATTGGAAATAGATCTGCCTTACACACAATAGATTCAATACGGATCGGACAATCTTTATATACGTAAGTGATTACGGATGAATTGTCCATGGGAGTGGAAATGGTTAAAGTATGATTTAAGAGAGTTGGTCTTATCGGAAGATACTTAGTAAACGAGTGGGATACTAAAGAATGAGTCGCTCCTGTATCGAATAACACATAGATACTATGTTTACCAAGCTGAAGGGTTCCCGACACAGTACCTGGGACATTAGCAGCATCAGTAGCAGAAAGTGTGAAAGCTCTTCCTCCAACATTGGGTGGTGCAACGTTTGGTCGGTTATTCTTCTTAGTGTCTTTCTTCGTACACTCCTTAATCATGTGTCCAGTTTGGCCACATCTAAAGCATGCTCCTGTACTCCGGTGACATACGCCTTGATGTCTCTTACCACAAATATTACATAGAGGATATGTAATTTGATTTGGGTTTACATGTTGATTCAGTGGTTGAGCTCTAATAGGTTCTGCATACAACTGAATCTGGTTTTGAGCAGGCCTTGGGTTTTGCAGTCTAGGTTGCCATGGACGTGCCTGATTTCCAGAGTTTTGATTTCCTTGCATTTTGCGATCTTGATGCTGTGGCGTAGTGGATGATTGGCCGATTTCCTGTTTAATTTGTCCTTCCCTATTTCTCTTCTTATTATCCCCAGTTCGAGATAAAAATTCTTTCCTTTCGAACTCAGAAGTCTTGATTGCATCAGCAACTTCGGTGATATCCTTAAATTTCATGTACATGATCGACTTCCGAATTCGATCATTAACTGCCCACTTGCATTTTTCTGCTTGGACTTCTGCTGATCCTGCAACTTCTCCTACAATACTAGCCAACCTTGAAAATCGAGTAATGAACTCAGAGGCTGGTTCATCACTTCCCTGTCGAATCACTGCATACTCCCTGATATAAGCTTCTTTATCAGCGGTCGAAAAATACTTGTCGTAAAAGATATTACGAAAATCGACCCATGAAAGATTAGCGTCAAAATCATCCCCTCCTTTGACTTGCTTATATCCTTCCCACCAAGTTTGTGCGTCATCTTCAAATTTGTAGGTAGCCAGTCGAACTTTGTATTGCTCCGGAACTCCAAGAACTCTGAAGATCTTTTCAATATGAGCTATCCAGTTCCTTGCTTCGACTGGATTATTAGCGTGACTAAAGGATTTCGACTTTTGTTTTTGGAATTTACTAATCCATATGTCTATACTATAGGTAGTATGGTTCGTGGTATTTTCACGAATTTCTTCACCAGAAATTGGATTTGTGTTATTACGTTCTGGCTGACGAGTTTGTTGAATAACGGCCTCAGCTGTTTGAGCAACAAGGTTTGGAAGCAACCCGGCAACAGCCTGGTTGATAGCATTAATTACGTTTGGATCAACTGGAGTCTCATTCGAAGAAGTGTTGTTACGTACATGGTTAGTACGAGTACTCCTACGTAGCGGACGACGAGGAGGCATATCTATACGAATAGACAAAGGAATTAAACCAAATAAGAGATCAAGTTGAATCCTATCATAGATATCTACCCATTCCTCACAGGTTTTTATTACTATCTTCAAGTTTTCTACAGGAAAGAGCCTTTGCTCTGATACCATAGCTATAACTGTGACAACCCGCACTAAACCAGGTATCCGTACGACTTAATTAATGATTAATTACTGCTTAATTACTGTGCTTGTTTGAACTAGCTGATGAACTGCTACTTGAATACTGATACATGTACTTACTTGCATCATACTTGCTTGCTGTCACTACATTATTTACATACTGAACCTTAGTGACAAACATGATGCACAAAAAGCACAGTAGCACGATACACGGATAGCCTATTAAACATGCTGATAAAGCCAGCATCAGGCAAACACTGCCTCTAAGGCCTGTAAGAGCCTGAAATGTTTTGCTACACTAGCAGTGAGTGTAGGGATATAAGGATTGTGGAACTGCGTCTCTAGGAATAAGATACACTGATTGGATGTGCCTAAAACGTACTTTAAGTACAAAACACAGCACTTTAATAAATAATCCAGCTTCTAGCTGACTAGTAAAGTGCCAAAACATGGGGAAAATAACACTAGACACTTTCTAAAGTGTCAGGAAAACAAATTGTGTCACTAAAATAATATAACGACACTTTAAAGCTTTATAAGCGCTTTAACGGATTACTATCCAACCAAACAACCGGACTTTACCCGGAACATGAAAATATTGTTATTTTCACTATTTATATTTTTCTGAGCCAGTTAGGGTCCCTGATTACCCTAACACCCGCCATAACGCATAACATACAAGTAACTAAGTTTAATACTTAACACTTAACTAACTTAACTTAGTTACCCTAATTACCTAGTTGATTTCGAACTAAACCCCCCCCCCCCCCTTCTCTAACCGGCCCCAAACTAGGGGGACACCCCTTGTACTTGGTAAGATTTGCCTAATCATTCTTGTCTAATATCCTAAAGACACATTGACCATTGGTTATTAACACTTGAAATTGTCTATAAGTTTGAAGTTAAACCCACATGATCATTATCACTAAACACCACTCACCAAAACTCTCTCCTTCTCTCTTGCTCACTCTCGGCCGAACCCCCTCCCCTACATCCATCCATTTTCGATTTCAAGCAAGCCATTCCAAGCATCTACAAACATCAAAGGTCACATATTAGGAGTCTTGGTGCACACGGAGCGCGAAGGACCACTTTCTTTGGCTTTTATCCACTCGTTTTTCATCAAGAACCTTCCCTAGCCTCGAGCTAGAGGTATAACACTTAAATCTCATATTTGAACTTATCTAAAGTGGTTAAAAGGATTTTTGTCGGTTAAAACTCAGAAACTTATATGTTGAAACATTAAAGTCTACTAAAAGTATGAAAAATGGTGGTTAATAGCATTTGTGTTGTGTAAAAGTGGTAGTATTTGAAATATGTTGTTATTTAGACCCGATCTATGTTGTGGTAGCTCGGATCACCGTTTAACCCGGTTTGGTAAGATCATAGATCTTAACATAAAGCTATTTTAGAAGTAACAAGGGTTAAAAGGTGAAACTCTACCACACATAAACCATGAACTTGTGTAAAAATGTTTTAACTTGTACAAAAGTGTTTAAAACTAGTAGATCTACGTATCTACAACCGGTATTTTCAAAGGACCACGCGTCAAAGAAATCATGTTTTCTAAAAGACGGATCTTACACTAACAAACATGATTTTTATAAACCACAAGTGTGTAAACGCTTGTGAAATGAAAAGATCCGACGAAGAACTAGTTTTTGTCAAATGTTACTAGAAGTTGTAAAGACGGATTTCTCTAATCACAAGGTTTTTACGAGATCAAAGTTATTTTATATAAAGATCTACAAATATAAAGGGGATTTACACTATAGTTGCGGAAAAACTACAAGTTCATGCGATTATGCGATTTACATACTTGTCGACTAGTTTGATGTGTCGGAAATTGTTTGATTGAATAAAGAAGTTGTTGATTTGATTCGTTAAAAGAAAATGATACGCTTGAAAGCGTGGCCACCTCCAGTTACAGAGGAAACTCTGGCGAAATTTTTCTGAAAACCTAACACTTAGAATTATTTACACAACAAGTGTTAGAATTATTTTTGACATATTTTCGAAATATAAATTTCGCCATGACTTTATTTACGAATATTCGGAGGTGGGATTTTCACAAGATTTAACGTGATAAATATATATTGTCACAACACTGTTTATGATTATTTTATGAAAATACATAAATATTATTTTTAAAGTAAAAATAATATTTACAAATGTTAACGAATCCAAAATAATACGAACGCTTTCACATGAATATATAAGTTACACCGGTAATTATATTACCACTCGATTATTAAAACGTAACTTACGCACATGTATTGTATCCCCCATCCTTGGGAAGGAGATTAACTACCAAGTATATACAGAACGTAAACACGAAATAGTTGTCTAACTATTTCCCAAAAACTTAAACTATAAAGCTAAGGCACGGCCGTCCGTCTAATAGACTTAGCACTTGTAGGTCGTCGCACAGCTTTCTGATTTGGAGATACTTGGTAGAGACGCTTCACTGTGAGTTCATGTCCCCCTTTTCTCTAACTGTTTTCAGTTTTCTTAGCTGCGGGGGTGAAATACATGTTACTTTGTTTACAAGTACTATTATACACGGTATGTTAATGTAAGGAGGTTTACTACTTAAGATCATGTGAGTGGGTAGGCGGAAACTTGAGGCCATTAATCCTCAAGGTAGGACCGAGGGACAGGAGCGGTAGATCTATCTGGGTGTAGCGAGCCCAGCCCCAGGCCCAAACAGAACGGACCTCGAGGTGACTTTGTGCCCAACGCATAAATCCGCTAGGTTTGAGTCTTCCTACTTGCACTTCACACATATCAATGGCTTTGCAACCCATTGGTGATCTCTTTTTCCTTACACTGCTACATACCAGGGAACTTTTATACTTACAAGTGTTTTACTTACTCACTTGCACATGAACTCGCTCAACATTATTGTTGATTTTTCAACTTACATGTATTTCAGGAAATTAACGAGATCTGGCACGGTATGGCATGTTTTCCGCTGCACTAGTTTCCGAGGTCATCCGGGGTTTAGGGGATGTGTCTCTTTCCTGGACAAGACACAATCGTTAAACCATGTTTATATTATGTTTAAGTTGTAATGTCTGTTGAACAAGGTTATGGTTGTTAGAGTATGTTTCCGTTAAAACAATGGTATTGTATTTGGTTTTTCAAAACTTAATGGATGATCTTGCATGTTTTTAACTCATATAGCTTTGTTATGATTAAGCTATGGTATTAAGAAGTCACACCAAAATTAACCACGCTTCCGCAAAGCCAGGGTGTGACAGCTTGGTATCAGAGCTCTGATCATAGCGAACTAGGATTCCTTCTCGAGTCTAGACTATGATCACTAGGGCTCTCACGAAAACATTTTTCTGCATACCACTTAAGTCCAGATCCAAACTTTTTACAAACAAATGTTGAGCACATTTTATTATTTATAGGCTCAGCTTGGAGGGCTGAGGCTCGGTCTGGAGGATCGAGGCTCGGTCTAGGTGACCGAGGTAGTTGAACACGTTGATTTATTTTAGGCTCAGCCTGGAGGGCTGAGGCTCGGTCTGGAGGATCGAGGCTTGGTCTAGGTGACCAAGGTGGTTGGTTAGGAAGAGTAGGCTCAGTCATGACGACTGAGGCTCGGTCAAGGGGACCGAGGCTCGATCTAAGCGGTCGAGGTGGAGGATAGAGCAGTCTTAAAGACTGGGAGAAATTGGCTAGTGAGACTAGGAAAATTATGTGATACCTTACTTGGTGACTTATGTGATTATTTGATTATATGATTGACTGTTTGTGCATGTTTGTGTATATGTTACAGACACATGGATTCTACAGGCACTGGTGGTTCAGGCACCACAGGCCCTAGGCCTATCGTTTCAGACGACCTTGAGTCATCGGAGCACGAGGTTTACACGTCCGACTTCACTAGCACAGATGAGGACAATTTCCAGCCCTTCGCATTACCTGACGGTGCTGACGAGCTCGCAGATGGTCCTTTGGCCGGGGATCTACCACTGGCAGTGATCCCTGCTCCTATACCGCTTGCTTCGTACCCTGTTTACGATTTACCCATCGACGACGAGGAGGATGATGTCGATATGTTCGAGGAGGAGCCTTTCGAGGAGGATGCTCAGGGAGAGGCCCTTCCTGCTGCTGATGGTCCCTTGTTGATTGCAGATGCTCCCGCCGCGGAGTCACCTGCTCACTCCCCAGTCCCAGACTCCTTTGAGTCTGTGGCCTCTGTACCCTCACACGTCCAGAGTGCACAGCACTTCTCTCATGGATCAGATCCTGATCAGGCAACTTCTGTTGCCCCTACCCCCAGTTTTGTTTCCGACCATGATGATGAGGGGGATTCCGATCCTATGTTTCCCCCGGGATTCGACCCTGATCGTGACTTAGAGTATATTCCGATGGATCAGTTTATGGAGGATCCAGTAGACGCTGTTGACCCATTTGATCCTATTGACCCAGATTTTGATTTTGAGATGGCTTTTGATGACCTCGAGCCTGCCATTGCTCCTGAGCAGGCAGCCGCTCTAGACCCCATACCTGAGCATGACCCAGTACATGCTGACATCCCTTTTGAGCCTGTTGATGATCTTCCCGTGGATGTTCCTTTGATGGAGGGCGATCATGTCATTGTTGATCCTGTTGTTCCCTTACCTATTGACCATCCTATTGAGCACATTGCACCCGTTCACCCTGTTGTTGCTCCCCCACTTGATCCCATCCCTCTAGAGCCCGAGCACGCACTGTTCGCGGCATGCATGGATCCACCAGATGAGCATGCACAGCACGGTTGGATACCTGCTGATGAGGATGTTCCACCTTTTCCTCCTCAGATCCCTGTTACACGACATGCTGATTTTTCTTTTCAGGTTCCTCAGTTTGTACCTCCAGCGAGGACTGGAGAGGGTTCTTCAGCCCATCCTTTTGGGCATGTACCGATGCCTATCCCTTTCATGCCTCAGATGTCATCTGTTTCACCCTCTGTTGCTCCATTTCATGTGGCACCCTTTGACCCTACCAGTGAGCCGTTCCTTTGGGCACCAGGCTCTGGTATGCCACCTACTGACCCCTACCATGCTTTTCACATGGGACACACTATCGAGGACGTCTTGATGTCTTTCGTTTTCCAGCACGAGTCGCACACGCAGCGCATCCAGGAGCTCGAGAGAGCTCAGCTGCCACCATGTCCATGCCATGGTCAGACACACTCTCCTCTGCAGCCGTTTCGACCTTTGCCTCCAGATTATGCTGCTCGTCTCTTTACACTGGAGCAGCAGGTTGCCTCTATCATTCGTACTCAGCGAGCCCAGGAGGAGGACTGGCTCCAGTTACGTCGTTTGTTTTACACCCACTTTCCCCCTCCTCCACCACCATCTGTATAGAGCTCATCAGTGCTGTTTGGGTAGACGAGGATGAGAAGACGGCGATTGTTGGATTGCACAGTATTTTTGGAGACCACAGTTGATTCTGACTTTTGTTGACTTGTATTTGATGTTGTATTGACACCGATGTAGTTTTTGGACAGGGGTGATGTAGCCCCTAGTTGATGGATGATTGTATGACACTATGATGTACTGATACACTTACTATGTGGTCTCGATATATGGCAATCGCAGTATTCTCATCATATTTGATTCACTTGGTTGCTTATTTGTATTATTATGACATGGGATGATATGTGTTTGGTATTTGTGATGTATTGATAACATGAGATGTGATGTGCTATTACTATTACTATATACGTACGTCTTACTATGACCTGACCAACGTAAACCATCTTTTAGAAGATGCCGCCAAGACGTGAGACACGCATACCAACCAATGAGGCAGAACTCCAGCAGATTATTGCTGCTGCCATAGCACAGTATGCAGCATCTCAGCCCAGAACGAGCGGAAGTATTAACCAAGGCAATAACAATCCACCTCACGGTAATACTAAGTCATTAAGACATACCGTGACCTAACTGGATATCTCTAGCAATGATGCTAACGCCAAACGTATGTTATAACGTATGTGCAGGATGCACCTACAAGCAGTTTCTAGACTGCAAACCGGTCAACTTCGATGGCACTGGAGGTGCTGTCGCCTTTGTTCGTTGGGCTGAGAAAACCGAGTCTGTTATTCGCATGAGCAAATGCGCGCTGGATCAACAAGTCACCTATATCTCAGGGTTGTTTCTAGATGGAGCCCTATCCTGGTGGAATCTACAAGTGCAGACGCTAGGCGAAGCTGCTGCCTACGCGCTGACCTGGACCGAACTGAAAGAACTCATGCGCAAAAAGTACTGTTCCCGCGCAGAAATCCAGAGGTTGGAGACCGAGTTCTGGCACTTGAAAATGGACGGTCCAAAGATAGAAGAATACGTTCAAAGATTCCATGACTTATCACAAGTGGTTCCCTACATGGTCACTCCCGAGTTCAAGAGAATTGAACGCTTCATTTGGGGATTAGCTCCTCAAATCATAAGTATGGTAACCTCCTCCAAACCAGCAACTATCACTGAGGCCATCGATTTGAGCGTGGCTCTCACCGAGGAGGCAATTCGTTTGAACAAGTTTGATGAGGTCAAGACCAAGAAGGCAGAGACTCATGTCGAGTCATCAGGAGATAACAAATGGAAGTTCTCAAACTTCAAACAGGGCGCCAGTGTGGCGGTTAAGAAAGGAGGACCAGCTGGCAGTGGAAGGAAAGGAAAGGGATATATGGGCACCCAGCCCAAGTGCAACGCCTGCCAGCGTCACCATTCTGGCCGATGTGGTTTGAGGGTATGTGATTCATGTGGAAAGCCTGGCCACTTGAAGGATTCTTGTTGGGCCACTACTGGCCAGGGAGGCCAAGGAGGATTTGGAAACAGAAACAATAACAAAGGTGGAATTGGAAATCGCCCACCAGGAAACAATGGAGGTAATGGGAACCGAGGCAACGCAAATCAAGTTGGTAACGTGAACCGTAATCCGAACAATCAAGCTGGTAATGAAGGTGGAAACGGGCAAAGACTTGGATGCTATAACTGCGGTGATATCGGGCATTTTAAGAAGAACTGCCCAGACCTAAACCAAGCCCGTGGAAGAGTGTTTCAAATCGGAGCAAGGGAAGCGCGCCAGGACCCCAATGTTGTTACTGGTACGTTCCCTGTCAATCAACGCTATGCATCCGTTTTATTTGATACTGGTGCCGATTATAGCTTCGTGTCGTTAGAGTTTAAGAAAATGCTTGGTTTAGCCGCTAATAAGTTAGATATTCCCTACTCGATCGAATTAGCTAATGGAAAGTTAGTTGAAGCCAACGAAGTTATCAGAGGTTGTGTGATTGAATTGGGAGAACGTGAGTTCGCTCTAGATCTACTACCAGTCCAGTTGGGAAGCTTCGACGTAGTAGTAGGAATGGATTGGTTATCAGGCAACAAGGCTGAGATAGTATGTCACGAGAAAGTTGTTCGTATCCCAACCGATGATAGTGAGACAATTGTGGTTCACGGAGAGAAGCGTGATACGCCACTAAGAATTATCAGCTGCTTGAAAGCAAGGAAGTGTTTGCAGAAAGGATGTGTTGCCTTCCTGGCACACATTGTGGATAAGAAGGCTGCGGAGCCAAGGATCGAAGACATCCCTGTCGTAAGGGAGTATCCAGAAGTCTTCCCAGAAGACTTACCTGGACTGCCACCTCAGAGGCAAGTAGAGTTTCACATTGACTTAGTTCCAGGCGCCGCGCCTGTGGCTAAGGCACCGTATAGACTTGCTCCGTCTGAGATGCAGGAACTGTCAACACAACTTCAAGAGTTGTTAGACAAGGGTTTTATCCGGCCAAGCTTCTCGCCATGGGGAGCTCCGGTCCTGTTTGTCAAGAAGAAGGACGGTAGTTTTCGAATGTGCATTGACTACCGAGAGTTAAACAAGCTGACGATCAAGAATAGATATCCTCTGCCAAGAATCGATGATCTGTTTGACCAACTGCAAGGCTCAAGCTTTTACTCTAAGATCGATCTTCGATCTGGATATCACCAGTTAAGGATACAAGAGGAAAGTATCCCAAAGACAGCCTTCAGGACTCGTTATGGGCACTACGAGTTCCTAGTTATGCCGTTTGGTTTGACAAACGCACCTGCAGTGTTTATGGATTTGATGAATAGAGTTTGCAAGCCGTATTTGGATAAGTTCGTGATTGTGTTCATCGACGACATTTTAATTTATTCAAAGACGAAGGCCGAACATGAGCAACACTTAAGAGCTATTTTGGAGCTGCTAAGGAAAGAACAGCTGTATGCCAAATTCTCCAAGTGCGAATTTTGGCTACGTGAAGTCCAGTTTCTTGGACATGTGGTTAATGGAAATGGAATCCATGTTGATCCCACAAAGATCGAGGCAATCAAGAATTGGGAAACACCTACAACGCCAACCGAGATTCGACAATTCTTGGGTTTGGCTGGCTACTATCGAAGGTTCATCGAGGATTTTTCGAAAATCGCTCAACCGTTGACGCTCCTCACCCAGAAGGATAAGAAGTTTGATTGGGGAATCAAACAGGAGGAAGCGTTTCAGATATTGAAAGATAAGCTCTGCAATGCGCCAATCTTAGCTCTACCGGAAGGTACTGACGATTTTGTGGTATACTGCGACGCATCGCGTCAAGGATTGGGTTGTGTGTTAATGCAACGCCAAAAGGTTATTGCTTACGCATCGCGTCAGTTGAAAGTGCACGAAAAGAACTATACCACACACGATTTGGAGCTCGGCGCAGTGGTATTTGCACTAAAGATCTGGAGACACTACCTTTATGGTACGAAGTGTACAATCTTTACAGATCACAAGAGCCTACAGCATATATTCAACCAGAAGGAGTTGAATATGAGGCAAAGACGATGGGTTGAGTTGTTGAACGACTACGACTGCGAGATAAAGTATCATCCAGGGAAGGCGAATGTTGTTGCCGATGCCCTAAGTCGTAAGGAAAGAATCAAGCCCATAAGGGTTAGAGCTTTGGAAATGATTATACGAACCGATCTTTCCCTGCGCATTCGTGCCGCACAAAAGGAAGCTCTCAAGGAAGGGAAACTTGAAGAGGAATATCTCCGTGGAATGGAGAAGCTTTTGGTACCAAACGAGGAAGGAACGTTATGTTTTGAGAAAAGGATTTGGGTTCCTCTGTTTGGTGATTTGAGGAAGGTTATTTTCGATGAAGCTCACAAATCACGGTACTCTATCCATCCTGGAGCGGATAAGATGTACCAGGATCTCAAAGATTATTATTGGTGGCCTAGGATGAAAGGCGACGTTGCTGTCTATGTGAGCAAATGTTTAACTTGCGCGAAGGTCAAGGCGGAATACCAGAAGCCTTCAGGATCTCTGCAACAACCTGAGATTCCCAAGTGGAAATGGGAACAAATCTCAATGGACTTTGTTACAAAGTTGCCAAGAACGCCAAGAGGCCATGATATGATTTGGGTAATAGTTGACCGCCTAACAAAGTCCGCACACTTTCTGCCAATCAAGGAGAAAGACAGCACTAGTAAACTTGCGGAAATTTACATGAGAGAAATCATCGCACGTCATGGAGTGCCTCTCTCAATCATCTCTGATAGAGACGGAAGGTTTGTGTCAAGGATTTGGCAATCCTTCCAAGAAGCCTTTGGCTCACAATTGAATCTGAGCACTGCGTTTCATCCGCAAACTGACGGCCAGAGCGAGCGAACGATACAGACTTTGGAAGACATGCTGAGGGCATGTGTTATGGATTTGGGCGGTAGCTGGGATAAACATTTACCTTTGGTCGAATTTTCGTACAACAACAGCTACCACACCAGTATTGGTGTCGCGCCATTTGAAGCCCTATACGGACGCAAGTGCCGATCACCCCTATGTTGGTCTGACGCAGGTGATAGGCAGCTTGCTGGTCCCGAAATCGTCCAAGAGACGACAGACAAGATTGCGCAAATTCTTAAACGCATCGAAGCAGCTCGCCACAGACAAAAGGCCTATGCGGATCCAAACCGGAAACATGTGGATTTCCAAGTTGGAGAAATGGTATTATTGAAAGTTTCACCCTGGAGGGGGGGTGGCACGCTTTGGAAAGCGTGGGAAGTTAAATCCGCGCTACATTGGTCCTTTCAGAATTCTGGAAAGAATAGGACTAGTAGCATACAAGTTGGACCTACCTGCTGAACTGAATGGTGTTCACGATACATTCCATGTATCCAATCTAAAGAAAAGTCCAACTCAGGTTGACGTTGCCATTCCCATCGACGAGATTCATATTGACGACACGCTCCACTTCGTTGAAGAACCTGTTGAGGTCACGGATTGGAAAGTTAACAAGACCCGCCGGAGCAGTGTCAAACTCGTCAAAGTTCGTTGGAATGCCAGACATGGTCCTGAGTTCACCTGGGAACGTGAGGACCGGATGAAAGAGAAATACCCCCACCTTTTTCCTAAGAACCCTGCTCCTACAAGCAGAACTTAAATTTCGGGACGAAATTTATTTAACGGGGGGAGAATGTGACAACCCGCACTAAACCAGGTATCCGTACGACTTAATTAATGATTAATTACTGCTTAATTACTGTGCTTGTTTGAACTAGCTGATGAACTGCTACTTGAATACTGATACATGTACTTACTTGCATCATACTTGCTTGCTGTCACTACATTATTTACATACTGAACCTTAGTGACAAACATGATGCACAAAAAGCACAGTAGCACGATACACGGATAGCCTATTAAACATGCTGATAAAGCCAGCATCAGGCAAACACTGCCTCTAAGGCCTGTAAGAGCCTGAAATGTTTTGCTACACTAGCAGTGAGTGTAGGGATAAAAGGATTGTGGAACTGCGTCTCTAGGAATAAGATACACTGATTGGATGTGCCTAAAATGTACTTTAAGTACAAAACACAGCACTTTAATAAATAATCCAGCTTCTAGCTGACTAGTAAAGTGCCAAAACATGGGGAAAATAACACTAGACACTTTCTAAAGTGTCAGGAAAACAAATTGTGTCACTAAAATAATATAACGACACTTTAAAGCTTTATAAGCGCTTTAACGGATTACTATCCAACCAAACAACCGGACTTTACCCGGAACATGAAAATATTGTTATTTTCACTATTTATATTTTTCTGAGCCAGTTAGGGTCCCTGATTACCCTAACACCTGCCATAACGCATAACATACAAGTAACTAAGTTTAATACTTAACACTTAACTAACTTAACTTAGTTACCCTAATTACCTAGTTGATTTCGAACTAAACCCCCCCCCCCTTCTCTAACCGGCCCCAAACTAGGGGGACACCCCTTGTACTTGGTAAGATTTGCCTAATCATTCTTGTCTAATATCCTAAAGACACATTGACCATTGGTTATTAACACTTGAAATTGTCTATAAGTTTGAAGTTAAACCCACATGATCATTATCACTAAACACCACTCACCAAAACTATCTCCTTCTCTCTTGCTCACTCTCGGCCGAACCCCCTCCCCTACATCCATCCATTTTCGATTTCAAGCAAGCCATTCCAAGCATCTACAAACATCAAAGGTCACATATTAGGAGTCTTGGTGCACACGGAGCGCGAAGGACCACTTTCTTTGGCTTTTATCCACTCGTTTTTCATCAAGAACCTTCCCTAGCCTCGAGCTAGAGGTATAACACTTAAATCTCATATTTGAACTTATCTAAAGTGGTTAAAAGGATTTTTGTCGGTTAAAACTCGGAAACTTATATGTTGAAACATTAAAGTCTACTAAAAGTATGAAAAATGGTGGTTAATAGCATTTGTGTTGTGTAAAAGTGGTAGTATTTGAAATATGTTGTTATTTAGACCCGATCTATGTTGTGGTAGCTCGGATCACCGTTTAACCCGGTTTGGTAAGATCATAGATCTTAACATAAAGCTATTTTAGAAGTAACAAGGGTTAAAAGGTGAAACTCTACCACACATAAACCATGAACTTGTGTAAAAATGTTTTAACTTGTACAAAAGTGTTTAAAACTAGTAGATCTACGTATCTACAACCGGTATTTTCAAAGGACCACGCGTCAAAGAAATCATGTTTTCTAAAAGACGGATCTTACACTAACAAACATGATTTTTATAAACCACAAGTGTGTAAACGCTTGTGAAATGAAAAGATCCGACGAAGAACTAGTTTTTGTCAAATGTTACTAGAAGTTGTAAAGACGGATTTCTCTAATCACAAGGTTTTTACGAGATCAAAGTTATTTTATATAAAGATCTACAAATATAAAGGGGATTTACACTATAGTTGCGGAAAAACTACAAGTTCATGCGATTATGCGATTTACATACTTGTCGACTAGTTTGATGTGTCGGAAATTGTTTGATTGAATAAAGAAGTTGTTGATTTGATTCGTTAAAAGAAAATGATACGCTTGAAAGCGTGGCCACCTCCAGTTACAGAGGAAACTCTGGCGAAATTTTTCTGAAAACCTAACACTTAGAATTATTTACACAACAAGTGTTAGAATTATTTTTGACATATTTTCGAAATATAAATTTCGCCATGACTTTATTTACGAATATTCGGAGGTGGGATTTTCACAAGATTTAACGTGATAAATATATATTGTCACAACACTGTTTATGATTATTTTGTGAAAATACATAAATATTATTTTTAAAGTAAAAATAATATTTACAAATGTTAACGAATCCAAAATAATACGAACGCTTTCACATGAATATATAAGTTACACCGGTAATTATATTACCACTCGATTATTAAAACGTAACTTACGCACATGTATTGTATCCCCCATCCTTGGGAAGGAGATTAACTACCAAGTATATACAGAACGTAAACACGAAATAGTTGTCTAACTATTTCCCAAAAACTTAAACTATAAAGCTAAGGCACGGCCGTCCGTCTAATAGAATTAGCACTTGTAGGTCGTCGCACAGCTTTCTGATTTGGAGATACTTGGTAGAGACGCTTCACTGTGAGTTCATGTCCCCCTTTTCTCTAACTGTTTTCAGTTTTCTTAACTGCGGGGGTGAAATACATGTTACTTTGTTTACAAGTACTATTATACACGGTATGTTAATGTAAGGAGGTTTACTACTTAAGATCATGTGAGTGGGTAGGCGGAAACTTGAGGCCATTAATCCTCAAGGTAGGACCGAGGGACAGGAGCGGTAGATCTATCTGGGTGTAGCGAGCCCAGCCCCAGGCCCAAACAGAACAGACCTCGGGGTGACTTTGTGCCCAACGCATAAATCCGCTAGGTTTGAGTCTTCCTACTTGCACTTCACACATATCAATGGCTTTGCAACCCATTGGTGATCTCTTTTTCCTTACACTGCTACATACCAGGGAACTTTTATACTTACAAGTGTTTTACTTACTCACTTGCACATGAACTCGCTCAACATTATTGTTGATTTTTCAACTTACATGTATTTCAGGAAATTAACGAGATCTGGCACGGTATGGCATGTTTTCCGCTGCACTAGTTTCCGAGGTCATCCGGGGTTTAGGGGATGTGTCTCTTTCCTGGACAAGACACAATCCTTAAACCATGTTTATATTATGTTTAAGTTGTAATGTCTGTTGAACAAGGTTATGGTTGTTAGAGTATGTTTCCGTTAAAACAATGGTATTGTATTTGGTTTTTCAAAACTTAATGGATGATCTTGCATGTTTTTAACTCATATAGGTTTGTTATGATTAAGCTATGGTATTAAGAAGTCACACCAAAATTAACCACGCTTCCGCAAAGCCAGGGTGTGACAGTAACACCCCAACCCGGAAGGGCTGACGTGTCACAATAACAGTATCATAAACAAAAGTCATAATTTCCTTTATTTATTTATTGGACAAAGATACAACCACACGACTACTAAACTTAAGGTTTATATACAAACGAACATATTCGACTTGATTTACTAACATCTTCAGATTTATTTCTAAGCTTTATTCTTCTCTCCTTTCCCTGCCCAAAGTAACCTGCGTACCTGTATATATACAAAAATTTACGGAATGAGCCGAATGCTCAGTACGGAATATTAGGCTCAAATAACAAATAACACTTTATTCGGATGAAACTTGATGCAAATAACAAATTTTCAAAATCATATCTTACGGATGTACCCATGAGCAAACTTAAAACGTGACAATACACAGGTAGCTACTCCTGCATAACTATCACATGAGATGGCGAATTGGCATACCCGTTATCCACCTCCTTATACTTAAATCCTAGGATCGATCCATACGCCTCCTAATAGCTTATATGTACCACACTTGTACTTAAGAGACGCCGTGAACTGATCTCTCCGTCACGGATAGAGCACATGATGTCGATGCCGCAACAACATGCTCGTGGGACACTCCACGAGAAGCGATACTCAAGGTATCAGAGTACAAATGGTCTTATTCACATAACTTATAAAACTTATTTTCATAACAAAACGGAACATATATTGGAACATGCGATAATGAGTATAACAACATAATACTATCACATGACATGAAGGCTAAATCAAATGATTAGAATAGGAATCGAACGGACTGTCAAATGAATCGATAATCAAAGACGTGAGGAGTTTTTAAAAGATATAGTAATTTAGTGGTTTATAACAATTTGAATATGAAGCAATAAAGAGTAGGGTAAGGATCCGTACCTTAATAATTCCAAAGTGATGCTACCTTGTGATATTTCGGATTTATACGGGCAGAGTTTAGACTACTGATTAGCCTTTTAACCTAATTTAAATAACATGCACACAACTAGGTTAGTAACTTAATACAGCCTTTACGATAACTCACGAGATCAAATTCTCACAACGAACGACAAAGTGCGATACTTAAACTCATCCATCGAATTAACGACGAACGACAAAGTACGATACTTAAACTCATTCATCGAATTAACGACGAACGACAAAGTATAACCCTAATGTGGGCAGCACTTAAACATCCATCGGATATATTGATCGATCGGACAATGAATCGTAATAGCGATCGAGTTATTACCCTGTTCTGCAGCACCCCGCTATACTTAATTAGTGTTTCGTGTGTGTTTTGAGAGTAATCGGACGATATCTCAGCGTAATTTTGGAGTTTGAACGTCGTTTTTGTGTCCAGAGTCAAGTGCCAATGTCTGCTATTTATAGTCGAAATTGGACTAGCTTACGGACCGTAAGATTCCTAATGTTACGGTCCGTAAGGATGCTTACGGACCGTAAGCTAAACAATGTTACGGTCCGTAAGGTATACAAATAGGCTATAGGGTAGCCACGCATGGAACTATCCTAGCTGAGTCAGTAGTTTCGAATAATTTACATTTGACAACGAGATTTTAGGATAATCGTCGAGTAGGGAATGCCCCCCTGAGTTTTAGGGGCCCTGATCCTGATTCTGAAAATTCTGAAAATTTTAGGGTTTGTACGGAATTACTTGGGTGTCTTAATTAGGGTTTCCTATTGGATAATTTATGAATAAAAATAATAGTTTTGGTTGATATACAGAAAGATGGATCATAAAATAAATGTTTAGTTTATTATAAATTATTATTATTTAAATGATTTTAAATTTTTGGTTATTACACCATACTATTAAAAAAATAAAGCATAACAGTCATTACCAATATTCAGTCTCAAAAATAAGTTCCATTCCGACAACTCAGATTTTATTTGGTGGGTTTCTAGACTTCCTAACTTGTTTGCAGCAAACATCCAATCAACCTGTCACATACGTTAAAATAAAAGTCAATACATAAAGTAAATGTGAGTACACAAGTTTGCATAATAACAGTTTAAAAAGCGTTTACGCATAACCAGCATGTAACACGTAACGGGCGAAGCATGTAACTACCAATAATGATATAACCTAACCACGAGACTGCGTTGTAGAGTATGTGCGACACATGTTCACCGAAGCGAACACGTGAAGTAAAGTAATGTGATCCCTAGCAACCCCTGTCACACAGGTGCTGAGTCCAAACTATAGTACTGTCGTTGCTAGAGGCAGTATAGTATAACACTGTATAAGCATAGTAACAAGCCTTCAACAGATCACGTATAGCATGCGGAAGCGGTTAGCGTTTATAAAGTATTTGCGTTGTGTGTTGTGTGTTGTGTTTTGATATAGAACGAATGTAACACCCAAAAGTGCGTTAAAAGAAAATGGGTTTGGGTATACTCACAGAGTGTGTTTAGCAAGTAAACACAATCTGGATTGGATTGAAGGGAGCGTGTTGAGTCAGCCTGTGCACGGGAACAGAAACATAAGTCCTCTAAGTGCTAACACGGTCGAAATCAGAACGTCGATTGGAATAAGTGTTCAACAGTCTATCCGAACAGATGGGTCCCATCCGGACGGATGGTCATCCGAGCAGATGGCCATTCGAATAGGCTGTGGTTGTTTGTGAACCGTTAAAATTTGAAGTTTAGTTAAAAGAGTTTAAAAAACGGAGCTTGTCAGGTTTAGGTCATCCAAACGGATGGTCATCCGGACGGATGGCCATTCTGGCGGATGATCTGTGGTTGAAGTTTTTGTAAAATTTTCCAAGTAAAAGTCTTAAGTTAACAGAGACGGTGTGACGACGTGTCAAACAACAGAAACATACCAAGTATAGTTCACTCGGTCGGATGGGTCCCGCCCATTCGGACAGATGGGCTGTTCTTGATGAAGATTCATGTTTGACCCGTTAATCGGTCCATCTCTCTGGTGTAAATCCATTTTCAAGTCGGCTTTCGACTAAGGCACGAGCCGAATACCCTCAATATTGTGTAGAAACAGAAAGATAGTTCAAAATAAGTTGAAAAAGTGTTGAAATCTTTCATAACCAAGTTGAAAAGTGTGAAATCCTTTAGATCTTGAACCAATCTCGATCGAATGGTGCTCCATAACAGTTTGCCTAAGCAAACGAGTGGAATCTACCTTCAAGAGGTCCAATTCAGATGATTTCATGAAAAAGTTAGTGTGTGTGCGTGATTTTGAAGAAAAAGATGGAGTAGAAGTGAATAGAGGTGAAGATTGACGAAAATTTGAGAGAAAAAGCTTACAAAATGGCCTTGAATCGCGTCTGAGACTTGGGGAGCGGATGGGGGTGTCAAAGTGTTTAGAATGAGGGTGTACAGCTAGTATTTATAGGGGAAGGCGAGGTGTTAAGGCGGTGCACGAGTGACAGTGTTCGGATGGCTCCATCCGAATGGATGGTCATCTAGGCGGATGTCCATTCGGACGGATGGCCATTCAGACGACCGGGTTTGCGTTAGTTAATTTTCCAACTTTGGTTCGTTTATTGAGCATTGCGTTACGTTTTATCGAGTTGCGAGTGAGCATATAAGCATAAAAGCATTACGTTGATAACCACATATCATTCAACAAATAATCACACAAATAACACACATAATATACTTAAATCCGTGTTTCGAGTCTGTGTTAAGTTTGCGTTGCGATAGCGTTTAGTCTAAATAAGCGATCTAAAATGCGATAAAAAGCATTTATGTGGTAAGCGTTATAATAAGCGTTGTAATATGCGTTTAAAATGCATTGAAAATATAGGTTTAACCCTCAGCATTAGTCAAATCTCGAGAGTACAAGCGGTTATGAAAGGAATGACAGTGACAGGTAAACGATCCGAAAAGTCGGGTTGTTACAACCTCCCCTACTTTAGGAAATTTCTTCCTGAAATTAAGGTGCATGTGTAAAAAGAGTTGTGGATATTTAGATTTCATATCACTTTCGAGTTCCCAAGTGAACTCGGCAGCGCGTTTGCCTTCCTAGAGAACCTTCATGTAACACCTGTGCCTCCACGGCCATCAAACAAATACCGAGCCAATGAAATATTATATTTCATATTTGGGATTTGTAAAAATATGTGTATCATATTGCACATATCAATTTTTGTTCAAATCCAAACTCTAAATCGCTTTCTTGAAGGTTATACGCGCACCGATGCGTAAATATAACCAGTTTAATGCAACAAACACTCCGGAATAGTGACATAGGCTTAACATACCTTAAATAACCTTTAAATAACTTAGAAATAAGTTTTGAAGGCTTTGGTATGGCAAAAACAAGTTAATTCGCTTACAGGGACTAAACTTGACAAACTGCGAAAGTATGCCAATTTGAACTGTAACAGACATTCCAGAACATGACCATAATTTAAACACACCTTAAATATCCTTTATATAGCTTAGAAATAGGCTTTGAGGGGTTCGGTGTGCTAAAATAAACTTTTGGCTCATTCAGGGACTAAAAGAGTCAAAAAGTGCACAAGTTTGCATTTTCGCGCATAACTCACGTTCTGAATACATCCGGACATCCAAAAATTTATGTAAGCACAAAAATATTTTATTTTAGTGTTTGGCATAAGAAAAATCCATTCGTCACGCATTTTGGATCGTTTTTCGCGCTTATGCGCATTCCGTCGTAATTAAGCAAACATCGCGTTCGTACGACCAAACGAACCAACATCCGACATATTTTTGAGCATGTTTCATGTCCACAATGCTTAGGCATCTTTTAGGGCCTTAAAGTTGACTTTACGGGCCTTAGAAGTGTCGGAAATGCCTTAAACACGTGCAGGGACCAAAACTGTAACTTCTTAAACATATTGCTGATCTGACATGGCCAGGCGGCCCGCCTGCGTTTTGCATGATTCTGACGCGGGCCGCGTCCGTCTCCCAGAACAGATAAGTTCAAACAGTCAGCATTTTCCAGCTGTTTAACTCACATCCACACATTCTCAACTGCACATTCAGCTCATTTAGACCCATTTTTAGTCACCATAACTTTCCGACACTTGTACGGATGCGATTAAAGCACGGTTTCCATGAAACGATCTTAACGGTTCTCCGAAAACTATAAATACCCCACCCCCCATTGCTTCAAAATCACTAGAATCTGATCTTAAAGACTCTAAGTTGGAACCATTGTTTCATACCTGAGTTATTTCGATCTAGATTAGCATTCGGGGACCCTTCGTAAGTATTCTTTCGTTCTTTTCTTTCTTTTATTGCTTTTCGAGTCCGAAAGTCAAACTTTGTTTGACTTTCAGCGTTGACCAGCTTATGGTCAATGCGAAGTTCGGTTGAACTTCGCAACGTGATTGTAATCACGATGGTTATAGTCCCTTGGGACTATGCCTACTGATTACCACGTTGTCTAGGGTCGTAAGGGTAAGCGATCTGATAAATCGCTTATACCTTCGAACCCGACCCATTTGGTCGATCATTAGGATCCGACCAAATACCTTAGGTGACCATAGTAGATAGGGAATAACCTTCCGAGGTTATACCTTATGGTCGCTTCGTTTAAGTAGTTGTATGATAGGTAGTTTATATGCCTTAGGTAAATTACCAGAATACCCTTTTCATGTATAATTGGTAATTAAGCATATGTAACCTAAACTTTTGTCACATAACTGATTATGTAACATGTTTAGGCATATAACACTTGTCATAGGACTAATTAGACGGTCCGAACGCGTTTCACGCGCACGACGCGTTAAAATAGCATAAGCTACCTTAATGGGTCGCGATGGGTCGTAAGCACTTAGGTTAGGTTTCATTTAGTATGTAGGCTTTGTTAAACCATATTACAAGAGTCTCTATACTCGTTTGGTTTACGAACCCTCATGCTACCCGATCTTCCGATATAGGTCCGGTTTATTAACATAGTTACCTATATTAGGTGCCGTTTGATATCCGTGATCTCTAGCATTGTTTGGTTGTTACTCAAGGACTACTGAGCAATCTCAAGTGAGTACATAGACCCCTCTTTTACTGTTTTCCAAACTGTTTTGGGGTGAAACACATGTGCCTACTTGTTACTTTCATGTTTTCCTGTTTTCACATCATATACTTGTTATGTTCAATAGTACACTTATAGTACATGATTTCATTGTTTTCATGCTATGTATGTCCATTTAGTACATGCTTAGTACATTATTTTACATTGCATCTCTGTTGCATATGTTCCAGTAACATATGGACACATTGTTTTACAGCTCTACCTTGTATGTTTACTCTAGCATACTAGGTACATTATCTTCATAAAACATGCTTACATTTTGGTATGACATTTGGTTTGTTTAAACTATACTATACATTCATTAACACCGATCATGCCGCTCGGTAGTAGGTAGTGGTACCATAGGACTTGACAAATCCCATTCCTGAAATCTCGGGTTTGTTTGGACGTAAGGAATGACCGAATCCGAATACATATTCTTTTGATAACCCATTATTACATGGTTATCCGGCTGTCTCAAGGCTTGGATGTATGAATTTTCACAATACCGCATAAATGTTCATATTCAGTATAGCATGCGTATATTTTACAAAACATAACTTTGATTTAAACCAAGTTTTACTTCAATACTTTGTTTTTTACATTTTCACTTATGGTTTAAGTAGTCTTATTTTACTTACCAAACATATTATTTTGGTTACACATTACTTGACTACTTTTGGACAAATTTGACATGGTTTATACAAGGACTTTTGACTATTGGTTTAAACATAGACTTATTACATTGTTGGTTTGGTTTGAGTAAGTGATTAAGTAACGAGGCGTGTGTAATAAGATACAAGCATGGTGGATACGCCGCTGGTACTTCCTATATATAAGTGTTTGTATGGTATTACATATCGTAGCGTTATTTGAATCATTTCAGTTTATGACATATAACATTTTATACAAATAACATACTTTTCACAATACATTGTTTTACAAACAACTTAACTTATACAGACTCATTTTACATGGTTATTCATTTAACCATGCAATATTCTCTTATTTATACGTATCATCTGAACTTATTGCTTTTCAAAGGATTTACAAAACAAAGCAAACTACAAGGTTCATGACTAAACATTTTCTTAAACATAAGTTATGAATCTCATTTTCACAAAACCTATGTATCTCACAGGCATTTTTATGCTGACGTACCTATTTTCACATGTGTTTTCAGGAGATGATGCATAGGACTTATAAAGATACACTTAGGCGGACTTGGGCCTTATTGACAATAAAAGATGCAAGACTAGTTATTTGTGTTATGTTTCTCTGATTGTCAAGACAATGTAACTCTGTTATTTAATAAAACAATGTTTCAATTTCCATGTGTTATGAAACAATGATTCTGTTACAACACTCCCCGACGTTTCCGCCATGTTTTGTTGTTTTACGTGGTCGGGGTGTGACAGAAAAGTTGGTATCAGAGCTCATGGTTATAGGGAATTAGGTTATTAGTAATACTTTGACCTAGTCTATAACCTTTCTAGGACCCTAACGCGAGTTTACTTGCGTTTAGTCATAAAACAATACCGTCACCTATCCTTAGGCGACGATCACAACAAGAACATAAATTTCCAAACCGCTTTGAAAACTAATCATCTGTTCTAGGATGATTGATTACTAGGTTTTGAACCCTCTATTATAAGGTTTTGAACCCCTTTGAGTTTTCAAAATCTCGTCAAAGTTTGGGTCTTATAATGTGAACATGTGCAAACTGGAAGGGTGAATGCCTGTATTCTGGGTTTTCTGTCTAGGCAAGCACTTCGTATACATCTCATCAGACGCGAGACCAGTTGTGCTTACCTGGGAATTCTTGGGATGAGTGTTCACTTATAGGCGAGCATGTCTTCGTGATACATTATTTTTGACCCATTTACTTTGATTTGTCACCATCTCATTTGTTTGCCTTAGGTAACAAACAAATGGTCACAATTTTCATTCGTTACCATTCTGTATTGATTATCCAATAACCTTTCACTCGTTTCTTCCTATGTCTTTCATTTTCTTCTAGAATGTCTATTCCTCTCAGCACTGGTCAAATGTCCGAGCGAACGGCAAAATTTGCCCAACAAATAGGCGAAGTGATTATGAAGTCTGTGGATTTAGGCATTGCCATGTCTCGTCTCAACAATGAAGCCTCTCGTCTCAACAATGAAGCCACTCAAGAGTCACCAAAGGAAGCAGAAGTCAAGCCAGCACCATCAGTCAAGAAACCAACAGAGGAATCAAAGACCATGGATGAACGATCCCCTAAGAAGTCAAGGAAGCGAAAGGCTTCTCAGAACTCCGCTATGATCGCTTACAATGGTCAAGCCATCCCCAACCAACCAGCTCGACCCCCTGCTAGGAAGCCTTACAATGGAACTGCACCCTTGTGCAACCAATGTAACCTTCATCATCGTGCTAGTATAAAGTGCCGTAAATGCCAGATTTGTGGACTTATAGGTCATACAGCAAGGGTTTGCCCAACTACAGCTGCAACAAATCAAGCTGGCGACAATCCTGCTCAAGCTCGCTTCTCACCAGGGTCCTGTTACAACTATGGCGAGATGGGCCATTTCCTAAGGGATTGCCCAAAACTTGCTAATACAAATCTGACCCTCGGATGAGCAGTTGGCTGATTGGAAGATGTTGCTGCCTTATGCTTTTGTTTCATTTGTTTTCTTGTAATGTGCAACAATCTGTTTTGTTTATAAATAAATTGTTGTTCACAATTCTGATATGCGAGTGTAGTTACATGTGTGTATGACTTTTCCTATAATACCTACATTAAGGAACTATGTTCCTTACAAACTACTCTTGTGATTTCTCCCTTTCAAGTGATCGCTCATAATTTCCTCGAAAGTTCTAAGTACTCGTTTCATTCTAAGAAACGAAGTACATGAAATAAAGTGAAATTATGAGTAATCGTGCTTTTTGCACATCAGTACCTTTGAATCCTTGGTTGGATAACTAAGGATATTTTCAAATCTCATACCCATTACGTTTCGATTTTTCAACATATACAGTACAAGTATTTCAAAAACATTGGCTATACTTTCAAAAACAACCTTCATAATTTCAAAATGTTTCATATAGTCTGAAAACAATATTAACACAGTACATTTTCTTATCAAGTGCATGATTTCGAAAAGCATCATTCAATTTTTTCAAAAACCTTATACATAATTTCAAAATTCATCTCGCATGATTTTAAAACATTTTTATAAATATACCTACCTAATACACCTACTTTATGATTTCAAAAGTATTATATATAAGGTTTCAAAAACGTTAAATACATTTTTCTTAAAAGAACCCCATGCATAGTTTTCAAAAATATTTTCCTCATACATTGACTTAACTTTCAAATTTCGCTTCATATGTCGCCTTGGCATATCTGGCATCTCAACTTCATAAGCATTTTTACTTCATGTTTTGACATAAGCACGTCCAGTGCAAGGTTTCAAAACATCTTCAACTTCTAAAATCCATATGGGATCTTTTTATCTTCACATTTAGACCCTTGTGGATGATCATCATTCAAATCAGAGTCCTTAATTGGTTTCCTTATGCACCTTAATTCGAACATTTCGGTTCCTTATAATCGAAATCGAAATTCTCTTTTAAAAATCTTTCTATCTTTATAGATAGATTCTGGTAAATGTTTAAAGTGCCAAATGAAATCCACGAGATGGATTCCTATTGTACTTTAAATACATGTGCTCTGTTAGCAGAACAAACTTCTAGTTAAACAATCTTTGTGGTTATATGACTATGTGTTTATGCATCTTGAGTTTTCTTTTATGCATTTTGTGTTTTTGTATACTCTGGATATTCGTTATCTACATCCTCGTAGAATCTTTCATATCTTCATATGAGGGATTCGTAGTAGGAAATTCAAAAAGGTACTACCTTAAATCCTTAATGGGCTTCTATGTAATAGTTAAGACCCTTGGATTATATAGTACTGCTCCATGACTCATAAGAGACCCTTTAGTGGTCTAGTCAAAAGGATTGATTCACAATTTGGTGAAAGAACGACATCTAGTGATGTAGCTGAACAGACTCATTGATAGTCTATTTAGATCATTTATTGATTTAATTAAAAGGACTCTATGGTGGTCTAGTCACACTCATCACAGGATTGTTCATTTGGTTTTCCCCTACACATTATAAAATCGACTGTGTAAACTGTGCAAGGAATTGTCTAATTATGGACGCGTACATAATTATGAAATTTAGTGCACAGAAACCCAGTAAGATTTATTATGTGTAAGAACCGATAGCGACAACAATAACAAAATGACAACGATGTAATGGAGGTATGGTGGACGCACCAATGACACTTCATATACTTGTATATAGGTGTCCCTCTTACATTGCAAGCATAATGTTATTAAGGTTACTAGAAGTTCAGAACCCTAACCAATATTGTTCGATCTTTTCAACTTCATGTTTTAAACTCTCACAAGTTTCCTCTAAATAAATTTCGGGACGAAATTTCCTAAAGTAGGGGAGACTGTAACACCTGTGCCTCCACGGCCATCAAACAAATACCGAACCAATGAAATATTATATTTCATATTTGGGATTTGTAAAAATATGTGTATCATATTGCACATATCAATTTTTGTTCAAATCCAAACTCTAAATCGCTTTCTGGAAGGTTATACGCGCACCGATGCGTAAATATAACCAGTTTAATGCAACAAACACTCCGGAATAGTGACATAGGCTTAACATACCTTAAATAACCTTTAAATAACTTAGAAATAAGTTTTGAAGGCTTTGGTATGGCAAAAACAAGTTAATTCGCTTACAGGGACTAAACTTGACAAACTGCGAAAGTATGCCAATTTGAACTGTAACAGACATTCCGGAACATGACCATAAGTTAAACACACCTTAAATATCCTTTATATAGCTTAGAAATAGGCTTTGAGAGGTTCGGTGTGCTAAAATAAACTTTTGGCTCATTCAGGGACTAAAAGAGTCAAAAAGTGCACAAGTTTGCATTTTCGCGCATAACTCACGTTCTGAATACATCCGGACATCCAAAAATTTATTTAAGCACTAAAATATTTTATTTTAGTGTTTGGCATAAGAAAAATCCATTCGTCACGCATTTTGGATCGTTTTTCGCGCTTATGCGCATTCCGTCGTAATTAAGCAAACATCGCGTTCGTACGACCAAACGAACCAACATCCGACATATTTTTGAGCATGTTTCATGTCCACAATGTTTAGACATCATTTTAGGGCCTTAAAGTTGACTTTACGGGCCTTAGAAGTGTCGGAAATGCCTTAAACACGTGCAGGGACCAAAACTGTAACTTCTGAAACATATTGCTGATCTGACATGGCCAGGCGGCCCGCCTGCGTTTTGCATGATTCTGACGCGGGCCGCGTTCGCCTCCCAGAATAGATAAGTTCGAATAGTCAGCATTTTCCAGCTGTTTAACTCACATCCACACATTCTCAACTGCACATTCAGCTCATTTAGACCCATTTTTAGTCACCATAACTTTCCGACACTTGTACGGATGCGATTAAAGCACGGTTTCCATGAAACGATCTTAACGGTTCTCTGAAAACTATAAATACCCCACCCCCCATTGCTTCAAAATCACTAGAATCTGATCTTAAAGACTCTAAGTTGGAACCATTGTTTCATACCTGAGTTATTTCGATCTAGATTAGCATTCGGGGACCCTTCGTAAGTATTCTTTCGTTCTTTTCTTTCTTTTATTGCTTTTCGAGTCCGAAAGTCAAAATTTGTTTGACTTTCAGCGTTGACCAGCTTATGGTCAATGCGAAGTTCGGTTGAACTTCGCAACGTGATTGTAATCACGATGGTTATAGTCCCTTGGGACTATGCCTACTGATTACCACGTTGTCTAGGGTCGTAAGGGTAAGCGATCTGATAAATCGCTTATACCTTCAAACCCGACCCATTTGGTCGATCATTAGGATCCGACCAAATACCTTAGGTGACCATAGTAGATAGGGAATAACCTTCCGAGGTTATACCTTATGGTCGCTTCATTTAAGTAGTTGTATGATAGGTAGTTTATATGCCTTAGGTAAATTACCAGAATACCCTTTTCATTTATAATTGGTAATTAAGCATATGTAACCTAAACTTTTGTCACATAACTGATTATGTAACATGTTTAGGCATATAACACTTGTCATAGGACTAATTAGACGGTCCGAACGCGTTTCACGCGCACGACGCGTTAAAATAGCATAAGCTACCTTAATGGGTCGCGATGGGTCGTAAGCACATAGGTTAGGTTTCATTTAGTATGTAGGCTTTGTTAAACCATATTACACGAGTCTCTATACTCGTTTGGTTTACGAACCCTCATGCTACCCGATCTTCCGATATAGGTCCGGTTTATTAACATAGTTACCTATATTAGGTGCCGTTTGATATCCGTGATCTCTAGCATTGTTTGGTTGTTACTCAAGGACTACTGAGCAATCTCAAGTGAGTACATAGACCCCTCTTTTACTGTTTTCCAAACTGTTTTGGGGTGAAACACATGTGCCTACTTGTTACTTTCATGTTTTCCTGTTTTCACATCATATACTTGTTATGTTCAATAGTACACTTATAGTACATGATTTCATTGTTTTCATGCTATGTATGTCCATTTAGTACATGCTTAGTACATTATTTTACATTGCATCTCTGTTGCATATGTTCCAGTAACATATGGACACATTGTTTTACAGCTCTACCTTGTATGTTTACTCTAGCATACTAGGTACATTATCTTCATAAAACATGCTTACATTTTGGTATGACATTTGGTTTGTTTAAACTATACTATACACTCATTAACACCGATCATGCCGCTCGGTAGTAGGTAGTGGTACCATAGGACTTGACAAATCCCATTCCTGAAATCTCGGATTTGTTTGGACGTAAGGAATGACCGAATCCGAATACATATTCTTTTGATAACCCATTTTTACATGGTTATCCGGCTGTCTCAAGGCTTGGATGTATGAATTTTCACAATACCGCATAAATGTTCATATTCAGTTTAGCATGCATATATTTTACAAAACATAACTTTGATTTAAACCATGTTTTACTTCAATACTTTGTTTTGTACATTTTCACTTATGGTTTAAGTAGTCTTATTTTACTTACCATACATATTATTTTGGTTACACATTACTTGACTACTTTTGGACTATAAACATTTGACATGGTTTATACAAGGACTTTTGACTATTGGTTTAAACATAGACTTATTACATTGTTGGTTTGGTTTGAGTAAGTGATTAAGTAACGAGGCGTGTGTAATATGTTACAAGCATGGTGGATACGCCGCTGGTACTTCCTATATATAAGTGTTTGTATGGTATTACATATCGTAGCGTTATTTGAATCATTTCAGTTTATGACATATAACATTTTATACAAATAACATACTTTTCACAATACATTGTTTTACAAACAACTTAACTTATACAGACTCATTTTACATGGTTATTCATTTAACGATGCATTATTCTCTTATTTATACATATCATCTGAACTTATTGCTTTTCAAACGATTTACAAAACAAAGCAAACTACAAGGTTCATGACTAAACATTTTCTTAAACATAAGTCATGAATCTCATTTTCACAAAACCTATGTATCTCACAGGCATTTTTATGCTGACGTACCTATTTTCACATGTGTTTTCAGGAGATGATGCATAGGACTTATCAAGATACACTTAGGCGGACTTGGGCCTTATTGACAATAAAAGATGCAAGACTAGTTATTTGTGTTATGTTTCTCTGATTGTCAAGACAATGTAACTCTGTTATTTAATAAAACAATGTTTCAATTTCCATGTGTTATGAAACAATGATTCTGTTACAACACTCCCCGACGTTTCCGCCACGTTTTGTTGTTTTACGTGGTCGGGGTGTGACACTTCACTATAGGAACGCGTGAGCGTCGAAGTTTCTTGGTCTCTCGGTCCATGCTTTCTACTGGCTTTTCCACAAAGTGCAGAGTCTCGTTTACTTGCAAATATTCGAGAGGTACGTGAAGATTCTCCTCAGCTAGGCACTTTTTGAGGTTCGAGACGTGGAAAGTCGGACGTACGTCTTTGAGTTTCTCCGGTAATTCGAGTCGGTAGGCCACTTTGCCAGTTCTTTCCAGAAACTTAAAGGGACCCACATATCATGGCGTTAACTTTCCTTTCTTGCCGAATCGGATCACCCCCTTCCAAGGTGAAACTTTAGGAGTACGTGATCATCAACTTCAAACTCAAGGGGCCTGCGATGTCTATCGGCATAACTCTTTTGACGACTCCAAGCTTTCAAGAGATTGTTTCGTATTTGGAGGATCATGTCAGTCGTTTCTTATATTAACTCAGGACCGGTGATCTGAGCGTCTCCGATCTCGTGCCATACAATAGGCGATCGACATTTTCTACCATATAATGCCTCAAAGGGCGCCATTTGAATACTAGCATGATATTTGTTATTGTACAAGAATTCTACTAAAGGTAAATGCGAATCCCGATTACCACCGAAATCTATAACGCTTGAACGAAGCATGTCTTCAAAGGTGCGGATCGTACGCTCAGTCTAACCATCGGTCTTGGGATGGAATGCGATACTGAGATTGAGAGTAGTACCGAGAGCTGGTTGGAATGTCTCCCAGAGACGCTAGGTAAATCGACCATCACGGTCAGAGATGATGTCATGAGGTGTCCCATGTCAACAAATTACTTCTTCGGTATAGATTCATGCTAATCGTTCTACCTTGAAGTCCTCTCGTATCGGTAAAAAGTGAGCGGATTTCATAAGACGATCAACGATAACCCAAATGCTATCCTAACCTGATGGAGTGCGAGGGAGTTTCGTAATGAAATCCATAGCTATACTCTCCCATTTCCACATCGGGATCTCGGGTTGTTCGAGTAAACCAGAGGGTCGTTGGTGCTCGGCCTTAACTTTCGAGCAAGTTAGGCATTTCGACTCATAGAGAGCGATATCCTTCTTCATTCCCGGCCACCAATACCTGGTACAGAGGTCCGGATACATCTTTTCGGCACCGGGGTGAATGGAATATCGGGATTTATGGGCTTCAGTCAGCAAAATCTCTCGGAGATTATTGCGACTAGGGATCCAAATGTAACACCTGTGCCTTCACGGCCACCAAACAAATACCGAACCAATGAAATATTATATTTCATATTTGGGATTTGTAAAAATATGTGTATCATATTGCACATATCAATTTTTGTTCAAATCCAAACTCTAAATCGCTTTCTGGAAGGTTATACGCGCACCGATGCGTAAATATAACCAGTTTAATGCAACAAACACTTCTGAATAGTGACATAGGCTTAACATACCTTAAATAACCTTTACATAACTTAGAAATAAGTTTTGAAGGCTTTGGTATGGCAAAAACAAGTTAATTCGCTTACAGGGACTAAACTTGACAAACTACGAAAGTATGCCAATTTGAACTGTAATAGACATTCTGGAACATGACCATAAGTTAAACACACCTTAAATATCCTTTATATAGCTTATAAATAGGCTTTGAGGGGTTCGGTGTGCTAAAATAAACTTTTGGCTCATTCAGGGACTAAAAGTGTCAAAAAGTGCACAAGTTTGCATTTTCGCGCATAACTCACGTTCTGAATACATCCGGACATCCAAAAATTTATGTAAGCACTAGAATATTTTATTTTAGTGTTTGGCATAAGAAAAATCCATTCGTCGCGTCATTTGGATCATTTTTCGCGCTTGTGCGCATTCCGTCGTAATTAAGCGAACATCGCGTTCGTACGACCAAACGAACCAACATCTGACATATTTTTGAGCATGTTTCATGTCCACAATGTTTAGGCAACATTTTAGGGCCTTAAAGTTGGCTTTACGGGCCTTAGAAGTGTTGGAAATGGCCTTAAACACGTGCAGGGACTGAAACTGTCATTTCTGAAACATGTTGGCTGATCAGGCAGGCCAGGCGGCCCGCATTATACTTGTCTGATCCTGAAGCGGGCTGCGTCCGACTATCAGACCAGATTCATTGTTTTTAACAGCAGGTTGCAGCTGTTTGATTCTCACCCACACATTCTCAATTGCCTAGTCAGATGATAAGGATCATTTTCAGTCACCATAAGGTTCCGACACTTGTACGGATGCGATTAAAGCACGGTTTCCATGAAACGATCTTAACGGTTACCCGAAAACTATAAATACCCATCACCCCATTGCTTCAAAACCACTAGAATCTGATCTTAAAGACTCTAAGTTGGAACCTTTGTTTCATACCTGAGTTATTTCGATCTAGATTAGCATTCGGGGACCCTTCGTAAGTATTCTTTCGTTCTTTTATTGCTTTTCGAGTCTGAAAGTCAAACTTTGTTTGACTTTCTGCGTTGACCAGTTTATGGTCAATGCGAAGTTCGTTTGAACTTCGCAACGTGAGTGTAATCACGTTGGTTATAGTCCTTTGGGACTATGCCTACTGATTACCACGTTGTCTAGGGTCGTAGGGTAAGCGATCTAATAAATCGCTTATACCTTCGAACCCGACCCATTTGGTCGATCATTAGGATCCGACCAAATACATTAGGTGACCATAGTAGGTAGGGAATAACCTTCCGAGGTTATACCCTATGGTCACATCGTTTGAGTAGTTGTATGATAGGTAGTTTATATGCCTTAGGTAAATTACCAGAATACCCTTTTCTTGTATAATTGGTAATTAAGCATATGTAACCTAAACTTTTGTCACATAACTGATTATGTAACATGTTTAGGCATATAACACTTGTCATAGGACTAGTTAGGCGGTCCGAACACGTTCTACGCGAACGACGCGTTAAAGTAGCATAAGCTACCTTAATGAGTCGCGATGGGTCGAAAGCACTTAGGTTAGGTTTCATTTAGTATGTAGGCTTTGTTAAACCATATGACACGAGTCTCTATACTCGTTTGGTTTACAAACCCTCATTCTATCTAAATCATCCGATTTAGGTCCGGTTATTAACATAGTTACCTATATTAGGTGCCGTTTGATATCCGCGATCTCTAGCATTGTTTGGTTGTTACTCAGGGACTACTAAGCAATCTCAAGTGAGTACATAGACCCCTCTTTTACTGCTTTCCAAACTGTTTTGGGGTGAAACACATGTGCCTACTTGTTACTTTCATGTTTTCCTGTTTTCACATCATATACTTGTTATGTTCAATAGTACACTTATAGTACATGATTTCATTGTTTTCATGCTATGTATGTCCATTTAGTACATGCTTCGTACATTATTTTACATTGCATCTCTGTTGCATATGTTCCAGTAACATATGGACACATTGTTTTACAGCTCTACCTTGTATGTTTACTCTAGCATACTAGGTACATTATCTTCATAAAACATGCTTACATTTTGGTATGACATTTGGTTTATTTAAACTATACTATACATTCATTAACACCGATCATGCCGCTCGGTAGTAGGTAGTGGTACCATAGGACTTGACAAATCCCATTCCTGAAATCTCGGGTTTGTTTGGACGTAAGGAATGACCGAATCCGAATACATATTCTTTTGATAACTCATTTTTACATAGTTATCCGACTGTCGCAAGGCTTGGATGTATGAATTTTCACAATACCGCATAAATGTTCATATTCAGTATAGCATGCATATATTTTACAAAACATAACTTTTGATTTACTTAAAATACTTTGTTTTGTACATTTTTACTTATGGCTTAAGTAGTCTTATTTTACTTACCATACATAAACATTTGTTACACATTACTTGACTACTTTTGGACTATCAACATTAGACATTTTATTATACATAAACATTTTACTTCGGTGGTTTGGTTTGAGTAAGTGATTTAAGTAACGAGGCGTGTGTAATATGATACAAGCATGGTGGATACGCCGCTGGTACTTCCTATATATAAGTGCTTGTATGATATCACATATTGTAGCGTTATTTGAATCATTTCAATTTGAGACATATAACATTTTATACAAATAACATACTTTTCACAAGACATTGTTTTACAAAACAACTTATCTTTTACAAACTCATTTTACTTGGTTATTCATTTAACCATACATTATTCTCTTACTTATACTTATCATCTGATCTTATTACTTTTCAAACGATTTACAAAACAAAGCAAACTAAAAGGTTCATGACTAAACATTTTCTTAAACATAAGTCATGAATCTCATTTTCACAAAACCTATGTATCTCACAGGCATTTTTATGCTGACGTACCTATTTTCACATGTGTTTTCAGGAGATGATGCATAGGACTTATCAAGATACACTTAGGCGGACTTGGGCCTTAGTGACAATAAAAGATGCAAGACTAGTTATTTATGTTATGTTTCTTTGATTGTCAAGACATTGTAACTCTTTTATTTAATAAAACAATATTTCAATTTCCATGTGTTATGAAACAATGATTCTGTTACAACACTCCCCGACGTTTCCGCCACGTTTTGTTGTTTTACGTGGTCGGGGTGTGACAGAAAAGTTGGTATCAGAGCTCATGGTTATAGGGAATTAGGTTATTAGTAATACTTTGACCTAGTCTATAACCTTTCTAGGACCCTAACGCGAGTTTACTTGCGTTTAGTCATAAAACAATACCGTCACCTATCCTTAGGCGACGACCTCAACAAGAACATAAATTTCCAAACCGCTTTGAAAACTAATCATCTGTTCTAGGATGATTGATTACTAGGTTTTGAACCCTCTATTATAAGGTTTTGAACCCCTTTGAGTTTTCAAAATCTCGTCAAAGTTTGGGTCTTATAATGTGAACATGTGCAAACTGGAAGGGTGAATGCCTGTATTCTGGGTTTTCTGTCTAGGCAAGCACTTCGTATACATCTCATCAGACGCGAGACCAGTTGTGCTTACCTGGGAATTCTTGGGATGAGTGTTCACTTATAGGCGAGCATGTCTTCGTGATACACTATTTTTGACCCATTTACTTTGATTTGTCACCATCTCATTTGTTTGCCTTAGGTAACAAACAAATGGTCACAATTTTCATTCGTTACCATTCTGTATTGATTATCCAATAACCTTTCACTCGTTTCTTCCTATGTCTTTCATTTTCTTCTAGAATGTCTATTCCTCTCAGCACTGGTCAAATGTCCGAGCGAACGGCCAAATTTGCCCAGCAAATAGGCGAAGTGATTCAGAAGACTGTGGATTTAGGCATTGCCATGGCTCGTCTCAACAATGAAGCCTCCCGTCTAGACAATGAAGCCACTCAAGAGCCACCAAAGGAAGCAGAAGTCAAGCCAGCACCAAAATCAAGGAAGCGTAAGGCTTCAAGGAAACCCGCAGTGGTTACACCTAATCAAGCGGGACCTAGCCATGTGGCAAGGCCACCAGCTAGGAATCCATACAATGGAACTTCACCCTTGTGCAACAAATGTAACCTTTATCATCATGCTATGGTGAAGTGCCGTGAATGCCAAATTGGTGGACGTAAAGGTCATACAGCAAAAGTTTGTGTTGCAGCAGTACCAAATCAAACAGGACCCATCCGGGTGGCAACACAACCTGCTAAGAAGCAATACAAGGGAACAGCACCAATATGCAACAAATGTAATGCACACCACTTAGCTCACCTACAGTGTCGTTTGTGTGCATCATGTGGGCGAATTGGTCACCTGGCAAGTGCTTGTCGATTTACCCCAAACCAAAGTGGTCCAAACCAACCACAAGCCAACTCTGCTCAAGCTCGTTTCTCACTAGGGTCTTGCTACAACTGTGGCGAGATGGGCCATTTCCTAAGGGATTGCCCAAAGCTTGCTAATGCAAATCCAACCCACGAATGAGCAATTGGCTGATTTGAAGATGTTTCTGTCTCATGCTTTTGTTCTTTCGTTTTCTAGTAATGTGAAACAATATGTCTTGTTCATAAATAAAAGTTGTTGTTCGCAATTCTGATATACAAGTGTGATTACATGTGTGTATGACTTTTCCTATGATGCCTACATCAAGAAACTATGTACCTTGCAAACTACTTTTGTGATTTCTCTCTTTCAAATGATCGCTCATGATTCCCTCGAAAATTTTAAATACTCGTTTCACTCTAAGAAACAAAGTACAGAAAATAAAGTGACATTATGAGTAATCATGCTTCTGCACATCCGTGCCTTTGAATCCTTGGTTAGATAACTAAGGGTATTTTCAAATCTCATACCCATTACGTTTTGATTTTTCAACATACACAGTACAAGTATTTCAAAAAAAAAAAACAACCTTCATGATTTCAAAATGTCTCATATAGCCTGAAAACAATATTAATACAATACATTTTCTTATCAAGTGCATGATTTCGAAAAGCATCATTCATATTTTCAAAAACCTTATACATAATTTCAAAATTTATCTCGCATGATTTTTAAAACATTTTTATAAATATACCTACCTAATACACCTACTTTATGATTTCAAAAGTATTATATAAGGTTTCAAAAACGTTAAATACATTTTTCTTAAAAGAACCCCATGCATAGTTTTCAAAAATATTCTTCTCATACATTGACTTAACTTTCAAATTTCGCTTCATATGTCGCCTTGGCATATCTGGCATCTCAACTTCATAAGCATTTTTACTTCATGTTTTGACATAAGCACATCCAGTGCAAGGTTTCAAAACATCTTCAACTTCTAAAAATCCATATGGGATCTTTTTATCTTCACATTTAGACCCTTGTGGATGATTATCATTCAAATCAGAGTCCTTAATTGGATTCTTTATGTACCTTAATTCGAACATTTCGGTTTCTAATAATCAAAATCGAATTTTCTTTTTGAATCTTTCTATCTTTATAGTTAGATTCTTGATAACGTTTAAAGTACCAAATGAAATCTACGAGATGGATTCCTATTGTACTTTAAATGCATGTGCTCTGTCAACAAAACAATTTAACAAATAAACAATCTTTGTGGTTATATGACTATGTGTTTATGCATCTTGTGTTTTCTTTTATGCATTTTGTGTTTTTGTATACTCTGGATATTCGTTATCCACATCCTCGTAGAATCTTTCATATCTTCATATGAGGGATTCGCAGTAGGATATTCAAAAAGGTACTACCTTAAATCCTTAATGGGCTTCTATGTAATAGTTAAGACCCTTGGATTATATAGTACTGCTCCATGACTCATAAGAGACCCTTTAGTGGTCTAGTCAAAAGGATTGATTTACAATTTGGTGAAAGAACGACATCTAGTGATGTAGCTGAACAGACTCATTGATAGTCTATTTAGATCATTTATTGATTTAATTAAAAGGACTCTATGGTGGTCTAGTCACACTCATCACAGGATTGTTCATTTGGTTTTCACCTACACATTATAAAATAGACTGTGTAAACTGTGCAAGGAATTGTCTAATTATGGACGCGTACATAATTATGAAATTTAGTGCACAGAAACCCAGTAAGATTTATTATGTGTAAGAACCGATAGCGACAACAATAACAAAATGACAACGATGTAATGGAGGTATGGTGGACGCACCAATGACACTTCATATACTTGTATATAGGTGTCCCTCTTACATTGCAAGCATAATGTTATTAAGGTTACTAGAAGTTCAGAACCCTAACCAATAGTGTTCGATCTTTTCAACTTCATGTTTTAAACTCTCACAAGTTTCCTCTAAATAAATTTCGGGACGAAATTTCTTAAAGTAGGGGAGACTGTAACACCTGTGCCTTCACGGCCATCAAACAAATACCGAACCAATGAAATATTATATTTCATATTTGGGATTTGTAAAAATATGTGTATCATATTGCACATATCAATTTTTGTTCAAATCCATACTCTAAATCGCTTTCTAGAAGGTTATACGCGCACCGATGCATAAATATAACCAGTTTAATGCAACAAACACTCTGGAATAGTGACATAGGCTTAACATACCTTAAATAACCTTTACATAACTTAGAAATAAGTTTTGAAGGCTTTGGTATGGCAAAAACAAGTTAATTCGCTTACAGGGACTAAACTTGACAAACTGTGAAAGTATGCCAATTTGAACTGTAACAGACATTCCGGAACATGACCATATGTTAAACACACCTTAAATATCCTTTATATAGTTTAGAAATAGGCTTTGAGGGGTTCGGTGTGCTAAAATAAACTTTTGGCTCATTCAGGGACTAAAAGTGTCAAAAAGTGCACAAGTTTGCATTTTCGCGCATAACTCACGTTCTGAATACATCCGGACATCCAAAAATTTATGTAAGCACTAAAATATTTTATTTTAGTGTTTGGCATAAGAAAAATCCATTCGTCGCGTCATTTGGATCGTTTTTCGCGCTTGTGCGCATTCCGTCGTAATTAAGCGAACATCGCGTTCGTACGACCAAACGAACCAACATCCGACATATTTTTGAGCATGTTTCATGTCCACAATGTTTAGGAAACATTTTAGGGCCTTAAAGTTGGCTTTACGGGCCTTAGAAGTGTCGGAAATGGCCTTAAACACGTGCAGGGACTGAAACTGTCATTTCTGAAACATGTTGGCTGATCAGGCAGGCCAGGCGGCCCGCATTATACTTGTCTGATCCTGAAGCGGGCCGCGTCCGACTATCAGACCAGATTCATTGTTTTTAACAGCAGGTTGCAGCTGTTTGATTTTCACCCACACATTCTCAATTGCCTAGTCAGATGATAAGGATCATTTTCAGTCACCATAAGGTTCTGACACTTGTACGGATGCGATTAAAGCACGGTTTCCATGAAACGATCTTAACGGTTACCCGAAAACTATAAATACCCATCACCCCATTGCTTCAAAACCACTAGAATCTGATCTTAAAGACTCTAAGTTGGAACCTTTGTTTCATACCTGAGTTATTTCGATCTAGATTAGCATTCGGGGACCCTTCGTAAGTATTCTTTCGTTCTTTTATTGCTTTTTGAGTCTGAAAGTCAAACTTTGTTTGACTTTCTACGTTGACCAGTTTATGGTCAATGCGAAGTTCGTTTGAACTTCGCAACGTGAGTGTAATCACGTTGGTTATAGTCCCTTGGGACTATGCCTACTGATTACCACGTTGTCTAGGGTCGTAGGGTAAGCGATCTAATAAATCGCTTATACCTTCGAACCCGACCCATTTGGTCGATCATTAGGATCCGACCAAATACATTAGGTGACCATAGTAGGTAGGGAATAACCTTCCGAGGTTATACCCTATGGTCACATCGTTTGAGTAGTTGTATGATAGGTAGTTTATATGCCTTAGGTAAATTACCAGAATACCCTTTTCTTGTATAATTGGTAATTAAGCATATGTAACCTAAACTTTTGTCACATAACTGATTATGTAACATGTTTAGGCATATAACACTTGTCATAGGACTAGTTAGGCGGTCCGAACGCGTTCTACGCGAACGACGTGTTAAAGTAGCATAAGCTACCTTAATGAGTCGCGATGGGTCGAAAGCACTTAGGTTAGGTTTCATTTAGTATGTAGGCTTTGTTAAACCATATGACACGAGTCTCTATACTCGTTTGGTTTACAAACCCTCATTCTATCTAAATCATCCGATTTAGGTCCGGTTATTAACATAGTTACCTATATTAGGTGCCGTTTGATATCCGCGATCTCTAGCATTGTTTGGTTGTTACTCAGGGACTACTAAGCAATCTCAAGTGAGTACATAGACCCCTCTTTTACTGCTTTCCAAACTGTTTTGGGGTGAAACACATGTGCCTACTTGTTACTTTCATGTTTTCCTGTTTTCACATCACATACTTGTTATGTTCAATAGTACACTTATAGTACATGATTTCATTGTTTTCATGCTATGTATGTCCATTTAGTACATGCTTAGTACATTATTTTACATTGCATCTCTGTTGCATATGTTCCACTAACATATGGACACATTGTTTTACAGCTCTACCTTGTATGTTTACTCTAGCATACTAGGTACATTATCTTCATAAAACATGCTTACATTTTGGTATGACATTTGGTTTGTTTAAACTATACTATACATTCATTAACACCGATCATGCCGCTCGGTAGTAGGTAGTGGTACCATAGGACTTAACAAATCCCATTCCTGAAATCTCGGGTTTTGTTTGGACGTAAGGAATGACCGAATCCGAATACATTTTCTTTTGATAACTCATTTTTACATAGTTATCCGACTGTCGCAAGGCTTGGATGTATGAATTTTCACAATACCGCATAAATGTTCATATTCAGTATAGCATGCATATATTTTACAAAACATAACTTTTGATTTACTCAAAATACTTTGTTTTGTACATTTTTACTTATGGCTTAAGTAGTCTTATTTTACTTACCATACATAAACATTTGTTACACATTACTTGACTACTTTTGGACTATCAACATTAGACATTTGATTATACATAAACATTTTACTTCGGTGGTTTGGTTTGAGTAAGTGATTTAAGTAACGAGGCGTGTGTAATATGATACAAGCATGGTGGATACGCCGCTGGTACTTCCTATATATAAGTGCTTGTATGATATCACATATTGTAGCGTTATTTGAATCATTTCAATTTGAGACATATAACATTTTATACAAATAACATACTTTTCACAAGACATTGTTTTACAAAACAACTTATCTTTTACAAACTCATTTTACTTGGTTATTCATTTAACCATACATTATTCTCTTACTTATACTTATCATCTGATCTTATTACTTTTCAAACGATTTACAAAAGAAAGCAAACTAAAAGGTTCATGACTAAACATTTTCTTAAACATAAGTCATGAATCTCATTTTCACAAAACCTATGTATCTCACAGGCATTTTTATGCTGACGTACCTATTTTCACATGTGTTTTCAGGAGATGATGCATAGGACTTATCAAGATACACTTAGGCGGACTTGGGCCTTAGTGACAATAAAAGATGCAAGACTAGTTATTTATGTTATGTTTCTTTGATTGTCAAGACATTGTAACTCTTTTATTTAATAAAACAATATTTCAATTTCCATGTGTTATGAAACAATGATTCTGTTACAACACTCCCCGACGTTTCCGCCATGTTTTGTTGTTTTACGTGGTCGGGGTGTGACACCAAATGTGGTCGAGATAGTGAAAAATACCATTTGGTTTATTCACTAACTGATTTTCGGTTCCATAGATTCTTTCTTCCTTCAAGGTGTTCTCAAGAAAACAAGCGTGTTGAGCGTCGCAAATGAGGGCTTCGAGGTCGTGTCAGGCTTGAACATTTCTAACACTAAGTAAATAGCTTCGTCGGCTAAGAGCATCAGCAATGACGTTTGCTTTACCTGGGTGGTAGCGTATCTCATAGTCGTAGTCGTTGAGAAGTTCAACCCATCTGCGTTAGCGAATGTTTAGTTCTTTCTGGTTCAAGATGTGTTGTAGGCTCTTATGGTCGGTGAAGACCGTAGAGGTAGTGTCGCCAAATCTTCAATGCAAAAACAACTGCACCGAGTTCGAGATCATGGGTTGTGTAGTTCTTCTCATGGACTTTGAGTTGGCGAGATGCGTACACGATAACCTTGTCTCGTTGCATAAGAACACAACCAAGACCTAGGTTGGAGGCATCACAATAAACAACAAAGTCGTTGTTTCCATCGGGTAGCGTGAGTACGGGAGCATTGCAAAGCATACGCTTAAGAGTTTGAAAGGCATCCTCTTGTTCAGTTCCCCAAACAAAAGGCTTGTCTTTATGCGTTAGGGAGGTGAGAGGAACGGCGATTTTAGAGAAATCGGTGATAAATCGACGGTAGTTACCCGCCAATCCGAGAAAAGAACGAACTTCGGATGGGGTTTTTGGTGTAATCCAACTCTTAACTACTTCTATCTTCGTGGGATCGACGTGAATTCCTTGACTATTAACAATATGACCGAGGAATTGAACCTCCTCGAGCTAAAATTCACACTTGGAGAATTTGGCGTAGAGGCGATTTCCTTGAAGAAGCTCGAGAACTAAACGAAGATGTTGCGTGTGTTTGGCTCTCGACTTTGAATAGATAAGGATATCATCGATAAACACAATAATGAAACGATCCAAGAAGGGTTTACACACACGGTTCATCAAATCCATGAAGACCGCGGGTACATTTGTGAGACCAAAGGGCATGACCACGAATTCGTAATGGCCATAACGGGTACGAAAAGAGGTTTTAGGTATGTCTTGCTCTTAAATTCGTAGTTGATGGTAACTAGAACGTAGATCGATCTTAGAGAAACAGGTAGCGCCTTGCAGTTGATTAAATAAGTCGTCGATTCAGGCTAAAGGGTAGCGATTCTTGATAGTAAGCTTATTAAGTTCTCTATAATCGATGCACATTCGGAACGATCCATCCTTCTTTTTCATGAAAAGGACAGGTGTGCCCCAAGGTGATGTGCTAGGGCGTATGAAGCCTTTATCAAGTAATTCCTGGAGTTGGCTAGAAAATTCACGCATTTCGGACGGTGCGAGGCGATAAGGGGCTTTAGCAACAGGGTTAGCACCAGGGATAAGGTCGATACGAAAGTCGATATCATGAGTAGGGGATAGACCAGGTAAATCGTCAGGAAAGACATTAGGGAAATCACGAACAACGGAAACGTCCTTCACAGTTTTCTTATCCTCCTTCGCTACTACAATGTGGGCTAAGAAAGCCAAGTATTCCTTGCGGAGATACCTGCTTGCTTGGATGCACGACATAAGTTTCAGTTCTTTCGAGGATACTTCACCATAAACACATAATTGGTCACCGTTTGAGAGAGAGAAACAAATCATCTTTTCGAAACACACAACTTTAGCACGATTTTCACGAAGAAAATCCATGCCAACTATTATATCGAAACTACCCTGTTGCATAGGTATGAGATCTATTGGAAAGACGTGATTGTTGAGTTCGAGAGTACAATCACGGAGAATAGAACTGACGGTGATGGTTCTTCCAGCAGCAATTTCTACGTCGAATGTTGTAGGGAGGTTAGCGCGTTTACGTTTTAGGAGCTTTTCGAATTCAAACGACACAAAACAATTATCCGCTCCAGTATCAAATAAGCAAGAAGCATAAATACCGTTAACAAGGAACATACCATTGACAACATTATTGTTAGTCTGAGCCTGGCGGACATTGATGTTGAAGGTTCTTCCGCGGCCTGCTTGTTGTGGCTACTACTGCTGAGGTTGCTGCGGTGGTTGCTACTGCTGTGGTTGTTGCTACGGTTCTTGTTTCACAACGCGATGTGGGCATACGTTAGCAAAATGGTTAGGGTCACCACAAGTGTAGCAAGTTCGAGCATTTGCAATGGGTGTTGGAATTGCTGGGTTACCCTGAAGAGTAAGGGGTTGAAATGGTGGCGCTGGAGGAGCTTGAGCAGATTGCTGACGTGGGCCTGAACGACAGTGAGTAGTAAAGTGCCCATAGATGTTGCAATTGGCACAGAAACGACAGTTAACCCCTGTCGGATGATGATTGGTGTAAGTGGGGCACAGAGGGTGGATACCAGTGTACGCACGCTTAGCAAGCGGTGTGTTGGTAACAGTAGCTTGACGGTTCTGGTTGTTGGGCTGTATGAGGACGACGTTGAGCGGAGCGGCGGTAGTAGCATAGTTCTTGTTGTTGTTGTTCTTTCGCTTGCGGCTCTGGCGTGAAGACTTTGAACCTTGAGATGCTGCATTGTCGGTGCTGGGAGTTGCGGTTGCTTGATTGAGACTCTTGGTCGAGGTTTTGAAATACCCAGCCAAGACTCGCTTGTCGTTGATCTCAGCTGCGAGATGATAGGTTTCCTCAATAGTAACAAGTTTTGCTGCCTGAACAAAGTCGGCTACACAGTCGAGGAGAGCTCGAATGTACTTCTTGATTTTCTTATCAGGCGTGTCCACCTGACTAGGACAGATAATACTCAGCTGCTTGAAACAAGTGGTGAGACCAGCGTTGTCACCTCCTTCCTGCTTGATGTGCCAGAATTCATTCTCCAGTTCTTGACTTCATGAGGAGGACATAACTCCTTCATCATGAGCTCCCTGAGTTCCTCCCATGAGAGACCATAAGCTGCATCGTTACCGCGCCTGTTGCGCTTAGCAGTCCACCAATCCAGTGCCCTGGACTGGAAAACTCCGGTAGCATTCACAGTACAGAGATTTTCTGGGCATCCGCTTTGCCTGAAGGTGACCTCGATAGAGTTAAACCACTGGAACATAGCACTGGGTCCATCTTCACCAGTGAAGTTTGCAGGACCGCATGCTTTGAATTGTTTGAAGCTGAAAGGAGTTCAAGGTGCTTCATTCTTCGATTAGACAGATGATTTGCTGCTGACCTCATTGATTTCACTGACAATCTGAGGTATGACCGTAGCCATTTCCTTGGCCATGAGTGAAGCGATACACTTGTCAACTTTGTTCCTCTGAACATTGCGGTAAGTGTGAGAGCCAAAGGAAGACATTGTCGAGTGTGCGTTCTGCAGCAGATGTGATCCCAAAGGGATTAGACGAGATTCGGTTATGTCGGGTTTTGAAAAGTTTAGCGTTTAACCAACATATTTTATTATTATTATATTACTACTCAATAAAGCTCAGTAACACGTCAAGCACATAGGCATATAGTCACATATACACATAATCCACGTAGGCACGTATACAAATAGGTACATAAGCACATATAAGGACATAATTCACGTAATCACATCTTTTGCACGTATTCACCTACATATTTTTCACGTATTTACCTATCTTTCAAGGTTGCGTAGCGCGGTTGAGGGTTGCGAGCGATAGCGAGTAGCGTAAGCGGCGAGTATAGTGTACGAGAGTTCTTAGTTTATTCGTGATTAGTTAGCGTTTTGGATTGTGGGAGTGGTGTGATCCTGAGCTTCATAATGCAGCGGAGAACGAAAAGCGATAAAGCGTAAAATCTCCAAAATCGAAACATATAAACACATGAAATCGATGACGCGTAAAATCGGCGATTGTAGGCTAGAAATAAAATGGAGTGTCCTGGGTGTTAGACATCGACTACCCAAAGTGATTCAACCATTCACAACGACCTCGAGTACACGCTTTGGTCTAATAGACTGTGCTCTCACCGAAACACGGCGAACGGCACTCATCCTTCCAGTTACTACGTGACTCGCGTCATTGGAACAGTCGAGACTTTGGTGAGATTTGTAAAATCAAAGTAGGGAGTGGAACGCGTCATTAAGGTGCGGGTTTCACCCCTATCTTAACAACTTCATTCCTGAAAGTGTGGCAAAACCACGAGATAGAGATGGAGAATTTCGTCAAGATATGGATGTCACTCCTAACTCCACGAAGATTCTCGTGCTGAGAGTAAAATACGCGTAGAGTGAGTGATCTTATCGAGAGTTCTTGGTTTTCACACCTATTCCCGACACAATCACTCGTTTGTGTTATGCGGGCGTTTTCAAAAACGCATGTATTGTGTCAGCCTTAGGAAAGGCAAGTAGTATTTCGCCTTAGGAAAGGCTCCTTCGTACGAAGCTGTAGTACGCGGGTTCGCATGAAGATGTAGCTTTTGCGATTTCGAACGAGAGTATCAAAAGTGGGCTCGTATAAAACCCTACTACGTTCGCACGAAGCTGATATGTTGGTACTTAGACTATAGACTAGGTCAATTCTACATGACTCGACCTAATTCCCAATAGTTATGGTTCTGATACTAATCTGTCACACCCCAACCGATGGCGTAGTCATCGGGGCATGGCACTGAGTGAAACAGATTGTTCATGAGAATCCATAACAACCATTAATGACAATATTTTCAAGGTTCAATATCCCATACTATTAAACAAATAAAGCATAACAGTCATTACAAATATTCAGTCTCAAAAACAAGTTCCATTCCGACAAGTCAGATTTTATTTGGTGGGTTTCTAGACTTCCTAACTTGTTTGCAGCAAATATCCAATCAACTATCGCATACGTTAAAATAAAAGTCAATACATAAAGTAAAGGTGAGTACACAAGTTTGCATAATAATAGTATAAAAAGAATTTACGCATAACCAGCATGTAACACGTAATGGGCGAAGCATGTAACTACCAACAATGACACAACCTAACCACGAGACTGCGTTGTAGAGTATGTGCGACACATGTTCATTGAAGCGAACACGTGAAGTAAAGTAATGTGATCCCTAGCAACCCCTGTCACACAGGTGCTGAGTCCAAACTATAGTACTATCGTTGCTAGAGGCGGTATAGTGTAACACTGTATAAGCATAGTAATAAGCCTTCAACAGATCACATATAGCATGCGGAAGCGGTTAACATTTATAAAGTGTTTGCGTTGTGTGTTATGTTTTGATATAGAACGTATGTAACACCCAAAAGTGCGTTAAACGAAAATGGGTTTGGGTATACTCACAGTGTATGTTTAGCAAGTAAACACAATCTGGATTGGATTGAACGGAGCGCGTTGAGTCAGCCTGTGCACGGGAATAGAAACATAAGTCCTCTAAGTGCTAACACAGTCGAAATCAGAAAGTCGAACGTGTCACACCCCGACTGCGTAATACAACAAACCGCGGCGGAAACGTCGGGGTGTGTCGTAACAGAATCATTGTTTCACAACACATGGAAATTGAAGTTTTGTTTTATTTCATTAATAGACACATTGTTTTGATACAAACCAAATAAGTACAACAATTTTCTTTCAAGTTTTAAGTCACTAAAGCCCGCGTCCATCCTATGTGTAGCAAGCAATCAACAATCATCATATAGTAAATCCTGAAACATATGTGAAAACAGTCAGCATAAAAATGTCGGCGAGTACATAGGTTTTGTATGTCAAATTCATGGCTTTGAATCCATATTGCAACACCTAGCCCAACTACGAGAGTTGTCGAGTATGTACCTTGAAATCAAAAAGTGTTTGATATTGCAATATGTTTTATCATCTTTACAAGATGATATAAGTAAACCAAAACCATTGTAGCCATGAATCTTGACTGAAAACATTTATCTTTGTAAAACCAAGTAGTAAATCGTCCTTGAAAGTAAACATTGTATGGGTTATATCTTTATGTAAACCTCGTTGTGTGACATCATTTGAAAGCATTCGTCCATAATCGTTCAAATAATTCATATCGTTCAAATCATCCGTGTTATAAACCGTCGTTCAATCGTCCGTGTTTTAATTGTGAAGTACAACTTTTGGTCATTCTTTAATGAATACATTCAAACCTGTGTGACTCGATTATACCACCCATGTGGTATCTTTAATAGGCCCTGAAAGACCTCTTTAACAAGACTAACAAACCAACACATGATTTGTTAATCAGATAACAGTTTCTTTCGTTCCCCAAACTACCCACCAAAGCCAGTGAATAGCCTAGTAACGGGATTTGTCAGATCCTATGGTACCATAAGATACTACTGGTCGGCTTGATCATAGTTAATGAATGTCATTTGAATGTCTTTCGACTAACGCCCCAACAAGTTCGTTCACATTATTGAAATCATCGTGTTTTATATAAACCAATGCATTTGTTTATGAAAACTTGAAAAGCATTTAGCACATATGAGTCACCCCAAAACAATTGAAAGCATAAAAGAGGGGAGTTATGTATTCACTTGAGATTGCAAGTATCCTTGATTAACTGACCTAACAAAGCTCAGGGAGTCAAGGAATCATGTGCACCTAGCATGGAATCACTATGTTAATAATCGGGACCTAAATCGGGAGATCGGATAGAATGAGGTCTTGTAAACCAAATGAGTGTTGGAACTCATATGATATGGTTTAACAAATCCTACATTTTGATTTGAAACATATCTTAAGTTCTTATGAACCGTTATGACCCGTTAAGGTAGTTTACGCTACTTTAACGCGTCATTTGCGCAAATGCGTGTTCGGATGGCCTAACTAGTCCTATGACAAGTATTATATGCCTAAGCATGTTTAATTATGTTGCATAATCAGTTTAAGTGTCAAAAATTTGGTTAAATATGCTTAAATTGAAATTATGCGCAAAAAGGGTATTTTGGTCATTTTCCTAAGGCATATAAACTACCTATCATACAACTAATTAAACTAAGTGACCATAAGGAATAACCTCGGAAGGTTATTCCCTATACAACTATGGTCACAAAATATGTTTGATCGGATCCTAATGATCGACCAAACGGGTCGGGTTCGAAAGTCTAAGCGGTTGTCGAGACCGCTTAACTTACGACCCTAAATAAGCACTAAACTAGAAGTGATGAGTTAAACATGTTAAAACATGTTTAACTAAGTTATAAAACTGATTTGATATTAAAACAAAGTGTTTTGATACCCGAAAATAGTTTCATCACAAAATGCACATAATCGTGCATTTTGACCATCGTGATTACGCTCATGTTGCAAAGTTCAAACGAACTTTGACTAGACCAAATATGGTCAAAGCTGAAAGTCAAACACTGTTTGACTTTCTTGCTTGAAATAAATAACAAGACATGAAAGAACACTTACAAGTGTCCTAAGCTTGCAAAAATGACTAAGAATGCTAAAGTATGAGGCCTCCAACTAAGTGTGGTAGCCTCAATCAGAGCAAGAGTGAAAGAAAGAATGAATGAGCAATTTGAAATGAAGAAATCATTTGCTATTTATTGGAATTCATGCACCATTGGATCATTGCCATGTGTTTGTGTGATAATCAAGGAATGATCCACACCTTACACTTGTTAGGTACTGATTAGGGAACTTGGGGAACACATAAACCAGCCCACAAGTTGCAAAAACTGAGATTAAAACCAAGTTCAGCAAGCTGTTTTGAAGATTCAATGAATCTTCTATGCTGGGCAAGGCTTACGGACCATAAGGGTCATTTCCATACGGTCCGTATGGGTGTCATCAAGAGCCAAAGTTTGAAAATTGACAGTTATGGTCCCTGAACTTGTTTTGTCGCGTTTCGGCACTTCTAACACCCGTCAAGCCCATTTTCAAGCTCCATGATGAAGTTAAAGTATATTTAACTTGAATTATGCAAAAAAATGTCACGGATGTCGGTTTGTTTGGCTGTACGGTTGCGGTTTTCGGTTAATTATGACGGAAATCGTAACGAACGCGAAAACGATCTGAATTGCGAAACGAATGGTAGTTTTGCATTCCTATCACTAATATACAATACTTTAGTGATTAAAAATTTTTTTGGATGTCCGGATATGGTCAGAACGCAAGATATGCATGAGTTTGCATACTTTCAAAGTTTTGACGCTTTTAGTCCCTGTGATCAAATAAGCGTATTTTCGCATACCTAACCCTTCAAAACTTATTTCTAAGCTATGTAAAGGGTATTTAGGGTATGTTTAGCTTGTGATCTTGTTTCGGTATGTACGTTGCTATGCGAATTGGTACACTTTTGCAGTTTGTCGTAAATAGTCCCTGTGATCGAATAAACTTGTTTTTTGCCATACCAAACCCTTCAAAACTTATTTCTAAGTTATGTAAAGGTTATTTAAGGTATGTTAAGATTATGTCACTATTCTGGAGTGTATGTTGCGTTAAACTGATTATGTTTACGTAACAGTTTGCATATAACATCTAGAAAAGCTTCTCGAGAGTTCGGAATCATACGAAATTTGATATGTGTACTTGTCACATGTAATTGTACAAATCCCAGGAATGAAACACAAGATTTCATTGGATTCGCATTTGTATGATGGTCGTAGAGGCACAAATGTCACAGTCTCCCCTACTTTAGGAAATTTCGTCCCGAAATTTAGCTTGAGGAAACTTGTGAAAACAGTTGTGGATGTTTCGCTTTCAAATGAATCCTCTGTTCCCTAAGTAAAACTCTGGGCCACGTCTGGATTTCAAGCGAACTTTGTTATTCGTACTCATCTGTTGTTTATAGGGAAGAGTTTAGATCCGAAGATTTAAACTCCATTCCAATAGGTTTGTGTATGATTGTATCGAACCTCAAGAGTGACATATAATTGTCAAAATGATGTCCCTGATGTAGTAAAATATGAAGAGCGTGTGAATTCGACAAGGAGTTGGAGTTTCGAACAACAGATAGAGAGAATGTTTCCCATGAAGACTATTATAGGAAACTTGTGTGTGTTCGAAATCGGAGTCGGAGAGTATAACATAAAACAACATTGGTCAAGGTCCAGAACTTCTAGTAACTTAAATAACGCTACGCTCGCAATGTAATAAGGAACACTTATATATAGGAAATACCATCAGCGTATCCACCATGCCCTTATTACATTGTTCTCGTTTCATTATTCTTATCACTATAGGTTCTTACACATGACAAAACTTGATGTGGTTTATATGCACTGAATTCCATAATTATGTATGCATCCATAATTACGTAATTCCTTGCACAGTCCGCACAGTTCATTTTATAATGTGTAGGGGAAAAAATCAAGTGAATAATCCTGTGATGACTTGACTAGACTAGACTACCATAGAGTCTCTTTAACTAGATCAACGATTGATCTCTTTAAATAGACCACCAAAGAGTCCCTTCAACTAGATCACCAAAGAATCTCTTTAACTAGATCGACGAATGATCTCTTTAACTAGATCAACACATGATCTCTTTAACTAGATCGATGAACGACCTCTTTAACTATATCGACGAATGATCTCTTTAACTAGATCAACACATGATCTCTTTAACTAGAATGACGAACGACCTCTTTAACTATATCAACACATGATATCTTTAACTAGATTAACACATGATCTCTTTAACTAGACCACCAAAGGGTCTCTTTAACTATATCAACGAATGATATCTTTACCTAGATCAATGCATGATCTCTTTAACTAGACCACCAAAGGGTCTCTTTAACTATATCAACGAATGATATCTTTAACTAGATCAACACATGATCTCTTTAACTAGACCACCAAATGGTCTCTTTAACTATATCAACGAATGATATCTTTAACTAGATCAACACATGATCTCTTTAACTAGACCACCAAAGGGTCTCTTTAACTAGATCAATGAATGATATCTTTAACTAGATCAACGCATGATCTCTTTAACTAGACCACCAAAGGGTCTCTTTAACAAATCAACGAATGATATCTTTAACTAGATCAACACATGATATCTTTAACTAGACCCCCAAAGGGTCTCTTTAACTACATCAACGAATGATATCTTTAACTAGATCAACACATGATCTCTTTAACTAGACCACTTGTGACAACTGCCACTTTCTGGTAATTTACGTACATTTAAAGCAATGATTTACATTATACAAGTATGTGTTTTGAATATTCAAACTGCATGATTACATGATATACATCTTAGAACACTCATGGAATATTCATTTATGATGCACATTATTCTTTTTTATTGGTTACATTTGAAATAGTGTAAACAATGCATCGAAACAACTAGAGTAGTACCTAGTAAACTAGTGTGCTGACGAAAACTCAGGATCCGCATAAACCATCTAAATTACATCTTTAGGACTCAGACGAAAGTCCAACATCAAATATACATTAAACCCTATATGGGAATACAAAGGTTTGGTTTAATATATTACCAATGTCCGGTAGCACTAAAAACTGTCCGAAAAGTGCTAAAAGTGACCATTTCATTATTTTTCCGCAAAAATTCAGCATTTGTATTTTAATTACAAGATGCAAAAGTGTTGCTTAAGCACGAATTTCATATAAAAATACATAGGGAATATCATATAAATACATAACCGAATATTTCCCTATAACTTATATATGTTAACCTTTGGACTATCTTCTTGCGAAACGAGCGCTAAACATCTAGCCGAACTATATTTTGGCACATGTAGCGAACTAGTGAACATTATTTTTGGTCTTGTAAAACTAGTTTATGAACATTTCAAGTCATGAATCATCTCGAAAAATTGTAAACCTTAAACACCTAAATACTTACATCTTTTATTCTCATTTTTGAAACCTTATAATTTACCAACACTTTTCAACAACATAAGGTACCCCCCCCCCATATGTGGGCCGTAAATAAGGGGTCCCACACCCCTTAATTACTTGCTAAATATCTAGATATTTTTGGTTAAGTTACAAGTGGATGAAATGGGTAAATTATTAGAACACTTACACATTAAGTTACTAACCATTTTATCATCACTTTATACCTTTTATTACAAACACAAACTCTTTCATCATCTTCATCCATTTCCACCAAGAACACCATAAAAACCCATTTAAATTTTATCAAATCTTGATGATCAACATGGAGTTTCATGGAGCTTAAGGTGATCTAAAGCATTTGCAAGTTAAAGGAAGTGTATTCATCCATTCAAGAGCCTTAAATCATCAAGATCTTCATATTCTTAACTCTTAATCATTCTCTAAAGATCATCCCTAGCCTAGTGCTAGAAGTAAGCTTCTAGATCTATTTTTTTTCATACTTATATTATGTTTATGATTGTTATTATAACTAATAATAACTAAGTAATCAAACATAATAAACATGAAAAATACAAAGAAGCAAAGATAATAATCATGATATATTTATGTTTGTTTATATTGTGATCTAAGACTAGTTATATGCATATTTGATCTTGTTAAGAGGATTATGATATAAATAAATTGTTAGATGATGTTTTAAAAAAAATATATGATCTAACAATTATACATGTTTATGTTAAAGGGTTTTTGTTAAACTTAAAGGATGAATGGATGATCATAAATTATGGTGTTGTTAATTTACTTAATGTTTTTATTTAAAAACAAGACTTTTACAAGATTATAAAAAGTAACATACAACATGAGATTTTTATAAAAGTTATTAAAACTAGAAGTAAACTAGGTTTTTGAACTAGTTAACATATATTATGATCATGTTTAAAACCCTACATGATTTGGAGTTCATTTTGATAAGCTTATGTTATAAAAATCTCATATGTTTTAGTTAAGATGTTATGAGTAAATTGATGGTGATTTTGAAAAGAAAATGATAAGTTTGATTAAACATGGTAAAGTTAAAAATACAAAGGTTATATGGCCAAATTTTCTAATAATTTATATGTTAACTAAACCATCATTTTTGGCTAAACCTTTACAAGATTAAAAAGATTTAGAGAATTCTTTTTATAAAAACAAAGTTAGTTATAAATATATATTTTGAGAAAATACATATTTGATTAATTTAACAACTTAAGTGCTATGTGGTATTTGATGTATTAGTTATATATATCAAAGATAGGTACTTGATTACAATGGTTATTATTAACACATGTTACATAATAATCAAAGTCTTACAAGACTTCATATAATTACGCCTTAAAAGCGAGTTACGAACGATCCGAGTAATCGAATACAAATTATGGTCAAATCGGACGACGGGCGAACCTATGAACATATCACCAATCCAAGGACTTACTACGACGTTTGGGCGATCTTTCTACGCGGACACCAAAATATGTTACCATTAACAAAATTCGGACATTTTTAAACTTATAAAAACTATTATGTTTTTATTTACTAAAAAGTATACTTAGTGATTTTTATAAAAATGTTTTATAGAAATGAAAGACTTATACTTTCTTAATGGGCTTACATTTCTTAATGGGCTATTTTATACAAATGGGCTTACATTTCTTAATGGGCTACTTTATACAAATAGGCTTACATTTTATAATGGGCTTAACATAAATACATGGGCTAAGCCCAATATCAAAAACTCATGGGCTAAGCCCAATACCAAACATATGGGCTAAGGCCCAACACTATTTAAGCCCAACACTATTTAAGCCCAACACTATTTAGGCCCAACACTATTGAGGCCCAACACTATTTAGGCCCAACACTATTTAGGCTCAACACTATTTGGGCCCAATAACATGAAAACATGGGCTCGGCCCAATGACACCATTATTGGAAATTCAATTATACAATTTACTTACACAACGACACGAAATCAAGAAGACAAGACCCGATGATACAACTCACAAGATACAAGATGACATATATATATATATATATTTGGTGAAATATATATATATATATATAGCAGTTTAACAAATCATTCATCTAAATACACAGTTCAACGAACAGTAAAGACATAGAAGTCTTACACATATTTAAGACACAAGACTTGTACTCAAGTTATTACAAAGACCGAAGTGTCTAACAAATATAAGAACATTTGTAGGTCGCAACACTATTCAGGACGACCGCACGTGAGATCATAGTTACTTCTATTCACAGGACGCGATACTGTGAGTTCATGTCCCCTATTCATTTAAATGTTTTACAACTTTACAACTATCGGGGAAAATACATGTGCAACGTATGTTAAAGTTAGCGAATGAAACACCTTAGATCATGTGCGAATTAGGGTTATACATCTAAGCACCATTAATCCAGTTTGGACCTAGGTACAAGTGGTTAGATCTAATGGGTTTTGGCAAGACCCGCTCTTGGTCGTGGACCCATACAGAAGAGTGCGTTTGTGTCCCAGTCGATAGTAGTCGACACAAAATCGTCTAGGTTTGGATTGCTTCCTATTTCGTCACACATATTAATGTCCTCGCGAAACATTAATGATCAACGATTTCATTGATGCTTTACATACTACATCATTACATACAGATACATTTTATACAACTCACATTTTACGGATACATTTTATACAACTCACATTTTAAGTATACATTTTATACAACTCACATATTATAGATACATCTCATACAACTAAACTGCATGAACTCGCCAACTTTTGTTGATGTTTTTCAAACTTAACATGTATTTCAGGAAATTAGTGGACCATGCAGACATTTCAGTCAAGGAAAGCAAGTATCAAAACTCCATGCCACCATTTGAAGGGTTTGCCCGTTATATACCGCCTCTTTGCGGTGATATAGTGGTCAAAGCCTTGATATTTTAAGACTTACATTTTGATGTATAAAACGATGACAACTTATGTTCATTTGATGGTTTGTAACCAATACATTTAACTTATGTTTCGTTCTTTTGAAACAATTATGACAATGGCATTGGAGCTTATTTTTATTCATTTAGTATGTTCACTTATATTGTTATGCAATGAGAACCGATCAGATCACACCTCGCGCTTCCGCTACGAGCGGGTGTGACAGATTGGTATCAGAGCATCGATTGTAGTGAACCAGGATTCTTTCTCGAGTCTAAGTCTACAATCACTAGGGACCTCTCATGAAAAACTCTTGTTCATGTTGAACATATTATAAATAAAATTGGACAGGTCAAAAGGTTTTCATTGCATAAACATTTTTCAAGGTCCACTACAACAAAAATTTATTTCACATAAATCAAGCGAGGACATTACCATGGGTGAAGTCTATGAGGAATAGACACGTTACATTAACATACTATGTGCCTACAATATATTACATTATCAGTGCTTATACAAGATAGACACATTACATTATCAGTCTACACATCATAAATAGTTTACAAGTTCAGCATATACAAATTCAACTTATGCAAGATATAAATCCTTGTTAGATAGGATTTCATGTGATTAAATATATATATATATATATATGATTTATTTATATATGTGTTGTACAAAATATTTTGCCAAGAACAAAATACCTTCGACTTCAAACTCTATTATTATTCTTTACTCGCACGATGAAAATATCGACCTCACGTCTACTGTGGAGCTTATGGCGAACATGATTCCTAAGTGAAATCTTAAACTTAATTCCGTAAAATATGGTTGCTTTCTCATGAATGCTGAGATGCCTGACCATGATAATGACGACGAGGCGGAGGTGGTAACCTTGGACAACAACTCCATTAGTGGGACGAGATCCCTGTGACTTATATTAATCAAGGTTGATATACTATTGTCCCTACAAGGAAGATGAATTACTCATCTTGAAGGTGCCCCTTCAGTTGTTATTGTTACAGATTCTTTCCATTTCTATTTCATCTAACGCCATGCCGTTCTGCGAGTAATGACAACGAACATTGACACGTAAGCTATCACGAAGGTCCCTCCTATGTTGAAGGTATATTGACAATAGTGTTTCCTCTCTTACTGATCGGCTGCTTCGTACGAGAGAACGCTAGGGTGACCATGCAAGGCAATTTATTATTACGGTGGCCAACGTAATAACAACTTGTAGTGCATGGGAATTCTGGTGGACTCTGCGGGCCAAGCTAATGATCACTATTCGTTCAAAATTCTTAAGTTATTACTTGAGATTCAATTTTTCTTATCTATTAGAACACGAACTGAGGTGGTTAGTATAACACCCTACAATGCAATACAATACAGGAAGACGACACGTATTTGTTCACACCTAACATTCGATCTATATCACGATTCAGTTGAGACTAGTCATTTAAACAAACAAAACTTGTTAGCCACTCATGGAGGATTTTCCTCAACATTCTCGAAATTCTTGAACATTGGTTGGTTCCATGGTGTCTATGCCACTTTACCCTACTTTACCTTACCTTACCTTATCATTTTCCACCATACCATATTTATTGGAAATGATGCAATAAATTCCGTCGCTTGACATTTTTCTTTTCCCAAGGAATGGTATGGCATGAGCCATGCTGCAACTCCCTCATTGCATTCTATTCGACATTGTTGGAGATTCTAATAATCTTGCGAGAGCTCATGAAACTCAAGCACTATTACCATAATTGTCACATGGACATGTAAGACAAATGATTTTCTCTACTTAGGACAATCGAGGTCCATAGAGTAGGGAATACATATTATATGGACGAAGACCACTGGTTGGTTTCCCCTCCTCAACGAATTATTTATTTATTTTTTCTTTATTTCTTTCTTTTTCCATTTAGACATATGACCAATACACGCAAGAGGCATTACACCTTTTGGTTTTGGTTATCCGTATTATCATTTATTCAAACATATATGAACAATGCGGTCTTGAGGTTTCCATGACCGATTGATTGCATTCTTCATTCTTGGGCACATGATAGACTATATTTATCCAAATATATGCCTAGATTCTTTTAATAGTGTGTATATAAAAAAAAAGATCATGGCGCCAAAAGAAACAAATGTTTAAGTCAAAAGTTATGTGTTTAAAACCATTGCTTTTACACAAGACATGGTTTATACATGACATTGTTACGCAAGACATTGCTATACATGACATTTGACGTTGGTTTACACAACACATTTTTGGTAGTTATTGATAAGTGATGAGACGTGTGTGATATGATAAAAGCATGGTGGATACGCCGCTGGTACTTCCTATATATAAGTGCTTATATTATATTGCATATCGTGGTGTTATTCAAACCTCTTCGACAAAGACAAGACATGGCATTTTTGCACAAGACACGACATCCTCTACACAAGACATAATGTTCTATTTCAAGACATGATATATTTATACACTACATTTCTATTGGTTATTTATTTAACCATACATCATTCTTTTATATCATCTGATTTTCATATCTATTTTCATATGATTTTATAAAAGAACTCGATCATAACTGGAGCCAATGTTGATGGTTACACTTGATGCTTTCACGATCTCTCAAGGGTTGTTCCATACTGGGTAACACCCGAATTCAAACACACTGAGTGTTACATTTCGGGTTTAGCCTCGGAGATCCGAAGCATGACCGCATCATCCCTCCCTACCTCGATCACTCAAACAATAACTCTCGCCATGAGAGAAATGAAGGCAATTGCTGCCATAAATGATTTTGGCACTAGGATGTATGCTGGTAACTTGCCGAAATCCTAAATGCGACAAGTGAGACGTTTATCATGAGGGCAATTGCAAAAGCGCCAAGAGTAGCAGTGTGCTGAGACCGGGCGCAAAACAAAGACTAGTAAGACGATAATACTTAAGAAGGGATCAAGCTAGTGAATAAGTGTGTGTGTGGTTAGAACTATGAATACTCCACAAAATCCCAATGAAGTCATGAGTACGTACACTCTACCATCATTATGTATCAATTCTTTTAATACCAACATCGAGCTTAGCTAGTGTCTTTAAATGTTAAGCATATACTCGAATTAGAGTCATGTTGGACACACATTACAATATCAAGTTAGCTAATGGGGAATTAGCTGAGACATATCAAATCATTAAGGGTCACCGGTACGTATCCTATCAATCAACATTTCACATCCATATTATTTGATACCATTGCCGATTTTTAGCTTTATCTCAACATCTCACATGCATAGTTTCATGGCTAGTGACGGGATTGTCTTAGCTACAATTAGGGATTGGGTTATCCTACATCTAAACATAGGGATTGGGTTGTCCTCTACATCTGTACAGGGAAGTCCTTACTACATAGAATTCAAAATGTACTTGGCCTAGAGTCAAGTAAGCTAGACGTCTCCTCATTCTATAGAATTGGCAAACGGTAAACTAGCCGAGTCAGGAGCAGAAATTTCATATCGATCTCTTACCCATTGAGTTGGGTATTTTCGACGTAGTGGTTGGCATGGATTGGCTATCCAATAATTGAGCCGAAGTCTTCTGTCATGAGAAGATCGTTCACTTACCACTACCGAACGAAGATACACTTGTTATCCATGGAGAGAAGCGCAACACATCATTGCGGACCATAAATTGCATGAAGCCACAAAAGTGCTTACGAAAAGGTTGTATTGCCTTTCTAGCACTTGTTGTCGACAAGAAGGCCGATGGGCCTCAGATGACAGATATTCCTGTGGTAAAAGAATTCCCTGAAGTCTTTCCTGAAGACTTGCCAGGACTACCACCATATCGACAAGTCGAGTTTCACATCGACTTGGTAACGGGAGCCACACCAATAGCCAGATCTTCATATCGATTAGCACCTTCTGAACCTTGTAGTTGACCGAATAAGGATGTTGTGAGTTCATAACCCCCACTCTTTACCATTATACATCTTTATAAAGGTTTTGGGGGTGGAAAGACATGCAAGTTTTGCAAAAGTGCACAACATTTCGATGAATGAAAATTCATATTTCTAAACCATGTTACAAATGAATTTCTAACTAACTCAAATGGTTTATGAAAGATTCTAGCTTCTACTCTAAGATAGACTTACGATCGGAGTATTATCAGTTACGAATTCATGAGGAAAGCATACCGAAAATGGCTTTTAAAACTCGTTATAGTTATTACGAGTTTCTCGTTATGCCTTTTGGTTTAACGAAAGCAACAGTGATCTTCATGGATTTAATGAATCGTGTGTGCAAGCCGTACCTCGACAAATTTCATAGTATTTATTGACAACATATTAATATACTCACGATCGACTGACGAACACGAACAACATTTGAGAACCATTTTGGAGCTACTAAAGAAGGGGAAATTATACGCGAAATTTTCCAAGTGCGAATTTTGGATTCGCGAGGTATAATTTCTCAGGCATGTAGTGAACGAGAAAGGCATTCAAGTAGACCCAGCTAAGATTGAAGCAAATGAGAATTGGGAAATGCCCAAGACTCCAACTGGAATCTGGACAATTTTTATTTGGGATTAGCAGGATATCATCAGAGATCTATTGAGATTTTTTTAAATTACTCAATTGCTAACCTCCCTCACCAATAAAGACAATAAATTCGCCCCAATCGAAAAACAGGAAATAGCATTACAACTTATTCTTAAGATTGGTGCATAGCATTTTACAATCTTATCATTATCCGACGATACCGATGACTTTGTTGTATACTATGATGCTTCGCATCAAGGTTTGGGTTGTGTGCTCATGCCACGTGAAAAAAAAAGTTATCGCGTACACGTCGCGTCAACTAAAAGTTCACGAGAAGAACTATACCACTCACGACCTTGAGTTAAGCGCGATGGTATTCGCTTTGAAATATGGCGACATTATTTATATGGTACTCAATGCACTATTCTCACGGATCATAAAAGCCTTCAACACATATTCAACCAAAAAGAAATAAACATACGTCAACGACGTAGGGTTGAATTGTTGAACGACTATGATTATGAAATAAAGTACCATCCGAGCAAGGCGAACGTTGTAGTAAGCGCCTTAAGCCGCAAGGAACGAGTTCGAACATTGAGAGTTCAAGCATTAGAGAAGATGATTCACAAGCGCTCAAGGAAGAGCATATTCAAGTAGAAACACTTCGAGGCATGAAGAAACAATTAGGGCCGAAAGAAGATGGAACTTTATAGCTTATGGGTCGAAATTGGGTTCCATTCTTTGGCGGCCTTCGAGATGATATTTTGAGGAAGCACATAGGCCTAAGTATTAAAAGAATACTATTGGTGGCCTAACCTCAAAAGTGATATTGCGACATATCTAGGAGAATGCTTGACTTGCGCAAAAGTCAAAGCTGAATATCAGAAACCCTCGGACTTGTTACAACAACCCGAGATTCCATTTTGGAATGGGAACAAATATCGATGGACTTCATTACGAAGTTACTCAGGACCTCAAGAGGCCATGACATGATATGGGTAATCGTCGATAGATTGACAAAGTCCGCACACTTCTTACCGATTCGGGAGAAGGATAGTACCGAGAAACTAGTGGAAATCTATCTCAAAGAAATAGTGGCTCGTCATGGAGTTCCTATTTCAATCATTTCGAACCGAGACGGTCGTTTTGTTTCTAGAATTTGGAAATCATTCCAACAAGCCTTTGGATCTCATTTAAATCTAAGCACGACCTTTCATCCACAAACTGACGGCCAGAGCGAACGGACAATCCAAACACTCGAAGATATGCTTCGTGCATGTGTTATGGATTTGGGCGGAAACTGGGATACTCACTTACCATTGGTTGAGTTTTCCTACAACAACAGCTACCACACAAGTATACAGGCTGCACCGTTCGAAGCTCTCTACGTTCGAAAGAGTCGCTTTCCGCTATGTTGGGCGGAAGCGGGCAATAAACAACTTATCGGTCCGGAGTTAGTCCAAAAGACTACAAATAAAATTTTCCAGATCAGAGACCGTATCAAGGCGGCTCGCGATCGACAAAAGAGCTACGCAGACAAGAGACGGAAGCCATTATCCTTCGAGGTTGGAGACAAGGTCTTATTGAAAGTCTCGCCTTGGAAGGGCATGGCAAGATTCCGTAAGCGTGGAAAGCTTAACCTCTGTTATGTAGTTCCATTTGAAATCTTGGAAAAGATTGGCACCATTTTCTACAAACTAAAGTTACTAGAAGAACTAAGTAGAGTACACGACATATTTCATTTGTCGAATCTCAAGAAGAGTCCAACGCAAGAAACAGTTTTCATCCCGGAGGATGAGGTTCATATAGATAACAAACTCCAATTCGCCAAAGCACCTATTGAGGTCATGGACCGGAAGGTCCAGGAAACATGAAGGAGTCGTAACATATTAACAAAAATTCATTGGAACTCTCGACACGGACCCGAATATACTTGGGAACGTGAAAATCAAATCAAAACCAAAATACCCCCCACCTGTTCGAGAATACTCCTGCAAAGGATGACTCAGCTTGAATTTCGGGACGAAATTCTCAATAACAGGGGGAGAATGTGACAACTGCCACTTTCTGGTAATTTACGTACATTTAAAGCAATGATTTACATTATACAAGTATGTGTTTTGAATATTCAAACTGCATGATTACATGATATACATCTTAGAACACTCATGGAATATTCATTTATGATGCACATTATTCATTTTTATTGGTTACATTTGAAATAGTGTAAACAATGCATCGAAACAACTAGAGTAGTACCTAGTAAACTAGTGTGCTGACGAAAACTCAGGATCCGCGTAAACCATCTAAATTACATCTTTAGGACTCAGACGAAAGTCCAACATCAAATATACATTAAACCCTATTGGAATACAAAGGTTTGGTTTAATATATTACCAATGTCCGGTAGCACTAAAAACTGTCCGAAAAGTGCTAAAAGTGACCATTTCATTATTTTTCCGCAAAAATTCAGCATTTGTATTTTAATTACAAGATGCAAAAGTGTTGCTTAAGCACGAATTTCATATAAAAATACATAGGGAATATCATATAAATACATAACCGAATATTTCCCTATAACTTATATATGTTAACCTTTCGACTATCTTCTTGCGAAATGAGCGCTAAACATCTAGCCGAACTATATTTTGGCACATGTAGCGAACTAGTGAACATTATTTTTGGTCTTGTAAAACTAGTTTATGAAAATTTCAAGTCATGAATCATCTCGAAAAATTGTAAACCTTAAACACCTAAATACTTACATCTTTTATTCTCATTTTTGAAACCTTATAATTTACCAACACTTTTCAACAACATAAGGTACCCCCCCCCCATATGTGGGCCGTAAATAAGGGGTCCCACACCCCTTAATTACTTGCTAAATATCTAGATATTTTTGGTTAAGTTACAAGTGGATGAAATGGGTAAATTATTAGAACACTTACACATTAAGTTACTAACCATTTTATCATCACTTTATACCTTTTATTACAAACACAAACTCTTTCATCATCTTCATCCATTTCCACCAAGAACACCATAAAAACTCATTTAAATTTTATCAAATCTTGATGATCAACATGGAGTTTCATGGAGCTTAAGGTGATCTAAAGCATTTGCAAGTTAAAGGAAGTGTATTCATCCATTCAAGAGCCTTAAATCATCAAGATCTTCATATTCTTAACTCTTAATCATTCTCTAAAGATCATCCCTAGCCTAGTGCTAGAAGTAAGCTTCTAGATCTATTTTTTTTCATACTTATATTATGTTTATGATTGTTATTATAACTAATAATAACTAAGTAATCAAACATAATAAACATGAAAAATACAAAGAAGCAAAGATAATAATCATGATATATTTATGTTTGTTTATATTGTGATCTAAGACTAGTTATATGCATATTTGATCTTGTTAAGAGGATTATGATATAAATAAATTGTTAGATGATGTTTTAAAAAAAAATATATGATCTAACAATTATACATGTTTATGTTAAAGGGTTTTTGTTAAACTTAAAGGATGAATGGATGATCATAAATTATGGTGTTGTTAATTTACTTAATGTTTTTATTTAAAAACAAGACTTTTACAAGATTATAAAAAGTAACATACAACATGAGATTTTTATAAAAGTTATTAAAACTAGAAGTAAACTAGGTTTTTGAACTAGTTAACATATATTATGATCATGTTTAAAACCCTACATGATTTGGAGTTCATTTTGATAAGCTTATGTTATAAAAATCTCATATGTTTTAGTTAATATGTTATGAGTAAATTGATGGTGATTTTGAAAAGAAAATGATAAGTTTGATTAAACATGGTAAAGTTAAAAATACAAAGGTTATATGGCCAAATTTTCTAATAATTTATATGTTAACTAAACCATCATTTTTGGCTAAACTTTTACAAGATTAAAAAGATTTAGAGAATTCTTTTTATAAAAACAAAGTTAGTTATAAATATATATTTTGAGAAAATATATATTTGATTAATTTAACAACTTAAGTGCTATGTGGTATTTGATGTATTAGTTATATATATCAAAGATAGGTACTTGATTACAATGGTTATTATTAACACATGTTACATAATAATCAAAGTCTTACAAGACTTCATATAATTACGCCTTAAAAGCGAGTTACGAACGATCCGAGTAATCGAATACAAATTATGGTCAAATCGGACGACGGGTGAACCTATGAACATATCACCAATCCGAGGACTTACTACGACGTTTGGGCGATCTTTCGACGCGGACACCAAAATATGTTACCATTAACAAAATTCGGACATTTTTAAACTTATAAAAACTATTATGTTTTTATTTACTAAAAAGTATACTTAGTGATTTTTATAAAAATGTTTTATAGAAATGAAAGACTTATACTTTCTTAATGGGCTTACATTTCTTAATGGGCTATTTTATACAAATGGGCTTACATTTCTTAATGGGCTACTTTATACAAATAGGCTTACATTTTATAATGGGCTTAACATAAATACATGGGCTAAGCCCAATATCAAAAACTCATGGGCTAAGCCCAATACCAAACATATGGGCTAAGGCCCAACACTATTTAAGCCCAACACTATTTAAGCCTAACACTATTTAGGCCCAACACTATTGAGGCCCAACACTATTTAGGCCCAACACTATTTAGGCTCAACACTATTTGGGCCCAATAACATGAAAACATGGGCTCGGCCCAATGACACCATTATTGGAAATTCAATTATACAATTTACTTACACAACGACACGAAATCAAGAAGACAAGACCCGATGATACAACTCACAAGATACAAGATGACATATATATATATATATTTGGTGAAATATATATATATATAGTAGTTTAACAAATCATTCATCTAAATACACAGTTCAATGAACAGTAAAGACATAGAAGTCTTACACATATTTAAGACACAAGACTTGTACTCAAGTTATTACAAAGACCGAAGTGTCTAACAAATATAAGAACATTTGTAGGTCGCAACACTATTCAGGACGACCGCACGTGAGATCATAGTTACTTCTATTCACAGGACGCGATACTGTGAGTTCATGTCCCCTATTCATTTAAATGTTTTACAACTTTACAACTATCGGGGAAAATACATGTGCAACGTATGTTAAATTTAGGGAATGAAACACCTTAGATCATGTGCGAATTAGGGTTATACATCTAAGCACCATTAATCCAGTTTGGACCTAGGTACAAGTGGTTAGATCTAATGGGTTTTGGCGAGACCCACTCTTGGTCGTGGACCCATACAGAAGAGTGCGTTTGTGTCCCAGTCGATAGTAGTCGACACAAAATCGTCTAGGTTTGGATTGCTTCCTATTTCGTCACACATATTAATGTCCTCGCGAAACATTAACGATCAACGATTTCATTGACGCTTTACATACTACATCATTACATACAGATACATTTTATACAACTCACATTTTACGGATACATTTTATACAACTCACATTTTAAGTATACATTTTATACAACTCACATATTACAGATACATCTCATACAACTAAACTGCATGAACTCGCCAACTTTTGTTGATGTTTTTCAAACTTAACATGTATTTCAGGAAATTAGTGGACCATGCAGACATTTTAGTTAAGGAAAGCAAGTATCAAAACTCCATGCCACCATTTGAAGGGTTTGCCCGTTATATACCGCCTCTTTGCGGTGATATAGTGGTCAAAGCCTTGATATTTTAAGACTTACATTTTGATGTATAAAACGATGACAACTTATGTTCATTTGATGGTTTGTAACCAATACATTTAACTTATGTTTCGTTCTTTTGAAACAATTATGACAATGGCATTGGAGCTTATTTTTATTCATTTAGTATGTTCACTTATATTGTTATGCAATGAGAACCGATCAGATCACACCTCGCGCTTCCGCTACGAGCGGGTGTGACACCACTAAAGGGTCTCTTTAACTACATCAACGAATGATGTCTTTAACTAGATCAACACGTGATCTCTTTAACTAGACCACCAAAGGGTCTCTTTAACTACATCAATGAATGATGTCATTAACTAAATCAACACTTGATCTCTTTAAATAGACCACTAAAGGGTCTCTTTAACTTTGGAATAGTACTTTACAATCCAAGGGTCTTATATATTACATAAAAGCCCATTAAGGATTTAAGATAGTATTTTTGGATATCCTTCTAAGAATCCATCATATGAAGATATGGAAGATTCTATAAGGATTTGGATAGCGAGCATTTGGATTCACACATAAACACATAAACACATAATCACATAATTGTCAACTTGGTTATCAGCTTGTTATCAATTTGTTATCGATTTTGTACACTTGCATTTAAAGTACACCAGGAATCCAATCAGTGGACTTCAACTAGTATTTTAAACATCCTCAAGAATCTAATTATGAAGATAGGAAGATCTTATAAGGATTCGGTTTTGTCCTCGTTGATTCGTAACATACATATTAAAGCACACAATGAATCCAATTAAGGACTTTGATTTTGCGCTTTAAACATCCACAAGGATCTAACTATGAAGATAGGAAGATCGTATAAGGATTTTGGAATTCGTGTAGCGAGAAATTGTTTCGAAACCTTGTACTACGTATGCTAAATCAACATACGAAGTATAGTGTTTATGAAATCAAGGTGCTAGATACGCTAAGCCAACATATGAAGTAAAGAGGATCCTTGAAATCAATGTGCTAGGCATGCTAAGTCAACATACGAAGAAGAATGTCCTTGGAAATCGTGTACTACGTATGCTCAGTCAACTTACGAGCAGAATGTCTTTGAAAACTATGCATGGAATCTTTGAAAATATGTTTAATGTTTTTGAAACATTATGTAATGTTTTTGAAATCATGTACTAGGTATACTAGGTAAATATGTTTATAAAATGTTATAAAACCATGTGAAATGCCTTTGGAATCATGTACGAGGTTTTTGAAAACATGGATAATGTTTTTGAAATTATGCACTTGGTATATTAGGTAAAAATGTTTTTAAACCATATGAAATGTTTTTGAAATCATGTAAGATGTCTTTAAAATCATATACTATGTATAACGTCGTGAAACCAGAAAGAAATGATATGTACATAGACACATCGCATAAGACCAATTAAGGACTTATGAAAAGTACCCTTAGATATCCAAGCAAGGATTTAAAGTGGTACTTTAAGTATTCGTCCAAAGTTGTAACTTGTACCTTGTACTTTGTTTCTTAGAAGAAACGAGTACTTAGGATTTTTCGTGGAGATCGCGAGCGATCACAAAATGGAAGAACTACAAGAGTAGTTTATCTTGCAAGGAACACGGTTCCTTGGTGTCGGTATCGTAGGGGTATGTCATACATACACGTGTTCACATTGACTTGTAAATAAAATGGAAATGACCAAATTTATTTATAGAACAACCAAAGTGTTTCAAGATCCTTGGAAAGTAAACAGAAAACACAAAAGTTTAAGTGTTTATTCAGACATTAGCATGAGCCTTGATATTGCCAGTGTTAATCTTGTGCCCATTTGTTGAGTCGTCATTTGCCAGCCAAGTCAATTGAAGTGGTTAGGATAACCACAATTGTAGCAGGTTCCATGTGGGTAGTTAGGACAAACATGTATCGCATGAGGAGTTGCGATAAATTGAGTAGGAACCGCCATAGCTTGGTTTGGCGTATCGGCTAAACAACAGACATTTGTTGTATGACCAATATGTCCACAGTTTGAGCATCTTCAGCATTGGACACCGGCATGGTGATGAAGGTTACATTGATTGCACAGAGGATCTTTTCCTCTGTATGGCTTCTTAGCTGGTGGTGATGCCACCTGGCTAGGTCCCACTTGGTTAAGCGGAACTGGAGCAATCGCTGTAAAATTCCATGAAGCTTTACGCTTCTTTGATTTTCTTGAAGGCTTGGCTTTTGTCTTCTTAGGTGCCTCTTGAGTAGTTTCATCATTGAGCTGAGACATGGCGACAGCTAACTCAATGGTCCCACAGAGTACTATGCTTAGTTGTTGGGCAATTGTAGCAGCCAGTTCGGACCTTTGAGTATTGCTGCGATGAGGAGACATTCTAAAGATAGTAGGAAATATGAGAGAAAACAAATGAGATGTTATCGGCTAATCAAAACTGAATGTTAAAGAAATATCGACAAAACATGAGGATTGTGATCATTTATTTGTTAACTAAAACAAACAAACGAGACTGTGACTAATCAAAGTAAATGGGTCATAATAATGTATCGCGAAGACATGCTTTAGCCTATAAGTGGACACTCACCCCAAGAGTTCCCAGGTATGAGTGACTGGTCCGATACTGCGGATTTGTATGAACACTCTAGCCTTAGACATAAAACTCAAGGTACAGGCACCCACCCTTCCAGATTGCATGTGTTCACATTATATAGACCCAAACTTTGATGAGATTTTGAAAACACCAAAGGCTTAAAAGCCTAAAACAAATCATCTAAGGACAGATGATTTCTTGTGATGTTTTGGAAAAAAATTGACTCGAGGGAATAAATTGTGTTTTGTTTTTGTTAATCACCTAAGGATAGTTGATTGGTATTGTATTAAGAATCTAAATGAAAATTTATTACATTAGGGTCCTAGGAAGGTTATAGACTAGGTCAAGAGCATTACTAATAACCTAATTCCCTATAACCATGAGCTCTGATACCAACTCTTCTGCCACACCCCGAGCGTGTAACACAACAAACCGTGGCGGAAACATCAGGGAGTGTTGTAACAAAATCATTGTTTCACAACACATGGAAATTGAAGTTTTGTTTTATTTCATTAATAGACACACTGTTTTGATACAAACCAAATAAGTACAAAAATTGTCTTTCAAGTTTTAAGTCACTAGGCTATTCACTGGATTTGGTGGGTAGTTTGGGGAACAACAGAAACTGTTATCTGATTAACAAATCATGTGTTGGTTTGTTAGTCTTGTTAAAGAGGACTTTCAGGGCCTATTAAAGATCAAGCCAACCAGTAGTTAATGAACTATGGTACCATAACATACTACTGGTCAGCTTGATCATAGTTAATGAATGTCATTCGACTAACGCCCCAACAAGTTCGTTCACATTATTGAAATCATCGTGTTTTATATAAACCATAGCATTTTTTATGAAAACTTGAAAAGCATTTAGCACATATGAGTCACCCCAAAAATATTGAAATCATAAAATAGGGGAGCTATGTACTCACTTGATATTGCAAGTATCCTTGATTAAGTGACCTAACAAAGCTCGGGGAGTCAAGGAATCATGTGGCACCTAGTATGGAATCACTATGTTAATAACCGGGACCTAAATTGGGAGATCGGATAGAATGAGGTCTTGTAAACCAACTGAGTGTTGGAACTCATGTGATATGGTTTAACAAAGCCTACATTCTATTTTGAAACCTATCGTATGTGCTTATGACCCGTTATGACCCGTTAAGGTAGTTTACGCTACTTTAACGCGTCATTTGCGCAAATGTATGTTCGGACGGTCTAACTAGTCCTATGACAAGTATTATGTCACACCCCGACCACGTAAAACAACAAAACGTGGCGAAAACGTCAGGGAGTGTTGTAACAGAATCATTGTTTCATAACACATGGAAATTGAAATATTGTTTTATTGAATAAAAGGGTTACAATGTCTTGACAATCAAAGAAACATAACATAAATAACTAGTCTTGCATCTTTTATTGTCGCTAAGGCCCAAGTCCGCCTAAGTGTATCTTGATAAATCCTATGCATCATATCCTGAAACACATGTGAAAATAGGTACGTCAGCATAAAAATGCCTGTGAGATACATAGGTTTATGAAAATAGGATTCATGACTTATTGTTTAAGAAAATGTTTAGTCATGAACCTTATAATTTCCTTTGTCTTGTAAATTATTTGAAAAGTGATAAATAAACCAAATGACATATATGTATAAAAGAATAATACATGGTTAAGTGAATAACCCTGTGAAATGAGTTTGTATAAATTAAGTTATTTATAAAACAATGTATTGTGAAAAGTATGTTATTTGTATAAAATGTTATATGTCCAAACTGAAATGATTCAAATAACGCTACGATATGTAATACCATACAAACACTTATATATAGGAAGTACCAGCGGCGTATCCACCATGCTTGTATCATATTACACACGCCTCGTTACTTAAATCACTTACCCAAACAAACCACCAATGTAAGATGTCTATGTTTAAACCAATTGCCAAATGTATTGAATAATAAGTCAAAATGTTTATGTCAAGATGTAAATCATGCAATGTATAACCAATGTCGAAAATGTTTATGTGTCAAATGTAAATCGTGTAATGTGTAACCAAAATGATATGTATGGCTAGTGGAATTCATCAACTAAACCATAGGTGAAATGCACAAAACAAAGTATTGAAGTAAAACTTGGTTTAAATCAAAGTTATGTTTTGTGGAAATGCATGCTATACTGATACGAACATCTATGCGGTGTTGTGAAAATGCATACATCCAAGCCTTGAAATTCCGTTTTTCGATTTATTAAAGTCCGTTTACAGCCTGTTGAAGGCGGCTGAAAAAGTACATCAGCATGTTGTTTACGTCTTAAATGTTACTAAATCGTGTTAATAAGTGTCCGATTAACGGGTTTTTCAAGAAAACAACGATTAAACATCAAGTATGATTTAACCAACCCTCAAACCGACAAGATTCCGCTTCATGATTCAGACATAAGTAAACTTTTATGTAGCTTTTATGTTCATAACTCATGTTTCACATTTTCTAGCATTCTCGTAATTTAGTGATTTAAACAACAATACATCATACTACATAACATAAATTTGAACAAGATGAACCAAGGCAAAATGAGACTTACTACTAGCCTCTAGCTAGGGATGAACTCTAGTGAAGAAATGTGATGAGAAAAGGTGAAAAACTAAGCAAGAACAATGCTCCTTTGAAACCCCCTTCAAGTTGCACCTTCCATGGATGAACACTAAGCTTTGAATGGACTATGTAAATGAAGAAGATGAAGGTGTAAGGGTGATGGTGGTGTTTTCGGTTTGGGGCAGCCGAGACAAGAGGGAGAGAGAGTGAAATGGAGTGTAAAATCTTGAAGGAATGATGACAATCCTAAGAACCATACCCTTTATAATTACCTTGCATCCTTTAGATACTTACACAAGTAAGTGATCCAATAAACAATTAGATATAATCTTATGAAAGATGTGGAGCATGGGAGTGGTGATATGGTGGGTCCACTTGGGAGCTAAAATCGTTGGGGGGGGGGGGTCTTGTTGCAAAAATTGTGACTAAATGCAAGTAATAGTTAGATGTAAGTAATGTGGTGATATAGGTTAGTTTGTTTATTATTAGCGGGTGTTATGGCATACGGGGATCATGACTAGCCATAAATAATAAAACAAAGTGTCTGCCAAAAATTTAGTGTCTCGGGTAATGTCCGGTTATCCGGTTAGGTAACGTCCCGTTAAAGTGTTTAATTATGCCGAAAAAGTCCTTTATGTATATTTTTTTGTAACATAAATTATTCCGATACTTAGAAAAATATACGGGACCGTTCTGCCATGTTTTTGCACTTTATCAGTAATTTAAAGATGCTAAGTTTTGTATTAAAGTGCAGAATGTTGTACTTAAAGTACGTTTTAGGCACATCCGGTCACTATAAACTTCACCTAGTGACGCAGTTCTACAATCCTCACCTCCCTACACTCACTACTAGTGTAGTAAACTATTCCCGGCTCATACTGGCCTTAGAGGCAATGTCTGCCTGGTGCTGGTTATGTCAGCATGTTTAATGGGTATCCCGTATAGTGTGCTCACTGTGTTTTTTTTTTTTTTTTGTGCATCAAGGTTGTCACTGATGTTTGTGTATAAATAATAGAGTGACAGTATAAAATATGATGCATGAGCATGTATGTATCAGAAATCAGTAAGCAGTTTAATCACAGTTGTAAGCAAGCACAGTAATTAAGCAGAAATTAAATATTAATTAATTCGTACGGGTACCTGGTTTGGTGAGGGTTGTCACATTCTCCCCCCGTTAAATAAATTTCGTCCCGAAATTTAAGTTCTGCTACAAGATGCAGGGTTCTTAGGAAATAAATGGGGGTATTTCTCTTTCATTCGATCCTCACGTTCCCACGTGAATTCAGTTCCATGCCTAGCATTCCAACGAACTTTGACGAGTTTGACACTGCTCCTGCGAGTTTTGTTAACTTTCCAATCCGTGACCTCCACAGGTTCTTCAGTGAAGTGGAGCGTGTCGTCGATATGAACTTCGTCAGCAGGAATGATCACTGTATCTTGTGTTGTACTTTTTCTCAAATTGGATACATGGAATGTATCATGAACACCATGCAGTTCAGCAGGTAGGTCCAACTTGTAGGCTACAAGCCCAATCCTTTGCAGAATTCTGAAAGGGCCAATGTAACGCGGATTCAACTTTCCACGCTTCCCGAAGCGTGCCACACCCTTCCAGGGTGAAACTTTCAATAAAACCATATCTCCAACTTGGAATTCCAAATGTTTCTGGTTTGGATCTGCATAGGCTTTCTGTCTGTCGCGAGCCGCTTCGATGCGTTTTCGAATCTGCGCAATCTTATCAGTCGTCTCTTGGACGATTTCGGGACCAACAAGCTGTCTATCACCTGCGTCAGCCCAGCATAGTGGTGATCGACACTTGCGTCCGTAAAGAGCTTCAAATGGCGCGGCTCCAATACTGGTGTGGTAGCTGTTGTTGTATGAGAATTCGGCCAATGGTAAATGCTTATCCCAGCTACCACCAAGATCCATTACACATGCTCTCAGCATATCCTCCAATGTCTGAATAGTTCTTTCACTTTAGCCATCAGTTTGCGGATGGAATGCAGTGCTTAAATTCAATTGTGAGCCAAAAGCTTCTTGGAAGGATTGCCAAATCCTTGATGTGAAACGTCCATCTCTATCAGAGATGATCGAGAGAGGCACTCCATGACGTGCAACGATTTCTCGCATGTATATATCCGCAAGTTTACTCGTATTGTCCTTCTCTTTAATTGGCAAGAAGTGCACGGACTTTGTTAGGCGGTCAACAATAACCTAAATAGTATCATGACCCCTGGGCGTCCTTGGCAACTTCGTTATAAAATCCATTGAAATCTTTTCCCATTTCCACTTGGGAATTTCAGGTTGTTGCAGAAGTCCCGAAGGCTTCTGGTATTCAGCTTTCACCTTGGCACACGTCAAACATTTGCTAACATAAACAGCAACGTCGCCCTTCATCCTGGGCCACCAATAACAATCCTTAAGATCCTGGTACATCTTATCCGCACCGGGATGAATAGAGTACCGTGATTTGTGTGCCTCATCAAAAATAACTTTTCTCAACCCGCCGAACAGAGGAACCCAAATTCTCTTCATAAAACATAACGTTCCTTCCTTGTTTGGCACTAATTGCTTCTCCATCCCACGGAGATATTCTTCCTCAAGGTTTCTTTCCTTAAGAGCTTCTTTTTGCGCGGCACGAATGCGCAGGGAAAGATCTGTCTGGATAATCATCTCCAAAGCCCTAACCCTTATGGGCTTGATCCTTTCTTTACGACTTAGGGCATCGGCGATCACATTCACCTTCCCTGGATGGTACTTTATCTCGCAGTCGTAATCGTTCAACAATTCGACCCAACGTCTTTGTCTCATGTTCAGCTCTTTCTGGTTGAATATGTGCTGTAAACTCTTGTGGTCTGTGAAAATTGTACACTTTGTACCATATAGGTAGTGTCTCCAAATCTTTAATGCAAATATCACTGCGCCTAGTTCCAAATCGTGTGTGGTATAGTTCTTTTCATGTACTTTCAACTGTCATGACGCGTAAGCTATAACTTTCTGGCGTTGCATCAAAACGCAACCCAATCCTTGACGTGAGGCGTCACAGTATACCACGAAATCATCAGTACCTTCCGGTAGTGCTAAGATCGGCACATTGCAGAGTTTATCCTTTAACAACTGAAATGCTTCTTCCTGTTTGATTCCCCAATCAAACTTCTTATCCTTCTGTGTGAGCGCGGTAAGGGGTTGAGCGATTTTAGAAAAATCCTCAATGAATCTTCGATAGTAACCAGCCAAACCTAAGAACTGGCGAATCTCGGTCGGCGTCTTTGGAGTCTCTCAGCTCTTTATCGCCTTGATCTTTGTGGGGTCAACATGGATTCCATTTCCATTAACCACGTGTCCAAGAAACTGGACTTCACGTAGCCAAAACTCGCACTTGGAGAACTTGGCGTACAACTGTTCCTTTTTTAGCAACTCCAAAATAGCTCTTAAGTTCTGTTCGTGTTCAGCCTTTGTTTTTGAATAAATCAAAATATCATCGATGAATACAATCACGAACTTATCGAGATACGGCTTGCAGACTCGGTTCATTAGGTCCATAAAAACAGCAGGCGTGTTTGTCAATCCAAATGGCATGACTAGGAACTCGTAGTGTCCATAACGAGTTCTGAAGGCTGTCTTCGGGATGCTCCCTTCTTGTATTCTTAGCTGATGGTATCCAGATCGAAGATCGATCTTAGAGTAAAAGCTTGAACCTTGGAGCTGATCGAATAAATCATCGATTCTTGGCAGAGGGTATCTATTTTTGATCGTCAGCTTGTTCAACTCCCGGTAGTCAATACACATACGAAAACTACCGCCTTTCTTTTTGACAAATAAAACTGGAGCTCCCCAAGGTGAGAAGCTTGGTCGGTTGAATCCTTTGTCAAGTAACTCCTGGAGTTGTGTCGACAACTCCTGCATCTTGGACGGTGCAAGTCTATAAGGTGCCCTAGCTACAGGCGCGGCGCCTGGAACTAAGTCAATGTGAAATTCCACTTGCCTTTGGGGTGGCAATCCTGGCAAGTCCTCTGGAAAGACTTCAGGATATTCCCTCACGACAGGGATGTCTTCGATTTTCGGCTCAGCAGCTTTTTTATCCACGATGTGTGCCAGGAAGGCAGCACATCCCTTTTGTAAACACTTACGAGCTTTCAGGCAACTGATAATTCTTAAAGGCGTATCCCGTTTCTCCCCATGAACTACAATTGTTTCTCCATCTTCGGTTGGGATACGAATGACCTTATCGTGACAAACAATTTCAGCCTTGTTGCTTGATAACCAATCCATTCCTACTACCATGTCGAAGCTTCCTAGCTGGACTGGTAGTAGATCCAAAGTAAACTCACGCTTTCCCAATTCGATTACACAACCTCTGACCACTTCATTGGCTTCTACCAACTTTCCGTTTGCTAATTCGATTGAGTAAGGAATATCTAATTTACTAGCGGCTAGACCAAGCATATTCTTAAACTCTAACGATACGAAGCTATAATCGGCACCAGTATCAAATAAAACGGATGCAAAGCGTTGGTTTATCGGGAACGTACCAGTAACAACATTGGGATCCTGGCGCGCTTCCCTCGCTTCGATATTGAAAACCCTTCCCCGTGCTTGGTTCAAGTCTGGGCAGTTCCTCTTATAATGCCCAATGTCACCACAGTTAAAACAACCCATTCTTTGACCATTTCCTGCTCCATTCCCAGCTTGATTGTTGTTTTGGTTACGATTCACATTGCCAGCTTGATTCGCATTGTTGCCTCGATTCCCGTTTCCTCCATTGTTCCCCTGTGGGCGATTCCCAATACCACCACGATTATTATTTCTATTCTCAAATCCTTCTTGGCCTCCCCGGCCAGCACTAGCCCAGCAAGAATCCTTCAAGTGACCAGTCTTTCCATAAGCTTCACATACTTTTAAACCACACAGGCCTGAGTGGTGACGCTGGCAAGCGTTGCACTTAGGATGTGTACCCATATATCCCTTTCCTTTCCTCCCACCACCGGCTGTAGCTCGGGTCGGCGTGCTTGACTCTCCTTTTCTGCCATCACTGCTTGTGCCTTATTTGAAATTCGAGAATTTTCTTTTGTTATCCCCGGACGACTCTACATGAGTCTCCTTCTTCCTTTGCTCAACATCAGGAAACTTGTTTAGGCGGATCGCCTCCTCAGTGAGAGCTACGCTTAGATCGATCGCCTCAGTGATTGTTGCTGGTTTTGAAGAGGTCACCATACTTATGATTTGAGGAGCTAAACCCAAAATGAAGCGCTCAATCCACTTGAATTCTGGCGTGACCATATAAGGTACTACCTGTGACAGGTCGTGAAACCTCTGAACATATTCCGCAATTTTCGGTCCTTCCATCTTCAAATGCCAAAACTCAGTTTCCAACCTCTGGATCTCAGCGCGAGAGCAATACTTTTTGCGCATGAGCTCTTTCAGCTCGTTCCACGGCAATGCGTAGGCTGCGGCTTCACCAAGTGTTTGGACTTGTAAATTCCACCATGACAGGGCTCCATTCAAGAATAGCCCAGAGATGTAAGTAACCTGCTGATCTGGAGCGCATTTGCTCATGCGGATAACTGATTCTGTCTTTTCGGCCCAACGAACAAAAGCAACAGCACCTCCGGTGCCATTAAAGTTTACAGGTTTGCAGTCTAGGAACTGCTTGTAGGTGCACCCTGCACATACGTTACAATATATGAATGGCATTAGCAAACTTGCTATAGATATCCAATGTATCATGGTATGCCTTAATGACTTAGTATTACCATGAGGCGGATTGTTGTTGCCGTTAATGTTTGAGCTGCCTCCGCTGGGTCCTCCTTGAGAGGCGGCGTATTGCGCGATGGCGGCAGTGATGATTTGTTGAAGTTCTGCCTCGTTGGCAGGCATGCGTGGATCACGTTTCGGTGGCATCTTCTAAAAGATGGTTTACGTGAGTCAGGTCATGGTAGGTAAAGTGTGCGTATATAACGATAGTAATAATACATAACGTCTCATGTTAAAATAAACCAAACACATAACATCTCATGTTAAAATAAACCAAACACATAACATCTCATCTTATAAATATATCAGCCACACAACATCCCATGTTATAGATCATAAATAATCAATAAATCAGCCATGCATGTAATGAGAATACTACGATTAAGCTTTTATATAACCAAGACCACGATTACAATGTTTACAAGTTCCACAAATGTAACATACATCCAAAAGGGACCAAGGGTCACAACGCCCTTGACCGAAACGTCTAAACATATACAAATACCAAACATCAAAAGTCATAATCGTCAGGTGGTCTTCAAAAAGCTATGTAGCCGACTTAATCGTCGTCTTCTCATCAAAAGTGGTGGTACCTGCATCAAACCAAAAGAGCCCTCATGCCGCTGGTGGGGGAGGAGGAAAATGAGAATAGAACAAACTGCGCAAGAGGAGCCAATCCTCCTCCATGGCGTGGTGAGAACGCAATAGACACTCTATCTGCTGCTCCAAGAACTGGACACGACGCGTCAGCGCGTCATGCTGTAGCATGAATGAAACGAGGACATCCTCAGAAGAAGGCCCGACAAAATAGGGATGATATGGATCTGTCGGCGGCATGATGGATGATGGTGTCCAAAGAAAAGGCTCGCTGGATGGAGTAAAAGGTGGTACAGCGAACGGTGGAACAGGGGGAACAGCAGTATGGTGAGGGATCTACGGTGCAAACTAATCCCCTCCGGTCAGAAAAGGTGCATGGCCAAAAGGCTGATGAGATGGGCCCTCTCCAGGACGCGGCGGAGGGATCTCCTGTAGAAATGTGATAGGCAGATCCGCTCGATGCGCATCAACAGTGTGTGTGGGGAACAAGGGTGTATCAAAAAGAGGTAAAGTTGCTGCAACTGGTACTACAAAAGGCGGAACATCATCATCGGCCTCTATCCACCCATTCCGGGTGTCAGCATACTGAGGGTCGACATGAGCCGCAAAGAGTGCATGGTCGGGCTCTAGAGGCACCGGGTCAGGAAAAGGAGCAACAACATCAGGCTCAGCGGGTAAATCAGCAATGTGAGGGGCAACAACCTGAGCATGAACAGCATGCTCATCCCCTAATAGCGGAGCAACAATAGGATGATCACCGATAGGTACATCAGCAATCAAAGGATCAACAATGGGTACATCAGCAATGTGAGGTGCAACAGACATCGCCATGTCTGAGTCAGAATCAGAGGAATGGAGCTGTACGCTCTGGGCGTGTAGTGAAGCGGACGCTACTGACTCGAAGGAGTGAGCACCAAACAGATCAAAAGGAGCCTCCTCAATGGGAGCCTCGACAGGAATGCCAGCCAAAGGAACAACGGGATCAACAACAGGATCATCAGCCAGAGGAACATCGGCGTCCATGAGGGCCACACCATCCTGGTCTCCCTCCGGGGGACCCTCTAGGAACAAGTCAATGTCATCGTCAGGAAGCTCATCGTGAGGCAGATCCTCGAGAGGAACTGCGGCAAACGGTAAAGGGGCAGGGACCTGAGGAAAAGGTAAGTCTCCACCGATAGGGCCATCAGCAATAGGAACGTCATCTCCAAAATCGGGAAGAGCAAACGGCTGAAAGTCATCCTCCTCCGTGCTGGTGGTGTCTGACGTGTACACCTCACTCTCTGACATCATCTCATCGTCCGACACGATCGCTAAAGGATCCAAAGTGTCCGACACTCCAGTATCTGAAGAGGAAGCCATGTCGTCTGCAACACTAACACAAATATGCACAAATAATCAATCATATAGTCAGATAAACACATTAATCACCAATAAGCAATCAAATAGTTCTCCTAGTCCCACTAGCCTCCCAGACTGACTCCCTAGTCCCACTAGCCTCCCAGCCTCCTAGACTGCTCTTCCTAGTCCCACTAGCCTCCCAGCCTCCCAGACTGCTCTTCCTAGTCCCACTAGCCTCCCAGCCTCCCAGACTGACTCCCTAGTCCCACTAGACAACTACCTCAGCCTCCCAGACCGAGCCTCAGCCTCCCAGACTGAACCTATAACTAACAAATAAAATGTGCTCAACATTTGTTTGTAAAAACATTTTGGATCTGGACTTAAGTGGTATGCAGTGTAAAAATGTTTTCGTGAGAGCCCTAGTGATCATAGTCTAGACTCGAGAAAGAATCCTAGTTCGCTATGATCAGAGCTCTGATACCAAACTGTCACACCCTGGCTTTGCGGAAGCGTGGGTTAATTTGGTGTGACTTCTTAATACCATAGCTTAATCACAACAAAGCTATATGAAAATAAAACCATGTAGATCATCCATTGATTTAAGTTTGAAAAGTAAAATACCACAACATTGTCTTAATGCGTTGACACATGCAACGGAAGTTACAACCTGATAACATAAAAACTTTGTTCTTAAAACGCAACCATAAATATAACATAAACACTGTTTAAGACTTGCGACTCGTCCAGGTAAAAGTCGCAATCCCTAAACGTGGATGATCCCGTAACTCTAACACAGCGGGAAAACGTAGCATACCGTGCTAGATCCTTAGTTCCCTGAAATACATGTAAGTTGGAAAAATCAACAAAATGTTAAGCGAGTTTATGTGTAAGTGAGTATGTAAAACCCTTGTAAGTATAAAAACGCTGGTATGTAGCAAATAAGGAAATAAAGAGATCACCAATGGTTTGCAAGGCCATTGATATGTGTGAAGTGCAAGTAGGAAGACTCAAACCTAGCGGATTTTGCGTTGGGCACAAAGTCACCCCAAGGTCCGTTCTGTTTGGCCTGGGGCTGGGCTCGCTACACCCAGATAGATCTACCGCTTACGTCCCTTGGTCCTACAATGAGGATTAATGGCCTCCAGTTCCCGCCTACCCACTCACATGATCTAAGTAGTAACCCTCCTTACGCTAACCATACCATGTATAAAGTACTCGTACCATAGTAACATGTATTTCACCCCCGCAGTTTAGAAAACTGAAAACAGTTAAAAGAAAAGGGGGACATGAACTCACTGTAATGCGTCCTCGATAACAGCAACTCAAACTCGATCTGCAACACGACAACCTACAACGTGCTAATATCTATTAGACGAACGGCCGTGCCTTAGCTTAGAGTTTTAACGTTCTTGGGGAAATAGTTAGACAACTATTTCGTGTTTATACTTCTTAATTATCGTAAAAATAGATTCCTTCCCAAGGATGCGGTATTCGTACATGTATTATGTATTTGGTGACTTAAAGTATTGACAAAATACATTTTCAAATCTCATTTCCAACACTTTAAAGTTTTATGTCAAAACTCATGTCGAGGTTTAATTCCGAGAAATAAAGTTAAACATACTTGTTAGAAAAATAATTTTTCTAAGTCTTGGTATTTTTAGAAAAATTCGCCAGAATTTCCCCTAAAAACGGGAGTGTCCGTGCTAATACGCACATCTTTTTCTTTTTTTGAAATCAACCCATGATCATCAACAATCAACCACTACGTTTTGACACGCAAAACACTACCTTTGTCGTTTCAGTTTTAATATCTGAAAAACTGCACTGTTTTCGGACGAGTAAATAAAATACTTAACTTATTCCAAAAATTCCCAAATTTTTACGGAACGTCCTAATCGACCCACAAATTATTGTGTAAAAATATCGGGGTCTAGTTCATTATCAATAATTTATAGAAAATCGTTTACCGAACTGTGATCAGATTTGTCACATTCTGATCACAGTTTACGGAATAATTCATCTAAAATTCCACGTAAGTCCGTTTGACAAAATTCCAGTTCAAGGGTCACAAATACATCAGTGATCATCTTTGATAAAAATTTCCGGGGCTGGTTCGGTTTAGATTTCAAGTTGTGACTGAAAATGTATGACCCATTTTACTGCAGTTAAAATCAGCCTTAGCTGCTGTCACGAAAACAGACTTTTAAAATAGTAACCTATCTCAGAAAAATACAATTCCAGTGCCATTTTCTTCATTTTTCGAAAAGACACAATTTAGGCTTTAGAAATTCCGTTTTTCGATTTATTAAAGTCCGTTTACAGCCTGTTGAAGGCGGCTGAAAAAGTACATCAGCATGTTGTTTACGTCTTAAATGTTACTAAATCGTGTTAATAAGTGTCCGATTAACGGGTTTTTCAAGAAACAACGATTAAACATCAAGTATGATTTAACCAACCCTCAAACCGACAAGATTCCGCTTCATGATTCAGAAATAAGTAAACTTTTATGTAGCTTTTATGTTCATAACTCATGTTTCACATTTTCTAGCATTCTCGTAATTTAGTGATTTAAACAACAATACATCATACTACATAACATAAATTTGAACAAGATGAACCAAGGCAAAATGAGACTTACTGCTAGCCTCTAGCTAGGGATGAACTCTAGTGAAGAAATGTGATGAGAAAAGGTGAAAAACTAAGCAAGAACAATGCTCCTTTGAAACCCCCTTCAAGTTGCACCTTCCATGGATGAACACTAAGCTTTGAATGGACTATGTAAATGAAGAAGATGAAGGTGTAAGGGTGATGGTGGTGTTTTCGGTTTGGGGCAGCCGAGACAAGAGGGAGAGAGAGTGAAATGGAGTGTAAAATCTTGAAGGAATGATGACAATCCTAAGAACCATACCCTTTATAATTACCTTGCATCCTTTAGATACTTACACAAGTAAGTGATCCAATAAACAATTAGATATAATCTTATGAAAGATGTGGAGCATGGGAGTGGTGATATGGTGGGTCCACTTGGGAGCTAAAATCGTTGGGGGGGGGGGGTCTTGTTGCAAAAATTGTGACTAAATGCAAGTAATAGTTAGATGTAAGTAATGTGGTGATATAGGTTAGTTTGTTTATTATTAGCGCGTGTTATGGCATACGGGGATCATGACTAGCCATAAATAATAAAACAAAGTGTCTGCCAAAAATTTAGTGTCTCGGGTAATGTCCGGTTATCCGGTTAGGTAACGTCCCGTTAAAGTGTTTAATTATGCCGAAAAAGTCCTTTATGTATATTTTTTTGTAACATAAATTATTCCCGATACTTAGAAAAATATACGGGACCGTTCTGCCATGTTTTTGCACTTTATCAGTAATTTAAAGATGCTAAGTTTTGTATTAAAGTGCAGAATGTTGTACTTAAAGTACGTTTTAGGCACATCCGGTCACTATAAACTTCACCTAGTGACGCAGTTCTACAATCCACACCTCCCTACACTCACTACTAGTGTAGTAAACTATTCCCGGCTCATACTGGCCATAGAGGCAATGTCTGCCTGGTGCTGGTTATGTCAGCATGTTTAATGGGTATCCCGTATAGTTTGCTCACTGTGTTTTTTTTTTTTTTTTTTTTTTTTTTTTTTGTGCATCAAGGTTGTCACTGATGTTTGTGTATAAATAATAGAGTGACAGTATAAAATGTCATGCATGAGCATGTATGTATCAGAAATCAGTAAGCAGTTTAATCACAGTTGTAAGCAAGCACAGTAATTAAGCAGAAATTAAATATTAATTAATTCGTACGGGTACCTGGTTTGGTGAGGGTTGTCACATTCTCCCCCCGTTAAACGTTTGGAAAACAGTAAAAGAGGGGTCTATGTACTCACTTGAGATTGCTTAGTAGTCCTCGAGTAACAACCAAACAATGCTAGAGATCACGGATATCAAACGGCACCTAATATAGGTAACTATGTTAATAAACCGGACCTAAATCGGAAGATCGGATAGAATGAGGGCTTGTAAACCAAATGAGTGTGAGAACTCATGTAATATGGTTTAACAAAGCCTACATACTAAATGAAACCTAACCTAAGTGTTTACGACCCATTACGACCCGTTTAGGTAGCTTATGCTACTTTAACGCGTTGTTCGCGTGAAACACGTTCGGAACGTCTATCTAGTCCTATGACAAGTGTTATATGCCTAAACATGTTACATAATCAGTTATGTAACAAAATTTTAGGTTACATATGCTTAATTACCGATTACACAATGAAAAGGGTATTTTGGTAATTTACCTAAGGCATATATACTACCTATCATACAACTACTTAACGAAGCGACCATAAGGTATAACCTCGGAAGGTTATTCCCTATATACTATGGTCACCTAATGTATTTGGTCGGATCCTAATGATCGACCAAATTGGGTCGGGTTCGAAGGTATAAGCGATTTATCAGATCGCTTACCCTTACGACCCTAGACAACGTGGTAATCAGTAGGCATAGTCCCAAGGGACTATGACCATCGTGATTACAATCACGTTGCGAAGTTCAAATGAACTTCGCATTGACCATAAACTGGTCAACGCAGAAAGTCAAACAAAGTTTGACTTTCAGACTCGAAAAACAATAAAAGAACGAAGGAATACTTACGAAGGGTCCCCGAATGCTAATCGTGATCCAAGTAGCTCAGGTATGAAACAATGGTTTCAACTTAGAGCTTCTAAGATCAGATTCTTGTGGGTTTAGAAGTTGGGGGATGTGGGTATTTATAGGATTTCCCGAACCGTTAGGATCGTTTCATGGAAACCGTGCTCGAATCTAAGGCGTACACTTGTTGGAATGTTATGGTGCCTCAATTTGCCCACCACCATAAGAAATTGACATGTGGAAGAGAGATTGGGAGTGCAGAACAGCTGCAAACAGGCTGGACAGAAGCTTCTGATGTTCTGCAGAAGCCTTGCGCACCGTAACACTCTCATTGTTGCGGTGCGCAAGGACCTAGTTTGGCAGAATGTCAGATTTGGTCCCTGCAGCCCGTTTAAGCTATTTTCGACACGTTTAAGGGCCGTTAACCCCATTTCAAAGCTCTAAAATGAAGTTAAAGTTTAGGGAACTTAAAATTTCTTCCAAAATATCTCGGATGTCGGTTCGTTTGGTCGTACGATCGCGATGTTCGCTTAATTACGACGGAATGCGCATAAGCGCGAAAAACGATCCAAATTGCGCGACGAATGGATTTTTCTTATGCCAAACACTAAAATAAAATGTTTAAGTGCTTACATAAATTTTTGGATGTCCGGATGTATTCAGAACGTAAGTTATGCGCGAAAGTGCAAACTTGTGCACTTTTTGACACTTTTAGTCCCTGAATGAGCCAAAAGTTTATTTTAGCACGCCGAACCCCTCAAAGCCTATTTCTAAGCTATGTAAAGGATATTTATGGTATGTTTAACTTATGGTCATGTTCTGGAATGTCTGTTACAGTTCAAATTGGCATACTTTCGCAGTTTGTCAAGTTTAGTCCCTGTAAGCGAATTAACTTATTTTTGCCATACCAAAGCCTTCGAAACTTATTTCTAAGTTATGTAAAGGTTAATTAAGGTATGTTAAACCTATTTCACTATTCCGGAGTGTTCGTTGCATTAAACTGGTTATATTTACGCATCAGTGCGTGTATAACCTTCTAGAAAGCGATTTAGAGTTTGGAATCGAACAAGAATTGATATGTGCAAAGGATACACATATTTATACAAATCCCAAGTATGAAATACAATATTTCATTGGTTTGGTATTTGTTTGATGGTCGCAGTGACCCAGGTGTCACAGTCTCCCCAACTTTAGGAAATTTCGTCCCGAAATTTAATCAGAGGAAACTTGTGAGAGCTTGAAAACATGAAGTTGAAAAGATCGAACAACATTGGTTAGGGTTCTGAACTTCTAGTAACCTTAATAACATTATGCTTGCAATGTAAGAGGGATACTTATATACAAGTATATGAAGCGTCATTGGTGCGTCCACCGTACCTCCATTACATCGTTCTCATTTCGTTATTGTTGTCACTATCGGTTCTTACACATAATAAATCTTACTGTGGTTACCGTGCACTGAATCTCATAATTATGTACGCGTCCATATTTAGACAATTCCTTGCATAGTTCACACAGTCTATTTTATAATGTGTAGGGGAAAACCAAATGAACAAACCAGTGATGAGTGTGACTAGACCACCATAGGGTCCCTTTTATTAAATCAATAAATGATTTTAATAGACAACCAAGGAGTCTTTTCAGCTTATATCATCGCATGTCATTCTTAACCAGATTTTTGAATCAATCTTTTTGACTTGACCCCAAAGAGGGTCTCTTATGAATCATGGAATAGTACTATATAATCCAAGGGTCTTAAATATTACATAGAAGCCCATTAAGGATTTAAGGTAGTACCTTTTTGAATATCCTACTACGAACCCATCATATGAAGATATGAAAGATTCTATGAGGATTTGGATAACGAATATCCAGAGTATACAAAAACATAAAATGCATAAAAGAAAACACAAGATGCATAAACACATAGTCGTATAACCACAAATATTGTTTATTTGTTAATTTGTTTTGTTGATAGCGTACATGTATTTAAAGCACACTAGGAATCCATTACGTAGATTTCATTTGGTACTTTAAACATTATCAAGAATCTAACTATAAAGATAGAAAGATTTTTTTTGAAGAGAAAATTCGATTTCGATTATAAGGAACCGAGACGTTCGAATTTAGGTACAAAAGGAATCCAATTAAGGATTCTGATTTGAATGATAATCATCCACAAGGATCTAAATGTGAAGATAAAAAGATCCCATATGGATTTTTAGAAGTTGAAGATGTTTGAAATCTTGCACTGGATGTGCTTAAGTCAAAACATGAAGTAAAAATGCTTATGAAGTTGAGATGCTAGATATGCCAAGGCGACATATGAAGCAGAATTTGAAGGTTAAGTCAATGTATGAGGAAAATATTTTTGAAAACTATGTATGGGGTTCTTTTAAGAAAAATGTGTTTAACGTTTTTGAAACCTTATATATAATACTTTTGAAATCATGAAGTAGGTGTATTAGGTAGATATATTTACAAAAATGTTTTAAAATCATGCAAGATAAATTTTGAAATTATGTACAAGGTTTTTGAAAGACATGAATGATGCTTTTCGAAATCATGCACTTGATGAGAAAATGTATTGTGTTAATATTGTTTTCAGACTATATGAAACATTTTGAAATTATGAAGGTTGTTTTTGAAAACATAGCCAATGTTTTTGAAATAACATAGACAATGCATAAAAAAATTTGTTTTCAAACTATATGAAATGTTTTGAGATCATGAAGATTGTTTTTGAAATACTTGTACTGTGTATGTTGAAAGATCAAAACGTAATGGGTATGAGATTTGAAAAATACCCTTAGTTATCTAACCAAGGATTCAAAGGCACAGATGTGCAGAAGCATGATTACTCATAATGTCACTTTATTTTTCTGTACTTCGTATCTTAGAATGAAACGAGTACTTAAAATTTTCGAGGGAATTATGAGCGATCATTTGAAAGAGAGAATCACAAGAGTAGTTTGTAAGGAACATAGTTCCTTAATACAGGTATTATAGGGAAATGCCATTAACACCTGTAATTATACTTGTATATCAGAATTGCGAACAACAACTTTTATTTATGAACGAGACATATTGTTTCACAATACAAGAAAACAAAAGAAACAAAGGCATAAGACAGCAACATCCTTTGTTCAGCCGAATGCTCATCCAAAGGTTGGATTTGCATTAGCAAGCTTTGGGCATTTGTTCCTGAAATGGCTCGTCTCGCCACAGTTGTAGCACGATCCAGGCGGAAAGCGAGCTTGAGTAGGGTTGACTTGGAGTTGGGTAGCAGCAAGGTTGATAGCAGCTTTGTTTTGGATGGCAAAGCGGCATATGTTAATCAGATGTCCCCACCGTCCACAGTAGGTACATTTGAAGCAGGGTAAGGGGTTCGAATGATGACGGTTGCATCGTTTGCACAAGGGAGCAGTTCCTTTGTACCGCTTCTTGGCTGGTGATGCTGTCATCTGACTAGGTCCTGCCTGTTTTGGTGCAACCGCTGCGGGTTTTCTTGAAGCCTTACGCTTCCTTGATTTCTTAGGGGATCGTTCATCCATGGTCTTTGATTCCTCGGTTGGTTTCTTCGCTGGTGGTGCTGGCTTGACTTCTGCTTCCTTTGGTGACTCTTGAGTGGCTTCATTGTTGAGACGAGAGGCTTCATTGTTGAGACGAGACATGGAAATTCCTAAATCCACAGACTTCAGAATCACTTCGCCTATTTGTTGGGCAATTTTGGCTGTTTGCTCGGACATTTGGCCGTCTCTGAGAGGAAGAGACATTCTAGAAGGAAATGAAAGACATAGGAAGAAACAAGTGAAACGTCATCGGATAAACAATACAGAATGGCAATGCATAAGAATTTGCGATCATTTGTTTGTTACCTAAGGCAAACAAATAAGACGGTGACTAATCAAAGTAAACAGGTCATATTAATGTATCACTGAAGACATGCTCGCCTATAAGTGAACACTCACCCCAAGAGTTCCCAGGTAAGAGTGACTGGTCCGATACTGCAGATTTGTACGAACACTCTAGCCTTAGACAGAAAACTCAGGATACAGGCATTCACTCTTCCAGTTTGCACGTGTTCACATTATAAGACCCAAACTTTGATGAGATTTTGAAAATTCAAAGGGGTTCAAAACCTTATAACTGAGGGTTCAAAACCTTGTAATCAATCATCCTAGAACAGATGATTAGTTTTCAAAGCGGTTTTGAAATTTGTGTTCTTGTTGAGGTCGTCGCCTAAGGATAGGTGACGGTATTGTTTTATGACTAAACGCAAGTGAACTCGCGTTAGGGTCCTAGGAAGGTTATTGACTAGGTCAAAGTATTACTAATAACCTAATTCCCTATAACCATGAGCTCTGATACCAACTTTTCTGTCACACCCCGACCACGTAAAACAACAAAACGTGGCGGAAACGTCGGGGAGTGTTGTAACAGAATCATTGTTTCATAACACATGGAAATTGAAATATTGTTTTAATGAATAAAAGGGTTACAATGTCTTGACAATCAAAGAAACATAACATAAATAACTAGTCTTGAGTCTTTTATTGTCGCTAAGGCCCAAGTCCGCCTAAGTGTATCTTGATAAATCCTATGCATCATATCCTGAAACACATGTGAAAATAGGTACGTCAGCATAAAAATGCCTGTGAGATACATAGGTTTATGAAAATAGGATTCATGACTTATTGTTTAAGAAAATATTTAGTCATGAACCTTGTAATTTGCTTTGTCTTGTAAATTATTTGAAAAGTGATAAATAAACCAAATGATATATATGTATAAAAGAATAATACATGGTTAAGTGAATAACCCTGTGAAATGAGTTAGTATAAATTAAGTTATTTATAAAACAATGTATTGTGAAAAGTATGTTATTTGTATAAAATGTTATATGTCCAAACTGAAATGATTCAAATAACGCTACGATATGTAATACCATACAAACACTTATATATAGGAAGTACCAGTGGCGTATCCACCATGCTTGTATCATATTACACACGCCTCGTTACTTAAATCACTTACCCAAACAAACCACCAATGTAAGATGTCTATGTTTAAACCAATTGCCAAATGTATTGAATAATAAGTCAAAATGTTTATGTCAAGATGTAAATCATGCAATGTATAACCAATGTCGAAAATGTTTATGTGTCAAATGTAAATCGTGTAATGTGTAACCAAAATGATATGTATAGCTAGTGGAATTCATCAACTAAACCATAGGTGAAATGCACAAAACAAAGTATTGAAGTAAAACTTGGTTTAAATCAAAGTTATGTTTTGTGGAAATGCATGCTATACTGATACGAACATCTATGCGGTGTTGTGAAAATGCATACATCCAAGCCTTGAAACTGTGGTGATAGACCCCTAAACGAATTTAAAGGTCTATCTGTGTTATGTATATCAAATTCAGTCATTCCTTCCAATCCACACCAACCCAGGATTTCAGGAACGGGAGTTGTCAATTCCTATGGTACCACTACCTACTAACGAACGGCGTAGCTAATGTTAATGAATGTATTGTTCCATTGTAAACAACCCAAATGTCATAACAAAATGTAAGCATGTGATGAAAACAACTGTACTAAGTATGCACACAATGGACATACATAGCATGAAATGTAATGTAAAACAATGTACTAAGTATGCACACAATGGACATACATAGCATGAACACAATGAAATCATGTACTATAATTGTACTAATGAACATAGCAAGTATATGATATGAAAACAGGAAAGCACGAAAGTAACAAGTAGGCACATGTGTTCCACCCCAAAACGTTTGGAAAACAGTAAAAGAGGGGTCTATGTACTCACTCGAGATTGCTTAGTAGTCCTTGATTAACAACCAAACAATGCTAGAGATCACGGATATCAAACGGCACCTAATATAGGTAACTATGTTAATAAACCGGACCTAAATCGGAAGATCGGATAGAATGAGGGCTTGTAAACCAAATGAGTATGAGAACTCATGTAATATGGTTTAACAAAGCCTACATACTAAATGAAACCTAACCTAAGTGTTTACGACCCATTACGACCCGTTTAGGTAGCTTGTGCTACTTTAACGCGTTGTTCGCGTGAAACGCGTTCGGAACGTCTATCTAGTCCTATGACAAGTGTTATATGCCTAAACATGTTACATAATCAGTTATGTGACAAAAGTTTAGGTTACATATGCTTAATTACCGATTACACAATGAAAAGGGTATTTTGGTAATTTACCTAAGGCATATATACTACCTATCATACAACTACTTAACGAAGCGACCATAAGGTATAACCTCGGAAGGTTATTCCCTATATACTATGGTCACCTAATGTATTTGGTCGGATCCTAATGATCGACCAAATTGGGTCGGGTTCGAAGGTATAAGCGATTTATCAGATCGCTTACCCTTACGACCCTAGACAACGTGGTAATCAGTAGGCATAGTCCCAAGGGACTATGACCATCGTGATTACAATCACGTTGCGAAGTTCAAATGAACTTCGCATTGAACATAAACTGGTCAACGCAGAAAGTCAAACAAAGTTTGACTTTCGAACTTGAAAAGCAATAAAAGAACGAAGGAATACTTACGAAGGGTCCCCGAATGCTAATCGTGATCCAAGTAGCTCAGGTATGAAACAATGGTTTCAACTTAGAGCTTCTAAGATCAGATTCTTGTGGGTTTAGAAGTTGGGGGATGTGGGTATTTATAGGATTTCCCGAACCGTTAGGATCGTTTCATGGAAACCGTGCTCGAATCTAAGGCGTACACTTGTTGGAATGTTATGGTGCCTCAATTTGCCCACCACCATAAGAAATTGACATGTGGAAGAGAGATTGGGAGTGCAAAACAGTTGCAAACAGGCTAGACAGAAGCTTCTGATGTTCTGCAGAAGCCTTGCGCACCGTAACACTCTCATTGTTGCGGTGCGCAAGGACCTAGTTTGGCAGAATGTCAGATTTGGTCCCTGCTGCCCGTTTAAGCTATTTTCGACACGTTTAAGGCCCGTTAACCCCATTTCAAAGCTCTAAAATGAAGTTAAAGTGTAGGGAACTTAAAATGTCTTCAAAAATATCTCGGATGTCGGTTCGTTTGGTCGTACGATCGCGATGTTCGCTTAATTACGACGGAATGCGCATAAGCGCGAAAAACGATCCAAATTGCGCGACGAATGGATTTTTCTTATGCCAAACACTAAAATAAAATGTTTTAGTGCTTACATAAATTTTTGGATGTCCGGATGTATTCAGAACGTAAGTGATGCGCGAAAGTGCAAACTTGTGCACTTTTTGACACTTTTAGTCCCTGAATGAGCCAAAAGTTTATTTTAGCACACCGAACCCCTCAAAGCCTATTTCTAAGCTATGTAAAGGATATTTATGGTATGTTTAACTTATGGTCATGTTCCGGAATGTCTGTTACAGTTCAAATTGGCATACTTTCGCAGTTTGTCAAGTTTAGTCCCTGTAAGCGAATTAACTTATTTTTGCCATACCAAAGCCTTCGAAACTTATTTCTAAGTTATGTAAAGGTTAATTAAGGTATGTTAAGCCTATTTCACTATTCCGGAGTGTTCGTTGCATTAAACTGGTTATATTTACGCATCAGTGCGCATATAACCTTCCAGAAAGCGATTTAGAGTTTGGAATCGAACAAGAATTGATATGTGCAAAGGATACACATATTTATACAAATCCCAAGTATGAAATACAATATTTCATTGGTTTGGTATTTGTTTGATGGTCGCAGTGACGCAGGTGTCACATATTATATGCCTAGACATGTTTAATTATGTTGCATAATCAGTTTAAATGTCAAAAATTTGGTTACATATGCTTAAATTGAAATTATGCACAAAAAGGGTATTTTGGTCATTTTCCTAAGGCATAAAAACTACCTATCATACAACTAATTAAACTAAGTGACCATAAGGTATAACCCAGGAAGGTTATTCCCTATACAACTATGGTCACAAAATATGTTTGGTTGGATCCTAATGATCGACCAAACGGGTCGGGTTCGAAAGTCTAAGCGGTTGTCAAGACCGCTTGACTTACGACCCTAAATAAGCACTAAACTAGAAGTGATGAGTTAAACATGTTAAAACATGTTTAACTAAGTTAGAAAACTGATTCATATCAAAACAAAGTGTTTTGATACCCAAAAATAGTTTTGTCGCAAAATGCAGATAATCGTGCATTTTGACTGAAACTTTGACTTATCACTTCGACTAGTCAACGTGGTAATCAATAGGTATAGTCACAAGGGACTATAACCACCGTGATTACGCTCACGTTGCAAAGTTCAAACGAACTTTGACTTGACCAAATCATGGTCAAAGCTGAAAGTCAAACACTATTTGACTTTCTTACTTGAAATAAATAACAAGACATGAAAGAACGCTTACAAGTGTCCTAAGCTTGGAAAAATGACTAAGGATGCTCAAGTATGAGGCCTCCAACTAAGTGTGGTAGCCTCAATCAGAGCAAGAGTGAAAGAAAGAATGAATGAGCAATTTGAAATGAAGAAATCGCTTGCTATTTATAGGAATTCATGCACCATTGGATCATTGCCATGTGTTTGTGTGATGATCAAAGGATTGATCCACATCTTACACTTGTTAGGTACTGATTAGGGAACTTGGGGAACACATAAACCAGCCCACAAGTTGCAAAAACTGAGATTAAAACCAAGTTCAACAAGCTTTTTTGAAGATTCAATTAATCTTCTATGCTGGGCATGGCTTACGGACCGTAAGGGTCATTGGCATACGGTCCGTATGGGTGTCATCAGGGGCCAAAGTTTGAAAATTAACAGCTTTGGTCCCTGAACTTGTTTTGTCGCGTTTCGGCACTTCTAACACCCGTCAAGCGCATTTTCAAGCTCCATGATGAAGTTAAAGTATATTTAACTTGAATTATGCTAAAAAATGTCACGTATGTTGGTTTGTTTGGCTGTACGGTTGCGGTTTTCGGTTAATTACGACAGAAATCGTAACGGACGCGAAAACGATCCGAATTGCGAAACGAATGGTAGTTTTGCATTGCTATCACTAAAATACAATATTTTAGTGATTACAAAAATTTTTGGATGTCCGGATATGGTCAGAATGCAAGATATGCATGAGTTTGCATACTTTCGCAGTTTTGACGCTTTTAGTCCCTGTGATCAAATAAGCGTATTTTCGCATACCTAACCCTTCAAAACTTATTTCTAAGCTATGTAAAGGGTATTTAGGGTATGTTTAGCTTATGATCTTGTTCCGGTATGTACGTTGCTATGCGAATTGGTAGACTTTTGCAGTTTGTCGCAAATAGTCCCTATGATCGAATAAAGTTGTTTTTTGCCATACCAAACCCTTCAAAACTTATTTCTAAGTTATGTAAAGGTTATTTAAGCTATGTTAAGCTTACATCCATAAAAGCTTCTCGAGAGTTCGGAATCATACGAAATTTGATATATGTACTTGTCACATGTAATTGTACAAATCCCAGGAATGAAACACAAGATTTCATTGGATTCGTATTTGTATGATGCTCGTAGAGGCACAAGATTTCAATAGTCTATTCGAACGGATGGGTCCCATCCTGATGGATGGTCATCCGGACGGATGGTCGTCCGAGCTGATGGCCATTCGGACGGATGGCCATTCGGACGGATGGCCATTCTAATAGGCTGTAGTTGTTTGTGAACCATTAAAATTTAGTTAAAAGCGTTTAAAGAATGGAGTTTTTCAGGGTTAGGTGATCCGAACGGATGGTCATCCGGACGGATGGCCATTCGGGAGGATGATCTGTGGTTGAAGTTTTTGTAAAATTTTCCAAGTAAAAGTTTTAAGTTAACTGAGACGGTGTGATGATGTGTCAAACAACGGAAACATACCAAGTCCAGTTCATTCAGTTAGATGGGTCTCGCCCATTCAGACAGACGAGCTGTTCTTGATGAAGAATCATGTTTGACCCGTTAATCGGTCCATCTCTCCGGTGGAAATCCGTTTTCAAGTCGGCTTTCGACTAAGGAACGAAGCGAGAGTCTAATTGAGCTCAGATACCCTCAATATTGTGTAGAAACCGAAAGATAGTTCAAAATAAATTGAAAAAGTGTTGAAATCTTTCATAACCAAGTTGAAAAGTGTGAAATCCTTTAGATCTTGAACCAATCTCGATCGAATGGTGCTCCACAACAGTTTGCCAAAGCAAACGAGTGGAATCCACCATCAAGAGGTCCAAATCAGTTGATTTTGAGAAAAAGTTAGCGTGTGTGTGTGATTTTAATGAAGAAGATGGAGTAGAAGTGAATAGGGGTGAAGATTGACGAAGATTTGAGAGAAAAAGCTTACAAAATGGCCTTGAATCGCGTTTGAGACTTGGGGAGCGGATGGGGATGTCAAAGTGTTAGAATGAGGGTGTATGGCTAGTATTTATAGGGGAAGGCGACGTGTTAAGGCGGTGCGCGAGTGACAGTGTTCAGATGGCTCCATCCAGACGGATGGTCATCCAGGCGGATGTCCATTCGGACGGATGGCCATTCAGACGGCCGGGTTTGCGTTAGTTAATTTTCCAACTTTGGTTCGTTTATTGATCGTTGCGTTGCATTTAATTGAGTTACGAGTGAGCGTATAAGCGTATAAGCGTTGCGTTAATAACCACATATCATTCAACAAATAATCATACAAATAACACACATTATATACTTAAATCCTCGTTTCGAGTCTGCATTGAGTTTGCCTTGCGATAGCGTTTAGTGTAAATAAGCGATGTAAAATGTGTTTAAGTGGTAAGCGTTATAATAAGCGTTGTAATATGCGTTTAAAATGCGTTGAAAATATAGTTTAGCCCATAGCGTTAATCAAATCTCAAGAGTACAAGCGGTTACGAAAGGAATGACAGTGACACGTAAACGATCCGAAAAGCCGGGTTGTTACAACATTAATTTGTTCATTTTATTTGTTGTGTTGTTTGTTTATCAGTTGTTGCGTTTTAGTGAACTTATTGCGTTTTATGCTTTTAACCACATTATATGATATACAAACTTTATATCGTAATTTTTCAATTATGAAGCACATAATTTTAGATTTAACACTCTAAACATTATTATATAAGAAGTATTGCGTTTTATAATTATTTGTTAAATGTTTCAGATCTCAAATCCAAATGGGAGGAGCGTGTATGCTTAAATAGTGGAAGAAAGTTTTACAAACCTAAAGTCAGTGGATCCAACAGACCTTCTGCTGGAATGTTTTTTATATCATTTGATGAGGCTTTTACGTTTTATCAGAGATATGCACTTGTTGCAAGTTTTTCTGCAAGAAAAAATACCTCTTGGAAAAATGGGGGTTTAGTGAAAATAAGATATATTGTCTGTTCAAAAGAAGAATTTCATGTTAGCAAAGCAATAGACTCTGGTTCAGTTGATGAAAATAGTAAAAAGATTGTTAGACATAATAGAGGTTCAAAAAGAGTTGGATGCAATGCTCATGTGAAATTAATATTAGAGAACAATAATATGTTTAAAATCTACTATTTTGAAGAAGACCATAATCATATCTTTGTTGAAGATGAAGATATTCATTTCTTGCCTGCTGCCAGAAGTATTGATTATGTTAAAGAAAGTTTTATATCTGGATTGTCTGCAATCATTGTTGGACCTGTAAAGCACTCAATATTATGAAAACAATGTATGGTGGTTTTGGTGAAGTTGGTGCTAGTAAAGTTGATTGTAAGAACTATAAAAGGGAATTGAATCTTTACATAGGTAAGTATGATGCAGAAATGGTAGTTAAAAAAGGGATTTGAATCTTTACATAGGAAGAAAAATGTTCTCCTGGTTTTACATGTGATTATGTTGTTGGTGAAGATAGAAGATTGAAAGGACTTTTCTGGGCTGATGAGCAATCAAAAACAAATTATACAGTATTTGGTGATATTGTAGGTTTTGATGCTACTTACAAATCAAACAAGTAAGTTTTTTTACTTTTATTGCGTTATATATTCATGTGTTCTTTTTTTTTTTCTAATGCATTATCCTTTTGTTTTATGTAGATATGATTTGGTTTTTTGTACCATTTACTAGGATTGATAATCATTTTAGGAATGTCACATTTGGTGGTTCATTACTTGGTTCTGAGACTCAGATTCTTATTGATGGCTTTTAAGGTCTTTTGTTAATGCTTTTGGAAATGAGCCTAAAGTTGTTGTTAGTGATCAAGATGCTGCAATGAAGAGAGCTATTAAGGATGTTCTTTCAAGAACTAGGCATAGGTTATGTATGTGGCATATATGGAAGGAATTGAAGACAAAGGTATTAAACTGCGTTTTATGAATACATGTTATGATCTAATAAACTGCAATTTTTATATAGTTTTATTATTGCGTTTTATTTATTATACAATACAATCCCCAAACATTTTTATCAATTTAATTGTGTTTTATTATAACAACACGATTGCGTTTTATGAATAATGCATTAGTTATTATCAATTCAAATTATTGTGTTTTATTATAAGTATAATTTGAATACATGTTATGATCTAATAAACTACAATTTTTATATAGTATTTATTATTGCGTTTTATTAATAATACAATACAATCCCCAAACATTTTTATCAATATAATTGTGTTTTATTATAACAACATAATTGTGTTTTACCAATAATGTATTAGTTTTTATCATTTTCATATTATTGCATTTTAATAGAAGAATAAATGAAAACATGCTTTGATCTAATAAACTGTAATTTTTTATATAGTTTAAACTATTGCGTTTTATGTTTAATAATTTTATTGCTTTGTATACAGGCTGGTCCTGTTTTGTCATCCAACATTGAGTTTAATACAAGAATGACTCGTGTTGTTTGGAATGATACTATTATTCCAGAAGATTTTGAAACTGAGTGGCATTCAATAATGTCTACTTTTGGATTAGAAAATCATGAATGGTTAAAAGATATGTACGATCTTCGATTTGATTGGATACCCTCTTATTACCATGGAGAGAATTTGGCTGGTCTTATGCGTACTTCATCTCGATGTGAAAGCAAGAATTACTTTTTTGGAAAGTTTTCTAATACAAGATGTACACTTGTTGAATTTTTCACTCATTTTGAGACTTCAATGGATTTTTCAAAGGCATGAGCATAGGAGGAATGATCATGATACAAGGTATATTCAGTCTAAGATGTGGAGTGACTTTGTATTGGAGAAACAAGCATCAGAAATATATACCAAAACAATTTTTCAAGATATTCATATTGAAATTGATGCTGCCATTACGAAGTGTATGTCAAAGACACGTGATACTGAGGGTGATGTTGAATATTTTGAAATAAAGGATTTCAAACCGCCATGTATATGGCATCTGTGCTATTGTAAATCATTGTACAAACTCCGAACAGTTCAATTATCAATAAAACAATGTGATTTTACCCCAATGTTTGTTTATTTATGTTTGACATTTTTCATGTTTTGATTTTTGTTCAATTTCAAACTCTATATCGCTTTCTGAAAAGTTATACGCAAACTGATGCGTAAACGTAATCAGTTTAACGCGACTAACACTCCGGAACATCAACATATGCTTAACATACCTTAAATAACCTTTTCATAACTTATAAATAAGTTTTAAAGGGTTTGGTACGGTAAAATCAAGTTTATTCGCTTACAGGGACTATTTGCGACAAACTACGAAAGTATGCCGATTCGTATAGTAACGTACATTCCGAAACATGATCATAAGTTAAACATACCATAAATATCCTTCACATAGCTTAGAAATAGGCTTTGAGGGGTTTGTTATGTGAAAATAAACTTATTTGGTCAATCAGGGACTAAAAGCATCAAAAAGTGCATAAGTTTGCATTTACGCGCATATCTTACGTTCTGAACATATCCGGATATCCAAATTTTTGTAATCGTTAAAATATTTTATTTTAGTGATTGGAATGCTTAAATTTCGCTCGGTGCGCAATTTGGATCGTTTTTCGCGTCCGTTCGTGTTTCTTCGTAATTAAGTGAATAACGTTACCGTACGACCAAACGAACTGACATCCTAGATGTTTTCAAGCATATTTCATGTTCCCTATGCTTTAACTTCATTGTAGAGCCTTGAAAATGGGTTAACGGGGCTTAAAAGCATCAAAAACCAAGTTTCTAGCTTGCAGGGACTAAAACTGTCAATTGCTGATAATTCTCTCGCGGGGCGCGTAAGCCAAGGCTGGCTCTTACGCAGGGCACGACAGACCTGCAGACCAGATTCATTGAATTCAGCTTTGCAGCTTGTTTCCACTTATTTCTACCATGGTTTTGCAATACTTGAAGCTTGTTTATGAGTTCCCATAGTATTCTAAACTATGTGCTACACATGTAGGGCCAAGATCAAAGCACTAAACACTTGGAACGTTCTTAACGGTTCTTGATTTCCTATATAAACCTACCAAATCCTTCACTTTTCACTTGCTCACTTCAGAATTTCTTCTCCATTTGCTTATTGGAGCTATCCCTTCTGGTTAAAGGCTCCTTTCTTCTTGTTTTCTTGTTCTTGATCCAAGCTTGGACCCTTTGTAAGTCTCCTTTGTCACACCCGCTCGTAGCGGAAACGCAAGGTGTGATCGGTATGGTTTTCATTGCATAAATATCGATGTACATGAACAAACTATATGAATAAAACATACTCCATTGCCATTACATAAGTGTTTCCAAAAGATTACAACATAAGTGTAGTGTGTCGGTTACAAACCATTAACGTAAAAGTAAAAATGTTATTGTTTCATACATTAACATGAAATAAACTACTAAGGTTTAAACCATTATATTTCCGCAAGGAGGCGGAATATAATAGTTAAACCCTCCAAAATATGGCATGGAGTTCTTGTACTTGTTATCTGAACTGAGAATCCCGACATGGTCCTTTAATTCCCTGAAATACATGATAAGTTTGGAAAACATCAACAAAAGTTGGTGAATTCATGCAATTTAGTTGTAAAAGATGTATTTAAAATGTAAGTTGTAGTATGTAAAGCGTCAATGAAATCGTTGATCATTAATGTTTTGCAAGGACATTAATATGTGTGACGAAAAAGGAAGCAATCCAACCCTAGACGATTTTATGTCGATTCTTATCGACTGGGACACAAAAGCACTCTTCCGTATGGGTCCACGACCAAGAGTGGGGCTCGCCAAAACCCATTAGATCTAACCACTTGTACCTAGGTCCAAACTGGATTAATGGTGCTTAGATGTATAACCCTAATTCGCACATGATCTAAGGTGTTTCATTCCCTAACTTTAACATACGTTGACCATGTATTTTCCCCGATAGTTGTAAAGTTGTAAAACATTTAAATGAATAGGGGACATGAACTCACAGTATCACGTGCGGTCGTCCTGAATAGCGTTGCGACCTACAAATGTTCTTATATTTGTTAGACACTTCGGTCTTTGTAATAACTTGAGTACAAGTCTTGTGTCTTAATTGTGTGTAAGACTTGTATGTCTATACTGTTCGTTGAACTGTGTATTTAGATGAATGATTTGTTAAACTGTTATATATATATATATTTCACCTAATATATATATATATATGTGTCATATTGTATCTTGTGAGTTGTATCATCGGGTCTTGTCTTCTTGATTTCGTGTCATTGTGTAAGTAAATTGTATAATGGTAATTTTTACCAATTATATGTCATTGGGCTTAGCCCAAGAATTCAAGTTATTGGGCCCAAAATAGTGTTGGGCCTAAATAGTGTTGGGCCTCAATAGTGTTGGGCCTAAATAGTGTTGGGCCTTAATAGTGTTGGGCCTAAATAGTGTTGGGCCTCAATAGTGTTGGGATTGAATAGTGTTGGGCTTGAATAGTGTTGGGCTTGAATAGTGTTGGGCTTGAATAGTGTTGGGCTTCAATAGTGTTGGGCTTGAATAGTGTTGGGCTTTGGCCCATATGTTTGGTATTTGGGCTTAGCCCATGAATTTATGTTAAGCCCATTATGAAGATAAGCCCATTTGTAGAAAAATAGCCCATTAAGTAAAATAAGCCCATTTGTAGAAAAATTGTGACAACCCGCACTAAACCAGGTATCCGTACAACTTAATTACTGATTAATTACTACTTAATTACTGTGCTTGATTGAAACTAGCTGATAAACTGCTACCTGCATACTGATACATGCACTTACTTGCATCATACTTTATATGCTGTCACTACACTATTTACATACGGCACCTTAGTGACAAACATGATGCACAAAAAGCACAGTAGCACTAAACGGATACACAGTGAACATGCTGATATGACCAGCATCAGGCAGACACTGCCTCTAAGGCCTGTTAAGAGCCTCACATATTTTGGCTACACTGGTAGTGAGTGTAGGATATAAGGGTTGTGGTACCGCGTCTCTAGGGATAAGATACACTGATTCGGATGTGCCAAAAAAAAAACGTACTCTAAGTACCAAACACGGCACTTTAATAATTAACCCAGCTTCTAGCTGACTAGTAAAGTGCCAGAACATGAGAAAATATTACTAGACACTTTCTAAAGTGTCGGGAAAACAAATTGTGTCACTAAAAATGTAATAACGACACTTTAAAGCGTTACAAAAGACTTTAACGGATTACTATCCAACCGGACACCCGGACTTTACCCGGAACATGAAAATAATAGTATTTTTCACTATTTATATTTTTCTGAGCCAGTTAGGGTCCCTGATTACCCTAACACCCGTCATAACGCGCCTTATATTACTAACTAAGTTAAACACCTAAACTAACTTAGTTAACCTAACTATTACCCTAACTACTTGGTTACCATCGAACTACCCCGCCCCCCATCCCATAACCGGCCCCAACTTGGGGAACACACAAGAGTACATGACTTAATATTTTATTAGGATGGTGCTTAGTATCTAGGGTACATAAAACCCTTTGGATAATACACCTTGATTTTTCCTATATATAACACTAACCTACTAGAGATAATTACACTTAACAAATCAACAAAAACCAAACTCTCTCCCTCCCACCTAGTTCTCGGCCGAACACCACCCTCACCACCATCATACCTTCGGCCCTTGATCTCTTCATTCCAAGCATATTCAAGCTTCACGGGTCACGTATAAGGAGCTTTGGTGCACTCGGAACGCGAAGGACCACTCCCGTTAGCTTTTATCCACCCACTTTCCGTCAAGAATCTTCCCTAGCCTTGAGCTAGAGGTATAATGTTTGAAACTTGTTTTTACACTCATCTAAAGTGGTTAAAAGAACTTTCGTCGGTTAAATATCGTAAACATGCGTTTTGAAACTTTAAAGTCTAGTAAAATCACAAAAATGGTGGATAATAACATATAACTTGTGTAAAAGTCGTAGGACTTGAAATATGTGATTATTGAGACCCGATCTATGATGTGGTAGCTCGGATCTCCGTTTAACCCGACTTTGTAAGATCATGTATCTTCACATAAGCTTGTTTTTGACTAAATACAAGGGTTAAAGGTGAAACTCTACCACACAAGATACATGAACTTGTGTAGAAATATTTTACTTGTGTAAAAGTGGTTTAACCGGTAAAATGGTGTTTAAAACTAGCGGATCTACGTATCCGCAAGTGGTATTTTTGAAAGACCACACTTTAAAGAAATCATATTTTTCAAAAGATGAATCTTACACTAATAAATATGGTTTTATAAACCACAAGTGTGTAAACTCTTGTGAAACAAAGAGATCCGACAAAGAAGTAAATTTGTCACTTGTTACTAGAAGTTGTAAAGACGGATTTCTTTAAACACGGGGTTTCTACAAGATTAAAGTTACTTTATATAAAGATCTACATATATAAAGGGTGTTTACACTATAGATTCGGAAAAACTACAAGTTCATGCGATTATGCAAATTTACATACTTGTCGACTAGTTTGATGTGTCGGAAATTGTTTGTTCGAATAAAGAAGTTGTTGAATTGATTTGTTAAAAGAAAATGATACGCTTGAAAGCGTGGCCACCTCCAGTTACAGAGGAAACTCTGGCGAAATTTTCTAAAAACCTAACACTTAGACTTTTTACACAACAAGTGTTAGAACTATTTTTGGACATACTTTCGAAACATAAATTTAGCCAGCACTATATTTTACTAAATATTCGGAGGTGGGATTTTCACAAAGATTAACGTGATAAGTATATTTGTCACAACACTGTTTATGATTATTTTGTGAAAATACATAAATATTATTTTAGAGCAAAAATAATATTTACAAGCGTTAACGATTCCAAAACTTTACGAACGCTTCCACAAACATATAAGTTACACCGGTAATTACATTACCACACGATTGATAAAACGTAACTTACGCACATGTATTGTATCCCCCATCCTTGGGAAGAAGAATAACTACCAAGTGTATACGGAACATAAACACGAAATAGTTGTCTAACTATTTCCCAAAGACATAAACTATAAAGCTAAGGCACGGCCGTCCGTCTAATAGAATTAGCACTTGTAGGTCGTTGCACAGCTTACTGTATTGGAGACACTTGGTAGAGACGCGCATTCACTGTGAGTTCATGTCCCCCTTTTCTCTAACTGTTTTCAGTTTACTTAACTGCGGGGGTGAAATACATGTTACTTTGTTTACAAGTACTATTATACACGGTATGATTTACGTAAGGAGGTTTAGATCATGTGAATGGGTAGTTAGAACACCGAGGGACTCGAGCGGTAGATCTATCTGGGTGTAGCGAGCCCAGCTCTAGGCCAAACGGACCTCTCTGAGGCCAACAGAACGGACCTGGAGTGACTTGGTTGCCCAACGCAAAAATCAGCTAGGGTTGTGTCTTCCTACTTGCATTTCACGACATGCTAATGGCCTTGCAAACCATTGGTGATCACAAGTCCTCTTACACTGCTACATACCAGGAAACTTTTATACTTACAAGTGTTTTACTTACTCACTTGCACATGAACTCGCTCAACATTATTGTTGATTTTTCAACTCACATGTATTTCAGGAAATTAAACGGATCTGGCACGGTATGGAACGTTTTCCGCTGCACTTGTCATGGAGTCATCAGGGTTTAGGGGATGTGTCTCTTTCCTGGACAAGACACAGTCCTTAAACCACGTTTATGTTATGATATAAGTTGTAATGTTGTTGAACAAGGTTATGGTTGCATGCTAAAAACAATGGTACTGTATTTTGTTTTCAAAACTTAATGGATGACTTGCATGGTTTTTAAATTCATATAGCATGTTATGGTTAAGCTATGGTATTAAGAAGTCACACCAAAATTAACCACGCTTTCGCAAAGCCAGGGTGTGACAGCTTGGTATCAGAGCTCTGATCATAGCGAACTAGGATTCTGTCTCGAGTCTAGACTATGATCACTAGGGCTCTCACGAAAACATTTTTCTGCATACCACTTAAGTCCAGATCCACACTTTTTACAAACAAATGTTGAGCACATTTTATTTATTATAAGTTCAGCTTGGAGGGCTGAGGATCGATCTGGAGGATCGAAGTGATCGAGGTAGTTGAGCACGTTGGTTTGTTATAGGATCGATCTGGAGGATCGAGGTTTGGTTTAAGTGAAGGATAGAGCAGTCTTGTAGACTGGATGAAATTGTGTTTGTTATAGGATCGGTCTGGAGGATCGAGGTTTGGTTTAAGTGAAGGACAGAGCAGTCTTGTAGACTGGATGAAATTGGCTAGTAAGACTAGGAGAAGTATGTGATACCTTACTTGGTGACTTATGATTAATTATTATACGTATATGTGTTTGTGTTACAAACGTTATGCTTTCATCAAGTACTAGAAAGATGGGCACTACGAACCCCATGACCATAGTATCAGACGACATAGTTCAACGAAGCACGAGGTGTACATTTCTGATACTACCGGCACAGACAATGACGACTTTCAGCCCTTGAGCACTGCCTAAAGTCGTAGCAGAGCCTACTGATGGCCATCTTGTTGGGATTTTACCACTGGCGGTGATCCCTGCTCCTGTGCCCCTTGCCGCTTATCCTGTTGATGATACGCCCTCCCAACGAGGCCTCTGAAGACGATAACGATCTACTGGAGGAGGACCCATTCGAGGGCAGGGCCTTATTACTGCTGGTATTAGACTACTGCATGCGGACGCTCCTATGGGGGAAACTTATGACCATTCCCCTATCCCAGACTCATTTGAGTTTCTGACACCCGCATCTTCGCACATACAGGGAATGCAGCACTACTTACACGACGCCGACCCTGATATGGCATCGCTAGCTGCACCGGATCCCGCCCACAGTTTTGAGTTTGATCGCGATATTGAGGACAATCCTGTTTTTCCGCCTGGTGTTGATCCAGACCATGACATTGAGTTCATGCACTTAGACCAGCCCTTGGGGGATCCTGTAACCCCTGTGATTGTTGATCCAGCTGATTTTGAGATGGAGTTTTTGATTTGAAGCTAGCCGTGGCCCCTGAGCCAGGCGTTGCTCCTGACCCCGCATTGGAGTATGACCCTGTTCATGCCAATGCACCGGCTGTTGCTCCTTGATTGATCATCTGCTTGGATGAGAGAAAATTTGGGGTAACTGTGCAAGACAATTTATTATTACGGGGGCCCACGTAATAACGATTTGTAGTGCACAGGAATCCTGGTGGACTCTGCAGGTCAAGCTAATGATAACTAATGCAGCAGGAAATGACTTAAACACAAATGACCTAGGCGATGTAGCCTCGAGTTCATTCTATTACAAGCAACAAGCCAAATTGACAAGCCTATGTGAAGGCTCAGGAAATTATTTCCCCACTTATACAGTGAGTGTATTTGCGTGTGAAATGGGGTGATTACATGATGGCTTACGTTGCTATACATACCCCATAGACAAGTGAAACATTGTCCAAACCACTTCACGCTATTTCGACAAAAAGGGAATGTCACCCAGACGTGACACAAGCGCCAGTACGTTGCTAAGGACAGAAGACGAGCTGCAAGAACGCATCTCGCAGATAAATGCACGACATGAAGCCCTCCACTCTAAGTACGACAATGGCATTACTGGAGATAACCCTCCAACTGGCTGCACCTATAAACAGTTCCTGAACTGCAAGCCTTTGAATTTTGTCGGAACCGGAGGCACCGTTGCATTTGTTCGTTGGTCCGAAAAGACCGACCCCACTCTAAGAATGAGTAACTGTTCGCCCCAACAGAGTGTTACCTACATCTCAGGGATATTTCTAGATGGCACACTCTCTTTATGGAACCTTCAGGTTCAGACCCTTGGCACAGACGCTGCCTATGCACTGAGCTGGGACGAGCTCAAGGAAACGATTGAGAAGAAAAGTTGTTTTAAGACAGAAATTCAGAAACTTGACGTGGAGTCCTGCAATTGGAAAATGGACGAACCAGAGACTCCTGAACATGACCAGCGATCGCACGACTTGTCTAGGGTCGTCCCCTACTAAGTCATTGATGTAGTATGATATAGTGGTGTACTTGTAAGCTTTACATTGTGGTCTCGAATTGTGGCAATACAATCGCAGTATTCTCATCACATGCGATGTTCAATCTACTGTTTATATCCTATAACATAAGAGGTTATGTGATTGATTTGTTGATAACATGAGATGTTATGTGTTGGTATTGTGGAATGCATACGTACACTTCACTTGCTATGATCTAACCTATGTGAAACATCTTTTAGAAGATGCCGCCAAAACGCCCTACGCCAATGCCAATGCCTACTAATGAGGCAGAGCTACAGCAAGTCATTGCAGCTGCCATAGCACAGTACGCAGCATCTCAGCCAGGAGCAAGCGGAAGTGTTAACCAGGGCAATAACAATCCACCTCACGGTAATACCACGCCATTTGAACCTACCATGACCTAGCTGGATATCTTTAGCAATGATGCTAATGCCAAACACATGTTTTAACATACGTGCAGGATGCACCTACAAGCAGTTCTTAGACTGCAAACCAGTTAACTTCAATGGCACAGGAGGTGCAGTTGCCTTTACCCGCTGGGCTGAGAAAACCGATTCTGTTTTACGCATGAGCAAGTGTGCAGAGGATCAGCAAGTCACGTACATTTCAGGGCTGTTTCTAGATGGAGCCCTATCCTGGTGGAACCTACAAGTACAAACTCTAGGCGAAGCTGCCGCCTACGCCCTGACTTGGGCCGAATTGAAAGAACTGATGCGCAAAAAGTACTGTTCACGCGCAGAAATTCAAAGGTTGGAGACTGAATTTTGGCACTTAAAGATGGATGGACCAAAGATTGCGGAATACGTCCAGAGGTTTCACGACTTATCTCAAGTGGTTCCTTACATGGTTACACCTGAATACAAGCGAATCGAGCGCTTCATTTGGGGTTTGGCTCCCCAAATCATAAGTATGGTAACCTCATCAAAGCCTGCGACAATTACCGAGGCGATTGATTTGAGCGTGGCTCTCACAGAAGAGGCCATTCGTCTGAACAAGTTTGGTGATGTTAAGGCTAAAGAGAAAGAGACTCATGTTGAGTCGTCAGGAAGTAACAAGAGAAAGTTTTCGAACTTCAAACAAGGTGTTAGCAGTGATGGTAAGAGAGGAGCACCAAGCACGCCAGCTCAGGGTGCAGCTGGCAGTGGAAGGAGAGGAAGAGGATATATGGGCACTCTGCCTAAGTGTAGTGCCTGCCAGCGTCACCATTCGGGTCAATGTAGGCTAAAAGTATGCGAAGTATGTGGGAAACGTGGTCATTTGAAGGACACCTGTTGGGTTGGTACTGGCCGGGGAGACCAGGGAGGATATGGAAATAGGAATGATAACCGTGGTGGAAACGGAAACCGCCCACAAGGAAATTTTGGAGGTAACAGAAATCAAGGCAACAATGCTAACCAAGCGGGCGCAGTAAATCGTAATCCGGGGAATGATCAAGCTGGTGGGAATGGGCAGAGACTCGGATGCTATAACTGCGGGGAAATCGGACATTTTAAGAAGGATTGCCCGGGATTGAACCAAGCCCGTGGAAGGGTATTTCAGATCGGTGCACGGGAAGCACGCCAGGATCCCAACGTTGTCACTGGTACGTTCCCTGTAAATCAACGCTATGCATCTGTTTTATTTGATACCGGTGCCGATTATAGCTTCGTATCATTAGAATTTAAGGATATGCTTGGTTTAGCCACTAATAAGTTAGATATTCCGTACTCGATCGAATTGGCCAATGGAAAGTTAGTTGAAGCCAACGAAGTTATCAAAGGTTGTGTGATAGAATTGGGAGAACGTGAGTTTACTTTGGATCTACTACCAGTCCAATTGGGAAGCTTCGACGTGGTGGTAGGAATGGATTGGTTATCAGGCAACAAAGCTGAGATTGTATGTCACGAGAAAGTTGTTCGTATCCCAACTGATGATGGTGAGACAATTGTGGTTCACGGAGAGAAGCGTGACACGCCGCTAAGATTTATCAGCTGCTTGAAGGCAAGGAAGTGTTTACAGAAAGGATGTGTTGCTTTTCTGGCGCACATCGTGGATAAGAAGGCTGCCGAACCAAGGATCGAAGACATCCCTGTCGTAAGGGAATATCCAGAAGTCTTCCCAGAAGACTTACCCGGACTGCCACCTCAGAGGCAAGTGGAGTTTCACATCGACTTAGTTCCAGGCGCAGCGCCTGTGGCTAAGGCACCATACAGACTTGCTCCGTCTGAGATGCAGGAATTGTCAACACAGCTTCAGGAGCTGTTAGACAAGGGTTTTATCCGACCAAGCTTCTCGCCTTGGGGAGCTCCGGTCTTGTTTGTCAAGAAGAAGGACGGAAGTTTCCGCATGTGTATTGACTACAGAGAATTGAACAAGCTAACGATCAAGAACAGGTATCCTCTGCCAAGAATTGATGATCTGTTCGACCAACTTCAAGGTTCAAGCTGTTACTCTAAGATCGATCTTCGATCTGGATACCATCAACTAAGGATACAGGAGGAAAGTATCCCGAAAACAGCCTTCCGAACTCGTTATGGACACTACGAGTTCCTCGTTATGCCATTTGGTTTGACAAACGCACCTGCAGTCTTTATGGACTTGATGAATAGAGTTTGCAAGCCATACTTAGACAAGTTCGTGATTGTATTCATCGACGACATCCTGATTTACTCAAAGACGAAGGCTGAACACGAACAACATCTTAGAACCATATTGGAGCTGCTAAAGAAGGAACAACTGTACGCCAAATTCTCCAAGTGCGAATTTTGGCTACGCGAAGTCCAGTTTCTTGGACATGTGGTTAATGGGGATGGAATTCATGTTGATCCCACAAAGATCGAGGCAATCAAGAATTGGGAAACGCCTACAACGCCAACCGAGATTCGACAATTCTTGGGTTTGGCTGGCTACTATAGAAGGTTCATCGAGGATTTTTCGAAAATCGCTCAACCGTTGACGCTCCTGACCCAGAAGGATAAGACGTTTGATTGGGGAATCAAACAGGATGAAGCATTTCAGATATTGAAAGATAAGCTCTGCAACGCGCCAATCTTAGCTCTACCGGAAGGTACCGACGATTTTGTGGTATACTGCGACGCATCGCGTCAGGGATTGGGTTGTGTGTTGATGCAACGCCAAAAGGTCATTGCTTACGCATCACGCCAACTGAAAGTGCACGAAAAGAATTATACCACACACGATTTAGAGCTTGGCGCAGTGGTTTTCGCTTTGAAGATCTGGAGACACTACCTGTACGGTACAAAATGCACAATCTTCACAGATCACAAAAGCCTACAGCATATATTCAACCAGAAGGAGTTGAATATGAGGCAGAGACGATGGGTTGAATTGCTAAACGACTACGACTGCGAGATAAAGTATCACCCAGGGAAGGCGAATGTAGTCGCCGATGCCCTAAGTCGTAAAGAAAGAATCAAGCCCATAAGGGTTAGAGCTTTGGAAATGATCATACGAACCGATCTTCCCTCGCGCATTCGTGCTACACAAGAGGAAGCTCTCAAGGAGGAAAACCTTGAGGAAGAATATCTCCGTGGAATGGAGAAGCTTTTGGTACCAAACGAGGAAGGAACGTTATGTTTGAGAAAAGGGTTTGGGTTCCTCTGTTTGGTGGATTAAGGGAAGTTATTCTCGACGAAGCGCACAAGTCACGGTACTCTATCCACCCTGGATCGGATAAGATGTACCAGGATCTCAAAAATTACTATTGGTGGCCTAGGATGAAAGGCGACGTTGCTGTTTACGTGAGCAAATGTTTAACGTGCGCTAAGGTCAAGGCGGAATACCAGAAGCCTTCGGGACTTCTGCAACAACCTGAGATTCCCAAGTGGAAATGGGAACAAATCTCAATGGATTTTGTTACAAAACTGCCAAGAACGCCAAGAGGCCATGATATGATTTGGGTGATTGTTGACCGCCTAACAAAATCCGCCCACTTTCTGCCAATCAAGGAGAAAGACAGTACTAGCAAACTTGCGGAAATTTACTTGAGAGAGATCGTAGCACGTCATGGAGTACCACTCTCGATCATCTCTGATAGAGACGGAAGGTTTGTGTCAAGAATATGGCAATCTTTCCAAGAATCTTTTGGCTCACAATTGAATCTGAGCACTGCGTTCCATCCGCAAACAGACGGCCAGAGCGAGCGAACGATACAAACGTTGGAAGACATGCTGAGGGCATGTGTTATGGATTTGGGAGGTAGCTGGGATAAACATTTACCGTTGGTCGAATTTTCATACAACAACAGCTACCACACCAGTATTGGTGTCGCGCCATTTGAGGCCCTATACGGACGCAAGTGCCGATCACCACTATGCTGGTCTGACGCCGGTGATAGGCAGCTTGCTGGTCCCGAGATCGTCCAAGAGACGACAGACAAGATTGCGTAAATACTTAAACGCATCGAAGCCGCTCGCCACAGACAAAAGGCCTACGCGGATCCAAACCGGAAGCATGTGGACTTCCAAGTCGGAGAAATGGTGTTATTGAAGGTTTCACCCTGGAAGGGGGTAGCACGCTTTGGTAAGCGTGGGAAGTTAAATCCGCGCTACATTGGTCCTTTCAGAATTCTGGACAGAATTGGAACAGTAGCATACAAGTTGGACCTACCTGCTGAACTGAATGGTGTTCACGATACATTTCATGTATCCAATTTAAAGAAAAGTCCAACTCAAATTGACGTTGCCATTCCTATCGACGAGATTCATATTGACGACACGCTCCACTTCATTGAAGAACCTGTTGGGGTCACGGATTGGAAAGTTAACAAGACCCGCCGGAGCAGTGTCAAACTCGTCAAGGTACGTTGGAATGCCAGACATGGTCCTGAATACACCTGGGAACGTGAGGACCGGATGAAAGAGAAATACCCCCACTTATTTCCTAAGGACTCTGCATCTACAAGCAGAACTTAAATTTCGGGACAAAATTTATTTAACGGGGGGAGAATGTGACAACCCGCACTAAACCAGGTATCCGTACAACTTAATTACTGATTAATTACTACTTAATTACTGTGCTTGATTGAAACTAGCTGATAAACTGCTACCTGCATACTGATACATGCACTTACTTGCATCATACTTTATATGCTGTCACTACACTATTTACATACGGCACCTTAGTGACAAACATGATGCACAAAAAGCACAGTAGCACTAAACGGATACACAGTGAACATGCTGATATGACCAGCATCAGGCAGACACTGCCTCTAAGGCCTGTTAAGAGCCTCACATATTTTGGCTACACTGGTAGTGAGTGTAGGATATAAGGGTTGTGGTACCGCGTCTCTAGGGATAAGATACACTGATTCGGATGTGCCAAAAAAAAAAACGTACTCTAAGTACCAAACACGGCACTTTAATAATTAACCCAGCTTCTAGCTGACTAGTAAAGTGCCAGAACATGAGAAAATATTACTAGACACTTTCTAAAGTGTCGGGAAAACAAATTGTGTCACTAAAAATGTAATAACGACACTTTAAAGCGTTACAAAAGACTTTAACGGATTACTATCCAACCGGACACCCGGACTTTACCCGGAACATGAAAATAATAGTATTTTTCACTATTTATATTTTTCTGAGCCAGTTAGGGTCCCTGATTACCCTAACACCCGTCATAACGCGCCTTATATTACTAACTAAGTTAAACACCTAAACTAACTTAGTTAACCTAACTATTACCCTAACTACTTGGTTACCATCGAACTACCCCGCCCCCCATCCCATAACCGGCCCCAACTTGGGGAACACACAAGAGTACATGACTTAATATTTTATTAGGATGGTGCTTAGTATCTAGGGTACATAAAACCCTTTGGATAATACACCTTGATTTTTCCTATATATAACACTAACCTACTAGAGATAATTACACTTAACAAATCAACAAAAACCAAACTCTCTCCCTCCCACCTAGTTCTCGGCCGAACACCACCCTCACCACCATCATACCTTCGGCCCTTGATCTCTTCATTCCAAGCATATTCAAGCTTCACGGGTCACGTATAAGGAGCTTTGGTGCACTCGGAACGCGAAGGACCACTCCCGTTAGCTTTTATCCACCCACTTTCCGTCAAGAATCTTCCCTAGCCTTGAGCTAGAGGTATAATGTTTGAAACTTGTTTTTACACTCATCTAAAGTGGTTAAAAGAACTTTCGTCGGTTAAATATCGTAAACATGCGTTTTGAAACTTTAAAGTCTAGTAAAATCACAAAAATGGTGGATAATAACATATAACTTGTGTAAAAGTCGTAGGACTTGAAATATGTGATTATTGAGACCCGATCTATGATGTGGTAGCTCGGATCTCCGTTTAACCCGACTTTGTAAGATCATGTATCTTCACATAAGCTTGTTTTTGACTAAATACAAGGGTTAAAGGTGAAACTCTACCACACAAGATACATGAACTTGTGTAGAAATATTTTACTTGTGTAAAAGTGGTTTAACCGGTAAAATGGTGTTTAAAACTAGCGGATCTACGTATCCGCAAGTGGTATTTTTGAAAAACCACACTTTAAAGAAATCATATTTTTCAAAAGATGAATCTTACACTAATAAATATGGTTTTATAAACCACAAGTGTGTAAACTCTTGTGAAACAAAGAGATCCGACAAAGAAGTAAATTTGTCACTTGTTACTAGAAGTTGTAAAGACGGATTTCTTTAAACACGGGGTTTCTACAAGATTAAAGTTACTTTATATAAAGATCTACATATATAAAGGGTGTTTACACTATAGATTCGGAAAAACTACAAGTTCATGCGATTATGCAAATTTACATACTTGTCGACTAGTTTGATGTGTCGGAAATTGTTTGTTCGAATAAAGAAGTTGTTGAATTGATTTGTTAAAAGAAAATGATACGCTTGAAAGCGTGGCCACCTCCAGTTACAGAGGAAACTCTGGCGAAATTTTCTAAAAACCTAACACTTAGACTTTTTACACAACAAGTGTTAGAACTATTTTTGGACATACTTTCGAAACATAAATTTCGCCAGCACTATATTTTACTAAATATTCGGAGGTGGGATTTTCACAAAGATTAACGTGATAAGTATATTTGTCACAACACTGTTTATGATTATTTTGTGAAAATACATAAATATTATTTTAGAGCAAAAATAATATTTACAAGCGTTAACGATTCCAAAACTTTACGAACGCTTCCACAAACATATAAGTTACACCGGTAATTACATTACCACACGATTGATAAAACGTAACTTACGCACATGTATTGTATCCCCCATCCTTGGGAAGAAGAATAACTACCAAGTGTATACGGAACATAAACACGAAATAGTTGTCTAACTATTTCCCAAAGACATAAACTATAAAGCTAAGGCACGGCCGTCCGTCTAATAGAATTAGCACTTGTAGGTCGTTGCACAGCTTACTGTATTGGAGACACTTGGTAGAGACGCGCATTCACTGTGAGTTCATGTCCCCCTTTTCTCTAACTGTTTTCAGTTTACTTAACTGCGGGGGTGAAATACATGTTACTTTGTTTACAAGTACTATTTTACACGGTATGATTTACGTAAGGAGGTTTAGATCATGTGAATGGGTAGTTAGAACACCGAGGGACTCGAGCGGTAGATCTATCTGGGTGTAGCGAGCCCAGCTCTAGGCCAAACGGACCTCTCTGAGGCCAACAGAACGGACCTGGAGTGACTTGGTTGCCCAACGCAAAAATCAGCTAGGGTTGTGTCTTCCTACTTGCATTTCACGACATGCTAATGGCCTTGCAAACCATTGGTGATCACAAGTCCTCTTACACTGCTACATACCAGGAAACTTTTATACTTACAAGTGTTTTACTTACTCACTTGCACATGAACTCGCTCAACATTATTGTTGATTTTTCAACTCACATGTATTTCAGGAAATTAAACGGATCTGGCACGGTATGGAACGTTTTCCGCTGCACTTGTCATGGAGTCATCAGGGTTTAGGGGATGTGTCTCTTTCCTGGACAAGACACAGTCCTTAAACCACGTTTATGTTATGATATAAGTTGTAATGTTGTTGAACAAGGTTATGGTTGCATGCTAAAAACAATGGTACTGTATTTTGTTTTCAAAACTTAATGGATGACTTGCATGGTTTTTAAATTCATATAGCATGTTATGGTTAAGCTATGGTATTAAGAAGTCACACCAAAATTAACCACGCTTCCGCAAAGCCAGGGTGTGACAAAAATAGCCCATTTGTAAGTGTAAGCCTTTCATTTTTATAAAAACCTTTTTATAAAAATTTACTAAGCATACTTTTTGGTAAATAAAAACATACTAGTTTTTATAAGTTTGTAAACATCCGAACTTTGTTATCGATAGCATATTTTATATTTTCGTGTCGAAAGATCGTCTAAACGTCGTAGTAACTCCTCGGATTGGTGATTCGTTTATGTATTCGTCCGCCGTCCGTTTTGACCATAAATGGTGTCCGATCCTTCGGATTGTCCGTACTCGTTTTTAAGGCGTAATTATATGAAGTCTCGTAGGACTTTTGTTATAAAGTGTCTTGAGTTTAAATGTGACAATGTGATTCAAGTTCCTACTTTGATATATATAACTAATACATCAAGTAATACATAACACAAAAATTGTTAAAGTAACCAAATATATATTTTTAAAAAAAATATATATTTATATTGTCTTTTATTTTATAAACTTTTCTTTAATAACCTTTTTATTCTTGTAGAGATTTACCCAAAAATGTGGTTACTTTATAAAATAAAGTTTTTATGAAAATTGGCCATATAACCTTTGTATTTTTATCTTAACCATGTTTCATAAACATATCATTTTCTTTTTCTTTCAAATCATCATCAATTTACTCAACATCTTAACTAAACATATGAGACTTTTATAACATATAATTTTCAAGATGATATCCAAATCATGTAGGGTTTTAACCATGATCATTTCATATGTTAACTAGTTCAAAAACCAAGTTTAATTCTAGTTTTAACAACTTTTATAAAAATCTCTAGTTGTATGTTACTTTTTATAATCTTGTGAAAGTATTGTTTTTAAATAAAAACCTTAAATACTTTCACAAGATCAATAGTTATGATCATCCATTTAAACCTTTATATTAAAAACCCTTTAACATAAACATGTATGATTGTTAGATCATATTTTTAAAGCATCTTCTAACAATTTATTTGTATCTTAATCATCATAACAAGATTAAATATGCATATAACAAGTCTTAGATCACAATATAAACAAACATAAATATATCATGATTATTATCTTTGCTTCTTTGTATTTTTCATGTTTATTATGTATGATTACTTGGTTATTATTAGTAATAATAACAATCATAAACATAATATAAGTATGAAAAAAAAATAGAACTAGAAGCTTACTTCTAGCACTAGGCTAGGGATGATCTTAGAAGATTATTAAGAACTAAGAAGATGATGATCTTGATGATTTAAGGCTCTTGAATGGATGAATAACTTTCCTTTAACTTGCAAATGCTTTAGATCACCTTAAGTTCCAAAGAAATCCATCTTGATCATGAAGGAGGTAATAAAAATAAATGGGTTTTTGAAGATGTTCTTATGAAAAAGATGAAGATGGTAAGAGAGTTCTTGGTGTGTAATGAAAGATGAAAGAGGTAAAGTGTAGTAACTTAGTGATTAAGTGTTGTAGTTTAATCATCATTCTCATCCACTAGTAAATAACAAGTATCTAGATATTTTTACACATAAACAAGGGGTGTGGGACCCCTTGTTCACGGTCACAAGGTGGGGGGGGGTCTTGTATGGTAAAAATGTGTTAGTTATTTTTAAGACTTAAAATGAATTAAAAAGATGTAAGTATTAAGGTGTTTAAGTTTTGAACTTTTTCGAGATGTTTCATGACCTATAATGATCATAAACTAGCTTTACAAGACAAAAAAAAATGTTCACTAGTTCGCTACTTGTGCCAAAATATGGTTCGGCTAGATGTTTAGCGCTTGTTCCGCAAGAAAATAGTTGAAAAGTTAACATATACAAGTTATAGAGAAATAATTGGTTATGTATAAATATGGTATTCCCAATGTATTTTTATATGAAATTGGTGCTTAAACAACAATTTTTGCATCTTGAAATAAGAATACCAATGCTGAATTTTTGCGGAAAAAAATGTGAAATGGTCACTTTTAGCACTTTTCGGACAGTTTTTAGTGCTATCGGACATTGGTAGATATTAACCAAACTCTTGTATTCCCATAAAGGGTTTAATATATAATTGATATTGGACTCTCATCCGAGTCCTTAAGATGTCATTTTAGATGTTTTCTGCAGATCCGGAGTTTTCGTCAGCACTCTAGTTCACTAGGCACTACTCTAGTTGTTTCGATGAATTGTTTGCACTATTTCAAATGTACCCAATAAAAGTGAATCATGTGTAATAATAAATGAATATTCCATGAGTTTTCTAAGATGTACATTATGAAATCATGGAGTCCGAATATTCAAAACACATACTTGTATTATGTAAATCATCGTTTTAAATGTAAGTAAATTACCCGAAAGTGGCAGTTGTCACATTCTCCCCTTGTTATTTAGAATTTCATCCCGAAATTCTAGCTTTGTTATTCTTTGCAGGAGTCTTCAGAAATAGGTGGGGATATTTTGCCTTCATTCGGTCTTCACGTTCCCAAGTATACTCGGGCCCGTGACGAGAGTTCCAACGAACCTTTACTAACTTGATACGACTTCTCCGTGTTTTATTGACCTTCCAGTCCGTGACCTCAACAGGTTCTTCAGTGAATTGGAGTTTGTCGTCAATGTGAATTTCATCCACAGGAATGGTGACGGTTACTTGTATTGGACTCTTTTTAAGATTCGACACATGAAACGTGTGGTGTACACTGCTAAGTTCATCTGGTAACTTCAACTTGTAGGCAACAGTGCCAATCTTTTCTAAGATTTCAAATGGTCCAATGTAACGCGGGTTAAGCTTTCGACGTTTACCGAAGCTCGCTACGCCTTTCCAAGGTGAGACTTTCAACAAAACTTTCTCTCCAACCTCGAAAGATGTTGGTTTTCGTTTTCCATCTGCGTAGATCTTTTGTCGATCGCGAGCTGCCTTGATACGGTCCCGGATCTGAAAAATTTTATCCGTAGTATCTTGGACTAGTTCCGGACCAATTAATTGACTATCGCCTGTTTCCGCCCAACATAGCGGAGAGCGACACTTTCGACCATAAAGAGCTTCAAACGGTGCAGCTCGTATACTTGTATGGTAGCTGTTATTGTAGGAAAACTCAACTAGAGGTAGATGATTATCCCAATTGTCGCCTAAGTCCATAACACATGCACGAAGCATATCTTCGAGTGTTTGGATTGTCTGTTCGCTCTGGCCGTCAGTTTGTGGATGGAAGGCCGTACTTAGATTCAATTGAGATCCAAAGGCCTGTTGAAATGATTTCCATATTCTTGAAACAAAACGACCGTCTCGGTCCGAAATGATTGAAATAGGCACTCCATGACGAGCCACTATTTCTTTGAGATAGATTTCCGCTAGTTTCTCAGTACTATCCTTCTCCCGAATCGGTAAGAAGTGTGCGGACTTTGTCAATCTATCGACGATTACCCATATCATGTCATGGCCTTTCGAGGTCCTGGGTAACTTCGTAATGAAGTCCATAGATATTTGTTCCCATTTCCAAGCGGGAATCTCGGGTTGTTGTAGCAAACCCGATGGTTTCTGATACTCTGCCTTGACCTTCGCGCAGGTCAAGCATTTTCCAACATAGATAGCAATATCCTTTTTGAGGTTAGGCCACCAATAGTACTCCTTTAAGTCTTGGTACATCTTATCTGATCCAGGATGGATCGAGTACTTTGACCTATGTGCTTCCTCAAAAATGAGATCTCGGAGACCTCCAAAGAATGGAACCCAAATTCTACCTGCAACGTACAAAGTTCCATCCTCCTTTGGCACTAACAGTTTTTCCATGCCTCGAAGTGATTCTGCTAGAATATGCTCTTCCTTGAGCGCTTCTTGTTGTGCATTTTGAATTCGTGCGGTAAGATCTGTGTGAATCGTCATCTCTAGTGCTCGCACTCTTAGTGTTTTAACTCGTTCCTTGCGGCTCAAGGCGTCTGCTACCATGTTTGCCTTGCCCGGATGGTACTTGATTTCACAATCATAGTCGTTTAATAATTCAACCCAACGTCGCTGACGCATATTTAATTCTTTTTGGTTGAATATGTGTTGTAGACTCCTATGATCTGTGAAAATAGTGCACTGTGTACCATATAAGTAATGCCGCCAAATTTTCAAAGCAAATACCACCGCGTCTAACTCTAGGTCGTGAGTGGTATAGTTCTTCTCGTGAACTTTCAATTGGCGGGACGCGTACGCGATAACCTTTTCACGTTGCATGAGTACACAACCCAAACCTTGATGCGAAGCATCACAGTATACCACAAAGTCGTCGGTACCGTCAGGTAATGATAAGATTGGTGCAATGCACAACTTGTCTTTAAGAAGTTGAAATGCTGCTTCTTGTTTCTCTCCCCAATCGAATTTCCTGTCTTTCTGTGTAAGAGAAGTTAGCGGTTGAGCAATATTTGAAAAATTCTCAATAAATCTCCGATAATATCACGCTAAGCCCAAAAATTGTCGCACTTCAGTAGGAGTCTTGGACGCTTCCCAATTCTTAATCGATTCAATCTTCGATGGGTCTACTTGAATACCCTTCTCGTTCACTATATGCCCGAGAAATTGTACTTCACGAATCCAAAACTCACATTTGGAAAACTTCACGTATAGTTTCTCCTTCTTGAGTAGTTCTAAGATGGTTCTCAAATGTTGTTCATGCTCGTCTGCCGATTGTGAGTATATCAAGATGTCGTCAATGAACACTATGACGAATTTGTCGAGATACGGCTTGCACACGCGGTTCATTAAATCCATGAAGATCGCCGGTGCGTTCGTTAAACCAAAAGGCATAACGAGAAACTCGTAATGACCGTAACGAGTCCGAAAAGCCGTTTTCGGTATGCTTTCTTCTTGAATCCGTAACTGATGATACCCCGATCGTAAGTCTATCTTTGAATAAAAACTCGACCCTTGAGGTTGATCGAATAAGTCGTCAATCCTCGATAGTGGATACCGATTCTTGATGGTGAGTTTATTCAACTCTCTGTAGTCGATACACATTCTGAATGTCCCGTCCTTCTTTTTCACAAAAAGAACTGGAGCTCCCCAAGGCGAGAAACTCGGTCTGATGAATCCCTTATCCAACAACTCTTGAAGTTGTGTGGACAATTCCTGCATTTCAGAAGGTGCTAATCGATATGGAGATCTGGCTACAGGTGCGGCTCCTGGTACCAAGTCGATGTGAAATTCGACTTGTCGATAAGGCGGTAGTCCTGGCAAGTCTCCAGGAAAGACTTCAGGAAATTCTTTTACTACCGGAATATCCGTCAACTTCGGCCCATCGGCCTTCTTGTCCACAACATGCGCTAGAAAGGCAATATAACCTTTCCGTAAGTATTTCTGTGCTTTCATGCAATTGATGATCCGCAATGGGGTGTCACGCTTCTCTCCATGTATAACAAGTGTCTCTTCGTTCGGTAGTGGTAGGCGAATGATCTTCTCGTGGCAAACGACTTCAGCTCGATTTTTGGATAGCCAATCCATGCCAACCACTACGTCGAAACTACCCAATTCAACGGGTAAGAGATCGATAGTGAATTTTTGTTCGCCAAGTTCTAAGGTACACTCCTTAACAACTTCTCTCGTCTCTATTAGTTTACCGTTAGCCAATTCTATAGAATATGGAACATCTAGTTTACTAGGTTCCAAGCCCAGAATATTTTTAAATTCTATAGAAATAAAACTAAAATCGGCTCCGGTATCAAATAATATGGATGCGAAATGATCATTGAGGAGAAACGTACCAGTGACCACATTAGGGTCTTGGCGCGCATCCTTGGCCCCAATCACAAAAGATCGACCACGAGCTGGGTTTTCTTTAGGGCAGTCTTTCTTGAAGTGATCTTTGCTTCCGCATCCAAAACATCCTTGTCCACGCCCATTACTGTTCCCATTCTTGTTACCAAATCCACTTCCTGATCCAGTATTATTTCCCGTTCCCCAACATGATTCAGCACGGTGGCCATTCTTGCCACACTTATCACACTTGACAACCCGACAATCACCCAAGTGATGATATTTGCATCGCTCACACTTAGGTAAAGTACCAGCGTACTTCTTAGGACCAGTGTCGTTTGTGGCTACAAACGCCCTTGCATCCTTTTGCGAGTTATTCTGTCGCCTGTTGTTGTTGTTGTTGTTGGGGTTATTGTTATTGTTGTTGTGGTTGTTGTTACTATTGTTGTTGTTGTTGTTATTACCGCGGGTTCCCTTCTTGAAATTTGAGTAACTCCTCTTCCCACGGTTGGAAGACTCGGCATGTGTTTCCTTCTTATCATCACCTTTCTCAGTGAATATTTTCATCCTGACCCCGTCTTCAGTAAGACTCACGGCTATAGTCACAGCCTGAGTAATAGTCGTGGGTTTAGCTGCAGTAACCAGACTTCGAATCTTGTCAGAAAGTCCCCAGATGTAGCGTTTGATACGCTTGTATTCTGGTGTTACAAGATAAGGAATCACGCGGGACAGATCGTGAAATCTTTGCGTATATCCCGTGATATCAGCTCCGACCATGGTAAGGTTCCAAAACTCGTTCTCCAACTTCTGGAGTTCAGCACGAGAACAGTACTTATCCCTCATACGTTCCTTAAGTTCATCCCAAGTTAACGCATAAGCAGCGTTTTCACCCAAAGTTTGCACTTGTAAGTTCCACCATGTAAGAGCCTCATTGAGAAACAAGCCAGTAACGAAAGTGACTTGCTGATTAGCGGAACATCTGCTCATTCTGATAGTGGAATCCATTTTCTCAGTCCATCTCACGTAAGCCATAGCACCGCCTGTGCCATCGTAGTTAAGTGGTTTGCAGTCCAGAAACTGCTTGAATGTGCACCCTGAAATTGGACAGCGGATTTTGAATGAGCAAATAGTGAATCGCACGAATAGATTTAGAAAGAAATTTGACAATTTGTAACAAAACAGCTAAATGTTACCCGTATTATTCGTTCCACCTGAAGTACCGCCTGGACCCTGGCCTCCCGATCCGCCGGTGCCACCACTTTGTTCGACACGGGATGCCTCATACAGCGCGATAGCTTGGGCGATTCTCTGTTCTATTAGTGCATTCAGTTCTGCCTCGGTCGTAGGCATTAGTGGAGGTGGGGGTGGATTAGTCCGTGAACGTAAAACTCTCCTTGGTGGCATGATTCTTCCAAAGGAGAAATAGGATAAAGATTAGACGTTGATTTGGTTTGTTAATTATTTTTACTAAGTAAGAACAGAAGGGAAAAAAATTCATAACATTAATAGCAATATCACTAAGAAACATATAATGTGAGTAAATAAGTTAATCACAAACAATAAGATATGTCCAACCAGACCACTCAGATGCATTTAATAGCTAACACCAAGTTTTTCATATATATAGTCAACCGGTTACATAATCGTTTGAAAGGAAACAAAAATAGACTCGGGCTACATAACCCGGTCATACTAGTCTAGTACAACAAAAGAGATAACAAAATCTTCCTTCCAACTGTGTGATCCGCTGTATGTCGGTTGTCTTCAAAACTTGGTGGAGCATCAATATGTACACAAAACGGATATAGATACCCGTCCCAAAAGTATGATACCTGCAAACATAGTCTATGGTGGGGGAAAGACTGGTGGTGGAATCGGGAACAGTAACCTGTGAACATCAGAAACCCTACCCTCCAAATCAAGAACCAAGCGGTTAAGGAATACAATCTGCTACTCGAGTGTCAAAATACGAGCAGGTAAATCAACTGGTGGCATATCAACTGGTGGCATGTCAACTGGTGGCATGTCAACTGGTGGCATCTGAGGTGGTAGTGGGGGTAATGGTGGTGACCCTGGTGGTGGTGGTGGAGCATGGGGTGGTGAATTGTCACACCCCGACCACGTAAAACAACAAAACGTGGCGGAAACATCGGGGAGTGTTGTAACAGAATCATTGTTTCATAACACATGGAAATTTAAATACTGTTTTATTGAATAAAAGAGTTACAATGTCTTGATAATCAAAGAAACATAACATAAATAACTAGTCTGCATCTTTTATTGTCACTAAGGCCCATGTCCGCCTAAGTGTATCTTGATCAATCCTATGCTTCATTTCCTGAAACACATGTGAAAATAGGTACGTCAGCATAAAAATGCCGGCAAGTACATAGGTTTTGTGAAAATAAGATTCATGACTTCTGTTTAAGAAATGTTTAGTCATGAACCTTGTAATTTGCTTTGTCTTTGTAAATCATTTGAAAAACAATAAGTTCAGATGATACGTATAAATAAGAGAATAATGCATGGTTAAAGGAATAACCATGTAAAATGAATTTGTATAAGATAAGTTGTTTGTAAATCAATGTCTTGTGAAAAGTATGTTATTTGTATAAAATGTTCTATGTCATAAACTGAAATGATTCAAATAACGCTACGATATGCAATACCATACAAACACTTATATATAGGAAGTACCAGCGGCGTATCCACCATGCTTGTATCATATTACTCACGCCTCGTTACTTAATCACTTACTCAAACCAAACCAACAATGTAAAAATGTTCATGTCTTATGTAAATCATGTAATGTATAACCAATGTCAAAAGTGTTTATGTGTCAAATGTAACCCATGTAATATGTAACCAAAATGATATGTATGGCTAGTGAAAATGCATCAACTAAACCATAGATGAAATGCACAAAACAAAGCATTGAAGTAAAACTTGGTTTAAATCAAAGTTATGTTTTGTGGAAATGCATGATCAATGAAAATCATGTAATATGTAACCAAAATGATATGTATGGCTAATGAAATGTATCAACTAAACCATATGCACAAGAACATAGTATTGAAGTAAAACTTGGTTTAAATCAAAGCTATGTCTTGCGGAAATGCATGATCAATGTAAATCATGTAATATGTAACCAAAATGATATGTATGGCTAGTGAAATGTATCAACTAAACCATATGCACAAGAACATAGTATTGAAGTAAAACTTGGTTTAAATCAAAGCTATGTCTTGTGGAAATGCATGATCAATGTAAATCATGTAATATGTAACCAAAATGATATGTATGGCTAGTGAAATGTATCAACTAAACCATATGCACAAGAACATAGTATTGAAGTAAAACTTGGTTTAAATCAAAGCTATGTCTTGTGGAAATGCATGATCAATGTAAATCATGTAATATGTAACCAAAATGATATGTATGGCTAGTGAAATGTATCAACTAAACCATATGCACAAGAACATAGTATTGAAGTAAAACTTGGTTTAAATCAAAGCTATGTCTTGTGGAAATGCATGCTATACTGATACGAACATCTATGCGGTGTTGTGAAAATGCATACATCCAAGCCTTGAGACTGCGGCGATAAACCCTTAAACCACTTAAAGGTTTATCTAAATTATGTATATCGAATTCGGTCATTCCTTTCATCCCCTTTCCCTGGGATGTCCGGAACGGGAGTTGTCAATTCCTATGGTACCACTACCTACTAACGAATGGCGTAGCTAATGTTAATGAATGTATTGTTCCATTGTAAACAACCCAAATGTCATAACAAAATGTAAGCATGTGATGAAAACGATGTACTAAGTATGCACGCAATGGACATACATAGCATAAAATGTAAATGTAAAACAATGTACTAAGTATGCATGCAATGGACATACATAGCATAAAATGTAAATGTAAAACAATGTACTAAGTATGCACGCAATGGACATACATAGCATAAAATGTAATGTAAAACGGTGAAATCATGTACTATAATGTACTAATGAACATAACAAGCGTATGATATGAAAGCATGGAAAGCATGAAAGTAACAAGTAGGCACATGTGTTCCACCCCAAAACAGTTTGGAAAACAGTAAAAGAGGGGTCTATGTACTCACTTGAGATTGCTCAGAAGTCCTAAGATAACCACCAGCAATGCTAGAGATCGCGGATATCAAACGGCACCTAATATAGGTAACTACATTAATAAACCGGACCTATAATCGGAAGATCTGATAGAATGAGGGTTCGTAAACCAAACGAGTATAGAGACTCGTGTCATATAGTTTAACAAAGCCTACATACTAAATGAAACCTTAATCTAAGTGTCTACGACCCATTACGACCCGTTTAGGAAGCTTATGCTTCTTTAACGCGTCGCTCGCGTGAAACGCGTTCGGACGGCCTAACTAGTCCTATGACAAGTATTATATGCCTAAACATGTTACATAATCAGTTATGTGACAAAAGTTTAGGTTACATATGCTTAATTACCAATTATACATGAAAAGGGTATTCTGGTAATTTACCTATGGCATATAAACTACCTATCATACAACTACTCAAACGATGTGACCATAGGGTATAACCTCGGAAGGTTATTCCCTACCTACTATGGTCACCTAATGTGTTTGGTCAGATCCAAATGATCGACCAAATGGGTCGGGTTCGAGGTATAAGCGATTTATTAGATCGCTTACCTTACGACCCTAGACAACGTGGTAATCAGTAGGCATAGTCCCAAGGTACTATAACCAACGTGATTACACTCACGTTGCGAAGTTCAAACGAACTTCGCATTGACCATAAACTGGTCAATGCAGAAAGTCAAACAAAGTTTGACTTTCAGACTCGAAAGACTCGAAAAGCAATAAAAGAACGAAAGAATACTTACGAAGGGTCCCCGAATGTTAATTTCGATTCAAAAATCTCAGGTATGAAACAATAGTTTCAACTTAGAGTTTCTCAAATCAAAATTCTAGTGATTTTTGCAATGGGGGGCATGGGGTATATATAGTTTTCGGTCCACCGTTAAGATCGTTTCATGGAAACCGTGCTTTAATCGCAACCGTACAAGTGTCGGAACCTTATGGTGGCTAAAAGTTGATCCTTATCAGCTGACTAGACAAATGAGAATGTGTGGTGGTGGATCAAACAGCTACAATCTGCTGTTAGAAACATTTAACCTGGTCAGAAGGGGCCTCGCGGGCCGTGTGAGAATGTTCAGAAACTGAGGCGGGCCGCCTGGCCTGCACAGATCAGAACTAAGTTTGCAGAATGACAGTTTCAGTCCCTGCACGTGTTTAAGGCCATTTCCGACACTTCTAAGGCCCGTAAAGCCAACTTTAAGGCCCTAAAATGTTGCCTAAACATTGTGGACATGAAACATGCTCAAAAATATGCCGGATGTTGGTTCGTTTGGTCGTACGAACGCGATGTTCGCTTAATTACGACGGAATGCGCATAAGCACGAAAAACGATCCAAATGACACGACGAATGGATTTTTCTTAAGCCAAACACTAAAGCATAATATAGTCATGCTTACATAAATTTTTGGATGTCCGGATGTATTCAGAACGTAAGTTATGCGCAAAAGTGCAAACTTGTGCACTTTTTGACACTTTTAGTCCCTGAATGACCCAAAAGTTTATTTTAGCATACCGAACCCCTCAAAGCCTATTTATAAGCTATGTAAAGGATATTTATGGTGTGTTTATCTTATGGTCATGTTCCGGAATGTCTGTTACAGTTCAAATTGGCATACTTTCGTAGTTTGTCAACTTTAGTCCCTGCAAGTGATTTAACTTGATTTTGCCATACCAAAGCCTTCAAAACTTATTTCTAAGTTATGTAAAGGTTATTTAAGGTATGTTAAGCCTATGTCACTATTCCGGAGGGTTTGTTGCATTAAACTGGTTATATTTACGCATCGGTGCGCGTATAACCTTCCAGAAAGCGATTTAGAGTTTGGAATGGAACAAAAATTGATATGTGCAAATGATACACATATTTTTACAAATCCCAAGTATGAAATATAATATTTCATTGGTTCGGTATTTGTTTGATGGCCGTGGAGGCACAGGTGTTACAGTCTCCCCTACTTTAGGAAATTTCGTCCCGAAATTTATTTAGAGGAAACTTGTGAGAGCTTGAAAACATTAAGTTGAAAAGATCGAACAACATTGGTTAGGGTTCTGAACTTCTAGTAACCTTTAATAACATCATGATTGCAATGTAAGAGGGATACTTATATACAAGTATATGAAGCGTCATTGGTGCGTCCACCGTACCTCCATTACATCGTTCTCATTTTGTTATTGTTGTCGCTATCAGTTCTTACACATAATAAATCTTACTGGGGTTATGTGCACTAAATTTCTTAATTATGTACGCATCCATAATCAGAAAATTCCTTGCACAGTTCACACAGTCTATTTTATAATGTGTAGGGGAAAACCAAATGAACAATCCTGTGATGAGTGTGACTAGACCACCATAGAGTCCTTTTAATTAAATCAATAAATGATCTAAATAGACTATCAAGGAGTCTGTTCAGCTACATCACTAGATGTCGTTCTTTAACCAAATTGTGAATCAATCTTTTAGACTAGACCACTAAAAGGATCTCTTATGAAACATGGAGCGGTACTTATATAATCCAAGGGTCTTAACTATTACATAGAAGCCCATTAAGGATTGAAGGTAGTACCTTTTGACTATCCTGCTACGAATTCCTCATATGAAGATACGAAAGATTCTGCGAGGATTTGGATAACGAATATCCAGAGTATACAAAAACACAAAAATGCATAAAAGAAAACATAAGATGCATAAACACATAGTCACATAACCACAAATTTTTTAACCAGAAGTTTGTTCTGCTAACAGAGCACATGTATTTAAAGCACACTAGAAATCCATTCCTTGAATTTCATTTGGTACTTTAAACATTTTCAAGAATTTAACTATAAAGATAGAAAGATTTTTAAAAGAAAAAATTCGTTTTCGATTATAAGGAACCGAAATGTTCGAATTTAGGTACATAAGGAATCCAATTAAGGACTCTGATTTTTTTTTTTTGATGATAATCATCCACAAGGATCTAAATGTGAAGATAAAAAGATCCCATGTGGATTTTAGAAGTTGAAGATGTTTTGAAACCTTGCACGGGATGTGCTTATGTCAAAACATGAAGTAAAATGTTTATGAAGTTGAGATGCTTGATATGTCAAGGCGACATATGAAGCAAAATTTGAAGGTTAAGTCAATGTATGAGGAAAATATTTTTGAAAACTATGCATGGGGTTCTTTTAAGAAAAAAATGTGTTTAACGTTTTTGAAACCTTATATATAATACTTTTGAAATCATAAAGTAGGTGTATTAGATAGATATATTTACAAAAATGTTTTAAAATCATGCGAGATGAATTTTGAAATTATGTATAAGGTTTTTGAAAGACATGAATGATGCTTTTCGAAATCATGCACTTGATAAGAAAATGTATTGTGTTAATATTGTCTTCAGACTATATGAAATATTTTGAAATTAGGAAGGTTGGTTTTGATAACATGACCAATGTTTTTGAAATAACATAGACAATGCATCTAGAAAAATTGTTTTCAAACTATATGAAATGTTTTGAGATCATGAAGATTGTTTTGAAATACTTGCACTGTGTATGTTGAAAAAATCAAAACGTAATGGGTATGAGATTTGAAAATACCCTTAGTTATCTAACCAGGGATTTAAAGGCACAGATGTGCAGAAGCATGATTACTCATAATGTCACTTTATTTTCTGTATTTCGTATCTTATAATGAAACGAGTACTTAAAATTTTTGAAGGAATCATGAGCGATCATTTGAAAGAGAGAATCACTAGAGCAGTTTGTAAGGAACATAGTTCCTTGATGTAGGTAACATAGGAAAAGTCATACACACATGTAACTATACTCGCATATCAGAATTGTGAACAATAATTTATTTATAAACGAACAGGTTGTTTCACATTACAAGAAAACAAAAGAAGCAAAGGCATAAGACAGCAACATCCTTTGTTTAGCCGAATGCTCATCCAAGGGCTGGATTTGCACTGACAATCTTCGGGCAGTTGTTCCTGAAATGGCTCGTCTCGCCACAGTTGTAGCAAGTACCAGACGGAAAACGAGCTTGAGTAGGGTTGACTTGGGGTTGGGTAGCAGTAAGGTTGATAGCAGCTTTGTTTTGGATGGCAAAACGGCATATGTTAATCAGATGTCCCCACCGTCCACAGTAGGTACATTTGGAGCAGGGTATGTGGTTTAAATGATGACGGTTGCATCGCTTGCACCATGGGGCAGCTCCCAAGTACGGCTTCCTAGCTGTCGGCATCGCTACCTGGCTAGGTCCCGCTTGATTAGGTGTAACCGCTGTGGGTTTCCTTGAAGCCTTACGCTTCCTTGATTTTGGTGCTGGCTTGACTTCTGCTTCCTTCAGTGGCTCTTGAGTGGCTTCATTGTCGAGACGAGAGGCTTCATTGTTGAGACGAGCCATGGCAATACCTAAATCCACAGTCCTCTGAATCACTTCGCCAATTTGCTGGACAAATTTGGCTGTTCGCTCGGGCATTTGACCAGTGCTGAGAGGAATAGACATTCTAAAAGAAAATGAAAGACAGAGGAAGAAGCAAGTGAAAGGTTATTGGAAAATCAATGCAGAATGTTAACGAATGAAAATTGTGATCATTTGTTTGTTACCTAAGGCAAACAAATGAGATGGTGACAAATCAAAGTAAATGGGTAAAAAATAATGTATCGCGAAGACATGCTCGCCTATAAGTGAACACTCATCCCAAGAATTCCCAGGTAAGCACAACTGGTCTCGCGTCTGATGAGATGTATACGAAGTGCTTGCCTAGACAGAAAACCCAGAATACAGGCATTCACCCTTCCAGTTTGCACGTGTTCACATTATTTAAAACCCAAAACCTTGACGAGATTTTGAAAATTCAAAGGGGTTCAAAACCTTATAACTGAGGGTTCAAAACCTAGTAATCAATCATCCTAGAACAGATGATTGCTTTTCAAAGCAGTTTTGAAATTTATGTTCTTGTTGTGGTTGTCGCCTAAGGATAGGTGACAGTATTGTTTTATGACTAAACGCAAGTAAACTCGCGTTAGGGTCCTAAGAAGGTTATAGACTAGGTCAAAGTATTACTAATAACCTAATTCCCTATAACCATGAGCTCTGATACCAACTTTTCTGTCACACCCCGACCACGTAAAACAACAAAACGTGGCGGAAACATCGGGGAGTGTTGTAACAGAATCATTGTTTCATAACACATGGAAATTTAAATACTGTTTTATTGAATAAAAGAGTTACAATGTCTTGATAATCAAAGAAACATAACATAAATAACTAGTCTGCATCTTTTATTGTCACTAAGGCCCATGTCCGCCTAAGTGTATCTTGATCAATCCTATGCTTCATTTCCTGAAACACATGTGAAAATAGGTACGTCAGCATAAAAATGCCGGCAAGTACATAGGTTTTGTGAAAATAAGATTCATGACTTCTGTTTAAGAAATGTTAAGTTATGAACCTTGTAATTTGCTTTGTCTTTGTAAATCATTTGAAAAACAATAAGTTCAGATGATACGTATAAATAAGAGAATAATGCATGGTTAAAGGAATAACCATGTAAAATGAATTTGTATAAGATAAGTTGTTTGTAAATCAATGTCTTGTGAAAAGTATGTTATTTGTATAAAATGTTCTATGTCATAAACTGAAATGATTCAAATAACGCTACGATATGCAATACCATACAAACACTTATATATAGGAAGTACCAGCGGCGTATCCACCATGCTTGTATCATATTACTCACGCCTCGTTACTTAATCACTTACTCAAACCAAACCAACAATGTAAAAATGTTCATGTCTTATGTAAATCATGTAATGTATAACCAATGTCAAAAGTGTTTATGTGTCAAATGTAACCCATGTAATATGTAACCAAAATGATATGTATGGCTAGTGAAAATGCATCAACTAAACCATAGATGAAATGCACAAAACAAAGCATTGAAGTAAAACTTGGTTTAAATCAAAGTTATGTTTTGTGGAAATGCATGATCAATGAAAATCATGTAATATGTAACCAAAATGATATGTATGGCTAATGAAATGTATCAACTAAACCATATGCACAAGAACATAGTATTGAAGTAAAACTTGGTTTAAATCAAAGCTATGTCTTGCGGAAATGCATGATCAATGTAAATCATGTAATATGTAACCAAAATGATATGTATGGCTAGTGAAATGTATCAACTAAACCATATGCACAAGAACATAGTATTGAAGTAAAACTTGGTTTAAATCAAAGCTATGTCTTGTGGAAATGCATGATCAATGTAAATCATGTAATATGTAACCAAAATGATATGTATGGCTAGTGAAATGTATCAACTAAACCATATGCACAAGAACATAGTATTGAAGTAAAACTTGGTTTAAATCAAAGCTATGTCTTGTGGAAATGCATGATTAATGTAAATCATGTAATATGTAACCAAAATGATATGTATGGCTAGTGAAATGTATCAACTAAACCATATGCACAAGAACATAGTATTGAAGTAAAACTTGGTTTAAATCAAAGCTATGTCTTGTGGAAATGCATGCTATACTGATACGAACATCTATGCGGTGTTGTGAAAATTCATACATCCAAGCCTTGAGACTGCGGCGATAAACCCTTAAACCACTTAAAGGTTTATCTAAATTATGTATATCGAATTCGGTCATTCCTTTCATCCCCTTTCCCTGGGATGTCCGGAACGGGAGTTGTCAATTCCTATGGTACCACTACCTACTAACGAACGGCGTAGCTAATGTTAATGAATGTATTGTTCCATTGTAAACAACCCAAATGTCATAACAAAATGTAAGCATGTGATGAAAACGATGTACTAAGTATGCACGCAATGGACATACATAGCATAAAATGTAAATGTAAAACAATGTACTAAGTATGCACGCAATGGACATACATAGCATAAAATGTAATGTAAAACGGTGAAATCATGTACTATAATGTACTAATGAACATAACAAGCATATGATATGAAAGCATGGAAAGCATGAAGGTAACAAGTAGGCACATGTGTTCCACCCCAAAACAGTTTGGAAAACAGTAAAAGAGGGGTCTATGTACTCACTTGAGATTGCTCAGAAGTCCTAAGATAACCACCAGCAACGCTAGAGATCGCGGATATCAAACGGTACCTAATATAGGTAACTACATTAATAAACCGGACCTATAATCGGAAGATCTGATAGAATGAGGGTTCGTAAACCAAACGAGTATAAAGACTCGTGTCATATGGTTTAACAAAGCCTACATACTAAATGAAACCTTAATCTAAGTGTCTACGACCCATTACGACCCGTTTAGGAAGCTTATGCTTCTTTAACGCGTCGTTCGCGTGAAACGCGTTCGGACCGCCTAACTAGTCCTATGACAAGTATTATATGCCTAAACATGTTACATAATCAGTTATGTGACAAAAGTTTAGGTTACATATGCTTAATTACCAATTATACATGAAAAGGGTATTCTGGTAATTTACCTATGGCATATAAACTACCTATCATACAACTACTCAAACGATGTGACCATAGGGTATAACCTCGGAAGGTTATTCCCTACCTACTATGGTCACCTAATGTGTTTGGTCGGATCCTAATGATCGACCAAATGGGTCGGGTTCGAGGTATAAGCGATTTATTAGATCGCTTACCCTACAACCCTAGACAACGTGGTAATCAGTAGGCATAGTCCCAAGGGACTATAACCAACGTGATTACACTCACGTTGCGAAGTTCAAACGAACTTCGCATTGACCATAAACTGGTCAATGCAGAAAGTCAAACAAAGTTTGACTTTCAGACTCGAAAGACTCGAAAAGCAATAAAAGAACGAAAGAATACTTACGAAGGGTCCCCGAATGCTAATTTCGATTCAAAAATCTCAGGTATGAAACAATAGTTTCAACTTAGAGTTTCTCAAATCAAAATTCTAGTGATTTTTGCAATGGGGGGCATGGGGTATATATAGTTTTCGGTCCACCGTTAAGATCGTTTCATGGAAACCGTGCTTTAATCGCAACCGTACAAGTGTCGGAACCTTATGGTGGCTAAAAGTTGATCCTTATCAGCTGACTAGACAAATGAGAATGTGTGGTGGTGGATCAAACAGCTGCAATCTGCTGTTAGAAACATTTAACCTGGTCAGAAGGGGCCTCGCGGGCCACGTGATAATGTTCAGAAACTGAGGCAGGCCGCCTGGCCTGCACAGATCAGAACTAAGTTTGCAGAATGACAGTTTCAGTCCCTGCACGTGTTTAAGGCCATTTCCGACACTTCTAAGGCCCGTAAAGCCAACTTTAAGGCCCTAAAATGTTTCCTAAACATTGTGGACATGAAACATGCTCAAAAATATGCCGGATGTTGGTTCGTTTGGTCGTACGAACGCGATGTTCGCTTAATTACGACGGAATGCGCATAAGCACGAAAAACGATCCAAATGACGCGACGAATGGATTTTTCTTAAGCCAAACACTAAAGCATAATATAGTCATGCTTACATAAATTTTTGGATGTCCGGATGTATTCAGAACGTAAGTTATGCGCAAAAGTGCAAACTTGTGCACTTTTTGACACTTTTAGTCCCTGAATGACCCAAAAGTTTATTTTAGCATACCGAACCCCTCAAAGCCTATTTCTAAGCTATGTAAAGGATATTTATGGTATGTTTAACTTATGGTCATGTTCCGGAATGTCTGTTACAGTTCAAATTGGCATACTTTCGCAGTTTGTCAACTTTAGTCCCTGTAAGTGATTTAACTTGATTTTGCCATACCAAAGCCTTCAAAACTTATTTCTAAGTTATGTAAAGGTTATTTAAGGTATGTTAAGCCTATGTCACTATTCCGGAGGGTTTGTTGCATTAAACTGGTTATATTTACGCATCGGTACGCGTATAACCTTCCAGAAAGCGATTTAGAGTTTGAAATGGAACAAAAATTGATATGTGCAAATGATACACATATTTTTACAAATCCCAAGTATGAAATATAATATTTCATTGGTTCGGTATTTGTTTGATGGCCGTGGAGGCACAGGTGTTACATGAATGGGCTGGTGGTGGTGGAGCCAGAAGTACCAAACCAAGAAGGTGAGTAAGCTCATCCTCGAGTTCGCTAACTCGACGGATAACAAAGTCTATCTGATGCTCGAGTGTCAGCACACGAGCACGTAACTCAGTAGCAGCAGCTGGGTAATGCACTGGGTGGTATGGATCTGTAATGGGCATAACATGTGGGTATAGGTCCATATCCCTAGGTGGTATATGGGCATGTCCAGAGGGTCCTGCCTCGTCAGTATGGTCTATATGTGGTAGAATAGGGGCAATATGATCATGTGCAGGGACAACTGGCTCATCTGGTAGGACATCATCCAACTCCATGTCTGCATTGCGCTGTAAGCCAAGGGCCTGCAGTGCAGATGAAGTAACAGATGCATAAGAAGAAGCATCTGGGTCGGTATCGGAGTCAGAAGAAATGACAATAACTGGGACTACCGGTGCAGCGACCTCCAAAATAACCAAATCATGAATCTCCCCGTCCCCTATATCAGCATCCACGTGATCCACCGGAATCACTGGAATGACGTCGTCGTCATCATCGAGGTCGACGATGTAAAGTATAACATCAAGAGGAACGACGTCCAAGGGTATGATCTCTACCACATGTTCACCCTCCGGGTGACCCATGATAACTATCTCGTTGAGTAGAGGGGGCATATCTAGCACATCATCATCAATGATGTCTCCTAACACGTCAGCGTCGATAATGTCACCAACAAGTGCGAACGGCTGAAAGTCATCCAACTCGTCATCAGATGCCGACTCGCTATCGGATGTAATGACCTGAACTGCCGGTACATACTCGTCGTCGGAGGATAGTGTAACACCTGTGCCTCCACGGCCATCAAACAAATACCGAACCAATGAAATATTATATTTCATACTTGGGATTTGTAAAAATATGTGTATCATTTGCACATATCAATTTTTGTTCAATTCCAAACTCTAAATCGCTTTCTAGAAGGTTATACGCGCACCGATGCGTAAATATAACCAGTTTAATGCAACGAACACTCCGGAATAGTGAAAAAGGCTTAACATACCTTAAATAACCTTTACACAACTTAGAAATAAGTTTCGAAGGCTTTTGGTATGGCAAAAATAAGTTAATTCGCTTACAGGGACTAAACTTGACAAACTGCGAAAGTATGTCAATTTGAACTGTAACAGACATTCTGGAACATGACCATAAGTTAAACACACCTTAAATATCCTTTACATAGCTTAGAAATAGGCTTTGAGGGGTTTGGTGTGCTAAAATAAACTTTTGGCTCATTCAGGGACTAAAAGTGTCAAAAAGTGCACAAGTTTGCATTTTCGCGCATAACTTACGTTCTGAATACGTCCGATATCCAAAAATTTATGTAAGCACTAAAATATTTTATTTTAGTGTTCGGCATAAGAAAAATCCATTCGTCGCATCATTTGGATCGTTTTTCGCGCTTGTGCGCATTTCGTCGTAATTAAGCGAACATCGCGTTCGTACGGCCAAACGAACCAACCTCCGACATATTTTTGAACATGTTTCATGTCCACAATGTTTAGGCATCATTTTAGGGCCTTAAAGTTGGCTTTACGGGCCTTAGAAGTGTCGAAAATGGCCTTAAACACGTGCAGGGGCTGAAACTGTCATTTTTGAAAGTTATATGCTGATCAGAAGGGCCATGCGGCCCGCATTAGATTTGTCTGATCCTGAAGCGGGCCGCCTCAGCCTCCCTGATCAGATAAGAACGCTTAGTCAGCTGATTCCAACTGTTTAAACCTCATCCACACACTCACAACTGCACATTCAGCTCATTAGGACCATTTTTAAGTTACCACAACTTTGTGACAAGTGTACGCACAAGATTCGAGCACGGTTTCCATGAAACGATCTTAACGGTTACCCGAAAACTATAAATACCCATCCACCCCCATTGCTAAATTCACTAGAATTCTGATTTGAGAAGCTCTAAGTTGAAACCATTGTTTCATACCTGAGCTACTTGGATCGGGATTAGCATTCGGGGACCCTTCGTAAGTATTCTTTCGTTCTTTTATTGCTTTTCGAGTCTTTTCGAGTCTGAAAGTCAAACTTTGTTTGACTTTCTGCGTTGACCAGTTATGGTCAATGCGAAGTTCGTTTGAACTTCGCAAGGTGAGTGTAATCACGTTGGTTATAGTCCCTTGGGACTATGCCTACTGATTACCACGTTGTCTAGGGTCGTAAGGGTAAGCGATCTAATAAATCGCTTATACCTTCGAACCCGACCCAGTTTGGTCGATCATTAGGATCCGACCAAATACATTAGGTGACCATAGTATATAGGGAATAACCTTCCGAGGTTATACCTTATGGTCACATCGTTTGAGTAGTTGTATGATAGGTAGTTTATATGCCTTAGGTAAATTACCAGAATACCCTTTTCATGTATAATTGGTAATTAAGCATATGTAACCTAAACTTTTGTCACATAACTGATTATGTAACATGTTTAGGCATATAACACTTGTCATAGGACTAGTTAGACGGTCCGAACGCGTTTCACGCGAACGACGCGTTAAAGTAGCATAAGCTACCTAAACGGGTTGTAATGGGTCGTAAACACTTATGTTAGGTTTCATTTAGTATGTAGGCTTTGTTAAACCAAATGACATGAGTCTCTACACTCGTTTGGTTTACGAAACCTCATTCTATCCGATCTTCCGATTTAGGTCCGGTTTATTAACATAGTTACCTATATTAGGTGCCGTTTGATTCTGTGATCTCTAGCATTGCTTGGTGGTTATCTTAGGACTTCTGAGCAATCTCAAGTGAGTACATAGACCCCTCTTTTACTGTTTTCCAAACTGTTTTGGGGTGGAACACATGTGCCTACTTGTTACTTTCGTGCTTTCCTGTTTTCACATCATATACTTGTTATGTTCATTAGTACACTATTAGTACATTGTTTTACCTTACATTTCTGCCATGTATGTTGACTGATAACATGCTAGCACATTGATTTACATGACTTTTCTGCTTTGTATGTTAACTTAGCATACTTAGTACATTATTTTACATTGCGTCTCTGTTGCATATGTTCCAGTAACATATGGACACATTGTTTTACAGCTCTACCTTGTATGTTTACTCTAGCATACTAGGTACATTATCTTCATAAAACATGCTTACATTTTGGTATGACATTTGGTTTGTTTAAATGAGACAATGTACATTCATTAACTCCGATCATGCCGCTCGGTAGTAGGTAGTGGTACCATAGGACTTGACAAATCCCATTCCTGAAATCTCGGGTTTGTTTGGACGTAAGGAATGACCGAATCCGAATACATATTCTTTTGATAACCTTGACTAAAAAGGTTATCCGGCTGTCTCAAGGCTTGGATGTATGAATTTTCACAATACCGCATAAATGTCTATATCAGTATAGCATGCATATATTACACAAAACATAACTTTGATTTAAACTATGTTTTACTTCAATACCTTGTTTTTGTGCATTTTACTTATGGTTTAAGTAGTCTTAATTTTACTTACCATACATAACATTTGTTACACATTACTTGACTACTTTTGGACTATCAACATTTGACATGATTTATACAAGGACTTTTGACAATTGGTTTAAACATAGACATCTTACATTGTTTGGTTTGGTTTGGTTTGAGTAATTGATTAAGTAACGAGGCATGTGAAATATGATACAAGCATGGTGGATACGCCGTTGGTACTTCCTATATATAAGTGTTTGTATAGTATTACATATCGTAGCGTTATTTGAATCATTTCAATTTGAGACATATAACATTTTATACAAATAACATACTTTTCACAAGACATTGTTTTACAAAACAACTTATCTTTTACAAACTCATTTTACTTGGTTATTCATTTAACCATACATTATTCTCTTACTTATACTTATTATCTGATCTTATTGCTTTTCAAATGATTTACAAAACAAAGCAAACTACAAGGTTCATGACTAAACATTTTCTTAAACATAAGTCATGAATCTCATTTTCACAAAACCTATGTATCTCACAGGCATTTTTATGCTGACGTACCTATTTTCACATGTGTTTTCAGGAGATGATGCATAGGACTTATCAAGATACACTTAGGCGGACTTGGGCCTTAGTGACAATAAAAGATGCAAGACTAGTTATTTATGTTATGTTCTTTGATTGTCAAGACATTGTAACTCTTTTATTTAATAAAACAATAATTCAGTTTCCATGTGTTATGAAACAATGATTCTGTTACAACACTCCCCGATGTTTCCGCCACGTTTTGTTGTTTTACGTGGTCGGGGTGTGACAGAAAAGTTGGTATCAGAGCTCATTGTTATAGGGAATTAGGTTATTAGTAATACTTTGACCTAGTCTATAACCTTCTTAGGACCCTAACGCGAGTTTACTTGCGTTTAGTCATAAAACAATACTGTCACCTATCCTTAGGCGACAACCACAACAAGAACATAAAATTCAAAACCGCTTTGAAAACTAATCATCTGTCCTAGGATGATTGATTACTAGGTTTTGAACCCTCTATTGTAAGGTTTTGAAATCTCTATTATATGGTTTTGAACCCCTTTGGATTTTTAAAACCTCGTCAAGGTTTTGGGTTTTAAATAATGTGAACACGTGCAAACTGGAAGGGTGAATGCCTGTATTCTGGGTTTTCTGTCTAGGCAAGCACTTCGTATACATCTCATCAGACGCGAGACCAGTTGTGCTTACCTGGGAATTCTTGGGATGAGTGTTCACTTATAGGCGAGCATGTCTTCGCGATACATTATTTTTGACCCATTTACTTTGATTTGTCACCATCTCATTTGTTTGCCTTAGATAACAAACAAATGATCACAATTTTCATTCATTACCATTCTGTATTGATTATCCAATAAACCTTTCACTTGTTTCTTCCTATGTCTTTCATTTTCTTCTAAAATGTCTCTTCCTCTCAGCACTGGTCAAATGTCCGAGCGAACAGCCAAATTTGTCCAGCAAATAGGCGAAGTGATTCAGAAGACTGTGGATCTAGGCATTGCCATGGCTCGTCTCAATAATGAAGTCTCTCGTCTCGACAATGAAGCCACTCAAGAGCCACCAAAGAAAGCAGAAGTCAAGCCAGCACCAAAATCAAGGAAGCGTAAGGCTTCAAGGAAACCCGCAGCGGTTACACCTAATCAAGCGGGACGTAGCCAAGTGGCAAGGCCACCAGCTAGGAAGCCGTACTTAGGAACTGCTCCTAGGTGCAAGCGATGTAACGGTCATCATTCAAACCTCATACCCTGCTTGAAATGTACCTACTGTGGACGGCGGGGACATTTGGTCAACACATGCCGCTTTGCTATCCAAAACAAAGCTGCTATAAACCTTGCTGCTACCAAACTCCAAGTCAACCCAACTCAAGCTCGTTTTCCGCATGGTACTTGCTACAACTGTGGCGATACGAGCCATTTCAGGAACAAATGCCCAAAGCTTGCTAATGCAAATCCAACCCTTGGATGAGCATTCGGCTGAACAAAGGATGTTGCTGTCTTATGCCTTTGTTTCTTTTGTTTTCGTGTATTGTGAAACAATATGTCTCGTTCATAAATAAAAGTTGTTGTTCGCAATTATGATATACAAGTATAATTACAAGTGTTTATGGCATTTCCCTATAATACCTGTATTAAGGAACTATGTTCCTTACAAACTACTCTTGTGATTTCTTTCTTTCAAATGATCGCTCATGATTCCCTCGAAAAAAATTTTAAGTACTCGTTTCATTCCAGGAGACGAAGTACAAGAAATAAAGGGACATTATGAGTAATCATGCTTCTGCACATCTGTGCCTTTGAATCCTTGGTTAGATAACTAAGGATATTTCCAAATCTCATACCCATTACGTTTTGATTTTTCAACATACACAGTACAAATATTTCAAAAACAATCTTCATGATCTCAAAACATTTCATATAGTTTGAAAACAAATTTTCTAAATGCATTGTCTATGTTATTACAAAAATAAAAAAACATTGGCCATGTTATCAAAACCAACCTTCATAATTTCAAAAATGTTTCATATAGTCTGAAGACAATATTAACACAGTACATTTTCTTATCAAGTGCATGATTTCGAAAAGCATCATTCATGTTTTTCAAAAACCTTATACATAATTTCAAAATTCATCTTGCATGATTTTAAAACATTTTTATAAATATATTTACCTAGTACACCTACTTTATGATTTCAAAAGTATTATATATAAGGTTTCAAAAACGTTAAACACATTTTTCTTAAAAGAACCCCATGCATAGTTTTCAAAAAAAAATATTTTCCTCATACATTGACTTAACCTTCAAATTCTGCTTCATATGTCGCCTTGACATATCAAGCATCTCAATTTCATAAGCATTCTCACTTCATGTTTTGACATAAGCACATCCAGTGCAAGATTTCAAACATCTTCAACTTCTAAAAATCCATATGGGATCTTTTTATTTTCACAATTAGACCCTTGTGGATGATCATCATTCAAATCAGAGTCCTTAATTGGATTCCTTATGTACCTAAATTCAAACATTTCGGTTCCTTACAATCGAAATTGAATTTTTCTTTTTGAATCTTTCTATCTTTATAGTTAGATTCTTGATAATGTTTAAAGTACCAAATGAAATCCAAGGAATGGATTCCTAGTGTGCTTTAAATACATGTGCTTTGTCAACAAAACAAATTAACAAATAAAAAAATCTTTGTGGTTATACGACTATGTGTTTATGCATCTTGTGTTTTCTCTTTTGCATTTTGTGTTTTTGTATACTCTAGATATTCGTTATCCAAATCCTAGTAGAATCTTTCATATCTCCATATGAGGGATTCGTAGCAGGATATTCAAAAAGGTACTACCTTCAATCCTTAATGGGCTTCTATGTAATAGTTAAGACCCTTGGATTATATAGTACTATTCCATGATTCATAAGAGATTCTTTTAGTGGTTAAGTCAAAAAGATTGATTCACAATTTGGTTAAAGAACGACATCTAGTGATGCAGTTGAATAGACTCCTTGATAGTCTATTTAGATCATCTATTGATTTAATTAAAAGGACTCTATGGAGGTCTAGTCACACTCATCACAGGATTGTTCATTTGGTTTTACTCTACACATTATAAAATAGACTGTGTGAATTGTGCAAGGAATTGTCTAATTATGGACGCGTACATAATTATGAAATTTAGTGCACAGAAACCCAGTAAGATTTATTATGTGTAAGAACCGATAGCGACAACAATAACAAAATGGGAACGATGTAATGGAGGTACGGTGGACGCACCAATGACGCTTCATATACTTGTATATAAGTATCCCTCTTACATTGCAATCATGATGTTATTAAAGGTTACTAGAAGTTCAGAACCCTAACCAATGTTGTTCGATCTTTTCAACTTCATGTTTTCAAACTCTCACAAGTTTCCTCTAAATAAATTTCGGGACGAAATTCCCAAAAGTAGGGGAGACTGTAACACCTGTGCCTCCACGGCCATCAAACAAATACCGAACCAATGAAATATTATATTTCATACTTGGGATTTGTAAAAATATGTGTATCATTTGCACATATCAATTTTTGTTCAATTCCAAACTCTAAATCGCTTTCTAGAAGGTTATACGCGCACCGATGCGTAAATATAACCAGTTTAATGCAACGAACACTCTGGAATAGTGAAATAGGCTTAACATACCTTAAATAACCTTTTCACAACTTAGAAATAAGTTTCGAAGGCTTTTGGTATGGCAAAAATAAGTTAATTCGCTTACAGGGACTAAACTTGACAAACTGCGAAAGTATGTCAATTTGAACTGTAACAGACATTCCGGAACATGACCATAAGTTAAACACACCTTAAATATCCTTTACATAGCTTAGAAATAGGCTTTGAGGGGTTTGGTGTGCTAAAATAAACTTTTGGCTCATTCAGGGACTAAAAGTGTCAAAAAGTGCACAAGTTTGCATTTTCGCGCATAACTTACGTTCTGAATACGTCCGGATATCCAAAAATTTATGTAAGCACTAAAATATTTTATTTTAGTGTTCGGCATAAGAAAAATCCATTCGTCGCGTCATTTGGATCGTTTTTCGCGCTTGTGCGCATTTCGTCGTAATAAGCGAACATCGCGTTCGTACGGCCAAACGAACCAACCTCCGACATATTTTTGAACATGTTTCATGTCCACAATGTTTAGGCATCATTTTAGGGCCTTAAAGTTGGCTTTACGGGCCTTAGAAGTGTCGAAAATGGCCTTAAACACGTGCAGGGGCTGAAACTGTCATTTTTGAAAGTTATATGCTGATCAGAAGGGCCATGCGGCCCGCATTAGATTTGTCTGATCCTGAAGCGGGCCGCCTCAGCCTCCCTGATCATATAAGAACGCTTAGTCAGCTGATTCCAGCTGTTTAAACCTCATCCACACACTCATAACTGCACATTCAGCTCATTAGGACCATTTTTAAGTTACCACAACTTTGTGACAAGTGTACGCACAAGATTCGAGCACGGTTTCCATGAAACGATCTTAACGGTTACCCGAAAACTATAAATACCCATCCACCCCCATTGCTAAATTCACTAGAATTCTGATTTGAGAAGCTCTAAGTTGAAACCATTGTTTCATACCTGAGCTACTTGGATCGGGATTAGCATTCGGGGACCCTTCGTAAGTATTCTTTCGTTCTTTTATTGCTTTTCGAGTCTTTTCGAGTCTGAAAGTCAAACTTTGTTTGACTTTCTGCGTTGACCAGTTATGGTCAATGCGAAGTTCGTTTGAACTTCGCAAGGTGAGTGTAATCACGTTGGTTATAGTCCCTTGGGACTATGCCTACTGATTACCACGTTGTCTAGGGTCGTAAGGGTAAGCGATCTAATAAATCGCTTATACCTTCGAACCCGACCCAGTTTGGTCGATCATTAGGATCCGACCAAATACATTAGGTGACCATAGTATATAGGGAATAACCTTCCGAGGTTATACCTTATGGTCACATCGTTTGAGTAGTTGTATGATAGGTAGTTTATATGCCTTAGGTAAATTACCAGAATACCCTTTTCATGTATAATTGGTAATTAAGCATATGTAACCTAAACTTTTGTCACATAACTGATTATGTAACATGTTTAGGCATATAACACTTGTCATAGGACTAGTTAGACGGTCCGAACGCGTTTCACGCGAACGACGCGTTAAAGTAGCATAAGCTACCTAAACGGGTTGTAATGGGTCGTAAACACTTATGTTAGGTTTCATTTAGTATGTAGGCTTTGTTAAACCAAATGACACGAGTCTCTACACTCGTTTGGTTTACGAAACCTCATTCTATTCGATCTTCCGATTTAGGTCCGGTTTATTAACATAGTTACCTATATTAGGTGTCGTTTGATTCTGTGATCTCTAGCATTGCTTGGTGGTTATCTTAGGACTTCTGAGCAATCTCAAGTGAGTACATAGACCCCTCTTTTACTGTTTTCAAAACTGTTTTGGGGTGGAACACATGTGCCTACTTGTTACTTTCGTGCTTTCCTGTTTTCACATCATATACTTGTTATGTTCATTAGTACACTATTAGTACATTGTTTTACCTTACATTTCTGCCATGTATGTTGACTGATAACATGCTAGCACATTGATTTACATGACTTTTCTGCTTTGTATGTTAACTTAGCATACTTAGTACATTATTTTACATTGCGTCTCTGTTGCATATGTTCCAGTAACATATGGACACATTGTTTTACAGCTCTACCTTGTATGTTTACTCTAGCATACTAGGTACATTATCTTCATAAAACATGCTTACATTTTGGTATGACATTTGGTTTGTTTAAATGAGACAATGTACATTCATTAACACCGATCATGCCGCTCGGTAGTAGGTAGTGGTACCATAGGACTTGACAAATCCCATTCCTTGTCACACCCTGGCTTTGCGGAAGCGTGGTTAGTTTTGGTGTGACTTCTTAATACCATAGCTTAATCATAACAAAGCTATATGAATTTAAAAACCATGCAAGTCATCATTAAGTTTAGAAATCAACGTACAATACCATTGTTTTAAACATACGACCATAACCTTGTTCAGTAACATTACATCTAGAAACAAAACATAAATGAGGGTTAAGGATTGTGTCTTGTCCAGGTAAGAGAACACAACCCCTAATCCTTGATGACTTCATGAAGATTGCAGCGGAAAACGTTCATACCGTGCCAGAATCCGTTAATTTCCTGAAATACATGTGAGTTGAAAAATCAACAATAATGTTGAGCGAGTTCATGTGCAAGTGAATAAGTAAAACACTTGTAAGTATAAAAGTTTCCTGGTATGTAGCAGTGTAAGAGGACTTGTGATCACCAATGGTTTGCAAGGCCATTAGCATGTCATGAAATGCAAGTAAGTAAGACACAACCCTAGCTGATTTTGCGTTGGGTACCAAGTCACTCCGGATCCGTTCTGTTAGTCCTTCGAGAGGCCTGTTCTGTTGGACCGGGAGCTGGGCTCGCTACACCCAAATAGATCTACCGCTCGAGTCCCTCGGGGTTCTAACTACCCATTCACATGATCTAAACCTCCTTACGTTATTCATACCGTGTATAAAGTACTTGTAAACAAAGTAACATGTATTTCACCCCCGTAGTTAAGAAAACTGAAAACAGTTAGAGAAAAGGGGGACATGAACTCACAGTGGATGCGTAAACTCTATCAAGCGTCTCCTGATACTGTAAGCTGTGCAATGACCTACAAGTGCTAATTCTATTAGACGGACGGCCGTGCTTTAGCTTTACAGTTTATGTTTGCGGGAAATAGTTAGACAACTATTTCGTGTTACATTTTGTATATGCTTGATAGTTATTCTTCTTCCCAAGGATGGGGGATACAATACATGTGCGTAAGTTACGTTTTATCAATCTTGTGGTAATGTAATTACCGGTGTAACTTATGTGTTTGTGGAAGCGTTCGCAAAGTTTTGGAATCATTAACGCTTGTAAATATTATTTTCACTCCAAAATAATATTTATGTATTTCACAAAATAATCATAAACAGTGTTGTGACAAATATATTTATCACGTTAATCTTTGTGAAAATCCCACCTCCGAATGTTTAGTAAAATATAGTACTGGCGAAATTTATGTTTCAAAAGTATGTCCAAAAATAGTTGTAACACTTGTTGTGTAAAAAGTCTAAGTGTTAGGTTTTTAGAAAATTTCGCCAGAGTTTCCTCTGTAACTGGAGGTGGCCACGCTTTTAAGCGTATCATTTTCTTTTAACAAATCAACTCAATCAACTTCTTTATTCAATCAAACAATTCCCGACACATCAAACTAGTCAACAAGTATGTAAATTTGCATAATCGCATGAACTTGCAGTTTTTCCGCATTAATAATGTAAATCATCCTTATATATGTAGATTTCTATATAAAGTAACTTTAATCTTGTAAAAACCTCGTGTTTAGAGAAAACCGTCTTTACAACTTCTAGTAATAAGTGACAAATACACTTCTTTGTCGGATCTCTTTATTTTACAAGTGTCTATACACTTGTGGTTTATAAAATCATATTTATTAGTGCAAGATCCATCTTTTAGAAAAACATGATTTCTTTAAAGTGTGGTCATTCAAAAATACCACTTGCGGATACGTAGATCCGCTAGTTTTAAACACCATTTTACCGGTTAAAATACTTTTACACAAGTAAAATATTTCTTTACAAGTTCATGTCTCTAAAATGTGGTAGTGTTTCACTTTTAACCCTTGTATCTTTCAAAAACAAGCTTATGTGATGATACGTGATTTTACAAAGTCGGGTTAAACGAAGTTTTGAGCTACCACATTATAGATCGGGTCACAATAAGCACAAATTTCAAGTCCTACGACTTTTACACAAGTAATATGCTATTAACCTCCATTTTAGTGATTTTACTAGACTTTAAAGATTCAAAACGCGTGTTAACGATATTTAACCGACGAAAGTTCTTTTAACCACTTTAGATATGTGTGAAAACGAGTTTTAAAGGTTATACCTCTAGCTCAAGGCTAGGGAAGAGTTGTGACGAAAACCGCGTGGATAAAAGCCAACGAGAGTGGTCCTTCGCGTTCCGCTTGCACCAAAGCTCCTTATACGTGCCTTGTGATGTGTGAATGACCTTGGAATGGAGGGACAAGAACCGAAAAGTATGATGTGTGTGTGTGTGGTGTTCGGCCGTGAGCCACAAAGAAAGAGGGAGAGAGTTTTTGTGTGGGTTTGTTAGTGATAATTATCTTAAGTGTGAAGTGTGTATTTATAGAGAAAATCATGGTGCATTATCCATTGGTCATTGTGTCTACAAGATACTAGACAACATAGGATTTAACAAGATCTCAAGTACAAATGTGGTGTTCCCTAGATAACCGATCGGTTGGGGGGGGGGGTTCCTCTTGTTCGATTTTAAGTAGAAGGTTAGGGAGTTTAGTTACGGTTAAGTAAGTTAGTTTAGGTTTAAACTCCGTTAGTTACGTGTAGCACGTTATGACGGGTGTTAGGGTAATCAGAGACCCTAACTGGCTCAGAAAAATATAAAAAGTGAAAATAATAAAATTTTCATGTTTCGGGTAAAGTCCGGGTGTCCGGTTGGATCGTAATCCGTTAAAGTGTTACAAAAGACTTTAAAGTGTCGTTATTACATCTTTAGTGACACAATTTGTTTTCCCGACACTTTAGAAAGTGTCTAGTGATATTTTCTCATTTTTGGCACTTTACTAGTCAGCTAGAAGCTGGTTAAATTATTTAAAGTGCTGTGTTTGGTACTTAAAGTACGTTCTGGCACATCCGAATCAGTGTATCTTATCCCCTAGAGACGCGGTAACACAACCCTTATATCCTACACTCACTACCAGTGTAGCCAAAATATATGAGGCTCTTAACAGGCCTTGAGGCAGTATTTGCCTGATGCTGGTTATATCAGCATGTTTACTGTGTATCCGTTTGGTGCTACTGTGCTTTTTGTGCATCATGTTTGTCACTAGGGTTCAGCACGTAAATAATGTAGTGACAGCAAATAAGGTATGATGCAAGTAAGTGCATGTATCAGTATGCAGGTAGCAGTTTATCAGCTAGTTTCAATCAAGCACAGAAATCAAGTAATAATTAATCATTAATTAAGTTGTACGGATACCTGGTTTTGTGCGGGTTGTCACATTCTCCCCCCGTTAAATAAATTTCGTCCCGAAATTTTAAGTTCTGCTTGTAGATGCAGTGTTCTTGGGAAATAAGTGGGGGTACTTTTCCTTCATCCGGTCCTCACGCTCCCATGTGAATTCAGGACCATGTCTGGCATTCCAACGTACCTTGACGAGTTTGACACTGCTCCGGCGGGTCTTGTTAACTTTCCAATCCGTGACCTCGACAGGTTCTTCAACGAAGTGGAGCGTGTCGTCAATATGAATCTCGTCGATAGGAATGGCAACGTCAACTTGAGTTGGACTTTTCTTTAAATTGGATACATGAAATGTATCGTGAACACCATTTAGTTCAGCAGGTAGGTCCAACTTGTATGCTACCGTCCCAATTCTTTCTAGAATTCTAAAGGGACCAATGTAGCGTGGATTTAACTTTCCTCGCTTTCCAAAGCGCACTACCCCTTTCCAGGGTGAAACCTTCAATAATACCATCTCTCCGACTTGGAAGTCCACATTCTTCCGGTTTGGATCCGCGTAGGCCTTTTGCCTGTGGCGAGCGGCTTCGATGCGTTTAAGAATTTGCGCGATCTTATCTGTCGTCTCTTGGACGATCTCGGGACCAGCAAGCTGCCTATCACCTGCGTCAGACCAACATAGTGGGGATCGGCACTTGCGTCCGTATAGGGCTTCAAAAGGCGCAACACCAATACTGGTGTGGTAGCTGTTGTTGTACGAAAATTCGACCAAGGGTAAGTGTTTATCCCAGCTACCTCCTAAATCCATAACACATGCCCTCAGCATGTCTTCCAACGTTTGTATTGTTCGCTCGCTCTGGCCATCGGTTTGCGGATGGAATGCAGTGCTCAGATTCAATTGTGAGCCAAAAGATTCTTGGAAAGATTGCCATATCCTTGACACAAATCTTCCGTCTCTATCAGAGATGATCGAGAGTGGTACTCCATGTCGTGCTACGATCTCTCTCATGTAAATTTCCGCAAGTTTACTAGTACTGTCTTTCTCCCTGATTGGCAGAAAATGTGCGGACTTTGTTAGGCGGTCTACAATCACCCAAATCATATCATGGCCTCTTGGCGTTCTTGGCAGTTTTGTAACAAAATCCATTGAGATTTGTTCCCATTTCCATTTGGGAATCTCAGGTTGTTGCAGAAGTCCCGAAGGCTTCTGGTATTCTGCCTTGACCTTAGCGCACGTTAAACATTTGCTCACATAGACGGCAACGTCGCCTCTCATCCTAGGCCACCAATAGTAATCTTTAAGATCCTGGTACATCTTATCCGATCCAGGGTGGATAGAGTACCGTGACTTGTGCGCTTCGTTGAAAATAACTTCCCTTAATCCACCAAACAGAGGAACCCAAATCCTTTTCTCAAAATGTAACGTCCCTTCCTCGTTTGGTACCAAAAGCTTCTCCATTCCCCGGAGATATTCTTCCTCAAGGTTTCCCTTCTTGAGAGCTTCCTTTTGTGCAGCACGAATGCGCGAGGGAAGGTCGGTTCGTACAATCATTTCCAAAGCTCTAACCCTTATGGGCTTGATTCTTTCTTTACGACTTAGGGCATCGGCTACTACGTTCGCCTTTCCCGGGTGATACTTGATCTCGCAGTCGTAATCGTTTAGTAACTCAACCCATCGTCTTTGCCTCATATTTAACTCCTTCTGGTTAAATATATGTTGTAGGCTCTTGTGATCTGTGAAAATTGTGCACTTTGTACCGTACAGGTAGTGCCTCCAGATCTTTAAAGCGAAAACCACTGCGCCAAGCTCTAAATCGTGTGTGGTATAGTTCTTTTCGTGTACTTTCAGTTGGCGTGATGCGTAAGCAATGACCTTTTGGCGTTGCATCAACACACATCCCAATCCCTGACGCGATGCGTCGCAGTATACCACGAAATCGTCGGTACCTTCCGGTAGAGCTAAAATTGGCGCGTTGCAGAGTTTATCTTTTAATATCTGAAATGCTTCATCCTGTTTGATTCCCCAATCAAACGTCTTATCCTTCTGGGTCAGGAGCGTCAACGGTTGAGCGATTTTCGAAAAATCCTCGATGAACCTTCGATAGTAGCCAGCCAAACCCAAGAATTGCCGAATCTCGGTTGGCGTTGTAGGCGTTTCCCAATTCTTGATTGCCTCGATCTTTGTGGGATCAACATGAATTCCATCCCCATTAACCACATGTCCAAGAAACTGGACTTCGCGTAGCCAAAACTCGCACTTGGAGAATTTGGCGTACAGTTGTTCCTTCTTTAGCAGCTCCAAAATGGTTCTAAGATGTTGTTCGTGTTCAGCCTTCGTCTTTGAGTAAATCAGGATGTCATCGATGAATACAATCACGAACTTGTCTAAGTATGGCTTGCAAACTCTATTCATCAAGTCCATAAACACTGCAGGCGCATTGGTTAAACCAAATGGCATCACGAGGAACTCGTAGTGTCCATAACGAGTTCGGAAGGCTGTTTTCGGGATACTTTCCTCCTGTATCCTTAATTGATGGTATCCAGATCGAAGATCGATCTTAGAGTAACAGCTTGAACCTTGAAGTTGATCGAACAGATCGTCGATCCTTGGCAGTGGATACCTGTTCTTGGTCGTCAGCTTGTTCAATTCTCTGTAGTCAATACACATACGGAAACTTCCGTCTTTCTTCTTGACAAACAAGACCGGAGCTCCCCAAGGCGAGAAGCTTGGTCGGATAAAACCTTTATCTAACAGCTCCTGAAGCTGTGTTGACAATTCCTGCATCTCTGATGGAGCAAGTCTGTATGGTGCCTTAGCCACAGGCGCGGCGCCTGGAACTAAGTCAATGTGAAACTCCACTTGCCTCTGAGGTGGCAGTCCAGGTAAGTCTTCTGGGAAGACTTCTGGATACTCCCTTACGACAGGGATGTCTTCGATTGTTGGCTCGGCAGCCTTCTTGTCTACGATGTGTGCCAGAAAAGCAACACATCCTTTCCGTAAACACTTCCTTGCCTTCAAGCAGCTGATGAATCTTAGCGGTGTGTCACGCTTCTCTCCGTGAACCACAATTGTCTCACCATCGTCAGTTGGGATACGAACAACTTTCTCGTGACATACTATCTCCGCCTTGTTCCTGGATAACCAATCCATTCCTACTACCACGTCGAAGCTTCCCAATGGGACCGGTAGTAGATCCAGGGTAAACTCGCGCTCTCCCAATTCTATCACACAACCTCTGATTACTTCGTCGGCTCCAACTAACTTCCCATTAGCTAATTCGATCGAGTAGGGTATGTCTAACTTATTAGCAGCTAACCCAAGCATATTCTTAAATTCTAGCGATACGAAGCTATAATCGGCACCAGTATCAAATAAAACGGATGCATAGCGTTGATTGATAGGGAACGTACCGGTAACAACATTTGGATCTTGACGTGCTTCTCTAGCTTCAAGTTGGAACACTCTACCACGGGCTTGATTTAGTGTTGGGCAATTCTTCTTAAAATGCCCGATTTCCCCGCAATTGTAGCATCCGAGCCTTTGCCCATTACCATCCCCATTTCCAGCTGGGGTGTTGTTCTGGTTGGCATTGCCAGCCTGGTTTGCATTGTTGCTTCGGTTTCTGTTTTCTCCAAAATTTCCTTGCTGGCGATTCCCATTTCCACCACGGTTATCATTCCTATTTCCATATCCTCCCTGGCCTCCACGGCCGGCAGAGACCCAACAAGTATCCTTAGAGTGACCACGTTTCCCACACGCTTCACATACTTTTAGCCCACATTGACCAGAATGGTGGCGCTGGCAGGCATTACACCTGGGATGGGTGCCCATATATCCCTTTCCTCTCCTTCCACTACCAGCTGCACCCTGAGCTGGCGTGCTTGGTGCTCCTCTCTTACTATCACCGCTAACACTTAACTTGAAGTTCGAAAACTTTCTTTTGTTACTTCCGTACGACTCAACATGCGTCTCTTTCTCCTTTGCCCTTACATCACCAAACTTGTTTAAACGGATCCCCTCCTCGGTGAGAGCCACGCTCAAATCGATGGCTTCAGTGATAGTCGCTGGTTTGGAGGAGGTTACCATGCTTATTATTTGGGGAGCCAAACCCCAAATGAAGCGCTCGATTCGTTTGTATTCAGGCGTAACCATGTAAGGAACCACTTGAGATAGGTCATGAAACCTCTGAACGTACTCTGCTACTTTCGGACCATCCATCTTTAAGTGCCAGAATTCAGTCTCCAACCTCTGAATTTCTGCGCGTGAACAGTACTTCTTGCGCATCAGTTCTTTCAATTCGGCCCAAGTCAGGGCGTAGGCGGCAGCTTCGCCTAAGGTTTGGACTTGTAAGTTCCACCAAGATAGGGCTCCGTCGAGAAATAGCCCTGAAATGTATGTGACTTGTTGGTCCTCAGCACACTTGCTCATGCGTATGACGGAGTCGGTTTTCTCAGCCCAGCGGGTAAAGGCAACTGCACCTCCTGTGCCATTGAAGTTAACTGGTTTGCAGTCTAAGAACTGCTTGTAGGTGCATCCGTGAGGTGGATTGTTATTGCCTTGATTAACACTTCCGCTCCCTCCTGGCTGAGAAGCTGCGTACTGCGCTATGGCAGCAGCAATGACTTGTTGTAGCTCTTCCTGAGTGGTAGGCATAGGCTGTTGTTGTCGTCTTGGCGGCATCTTTCTAAAAGATGGTTTAAGTTGGTTAGGCCATAGAAGGCTCCGATGTATAATACGTAAATCAGTTCGTAATATAGCGTACGTATATAACGGTAGTAATAGTATAATCACACAGCATCACATGTTATCACATATCACAAATATCAATCACACAACATCCCATACCATAACAATGCAAATAAGTAATCAAGCGAATCCAAAATATGGTGAGAAAACTGCGATTGCCATAATAATGAGACCACATCGTAAATGTATACATACAATCATGAATCACTGGGGCTACATCACCCCTGTCAAGAGCTACATCAGTATCGATACAACATCAAGTACATAACAAAAGTCAAATCATAACGTAGTCTCCTCAAAAATGCTGTGCAAGTAAAAGCAATCGCCGCCTTCTCACTCGCCTACCCATGTGGCATCGATGAGCTCAAGCAGATGGTGGTGGAGGAGGGGGAAAACGGGTATAAAACAAACGGCGCATCTCTAACCAATCTGCCTCCATCGCCTGCTGCGTGCGAATAACGGAGGCAATCTGCTGCTCCAAAGTAGCAAGACGAGCAGCATAGTCAGGGGGTAATGGTCGAAACGGCTGTAACGGAGAGGGTACCCGGCCATGGCACTGACATGGCTGCAGGCGGGCTCTCTCCAACTCCTGTAGTCGCTGCTCATGCGACTCATGCTGGTGTACAAATGACATCAATACATCCTCGATAGTGTGTCCCACGTGGAACCTGTGGTATGGATCAGTGGGTGGCATAGGGGAAAATGGTGACCACAGCAGTGGCTCACGTGTGGGGTCAAAGGGTGCCATCCCAAAAGGAGCAGTAATAGGTGGAACAAAAGGCATCTGTGGTAAGAAAGGCATGGGCATCGGTACATGCCCTGATGGGTGGGCTGATGAGCCCTCTCCAGGCCCTGCTGGAGGTATAAACATGGGAACCTGAAACGAAAAGTCGACGTGTGGTGCAACAGAAACCTGTGGAGGGAATGGGGGAACGTCCTCGTCTGCTGGTATCCAGCCATGCTGGGCAGACTCGTCCGGTGGATCCATATGAGCTGTGAATGGTGCATGTCCGGGCTCTATGGGAACGGGATCAAATAAAGGGGCTACAACAGGTGCCAAGTGGTCAAATGGTGGGTCAACAGGTGCAGCAACAAGGGGTAGAGGATCAATGGGATCGACAGGGATATGATCGTCTGCAATCAAAGGAACATCTAGGTGGTGATCAACAGCAATGGGCTCAAGGGGTATATCAGCATGCATAGGGTCATGCTCCGGTAAAGGATCAAGAGCAGCTGCCTGCTCAGGGGCAATGGCAGGCTCGGCGTCATCAAAAGCCATATCAAAGTCAAAGTCAGGATCAATAGGATCAAAAGGGTCAACAGGATCCGCTGGATCCTCCATGAACTGGTCCATCGGAACAAACTCCAAGTCACGATCAGGGTCGAACCCTGGGGGAAACATAGGGTCGGAATCCTCCACGTCCTCGTGGTCAAAAGTGGGACTGGAGATGGGGGCGACAGAAGATGCATGATCAGAATCTGACTCGTGAGAGTAGTGCTGCGCACTAAGGGTATGTGTCGGTGCAGAAGCCACAGACTCAGAGGAGTCCTGGGCTGGGGAAAGTGCAGGTGCCTCCGCAGCCGGAGCATCTGCAATCAGTAGAGGGGCAACAGCGGGTAGGGCCTCGCCCTGAACGTCCTCCATAGGCTCCACCTCAAATAAGTCGACGTCGTCCTCGTCGCCGTCGAATGGTAACTCCTGAACAGGGTAAGCAGCGAGGGGTATGGGAGCAGGGATCACCGCTAGTGGCAAATCCCCGGCCGGAATATCAATAGGGAGCTCATCGTCGCCATCAGGTAGGGCGAATGGCTGGAAGTCGTCATCGTCGGTACTGGTAAAGTCGGACGTGTACACCTCGTGCTCCGAGGACTCTAAATCATCTGACACAACGCGCCTGGGGTTGGTGATGTCTGAACCACCTGAATCAGCCGGATCCATGTATCTGTAACATAAACACAAGTATGCACAAACAGTCAATCACATAATCAGATAATCACCAAGTAGGGCATCACATAATTTCTCCTAGTCTTACTAGCCAAAACCATCTAGTCTACAAGACTGTTCTATCCTTCACTTAAACCAGACCTCGATCCTCCAGATCGAACCTTATAACAAATCAACGTGCTCAACTACCTTATTCACCTCGATCCTCCAGATCGAACCTTATAACAAATCAACGTGCTCAACTACCTTATTCACCTCGATCCTCCAGATCGATCCTATAACAAACCAACGTGCTCAACTACCTTAACCATCTCGATCCTCCAGATCGATCCTCAGCCCTCCAAGCTGAACTTATAATTAATAAAATGTGCTCAACATTTGTTTGTAAAAAGTGTGGATCTGGACTTAAGTGGTATGCAGAAAAATGTTTTCGTGAGAGCCCTAGTGATCATAGTCTAGACTCGAGACAGAATCCTAGTTCGCTATGATCAGAGCTCTGATACCAAGCTGTCACACCCTGGCTTTGCGGAAGCGTGGTTAGTTTTGGTGTGACTTCTTAATACCATAGCTTAATCATAACAAAGCTATATGAATTTAAAAACCATGCAAGTCATCATTAAGTTTAGAAATCAACGTACAATACCATTGTTTTAAACATACGACCATAACCTTGTTCAGTAACATTACATCTAGAAACAAAACATAAATGAGGGTTAAGGATTGTGTCTTGTCCAGGTAAGAGAACACAACCCCTAATCCTTGATGACTTCATGAAGATTGCAGCGGAAAACGTTCATACCGTGCCAGAATCCGTTAATTTCCTGAAATACATGTGAGTTGAAAAATCAACAATAATGTTGAGCGAGTTCATGTGCAAGTGAATAAGTAAAACACTTGTAAGTATAAAAGTTTCCTGGTATGTAGCAGTGTAAGAGGACTTGTGATCACCAATGGTTTGCAAGGCCATTAGCATGTCGTGAAATGCAAGTAAGTAAGACACAACCCTAGCTGATTTTGCGTTGGGTACCAAGTCACTCCGGATCCGTTCTGTTAGTCCTTCGAGAGGCCTGTTCTGTTGGACCGGGAGCTGGGCTCGCTACACCCAAATAGATCTACCGCTCGAGTCCCTCGGGGTTCTAACTACCCATTCACATGATCTAAACCTCCTTACGTTATTCATACCGTGTATAAAGTACTTGTAAACAAAGTAACATGTATTTCACCCCCGTAGTTAAGAAAACTGAAAACAGTTAGAGAAAAGGGGGACATGAACTCACAGTGGATGCGTAAACTCTATCAAGCGTCTCCTGATACTGTAAGCTGTGCAATGACCTACAAGTGCTAATTCTATTAGACGGACGGCCGTGCTTTAGCTTTACAGTTTATGTTTGCGGGAAATAGTTAGACAACTATTTCGTGTTACATTTTGTATATGCTTGATAGTTATTCTTCTTCCCAAGGATGGGGGATACAATACATGTGCGTAAGTTACGTTTTATCAATCTTGTGGTAATGTAATTACCGGTGTAACTTATGTGTTTGTGGAAGCGTTCGCAAAGTTTTGGAATCATTAACGCTTGTAAATATTATTTTCACTCCAAAATAATATTTATGTATTTCACAAAATAATCATAAACAGTGTTGTGACAAATATATTTATCACGTTAATCTTTGTGAAAATCCCACCTCCGAATGTTTAGTAAAATATAGTACTGGCGAAATTTATGTTTCAAAAGTATGTCCAAAAATAGTTGTAACACTTGTTGTGTAAAAAGTCTAAGTGTTAGGTTTTTAGAAAATTTCGCCAGAGTTTCCTCTGTAACTGGAGGTGGCCACGCTTTTAAGCGTATCATTTTCTTTTAACAAATCAACTCAATCAACTTCTTTATTCAATCAAACAATTCCCGACACATCAAACTAGTCAACAAGTATGTAAATTTGCATAATCGCATGAACTTGCAGTTTTTCCGCATTAATAATGTAAATCATCCTTATATATGTAGATTTCTATATAAAGTAACTTTAATCTTGTAAAAACCTCGTGTTTAGAGAAAACCGTCTTTACAACTTCTAGTAATAAGTGACAAATACACTTCTTTGTCGGATCTCTTTATTTTACAAGTGTCTATACACTTGTGGTTTATAAAATCATATTTATTAGTGCAAGATCCATCTTTTAGAAAAACATGATTTCTTTAAAGTGTGGTCATTCAAAAATACCACTTGCGGATACGTAGATCCGCTAGTTTTAAACACCATTTTACCGGTTAAAATACTTTTACACAAGTAAAATATTTCTTTACAAGTTCATGTCTCTAAAATGTGGTAGTGTTTCACTTTTAACCCTTGTATCTTTCAAAAACAAGCTTATGTGATGATACGTGATTTTACAAAGTCGGGTTAAACGAAGTTTTGAGCTACCACATTATAGATCGGGTCACAATAAGCACAAATTTCAAGTCCTACGACTTTTACACAAGTAATATGCTATTAACCTCCATTTTAGTGATTTTACTAGACTTTAAAGATTCAAAACGCGTGTTAACGATATTTAACCGACGAAAGTTCTTTTAACCACTTTAGATATGTGTGAAAACGAGTTTTAAAGGTTATACCTCTAGCTCAAGGCTAGGGAAGAGTTGTGACGAAAACCGCGTGGATAAAAGCCAACGAGAGTGGTCCTTCGCGTTCCGCTTGCACCAAAGCTCCTTATACGTGCCTTGTGATGTGTGAATGACCTTGGAATGGAGGGACAAGAACCGAAAGTATGATGTGTGTGTGTGTGGTGTTCGGCCGTGAGCCACAAAGAAAGAGGGAGAGAGTTTTTGTGTGGGTTTGTTAGTGATAATTATCTTAAGTGTGAAGTGTGTATTTATAGAGAAAATCATGGTGCATTATCCATTGGTCATTGTGTCTACAAGATACTAGACAACATAGGATTTAACAAGATCTCAAGTACAAATGTGGTGTTCCCTAGATAACCGATCGGTTGGGGGGGGGGGGTCCTCTTGTTCGATTTTAAGTAGAAGGTTAGGGAGTTTAGTTACGGTTAAGTAAGTTAGTTTAGGTTTAAACTCCGTTAGTTACGTGTAGCACGTTATGACGGGTGTTAGGGTAATCAGAGACCCTAACTGGCTCAGAAAAATATAAAAAGTGAAAATAATAAAATTTTCATGTTTCGGGTAAAGTCCGGGTGTCCGGTTGGATCGTAATCCGTTAAAGTGTTACAAAAGACTTTAAAGTGTCGTTATTACATCTTTAGTGACACAATTTGTTTTCCCGACACTTTAGAAAGTGTCTAGTGATATTTTCTCATTTTTGGCACTTTACTAGTCAGCTAGAAGCTGGTTAAATTATTTAAAGTGCTGTGTTTGGTACTTAAAGTACGTTCTGGCACATCCGAATCAGTGTATCTTATCCCCTAGAGACGCGGTAACACAACCCTTATATCCTACACTCACTACCAGTGTAGCCAAAATATATGAGGCTCTTAACAGGCCTTGAGGCAGTATTTGCCTGATGCTGGTTATATCAGCATGTTTACTGTGTATCCGTTTGGTGCTACTGTGCTTTTTGTGCATCATGTTTGTCACTAGGGTTCAGCACGTAAATAATGTAGTGACAGCAAATAAGGTATGATGCAAGTAAGTGCATGTATCAGTATGCAGGTAGCAGTTTATCAGCTAGTTTCAATCAAGCACAGAAATCAAGTAATAATTAATCATTAATTAAGTTGTACGGATACCTGGTTTTGTGCGGGTTGTCACATTCCTGAAATCCCGGGTTTGTTTGGACGTAAGGAATGACCGAATCCGAATACATATTCTTTTGATAACCTTGACTAAAAAGGTTATCCGGCTGTCTCAAGGCTTGGATGTATGAATTTTCACAATACCGCATAAATGTCTATATCAGTATAGCATGCATATATTACACAAAACATAACTTTGATTTAAACTATGTTTTACTTCAATACCTTGTTTTTGTGCATTTTACTTATGGTTTAAGTAGTCTTAATTTTACTTACCATACATAACATTTGTTACACATTACTTGACTACTTTTGGACTATCAACATTTGACATGATTTATACAAGGACTTTTGACAATTGGTTTAAACATAGACATCTTACATTGTTTGGTTTGGTTTGGTTTGAGTAATTGATTAAGTAACGAGGCATGTGAAATATGATACAAGCATGGTGGATACGCCGTTGGTACTTCCTATATATAAGTGTTTGTATAGTATTACATATCGTAGCGTTATTTGAATCATTTCAATTTGAGACATATAACATTTTATACAAATAACATACTTTTCACAAGACATTGTTTTACAAAACAACTTATCTTTTACAAACTCATTTTACTTGGTTATTCATTTAACCATACATTATTCTCTTACTTATACTTATTATCTGATCTTATTGCTTTTCAAATGATTTACAAAACAAAGCAAACTACAAGGTTCATGACTAAACATTTTCTTAAACATAAGTCATGAATCTCATTTTCACAAAACCTATGTATCTCACAGGCATTTTTATGCTGACGTACCTATTTTCACATGTGTTTTCAGGAGATGATGCATAGGACTTATCAAGATACACTTAGGCGGACTTGGGCCTTAGTGACAATAAAAGATGCAAGACTAGTTATTTATGTTATGTTCTTTGATTGTCAAGACATTGTAACTCTTTTATTTAATAAAACAATAATTCAGTTTCCATGTGTTATGAAACAATGATTCTGTTACAACACTCCCCGATGTTTCCGCCACGTTTTGTTGTTTTACGTGGTCGGGGTGTGACAGATAGCTCCATCGGGTCTACGTCGTCGTATATGTTGCTTCCTTCAGAGGAAGACATGATATCCTGAGAAATAAGTTGTTCGACACGTATGAGCATTTGTTATTTTACAGATATACACGAAATGTATTTTTTCACATAAAGTTCATTTTAAGTTATCCTACTTGAGTTGTGTGGATTAATTTAAAGTTGCATGTCTACCATTTAGATGACTAAGACACTAATGTCCTTGCTTGATTTGTATGAGATAAATTCTTGTTGAAAGTGGACCATGAAAAATGTTCATGCAAATGAAAACATGTGTTTGTGTTTAAATGGTTTTTGTGAGAGATCCCTAGTGATTGTAGACTTAGACTCGATAAAGAATCCTGGTTCACTACAATCGATGCTCTGATACCAAACTGTCACACCCGCTCGTAGCGGAAACGCAAGGTGTGATCGGTATGGTTTTCATTGCATAAATATCGATGTACATGAACAAACTATATGAATAAAACATACTCCATTGCCATTACATAAGTGTTTCCAAAAGATTACAACATAAGTGTAGTGTGTCGGTTACAAACCATTAACTTAAAAGTAAAAATGTTATTGTTTCATACATTAACATGAAATAAACTACTAAGGTTTAAACCATTATATTTCCGCAAGGAGGCGGAATATAATAGTTAAACCCTCCAAAATATGGCATGGAGTTCTTGTACTTGTTATCTGAACTGAGAATCCCGACATGGTCCTTTAATTCCCTGAAATACATGTTAAGTTTGGAAAACATCAACAAAAGTTGGTTAATTCATGCAATTTAGTTGTAAAAGATGTATTTAAAATGTAAGTTGTAGTATGTAAAGCGTCAATGAAATCGTTGATCATTAATGTTTTGCAAGGACATTAATATGTGTGACGAAAAAGGAAGCAATCCAACCCTAGACGATTTTATGTCGATTCCTATCGACTGGGACACAAAAGCACTCTTCCGTATGGGTCCACGACCAAGAGTGGGGCTCGCCAAAACCCATTAGATCTAACCACTTGTACCTAGGTCCAAACTGGATTAATGGTGCTTAGATGTATAACCCTAATTCGCACATGATCTAAGGTGTTTCATTCCCTAACTTTAACATACGTTGAACATGTATTTTCCCCGATAGTTGTAAAGTTGTAAAACATTTAAATGAATAGGGGACATGAACTCACAGTATCGCGTCCTGTGAATAGATGTAAATAAGATCTCACGTGCGGTCGTCCTGAATAGCGTTGCGACCTACAAATGTTCTTATATTTGTTAGACACTTCGGTCTTTGTAATAACTTGAGTACAAGTCTTGTGTCTTAATTGTGTGTAAGACTTGTATGTCTATACTGTTCGTTGAACTGTGTATTTAGATGAATGATTTGTTAAACTGTTATATATATATATATTTCACCTAATATATATATATATATATATATATATATATATATGTCATATTGTATCTTGTGAGTTGTATCATCGGGTCTTGTCTTCTTGATTTCGTGTCATTGTGTAAGTAAATTGTATAATGGTAATTTTTACCAATTATATGTCATTGGGCTTAGCCCAAGAATTCAAGTTATTGGGCCCAAAATAGTGTTGGGCCTAAATAGTGTTGGGCCTAAATAGTGTTGGGCCTCAATAGTGTTGGGCCTCAATAGTGTTGGGCTTGAATAGTGTTGGGCTTGAATAGTGTTGGGCTTGAATAGTGTTGGGCTTGAATAGTGTTGGGCTTCAATAGTGTTGGGCTTGAATAGTGTTGGGCTTTGGCCCATATGTTTGATATTTGGGCTTAGCCCATGAATTTATGTTAAGCCCATTATGAAGATAAGCCCATTTGTAGAAAAATAGCCCATTTGTAAGTGTAAGCCTTTCATTTTTATAAAAACCTTTTTATAAAAATTTACTAAGCATACTTTTTGGTAAATAAAAACATACTAGTTTTTATAAGTTTGTAAACATCCGAACTTTGTTATCGATAGCATATTTTATATTTTCGTGTCGAAAGATCGTCTAAACGTCGTAGTAACTCCTCGGATTGGTGATTCATTTATGTATTCGTCCGCCGTCCGTTTTGACCATAAATGGTGTCCGATCCTTCGGATTGTCCGTACTCGTTTTTAAGGCGTAATTATATGAAGTCTCGTAGGACTTTTGTTATAAAGTGTCTTGAGTTTAAATGTGACAATGTGATTCAAGTTCCTACTTTGATATATATAACTAATACATCAAGTAATACATAACACAAAAATTGTTAAAGTAACCAAATATATATTTAAAAAAAATATATATATTTATATTGTCTTTTATTTTATAAACTTTTCTTTAATAACCTTTTTATTCTTGTAGAGATTTACCCAAAAATGTGGTTACTTTATAAAATAAAGTTTTTATGAAAAATGGCCATATAACCTTTGTATTTTTATCTTAACCATGTTTCATAAACATATCATTTTCTTTTTCTTTCAAATCATCATCAATTTACTCAACATCTTAACTAAACATATGAGACTTTTATAACATATAATTTTCAAGATGATATCCAAATCATGTAGGGTTTTAACCATGATCATTTCATATGTTAACTAGTTCAAAAACCAAGTTTAATTCTAGTTTTAACAACTTTTATAAAAATCTCTAGTTGTATGTTACTTTTTATAATCTTGTGAAAGTATTGTTTTTAAATAAAAACCTTAAATACTTTCACAAGATCAATAGTTATGATCATCCATTTAAACCTTTATGTTAAAAACCCTTTAACATAAACATGTATGATTGTTAGATCATATTTTTAAAGCATCTTCTAACAATTTATTTGTATCTTAATCATCATAACAAGATTAAATATGCATATAACAAGTCTTAGATCACAATATAAACAAACATAAATATATCATGATTATTATCTTTGCTTCTTTGTATTTTTCATGTTTATTATGTATGATTACTTGGTTATTATTAGTAATAATAACAATCATAAACATAATATAAGTATGAAAAAAAAATAGAACTAGAAGCTTACTTCTAGCACTAGGCTAGGGATGATCTTAGAAGATTATTAAGAACTAAGAAGATGATGATCTTGATGATTTAAGGCTCTTGAATGGATGAATAACTTTCCTTTAACTTGCAAATGCTTTAGATCACCTTAAGTTCCAAAGAAATCCATCTTGATCATGAAGGAGGTAATAAAAATAAATGGGTTTTTGAAGATATTCTTATGAAAAAGATGAAGATGGTAAGAGAGTTCTTGGTGTGTAATGAAAGATGAAAGAGGTAAAGTGTAGTAACTTAGTGATTAAGTGTTGTAGTTTAATCATCATTCTCATCCACTAGTAAATAACAAGTATCTAGATATTTTTACACATAAACAAGGGGTGAGGGACCCCTTGTTCATGGTCACAAGGTGGGGGGGGGGGGGTCTTGTATGGTAAAAATGTGTTAGTTATTTTTAAGACTTAAAATGAATTAAAAAGATGCAAGTATTAAGGTGTTTAAGTTTTGAACTTTTTCGAGATGTTTCATGACCTATAATGATCATAAACTAGCTTTACAAGACAAAAAAAAATGTTCACTAGTTCGCTACTTGTGCCAAAATATGGTTCGGCTAGATGTTTAGCGCTTGTTCCGCAAGAAAATAGTTGAAAAGTTAACATATACAAGTTATAGAGAAATAATTGGTTATGTATAAATATGGTATTCCCAATGTATTTTTATATGAAATTGGTGCTTAAACAACAATTTTTGCATCTTGAAATAAGAATACCAATGCTGAATTTTTGCGGAAAAAAATGTGAAATGGTCACTTTTAGCACTTTTCGGACAGTTTTTAGTGCTATCGGACATTGGTAGATATTAACCAAACTCTTGTATTCCCATAAAGGGTTTAATATATAATTGATATTGGACTCTCATTCGAGTCCTTAAGATGTCATTTTAGATGTTTTCTGCGGATCCGGAGTTTTCGTCAGCACTCTAGTTCACTAGGCACTACTCTAGTTGTTTCGATGAATTGTTTGCACTATTTCAAATGTACCCAATAAAAGTGAATCATGTGTAATAATAAACGAATATTCCATGAGTTTTCTAAGATGTACATTATGAAATCATGCAGTCCGAATATTCAAAACACATACTTGTATTATGTAAATCATCGTTTTAAATGTAAGTAAATTACCCGAAAGTGGCAGTTGTCACATCCTTCATGCTTGGTTATGCATTTCAAGCATGAAAGTCAAACAGTGTTTGACTTTCTGCTTTGACCAGTTTATGGTCAAGTCAAAATTCGTTTGAACTTTGCAACGTGAACGTAATCACGATGGTTATAGTCCCTTGTGACTATACCTACTGATTACCACGTTGATTATGTCACACCCCAAAAACATCGCAGCGGAATATAAAACGTAGTGGTGACGGAAGCTGGTGTCCATTTCTATCTTGATGTTTGATGCATTATAGTGTTGGACAATATTACTTATTTAAAACATAGATTTTTAACTTAACGTCCCAAAACACGACATAACCATGACAAGATAAAGTTGTTTTTGATCCTCACGGATCTTATTACATTTGTCCCAGAAAGTTTAAAAGTCAGTCCAACATTTTAAGTGACAAAACATGCATCATCAAACACAAGATACGCCATAATTCCCAAAGCCGAACTCAAGTACCTGTAGAACACGTTAAATTCAAGTGTCAACACAAAGGAAGGTTAGTTCACATATTCACATACAAACAATATTATTCCAAAGGAATACTTTCTGATTTGGTGTTTATTTGAAAACATCCATATAATTTTAGAAAGTCCATTTTACTTCCTTAATAAAATCCATGGGCCTTCTATCGGTTCATCGATCCGACAACAGCATTCTTGCCCAGGTTTTGTATATTAAATTATTGCGTCAACTTTCAGACTCGTATGTTAGCTAGACAATACGAACTATATATTAACCATGCAGGGATAATCAATGCTAGACAATAAACAGAATATCAATTTGTCGTTTGACTTGACACGGGGCGACCGGTCACGACGGGGTTGTCAACCCGATAGATCTACAAACAATTTCTCGCGTGCAATACTTAAATGATTAAACGACATCATGGGCGTAGGGTCCTCTTGAAGAACAATATAATGTCTGCCTCACGTACAATATATATATATATATCCTACTAATATGACAATTTATTACACGATGTTGCACGAATCCCCTGAATCTCCATCATTCGAGACCCAACGGTCATGTTTCGCCTAGGAAATACCGTACCATCCCAATTTCCGACATTCATTTATAAAAAACGTTTTTACTTCGAAACGTATGTCTTATAAAATTTCATATATTTTCAACGAAAATATATATTTTATATTAAAAGGTATGTTTTATTTCAAAAACATTATTAAATCCTTTTATTGACGTATTCTACCCCCAAAATATATACAAAGCAGTAAAAAGAGGGGTTTAGTGACACTCACCTTTGGGTGCGTATTTTAATAGCGCAAACCCAGAGATTGATTTTCTACACGTCCTAATATAGGAACAATTCTAAATCAATATACATTACACAAAAATCCTAAGTTTCTTCGTTTCTTAGAATTATCACATAACTTTGGGATTTTCTCGAAAAGTTATCATTTTTTATTATGTTGGCACGTTAATATATATATATATATATATATATATATATATATATGAGTCCATATATATATTTTTATGATTTTGCGACTTGAACGATTTTATTGGTGACCATTATTGTATAAATCCGTTAACTCTCCCGTTTATACGCAATATATCTACGATTTGTGCGTCGTAATATATATACATAAATGTTTACCTAATTTAACACCGATGCATGCTAAATCTTGTTAACTTATCTATTTTGTCATTTTTAAAGCAAATATACATAAAACATCTCATAAGTATCAAATTTCATGCTCGACAAACAAGTTACACATTTAACACCGATTTTCACCGTTTCTACCGCACAAATATACATGCAAAGTCTAAACTTCCATCAACATGTTAAAACTTAACATACTTTCACATTTTTATGTTTAAATCACATAACAGATTTTAACTCATAAGATTTACCCAAAATTTTATCCATACTTGTGCGTGTTGGAAAATGCGTATTTTAGCGATTCGGTAACGTTTTCGGGCGTCGAAAGTCTCGTATGACCAACCAAACACCAAGTAAACTTAAAATTAGTTAAAATACTTGTTTTTAAACTAAAAACATCAGTTTATTTACTGATCTAAATCAGTTTTACAAAAATCACTCGAAAAGCCGATTTTTGACCGTTTTAACGCATAGTTTTGCGTTAAATGTTACTATAATCATCCCAACTCGAAACAACTTGATATTTTAACACAATACATGTTATTGACTGATTAAAATAGTGGTTATAATCAGATTAGCATAGTTTCTATTTAAGTCACATAAATCATGCGATTTCACGTATTTTACAACCTTTAATGCACCAAGTACAATATGCAAAGCTAGCCAACATTATGACAAAGTTTTATATCATTAATGTAACACCTGTGCCTCCACGGCCATCAAAAAAATGCCAAACCAATGAAATATTGTATTTCATACTTGGGATTTGTAAAAATATGTGTATCATTTGCACATATCAACTCTTGTTTGATATTAAGCTTTAAATCGCTTTCTGGAAGGTTATACGCGCTCTGATGCGTAAATATAACCAGTTTAATCCAACGAACACTCTGGAATAGTGAAATAGGCTTAACATACCTTAAATAACCTTTACATAACTTATATATAAGTTTTGGAAGGTTTGGTGTGGTGAAATCAAGTTTAATCGCTTACAGGGACTAAAGTTGACAAACTGCGAAAGTATGCCAATTTGAACTGTAACAGATATTCCGGGACATAACCATAAGTTAAACACACTTTAAATATCCTTTACATAGCTTAGAAATAGGCTTTGAGGGGTTCGGTGTGCTAAAATAAACTTTTGGGTCATTCAGGGACTAAAAGTGTCAAAAAGTGCACAAGTTTGCATTTTCGCGCATAACTTACGTTCTGAATACATCCGGACATCCAAAAATTTATGTGAGCATGACTATATTATATTTTAGTGTTCGCCATAAGAAAAACCCATTCGTTTCGTCATTTGGATCGTTTTTCGCGCTTATGCGCATTCCGTCGTAATTAAGCGAACATCGCGTTCGTACGGCCAAACGAACCAACCTCCGGCATATTTTTGAGCATGTTTTGAGTTCCCTATACTTTAACTTCATTTTAGAGCCTTGAAATGAGGTTAACGGGGTTCAAACGCATCGAAAATCGCTTAAAAGGGCTGTAGGGGCTAAACCTGTCACTTTTGAAACAATTCTGGAACTGGGAGGCAGTGGCGTAGCGCGAGCCCTAAGGGCCTGGGCAGTCGCGCTACGCGAGTGCATGATCTGATCAGATTCAATGTTTTAAACACAAGTTGCAGCTGATTGATCCTCCTCCACATGTTTTCACTTGCTTAGTCACTAGATAAGGATGGAATTTAAGCTTCCATAACCTTGCAACAAGTGTACGGATTGGATCATGGCACGTTTTCCATGAAACGATCTCAACGGTTCACCGAAAACTATATATACCCCAACACCCCATTGCTAAAATCACAAGAAATTTGATTTGAGAAACTCTAAGTTGAAACATTTGTTTCATACCTGAGATTTTTGAATCGAGTTTAGCATTCGGGGACCCTTCGTAAGTATTCTTTCGTTCTTTTCCTTATTTTATTGCTTTTCGAGTCAGAAAGTCAAACTTTGTTTGACTTTCAGCGTTGACCAGTAATGGTCAATGCGAAGTTCGTTTGAACTTCGCAACGTGAGTGTAATCACGTTGGTCATAGTCCCTTGGGACTATGCCCACTGATTACCACGTTGTCTAGGGTCGTAGGGTAGGCGATCTAATAAATCGCCTATACCTTCGAACCCGACCTAGTTTGGTCGATCATTAGGATCCGACCAAATACCTTAGGTGACCATAGTGTAGGGAATAACCTTCCGAGGTTATACCCTATGGTCACATCGTTTAAGTAGTTGTATGATAGGTAGTTTATATGCCTTAGGTAAATTACTAGAATACCCTTTTCATGTATAATTGGTAATTAAGCATATGTAACCTAATCTTTTGTCACCTAACTGATTATGTAACATGTTTAGGCATATAACACTTGTCATAGGGCTAGTTAGGCGGTCCGAACGCGTTTCACGCGAACGACGCGTTACAGTAGCATAAGCTACCTAAACGGGTCGTACTGGGTCGTAAGCAATTAGGTTAAGTTTCATTTAGTATGTAGGCTTTGTTAAACCAAATGACACGAGTCTCTACACTCGTTTGGTTTACAAACCCTAATGCTACCCGATCTTCCGATCTAGGTCCGGTTAATTAACATAGTTATCTATATTAGGTGCCGTTTGATATCCGCGATCTCTAGCATTGTTTGGTTGTTACTCAAGGACTTCTGAGCAATCTCAAGTGAGTACATAGACCCCTCTTTTACTGTTTTCCAAACTGTTTTGGGGTGGAACACATGTGCCTACTTGTTACTTTCATGCTTTATTGTTTTCACATCATATACCTGCTATGTTCGTTAGTACATTATAGTACATGATTTTTGACACTTCTACATATACATTTAACATAGACATTTGGCATAGACATTTCGGCATAGACATTTTAACATGATTGACATTTGATCATGCATTTCCCACAAAACATAACTTTGATTTAAACCAAGTTTTACTTCAATACTTTGTTTTTGTGCATATGGTTTAGTTGAGACATTTCACTTGCCATACATGACATTTTGACATAGACATTTGACATGGATATTTGACATAGACATTTGACATGGATATTTGACATAGACATTTGACATGGATATTTGACATAGACATCTTGACATGATTTACATCTTGACATGAACATTTTACATTGTTTGGTTTGGTTTGGTTTGATTAAGTGATTAAGTAACGATGCGTGTGTAATATGATACAAGCATGGTGGATACGCCGCTGGTACTTCCTATATATAAGTGCTTGTATGGTATTACATACTGTAATGTTATTTGAATCATTTCAGTTTGAGACATAGAACATTTTATACAAATAACCTATTTTTTCACAAGACATTGTTTTACAAAACAACTTATCTTTTACAAACTCATTTTACTTGGTTATTCATTTAACCATGCATTATTCTCTTATTTATACGTATCATCTGAACTTATTGTTTTTCAAACGATTTACAAAGATAAAGCAAATTACAAGGTTCATGACTAAACATTTTCTCAAACATAAGTCATGAATCTTATTTTCACAAAACCTATGTATCTCACAGGCATTTTTATGCTGACGTACCTATTTTCACATGTGTTTTCAGGAACTGTTGCATAAGATGATCAAGATACACATAGACAGACTTGGGCTTTAGTGACAATAAAAGATGCAAGACTAGTTAATTATGTTGTATTTCCTTGTTTGGTAAGACATTGTAACACTTTTAATCAATAAATCAAAACTTAAATTTCCATGGTTGTGAAACATTAATTCTGTTACAACACTCCCCGATGTTTCCGCCACGTTTTGTATGTTCTACGTGGTCGGGGTGTGACAGAAAAGATGGTATCAGAGCCAATGGTTATAGGGAATTAGGTTATTAGTAATGCTTTGACCTAGTCTATAACCTTCTTAGGACCCTAACGCGAGTTTACTTGCGTTTAGTCATAAAACAATACCGTCACCTATCCTTAGGTGACGACCACAACAAGAACACAATTTTCGAAACCGCTTTGAAAACTAATCATCTGTTCTAGGATGATTTATTACAAGGTTTTGAACCCTCTATTGTAAGGTTTTGAACCCTCTGTTATATGGTTTTGAACCCCTTTGAATTTTCAAAATCTCGTCAAGGTTTTGGGTTTTAAATAATGTGAACACGTGCAAACTGGAAGGGTGAATGCCTGTATTCTGGGTTTTCTGTCTAGGCAAGCACTTCGTATACATCTCATCAGACGCGAGACCAGTTGTGCTTACCTGGGAATTCTTGGGATGAGTGTTCACTTATAGGCGAGCATGTCTTCGTGATACATTATTTTTGACCCATTTACTTTGATTAGTCACTGTGTGTAGTTTGTTTGCTTTGTAATGCAAACAAATAACCACTATCCTTGCTTTCATCAGATTTGTTTCATCTCATTCTTTTCGTCTAACTCTCTCACTCGTTTCCTTTCATGTTCCTCTTTTAGAATGCCTCCTCGACGCGACAATCAGATGGCGCCTGCCGAGCTGGCGGAAATCATCGCGCAGCAAATGGCTGCTGCTTTCCCAAATCTTTATGCTCAAATGATGCAAGCCATCAACAACAACAATGCTCCATGCAACTTCAAGAGTTTCAACTCGGCTAAACCGCTCAAGTTTAGTGGTTCTGAGGGAGCAACTGGGCTTCTTCAATGGTTCGAGAGCATTGAGAATACGTTCCGTCACGTTCAGTGTCCTGAAAATCGCAAGGTCGAGTTTTCTTCGAGCGTGTTTCAGAAGAGGGCTCTTACGTGGTGGAACGGGATTATGAGAGACCGTGGTGCTGAGGTTGCACTAGCACAGACTTGGGCCGAGCTTAGAGCTCTTATGATGAGGGAGTTCTGTCCTCGTCATGAATTGCGAGCTTTAGAAAGGGAGTTTGATGATTTGAAGCAAGACAGTGGTGAACATCGAGCCTATACCGACCGTTTTGAAGAATTGAGCCTGTTGTGTCCTGCTATGGTTACTCCTGTGGATAAGGCGATCGAGAAATATACTGATGGTCTTCCTGACCTAGTTCAGGATATTGTTACTGGCAGTAACCCTACTACTGTCAGACAAGCCATTGAACTGTCTGCCACCCTAACTGAATCCCACATCAGAAAGAAAAAGCTCTTTCGAAAAGGCGACCCAAGACCATCCGACAAGACTGCTCAAGTGGAATCAAAAGAAGAACATGCTGAGGTGTCCAAGGAGAAGAAACGTAAGGCTTCGCAGAATTTTGCAATTGCTGCTCAACCCAACCAAAACACCCGCACCCAATCAACTCAACCTCCTGCAAGGAAAACTTATGCCGGTACTGCACCGATATGCGACAAATGTAATGCACACCACTTAGCTCACCTACAGTGTCGTTTGTGTGCATCATGTGGGCGACTCGGTCACCTGGCAAATGCTTGTCGTTTTACCCCGAACCAAGCTGGTCCAAACCAATCTCGGGTCAATGCTGCTCAAGCTCGTCTTCCACGAGGTCCTTGCTTCAACTGTGGTGAGATGAGCCATTTCCGAAGAAATTGCCCAAAGATTGCTAATGCTAATCCAGCGCAGGGATGAGCATCGGACCAACTAGAAGACAATGTTGTTTGGAAATAATCAAGCCTTATGTATTATTTTCTTTTGTTGTCAAGGTTCAAGAAACAGTTGTTGTTGTTTATAAATAAATCCTTTTTATTTTGCATTGAAATGTACAAATATGATGGCATGTATAAACAACGTATTCCCTACAATATCGACAATCAAGGAACCGTATTCCTTAAAGAACAGACTACCTCGTAATTTCTTCCATTTTATTATCTCTTGCGTTTTTCACGGAAATCCAAAGTACCCGTTTCTTCCAAAGAAACGAAGTACAAGGCGCAAGTTACAGCTCTGTATGAATACCCAACGTACCATTATAAATTCTTAATAGGGTACCTAAGGGTATTTCCGTATCTTCAAATTTTTGTGTTCCTTAATTCGAATATTGCGTTTTCTTGAAAACGAAATCGAATTTTTGGAAGATCTTTCTATCTTCATAGTTAGATTCTGGTTAATGATTAAAGTGCCAAATGAAATCCACGAATTGGATTCCTGGTGTGCTTTAAGTATCCACGTCCAAAGATAACAAATTAATAACCAAGTTAAACAACTAAGAGATTATGTGCTTATGTGTTTTCTTATGTGTTTTGTGTTTTTGTATACTCTGGATATTCGCTATCCAAATCCTCGTAAGATCTTTCTTATCTTCATATGAAGGATTAGTAGTAGGATATTCAAAAAGGTACTATCTTAAATCCTTAATGGACTTCCACGTTGTAGTTAAGTCCCTTGGATTATAAAGTACTATTCCAAAGTTTAAGGGAAACATGTGTTGAAAAGTTAAATACATCCTACGTCGGTGTAGTTAAATGTTTTTGAGTTAAAGAGATCCTACGTCGATCTAAAGTTAAAGAGATCCTACGTCGATCTAAAGTTAAATACATCCTACGTCGGTGTAGTTAAATGTTTCTCTTTGGTAGCTGAGTTAAAGAGATCCTACGTCGATCTAAATTAAATAGATTGGTCCGACAATCTAGTTAAATACATCCTACGTCGATGTAGTTAAATTTTCCCCGTAGGTAGTTTAGTTAAAGAGATCCTACGTCGATCTAAGTTAAATAGATTGGTTAGACAATCTAGTTAAATATATCATGTGTTTATGTAGTTAAATAGGCCCTCGGGTGGTCTAAATCAAGAGATTGTTTGTTAATCCAATCCTTTGGTGACCTAGTTAAAGTGACTCTATTGCAGTCAAGTTAATTCACCACAGGATTTTTCGTTTGATTTTTCCCCATACGCATTATGAAATGAACTGTGCGGACTGTGCAAGGAACTACGTAATTATGGAGGCCTACATAATTATGGAATTCAGTGCACAGAAACCACAGAAAGTTTTGTCATGTGTTAAGACCAACAGTGGCAAGAGTAATGATACGGGAGAAGTCTTGGACTTCGACCAATGTCATTTATTCTCACACTACCAAATTCTGATCTCAATCATACACACAGTTTCCTATGATGAGTCTTCATAAGAAACGTTCTTCTGTCCGTAGTTCAAAACTCCGTGTTTTGTTACTACAATGACTTCACTTTGATGGTTGACATTTTCGCTAAGAATCCTAACATAGCCCAGAGTTCTACTTAGGGTTCAAGGGGTTCATTCAAAGCGAAAACATCACTGTCGTCTCCACAAGTTTCTCCTAAAATTAAATTTCGGGACGAAATTTCCTAAAGTAGGGGAGACTGTAACACCTGTGCCTCCACGGCCATCAAAAAAATGCCAAACCAATGAAATATTGTATTTCATACTTGGGATTTGTAAAAATATGTGTATCATTTGCACATATCAACTCTTGTTTGATATTAAGCTTTAAATCGCTTTCTGGAAGGTTATACGCGCTCTGATGCGTAAATATAACCAGTTTAATCCAACGAACACTCTGGAATAGTGAAATAGGCTTAACATACCTTAAATAACCTTTACATAACTTATATATAAGTTTTGGAAGGTTTGGTGTGGTGAAATCAAGTTTAATCGCTTACAGGGACTAAAGTTGACAAACTGCGAAAGTATGCCAATTTGAACTGTAACAGACATTCCGGGACATAACCATAAGTTAAACACACTTTAAATATCCTTTACATAGCTTAGAAATAGGCTTTGAGGGGTTCGGTGTGCTAAAATAAACTTTTGGGTCATTCAGGGACTAAAAGTGTCAAAAAGTGCACAAGTTTGCATTTTCGCGCATAACTTACGTTCTGAATACATCCGGACATCCAAAAATTTATGTGAGCATGACTATATTATATTTTAGTGTTCGCCATAAGAAAAACCCATTCGTTTCGTCATTTGGATCGTTTTTCGCGCTTATGCGCATTCCGTCGTAATTAAGCGAACATCGCGTTCGTACGGCCAAACGAACCAACCTCCGGCATATTTTTGAGCATGTTTTGAGTTCCCTATACTTTAACTTCATTTTAGAGCCTTGAAATGAGGTTAACGGGGTTCAAACGCATCGAAAATCGCTTAAAAGGGCTGCAGGGGCTAAACCTGTCACTTTTGAAACAATTCTGGAACTGGGAGGCAGTGGCGTAGCGCGAGCCCTAAGGGCCTGGGCAGTCGCGCTACGCGAGTGCATGATCTGATCAGATTCAATGTTTTAAACACAAGTTGCAGCTGATTGATCCTCCTCCACATGTTTTCACTTGCTTAGTCACTAGATAAGGATGGAATTTAAGCTTCCATAACCTTGCAACAAGTGTACGGATTGGATCATGGCACGTTTTCCATGAAACGATCTCAACGGTTCACCGAAAACTATATATACCCCAACACCCCATTGCTAAAATCACAAGAAATTTGATTTGAGAAACTCTAAGTTGAAACATTTGTTTCATACCTGAGATTTTTGAATCGAGTTTAGCATTCGGGGACCCTTCGTAAGTATTCTTTCGTTCTTTTCCTTATTTTATTGCTTTTCGAGTCAGAAAGTCAAACTTTGTTTGACTTTCAGCGTTGACCAGTAATGGTCAATGCGAAGTTCGTTTGAACTTCGCAACGTGAGTGTAATCACGTTGGTCATAGTCCCTTGGGACTATGCCCACTGATTACCACGTTGTCTAGGGTCGTAGGGTAGGCGATCTAATAAATCGCCTATACCTTCGAACCCGACCCAGTTTGGTCGATCATTAGGATCCGACCAAATACCTTAGGTGACCATAGTGTAGGGAATAACCTTCCGAGGTTATACCCTATGGTCACATCGTTTAAGTAGTTGTATGATAGGTAGTTTATATGCCTTAGGTAAATTACCAGAATACCCTTTTCATGTATAATTGGTAATTAAGCATGTGTAACCTAATCTTTTGTCACCTAACTGATTATGTAACATGTTTAGGCATATAACACTTGTCATAGGGCTAGTTAGGCGGTCCGAACGCGTTTCACGCGAACGACGCGTTACAGTAGCATAAGCTACCTAAACGGGTCGTACTGGGTCGTAAGCAATTAGGTTAAGTTTCATTTAGTATGTAGGCTTTGTTAAACCAAATGACACGAGTCTCTACACTCGTTTGGTTTACAAACCCTAATGCTACCCGATCTTCCGATCTAGGTCCGGTTAATTAACATAGTTATCTATATTAGGTACCGTTTGATATCCGCGATCTCTAGCATTGTTTGGTTGTTACTCAAGGACTTCTGAGCAATCTCAAGTGAGTACATAGACCCCTCTTTTACTGTTTTCCAAACTGTTTTGGGGTGGAACACATGTGCCTACTTGTTACTTTCATGCTTTATTGTTTTCACATCATATACCTGCTATGTTCGTTAGTACATTATAGTACATGATTTTTGACACTTCTACATATACATTTAACATAGACATTTGGCATAGACATTTCGGCATAGACATTTTAACATGATTGACATTTGATCATGCATTTCCCACAAAACATAACTTTGATTTAAACCAAGTTTTACTTCAATACTTTGTTTTTGTGCATATGGTTTAGTTGAGACATTTCACTTGCCATACATGACATTTTGACATAGACATTTGACATGGATATTTGACATAGACATTTGACATGGATATTTGACATAGACATTTGACATGGATATTTGACATAGACATCTTGACATGATTTACATCTTGACATGAACATTTGACATTGTTTGGTTTGGTTTGGTTTGATTAAGTGATTAAGTAACGATGCGTGTGTAATATGATACAAGCATGGTGGATACGCCGCTGGTACTTCCTATATATAAGTGCTTGTATGGTATTACATACTGTAACGTTATTTGAATCATTTCAGTTTGAGACATAGAACATTTTATACAAATAACCTATTTTTTCACAAGACATTGTTTTACAAAACAACTTATCTTTTACAAACTCATTTTACTTGGTTATTCATTTAACCATGCATTATTCTCTTATTTATACGTATCATCTGAACTTATTGTTTTTCAAACGATTTACAAAGACAAAGCAAATTACAAGGTTCATGACTAAACATTTTCTCAAACATAAGTCATGAATCTTATTTTCACAAAACCTATGTATCTCACAGGCATTTTTATGCTGACGTACCTATTTTCACATGTGTTTTCAGGAACTGTTGCATAAGATGATCAAGATACACATAGACAGACTTGGGCTTTAGTGACAATAAAAGATGCAAGACTAGTTAATTATGTTGTATTTCCTTGTTTGTTAAGACATTGTAACACTTTTAATCAATAAATCAAAACTTAAATTTCCATGGTTGTGAAACATTAATTCTGTTACAACACTCCCCGATGTTTCCGCCACGTTTTGTATGTTCTACGTGGTCGGGGTGTGACAATTAAACACTTCAAAATAATCACATTTTAGTGTTTATAATCTGATCAAAAATTATTTTTATCAAATCATGTTTAAATCATCATTTCATGCTTTCATATCATCATGCATGTTCATGTATGTGCATCTAATGCACTCATGCAACATCAACATCATTACATATGATCTAATCAAACTCAAGAACATATTAAATTCATGTTATTACAAATTTTAACCTATATCATCCATCATCACATAATCATTCAAGCATAATCATTCTTACATAATACAAGTGTTCTTACATTTATGAGTATATGACTAAAAATTACATGCATTCTATTATTCAAGAATCATACTATTCAAGAATCATACTATTCAAGAATCACTCAATCAAAAATCAAAACACAATCACATACACACACACAAAAACTTACAGCCATACATACACATCCACACCCATTTCCATTTTGTACAAAAACCCATTTGTTATTGTTTTCAAGTTTGTGTTTTATTCCAAGAACAAGAGAAACTTTTCAAGATCATCGACATCATTATGAACCAAGAACAATATTAGAGAATGATTTTTTTACCTTCAAGGTTCTTAGTGGGTTTTTGATAAAAATGATGATATGGAACTTGGTTGTTGCTTAAAACACCTTAAAATCACCTTTGGATCCTTAAAATTACTTGAAAACACATTGAAATGAGTTTGGATCTTCATGAAAGATTTTGAAAATGAAATTGGAGGTGGTGTTGAGGGTGTTCAGCTGAATTATTGTAGAGAGAGAGAGAGAGAGAGAGAGAGAGAGAGAGATGAAGTTGCTTTTGAGACATATTCCTTGGTTTTAACAAGTCTTGAGATGATTAGAGACTATTGGTAAGGGTGCACCTCTTCTTCATCCAATAGGTGGAAGTGAGAGGAGAGATAGAATGATGCATGGCTGCCATCTCAATCCCTTGTCCCACATCACACACACACACTCATCGAATATATATACATATATTTATAATCTAGACGAAAAACTTGTATTTTACTGGATACCGAGTATTTTATCTAGCGTTTTAACCCGTTTTAGCGCGTTTTAAATTATTTTTAACGCTCAATAAAAATAAATTGCGACAACTGTGTTCTGTAATCAATGTACAATGTAAAACAATGTTGATTATCAATAAAACAATGTGCTTTGGTGTTATTATATGTGTTTTGGTGTTATTATGTGTGTATTTGTGTTTGATGATTTTACAATTTGATTCGATTATGATTTCAAGCTTTAAATCACTTTCTGGAAGGTTATACGCAAACTGGTGCGTAAACGCAGTCAGTATAACATGAAAAACACTCCGAAATAGTTACATAGGCTTAACATACCTTAAATAACCTCCACATAACTTAGAAATAAGTTTTGGATGGTTGGGTGTGTTGAAATCAAGTTTGTTCGATCACAGGGACTAATTGTGTCAAACTGTGAAACTATATCGATTTGTATAGTAACGAACATTCCGGAACTTGATCATAAGTTAAACATATCCTAAATATCCTATACATAGCTTAGAAATAGGCTTTGAGGGGTTCGGTATGCTAAAACAAACTTTATTGGTCATTCAGGGACTAAAAGCGTCAAAAAGTGCATAAGATTGCATTTTCGCGCATATCTCACGTTCTGAATATATCCAGACATCCAAAAATTTATGTAATCATTAAAATATTTTATTTTAGTGATTGACATGATAAAATTCCATTCGTCGCGTAATTTGGTTCGTTTTTCGTAACCGTTCGTCTTTCGTCGTAATTAACCGAACAATGCGATCGTACGACCAAACGAACCGACATCCGAGATATTTTTGAGCACATTTTAAGTTCCCTATACTTTAACTTCATTTTAGAGCTTTGAAATGCGGTTAACGGGGCTTAAACGTGTCAAAAATGCATCGAAAATCATGTTTCTCAAGTGCAGGGACTAAATTGTCAATTTCTGAAACTTGCTTACCTGCAGGGTCCTTTTGGACCATATGCACTTCTCCTTATGGTCCGTAAGTAGGTACCAGATAGCATAAACTTGTTTCCAGCTTGCTCCAGCTGTTACACACATTTGCACATGGTTTTGTGGTTGATATGGGCTGGTTTGTGTGATGAACAAGTCCCCCAATCATTCCCTAACACTTGTATGGCCTAGATCTTTCCCTCCTTACCAAGAAATGATCCTAACGGTTTGCGAAAACTATAAGCCCACCCCACTTCACTCTCAAAGCACATTTGATCTGAGAATTCTCTAAGTTGTTGTGATTATTCACTACATACCTGAGAATACTTGGAATCAAACCTTCTTGGACCCTTTGTAAGTCCTCTTTCATTCTTTTATGCGTTTTTAGCTTAAAAGTCAAACTGTGTTTGACTTTCAGCTTTGACCAGTAAATGGTCAACACAAAGCTCATTTGAACTTTGCAACGTGAGCGTAATCACGATGGTTGTAGTCCCTTGTGACTATACCTACTGATTACCACGTTGTCTAGGCGTAGTGACGAGTCGTAGTTTGGGCCAAAATGCGCATTTGTGCGTATTTTGTAACCAAACTACTCTTGGGTATCAAAACCGTTTGTTTTGATACCAAAACCTGTTTTCTAACTTAACTAAACGTGTTTTAACATGTTTAGCTCGTCACTTTTTAGTTTAGTGCTTGTGTAGAGTCGTAAGTCAAGCGGACTAAACATCCGCTTAGACTTTCGAACTCGACCCGTTTGGTCGATCATTAGGATCCGACCAAGCATGTTTAGTGACCATAGTTGCATAGGGAATAACCTTCTAAGGTTATACCTTATGGTCACTTAGGTTTAATTAGTTGTATGATAAGTAGTTTATATGCCTTAGGTAAATGACCAAAATACCCTTTTTGTGCATAATTGGTAATTAAGCATATGTAACATAAACTTTTGTCACTTAATTGATTATGCAACATGTTTAGGCATATAATACTTGTCAATGGACTAATTAGACGTCTAGAACGCGCTTTGCGCGAACGACGCGTTAAAGTAGCGTAAGCTGTCACACCCCGACCACGTGTAACATACAAAACGTGGCGGAAACGTCGGGGAGTGTTGTAACAGAATTAATGTTTCATAACCATGGATATCAAAAAGTGTTTCGTTTTATTAAACATTGAATAATTACATCATCTGGAAATCTAAATACACAATTTAAACATAGTCTATCATTGTTATTGAGTCACTAAGGCCTTGTCCAGTCCTATGTGAGCATGCATCCTATCAAACGATATCATCCAACAATACCTGAAACATATGTGAAAACGAGGTCAGCAAAGAAATGCTGGCGAATACATTGGTTTTGTTGAAAATAAGATTCATGACTTCTGTTTGAGAAAATGTTTAGTCATGAACCTTGTAATTTACTTTGTCTTTGTAAATCATTCGAAAAATAATAAGTTTAGATGATAGGTATAAATAAGAGAAAAATGCATGATTAAATGAATAACCATGTAAAATGAGTTTGTATAAGATAAGTTGTTTGTAAATCAGTGTCTTGTGAAAAGTATGTTACTTGTATAAAATGTTCTATGTCTCAAACTGAAATGATTCAAATAACGCTACAATATGTAATACCATACAAACACTTATATATAGGAAGTACCAGCGGCGTATCCACCATGTTTGTATCATATTACACACGCATCGTTACTTAATCACTTAATCAAACCAAACCACCAAAGTAATGTTCATGTCCAATGTAAATCATGTAATGTATAACCAAAAAGATATGTATGGCTAGTGAAATGCATCAACTAAACCATAGGTGAAACGCACAAAACAAAGTATTGAAGTAAAACTTGGTTTAAATCAATACTATGTTTCATGTAAATGCATGATCAAATGTAAATCATATCCCAATGTTTACCCAATCGTTAAAACATTTTGTAAAATCGTTCAAGGCGTTCTTGTTCTAATTGTTCAAATCGTTCTTGTTTTAATTGTTCAAATCGTTCTTGTTTTAATTGTTCAAATCGTTCTTGTTTTAATTGTTCAAATCGATCTTGTTTTAATTGTGAAACTACTTTATGGTCGATTCTCTAATAACATTCAAACCTTCTTGACTCGATCCTCGTTCCAACTCGCTCTCGTTCCCGTTCTTAACAAACCCTTACCAAAGGGTAAATTAATAATTACAGATTCAGTCGTTACCCAAAATACCCACACATAACCATGGGTATAGAGAATAACGGGATTTGTCAGATCCTATGGTTCCATAACCTAATACTGGTCGGCTTGATCATTGCTAATGAATGTCATTGGTTATGTAACTACAACCCATAAGTTTGTTCACTTTATTGAAATCGTTCTTGAAACCATTGTAATTGTTTTTGAAACCATTGTAATCGTTCTTGAAACCAATGTTATCGTTCTTGAAACCACATTGTAATTGTTTTTGAAACCATTGTAATCGTTCTTGAAACCATTGTTATTGTTTTTGAAACCATTGTAATCGTTCTTGAAACCATTGTTATCGTTCTTGAAACCACATTGTAATTGTTATTGTAATCGTTCTTGAAATCATTGTTAAGACATTTAGCACATATGAGTCACCCCAAAACAGTTGAAAACAGTAAAAGAGGGGAATAATGTACTCGCCTAAGAATGCTTAGAAGTCTTGAACAACAACCAAACAAAGCTAGAGGAAGCACGGAATCAGTCGGCAATCTAAAACTATATAAATAAACCGGACTTAAATCGGGAGATCGGATAGGATGAGGCTTGGTAAACCAAATGAGTATTGGAACTCATATGATATGGTTTAACAAGGCCTACATACTACATGAAACCTAACCTAAGTGCTTTTGACCCATCGCGACCCATTAAGGTAGCTTATGCTACTTTAACGCGTCGTTCGCGTAAAACGCGTTCGGACCGTCTAACTAGTCCTATGACAAGTGTTATATGCCTAAACATGTTACATAATCAGTTATGTGTCAAAAGTTTAGGTTACATATGCTTAATTACCAATTATACATGAAAAGGGTATTCTGGTAATTTACCTAAGGCATATAAACTACCTATCATACAACTACTCAAACGATGTGACCATAGGGTATAACCTCGGAAGGTTATTCCCTATACACTATGGTCACCTAATGTATTTGGTCGGATCCTAATGATCGACCAAACTGGGTCGGGTTCGAAGGTATAAGCGATTTATTAGATCGCTTACCCTACGACCCTAGACAACGTGGTAATCAGTAGGCATAGTCCCAAGGGACTATAACCAACGTGATTACACTCACGTTGCGAAGTTCCTATGAACTTCGCATTGACCATAAGCTGGTCAACGCTGAAAGTTAAACAAAGTTTGACTTTCGGACTCGAAAAGCAATAAAATAAGGAAAAGAACGAAAGAATACTTACGAAGGGTCCCCGAATACTAATCCCGATCCAAGTAGCTCAGGTATGAAACAATGGTTTCAACTTAGAGCTTCTCAAATCAGAATTCTTGTAATTTTGAAGCATGGGGGGTGGGGTATTTATAGTTTTCGGTCCACCGTTAAGATCGTTTCATGGAAACCGTGCTTTAATCGTAACCGTACAAGTGTCGGAACCTTATGGTGGCTAAAAGTTGATCCTTATCAGCTGACTAGACAAATGAGAATGTGTGGTGGTGGATCAAACAGCTGCAACCTGCTGTTAAATGCAGTTAACCTGGTCAGAAGGACTAACGCGGGCCGCGTGAGGATGTTAAGATCCTGAGGCGGGCCGCCTAGGAGTCACAGATCAGAACAAAGTTTCGGAAATGACAGTTTCAGTCCCTGCACGTGTTTAAGCCCATTTCCGGCACTTCTAAGGCCCGTAAAGCCAACTTTAAGGCTCTAAAATGATGCCTAAACATTGTGGACATGAAACATGCTCAAAAATATGTCGGATGTTGGTTCGTTTGGCCGTACGAAAGCGATGTTCGCTTAATTACGACGGAATGCGCACAAGCGCGAAAAACGATCCAAATGACGCGACGAATGGATTTTTCTCATGCCAAACACTAAAATAAAATGTTTTAGTGCTTACATAAATTTTTGGATGTCCGGATGTATTCAGAACGTAAGTTATGCGCGAAAATGCAAACTTGTGCACTTTTTGACACTTTTAGTCCCTGAATGAGCCAAAAGTTTATTTTAGCACACCGAACCCCTCAAAGCCTATTTCTAAGCTATATAAAGGATATTTAAGGTGTGTTTAACTTATGGTCATGTTCCAGAATGTCCGTTACAGTTCAAATTGGCATACTTTCGCAGTTTGTCAAATTTAGTCCCTGTAAGCGAATTAACTTGATTTTGCCATACCAAAGCCTTCAAAACTTATTTCTAAGTTATGTAAAGGTTATTTAAGGTATGTTAAGCCTATTTCACTATTCCGGAGTGTTCGTTGCGTTAAACTGGTTATATTTACGCGTCGGTGCGCGTATAACCTTCCAGAAAAGCGATTTAGAGTTTGGAATCGAACAAGAGTTGATATGTGTAAACGATACACATATTTTTACAAATGCCAAGTATGAAATACAATATTTCATTGGTTTGGTATTTGTTTGATGGCCGTGGAGGCACAGGTGTTACAGTCTCCCCTACTTTAGGAAATTTCGTCCCGAAATTTATTTAGAGGAAACTTGTGAGAGTTTGAAAACATGAAGTTGAAAAGATCGAACAACATTGATTAGGGTTCTTGAACTTCTAGTAACCTTAATAACATTATGCTTGCAATGTAAGAGGGACACTTATATACAAGTATATGAAGCGTCATTGGTGCGTCCACCGTACCTCCATTACACCGTTGTCATTTTGTTATTGTTGTCGCTATCGGTTCTTACACATAATAAATCTTACTGGGTTTCTGTGCACTAAATTTCATAATTATGTACGCGTCCATAATTAGACAATTCCTTGCACAGTTTACACAGTCTATTTTATAATGTGTAGGGGAAAACCAAATGAACAATCCTGTGATGAGTGTGACTAGACCGCCATAGAGTCCTTTTAATTAAATCAATAAATGATCTAAATAGACTATCAAGGAGTCTGTTCAGCTACATCACTAGATGTCGTTCTTTAACCAAATTGTGAATCAATCTTTTAGACTAGACCACTAAAAGGATCTCTTATGAATCATGAAGCGATACTATATAATCCAAGGGTCTTAACTATTACATAGAAGCCCATTAAGGATTTAAGATAGTACCTTTTGAATATCCTACTATGAATCCCTCATATGAAGATATGAAAGATTCTATGAGGATTTGAAAATCGGATCACACAAAAACATAGAGGAGAACACATAAACACATAACACATAATCGCATAATTGCATAATTGTTTAATTTGACCTTTTAAATTTGTTATCTTTGGACACGGGTATTTAAAGCATACAAGGAATCAAATCCTTAATTGCAGCAATTTGGATGGATTCCACAAGAATACCCTGCTTGTTGACTACATGACCCAAAAACTGAACTTCTTTAAGCCAAAATTTCCTCTTGGAGGATTTAGCGAAAAGTTTGTTCCTTCTTTAGGGGTTCCAATGTCAACGAAGGTGTTGATCGTGATTGGCTCGGGATATGAATAGATCAAGATGTCATTAACAACAATGACGAACTGATCCAAATAAGGCTTGCAGACTCTATTAAGTCCTTGAAGATGGCTGGAGCATTTGTCAACCCAAAAGGCATGACTGTAAACTCGTAATGGCCATACTTCATGCAGAAAACCATTTTGGGAATATCTTCTTCGAGAATACAAAGTTGATGATACCCAAAACGCAAATCGATCTTGGAAAAGCATGAAACGCTATGCAGTTGATCGGAGAAATCGTTGATTTAAGGTAGGGGATATCGATTCTTGATGGTAAGCTTATCAAGCTTACGTTAATCGATACAAATTCGAGAAGATCCATCTTTCTTTTTCACAAAGAGGGCAAGAGTTTTCCCCAAGGTGAAAAGTTTGGACGGATGAATCCTTTATCAGACAACTCTTAAAGCTGTTTGATAATTCTTGCATCTCGAACGATGCAAGACGATAAGATACTTAGATTTAAAAGAAACAAGTGTTTGAGGTTCTTAGGGAGATCACAAGTGATCATAAAAATGACAGAACCACACGAGTAGTTTTTGTCTTTGTTTTGATAGCATAAGGTTGGATCAAACATTCATACAATTGCATTAGTTACAAAATAAAACCATAAATTTTTATTTATATAACAACCGCATTGTCTTTAATGTTACAAGATAACAACCATAGGAAATACAAAATGCTAATTGTTCACTCCTTCATCATTGAGTGCCTCATTGATGTTAAACACTCGACCACGTGCTGGATTCACATTGACGTTAGCATTCGGGTTTGCGTTAGCATTTGCATTCACCAGTCTTGGGCAGTTGTGGCGGAAGTGACCAATCTCTCCGCAGTTGAAACATGAACCCAGTGGAAATCTCACAGCATTCCCTTGAACCGGAGCTTGAACCTGAGCAGCCTGATTTTGTCCCAAACGACAAACCTTGGCCAAATGCCCAAGTTTACCACACGTCGTGCATTGCCAGCAAGCTTGTTGTACTGCGTGATGACCGTTGTAGCGTGCACAATAAGGTGCGATACCAGCATATGCTTTCTTTGCAGGTGGCTGAGCTGGTTGGTTCCGCGGGTTCTGAGCAGTCTGTGCTGTAACAGCAAAGTTCTGAACACCCTTTCGCTTTCTTGATTTCTTTGACGTCTCACCTTCCTTACCCTTCTTGTTTTGACCTTTCTTGCTATCCTCCTTGTCAGACCCCTGCTTCTTACCCTTGTCACCCTTTCTGTGTAACTTATTCTTCCGAATCTGCGACTCAGTCAATGTCGCAGCTAACTCGATCGCCTGACGGAGTGTGGCAGGGTTACTACCAGTAAGGATGTCTTGTACCGAGTCAGGTAGGCCGTCGATGTATCTTTCGATAGCCTTGTCGAGTGGGGTAACCATTGTCGGGCAAAGCAGACTCAACTCCTCAAACCTATCAGTATACGCCCTGTGCTCACCACTATCTTGCTTCAACTCATCAAATTCCTTCTCCAAAGCTCGTTGCTCATGACGAGGACAGAATTCCCTCATCATAAGGGCCCTAAGTTCAGCCCATGTCTGTGCTAGAGCAACTTCTGCACCACGATCCCTCATAACCCCGTTCCACCATGTGAGAGCCCTCTTCTGAAACACACTCGAATAAAACTCGACCTTGCGATTGTCAGGACACTGCACGTGGCGGAAAGTATTCTCAATGCTCTCGAACCATTGAAGAAGCCCAGTCGCCCCTTCAGAACCACTAAACTTGAGTGGTTTAGCCTGGTTAAAATCCTTGTATTTGCATGTAACATTGTTGTTGTTGTTGGCTTGGATCCATTGAGCAAAGAGGTTTGGGAATTGAGCAGCCATTTGCTGCGCAATAATTTCTGCCAATTCGGCAGTCTCTATCTGGCTTTCGTGTCGAGGAGGCATTGTCTAAAAGAGGAAACATGAAAGGAAACGAGTGAGAGAATTAGACGAAAAGAATGAGATGAAACAAATCTGATGAAAGCAAGGATAGTGGTCATTTGTTTGTTACTACAAAGCAACAAACGACCTTGGTGATTAGTCAAAGTAAATAGGTCAAAAATAATGTATCGCGAAGACATGCTCGCCTATAAGTGAACACTCATCCCAAGAATTCCCAGGTAAGCACAACTGGTCTCGCGTCTGATGAGATATATACGAAGTGCTTGCCTAGACAGAAAACCCAGAATACAGGCATTCACCCTTCCAGTTTGCACGTGTTCACATTATTTAAAACCCAAAACCTGGAGGAGATTTTGAAAACTCAAAAGGGTTCAAAACCATATAACAGAGGGTTCAAAACCTTGTAATCAATCATCCTAGGACAGATGATTAGTTTTCAAAGCGGTTTCGAAAATTGTGTTCTTGTTGTGGTCGTCACCTAAGGATAGGTGACGGTATTGTTTTATGACTAAACGCAAGTAAACTCGCGTTAGGGTCCTAAGAAGGTTATAGACTAGGTCAAAGCATTACTAATAACCTAATTCCCTATAACCATTGGCTCTGATACCATCTTTTCTGTCACACCCCGACCACGTGTAACATACAAAACGTGGCGGAAACGTCGGGGAGTGTTGTAACAGAATTAATGTTTCATAACCATGGATATCAAAAAGTGTTTCGTTTTATTAAACATTGAATAATTACATCATCTGGAAATCTAAATACACAATTTAAACATAGTCTATCATTGTTATTGAGTCACTAAGGCCTTGTCCAGTCCTATGTGAGCATGCATCCTATCAAACGATATCATCCAACAATACCTGAAACATATGTGAAAACGAGGTCAGCAAAGAAATGCTGGCGAATACATTGGTTTTGTTGAAAATAAGATTCATGACTTCTGTTTGAGAAAATGTTTAGTCATGAACCTTGTAATTTACTTTGTCTTTGTAAATCATTCGAAAAATAATAAGTTTAGATGATAGGTATAAATAAGAGAAAAATGCATGATTAAATGAATAACCATGTAAAATGAGTTTGTATAAGATAAGTTGTTTGTAAATCAGTGTCTTGTGAAAAGTATGTTACTTGTATAAAATGTTCTATGTCTCAAACTGAAATGATTCAAATAACGCTACAATATGTAATACCATACAAACACTTATATATAGGAAGTACCAGCGGCGTATCCACCATGTTTGTATCATATTACACACGCATCGTTACTTAATCACTTAATCAAACCAAACCACCAAAGTAATGTTCATGTCCAATGTAAATCATGTAATGTATAACCAAAAAGATATGTATGGCTAGTGAAATGCATCAACTAAACCATAGGTGAAACACACAAAACAAAGTATTGAAGTAAAACTTGGTTTAAATCAATACTATGTTTCATGTAAATGCATGATCAAATGTAAATCATATCCCAATGTTTACCCAATCGTTAAAACATTTTGTAAAATCGTTCAAGTCATTCTTGTTCTAATTGTTCAAATCGTTCTTGTTTTAATTGTTCAAATCGTTCTTGTTTTAATTGTTCAAATCGTTCTTGTTTTAATTGTTCAAATCGTTCTTGTTTTAATTGTTCAAATCATTCTTGTTTTAATTGTGAAACTACTTTATGGTCGATTCTCTAATAACATTCAAACCTTCTTGACTCGATCCTCGTTCCAACTCGCTCTCGTTCTCGTTCTTAACAAACCCTTACCAAAGGGTAAATTAATAATTACAGATTCAGTCGTTACCCAAAATACCCACACATAACCATGGGTATAGAGAATAACGGGATTTGTCAGATCCTATGGTACCATAACCTAATACTGGTCGGCTTGATCATTGCTAATGAATGTCATTGGTTATGTAACTACAACCCACAAGTTTGTTCACTTTATTGAAATCGTTCTTGAAACCATCGTAATTGTTTTTGAAACCATTGTAATCGTTCTTGAAACCATTGTTATCGTTAAATAAACCGGACATACTACATGAAACCTAACCTAAGTGCTTTCGACCCATCGCGACCCATTAAGGTAGCTTATGCTACTTTAACGCGTCGTTCGCGTAAAACGCGTTCGGACCGTCTAACTAGTCCTATGACAAGTGTTATATGCCTAAACATGTTACATAATCAGTTATGTGTCAAAAGTTTAGGTTACATATGCTTAATTACCAATTATACATGAAAAGGGTATTCTGGTAATTTACCTAAGGCATATAAACTACCTATCATACAACTACTCAAACGATGTGACCATAGGGTATAACCTCGGAAGGTTATTCCCTATACACTATGGTCACCTAATGTATTTGGTCGGATCCTAATGATTGACTAAACTGGGTCGGGTTCGAAGGTATAAGCGATTTATTAGATCGCTTACCCTACGACCCTAGACAACGTGGTAATCAGTAGGCATAGTCCCAAGGGACTATAACCAACGTGATTACACTCACGTTGCGAAGTTCCTACGAACTTCGCATTGACCATAAGCTGGTCAACGCTGAAAGTCAAACAAAGTTTGACTTTCGGACTCAAAAAGCATTAAAATAAGGAAAAGAACGAAAGAATACTTACGAAGGGTCCCCGAATGCTAATCCCGATCCAAGTAGCTCAGGTATGAAACAATGGTCTCAACTTAGAGCTTCTCAAATCAGAATTCTTGTAATTTTGAAGCATGGGGGGTGGGGTATTTATAATTTTTGGTCCACCGTTAAGATCGTTTCATGGAAACCGTGCTTTAATCGTAACCGTACAAGTGTCGGAACCTTATGGTGGCTAAAAGTTGATCCTTATCAGCTGACTAGACAAATGAGAATGTGTGGTGGTGGATCAAACAGCTACAACCTGCTGTTAAATGCAGTTAACCTGGTCAGAAGGACTGACGCGGGCCGCGTGAGGATGTTAAGATCCTGAGGCGGGCCGCCTAGGAGTCACAGATCAGAACAAAGTTTCGGAAATGACAGTTTCAGTCCCTGCACGTGTTTAAGCCCATTTCCGGCACTTCTAAGGCCCGTAAAGCCAACCTTAAGGCTCTAAAATGATGCCTAAACATTGTGGACATGAAACATGCTCAAAAATATGTCGGATGTTGGTTCGTTTGGCCGTACGAACGCGATGTTCGCTTAATTACGACGGAATGCGCACAAGCGCGAAAAACGATCCAAATGACGCGACGAATGGATTTTTCTCATGCCAAACACTAAAATAAAATGTTTTAGTGCTTACATAAATTTTTGGATGTCCGGATGTATTCAGAACGTAAGTTATGCGCGAAAATGCAAACTTGTGCACTTTTTGACACTTTTAGTCCCTGAATGAGCCAAAAGTTTATTTTAGCACACCGAACCCCTCAAAGCCTATTTCTAAGCTATATAAAGGATATTTAAGGTGTGTTTAACTTATGGTCATGTTCCGGAATGTCCGTTACAGTTCAAATTGGCATACTTTCGCAGTTTGTCAAATTTAGTCCCTGTAAGCGAATTAACTTGATTTTGCCATACCAAAGCCTTCAAAACTTATTTCTAAGTTATGTAAAGGTTATTTAAGGTATGTTAAGCCTATTTCACTATTCCAGAGTGTTCGTTGCGTTAAACTGGTTATATTTACGCGTCGGTGCGCGTATAACCTTCCAGAAAGCGATTTAGAGTTTGGAATCGAACAAGAGTTGATATGTGTAAACGATACACATATTTTTACAAATTCCAAGTATGAAATACAATATTTCATTGGTTTGGTATTTTTTTGATGGCCGTGGAGGCACAGGTGTTACATAAGCTACCTTAATGGGTCGTAACGGGTCGAAAGCACTTAGGTTAGGTTCCGATCTTGAGTGTAGTCTTTGTTAAACCATATCACATGAGTTCCAACACTCATTTGGTTTACAAGATCTTATCCGATCTTCCGATTGAGGTGTCGATTGTTTGACTAGTGGTTCGATTACTAGGTGCTGCTTAATTTCTCTGGTTTACTTGAGTTTGTTGAAGTTCTATTGATTGAGGATACTTTGCACTTCATGTGAGTACATAGTTCCCCTATTTTACTATTTTCAATTGTTTTGGGGTGATTCATATGTATCAAAACGATTTTCGATATTTTAATGATGGTTTCAAAAACGATTAAGATGGTTTATATTAAACTAATAACGATTTTGATAATGTGAACAAACTTGTTGGATGTAGTTACATAACGAATGACATTCATTAGCATTGATCAAGCCGACCAGTATTAGGTTATGGTACCATAGGATCTGACAAATCCCGTTATCGTACTGCACCCATGCTTATGTGTGGGTTAGGTGGGCAACGACTGAATCTGATTATTAACTTACCCCTTTGGTGGTTTGTTAATGCGAGAAGCATGTTAGTCGAGTCACGAAGGTTTGAATGTTATTAGCGAGATGACCAAAAATAGTTTTCACAATTAAAACGAGGATGATTTAAACGATTTAAACGAGTTAACGATTTGGAAACGATTTGAACAAGATTAAACAAATTGGATAAACGATTGGGTTTTGGTTAAGTGTTTAGATAATGGGACGGGTGTAATATGGTGAAAACATGGTAGATACGCCGCTGGTACTTCTTATATATAAGTTTTTTCAGCATATTACATACCGTGGCGTTATTTAGTTCACTTGGGAAAACGATTTTGAAACGATGTCACATAACGATGTTTTCGAAAGGATATAAACCATACGAGTTTTATTAACGAGTTAATACGAGATGTTCTACAATTTGGTTTACTAAAACAAATGTTTTTGGGTTAAGAATCATGGCTACGAGGTTTTATAAATTATAACCCGCTTGATTTGAGTTGGTTAATTTTGTTGCATTATTATACACTTTTCAAAACAAGGTTTTTAATAAGATATTGCAACATGTAAACTAGCCATGATTCCGATACTCTCACAAAACCTATGTACTCGCGAGCATTTCTTTGCTGACTTTGTTTTTACATATGTTTCAGGTGATGTTGTTTGATGTTGATTGCTAGGATGCATGAGTCACATAGGATCTGGACGAGGCCTTAGTGACATAATAACAATGATAGTCGATATGTAACTTGTTTGTTTTATGTTAAGACAATGTAAATTACTTAATGAAATCAATAAAACGAAACTTTTTGTATCCATGGTTGTGAAACGATAATTCTGCCATGACACTCCCCGACGTTTCCGCCACGGTTTGTTGTTTTAACGTGGTTGGGGTGTGATAGAAGAGTTGGTATCAGAGCCAATGGTTATAGGGAATTAGGTTATTAGTAATGCTTTGACCTAGACTATAACTTTCTAGGACCCCAACGCAAGTTTACTTGCGTTTAGATTTTTAAAAACAAAATCGTCACCTACCCTTAGGTGATAACCACAATGAGAACACAAATTCGAATCCGCTTCGAAGATTAATCATCCGTTCTAGGATGATTGATTACTAGGTTTTGAACCCTTCCAGTTTGACTCATATTTGGCTTAGTGCCTTTTGAGTTTTCAAAATCTCGTCAAAGTTTGGGTCTAAATAATGTGAACACGTGTAAACTGGAAGAGTGAATGCCTATACCCTGAGTTTTCTGTCTAAGGCTAGAGTGTTCGTACAAATCCACATAATCGGACCAGTCACTCTTACCTGGGAACTCTTGGGGTGAGTGTTCACTAATAGGCGAGCATGTCTTCGCGATACATTTTTTTGATTCATTTACTTTGATCAGTCACTGCGTGTCGTTTGTTTGTTCGAGGTAACGAACAAATGATCGCCTTCCTTGTGTTTTGTCGATACCTCTTTTGTTTTTCCTAATTGTCAACGTCACTCGTTTCTCATATTTCCTTGTTAGACCATGCCTCCTCGACGCGATGCACAATCCTTTACTGCTGAAGAAGTCACAGCCCTAGTCTCTCAGCAAATGGCTGCTGTGCTTCCAGGCGTTGTGACCCAAATCCACGAGTTATACAACAACAACAATAACAACAATAATGCTCAGTGTATTTTCAAGAATTTCAATTCTGCTAAGCCGTTGAAGTTTTCTGGGTCGCAAGGAGCAACTGCGCTCCTTCAATGGTTCGAAAGTATCGAGAGCACATTCAGACATGTGCAATGTCCGAATGGGCGTAAGGTTGAATTTGCATCAAGTGTGTTTGAGTAGCGTGCTCTTACGTGGTGGAACGGAGTAATGCGCGATAGGGGTGCCGAAGTGGCATTAGTACAAACATGGGAAGAGCTTCGAGCTCTCATGATGAAAGAGTTTTGTCCCCGTCACGAAATTCGAGCTTTGGAACGAGAGTTTGACGATCTGAAGCAAGATGGGGGAGAACACTGTGCGTATACGGATCGTTTTGAGGAACTCAGTCTGTTGTGTCCCACTATGGTTACCCCACTGGAGAAAGCAATCAAGAGATATATCGATCGTTTACACGATTCCATACAGGATATTGTGACTGGCATTAATCCAACTACTGTTCGTCAAGCGATCGAGTTGTCTGCTACCCTGAATGAGTCTCAGGTCAGGAAGGGTAAACTTACCCGCAAGGGTGATAAGAAAAAGTCAACCGATTCTGTTAAAGGCAAGGATAAGGGTAAGGATAAGAAAGGTGAGTCGTCGAAGAAGTCGAGAAAGCAAAAGGGTGCTCAGAATTTTGCAGTAACAGCTCAGAACCCTCAGAACCCACCAGCTCAACCTCCTGCGAAGAAAGCGTATGCTGGTACCGCACCTCATTATGCTCGCTGCAACGGTCATCATGTTGCACAGCAAGCTTGTAAGCAAGGCACAACGTGTGGTAAGCTTGGGCATCTAGCCAACATCTGTCGTTTGGGTCAGAATCAGATTATTCAGAATCAAGCTCCAGTTCAGGGGAATGTTGCGAGATTCCCACCGGGTTCATGTTTCAATTGTGGAGAGTTTGGTCACTTACGCAACAACTGTCCGAGGTTGGTGAATGCAAATGCGAATCCAAACGCAAATGTCAATGCGAATGTGAATCCCGCTCGTGGACGAGCATACAACCTGAATGCAAACAAAGCGAGGGCTAACAACGAGGTTGTCAATGGTACGTTTCTTGTTAACAATCGACCTGCATCTATTCTTTTTGATTCTGGTGCCGATAGAAGTTTTGTTTCATTATCTTTTGAACCTTTACTTGCGATACCTAGAACTAAAATGAGGAATCCCTTATCTGTCGAAGTTGCTACTGGTAAACCTCTTGTTCTCGATTCTGTTATTCGTAATTGTCAGTTAAACCTTGATAACCATCTTTTTCCTATTGACCTCACACCGATGCAACTTGGGAGTTTCGATATTATCGTGGGGATGTATTGGTTAACCAAACATCATGCTGAGGTAGTTTGTTTTGATAAGATCGTTCGTATTCCTCTTTCGTCTGGCGATGTTCTGGAAGTTCGTGGCGAGAAACCATCTTGTGGATTGAAGCTTATGTCATGTACGGAAGCCCAAAGTTAATTGCGAAAAGGATATGTTGCTTTTCTGGCACATGTCACTGAGGAAAAAGGCAAGAGCAAGAGTATTCAGGATATTCCGATTGTTCGAGATTATCCAGAGGTGTTTCCTGATGAACTGCCTGGTTTGCCTCCAGTTCGTCAAGTCGAGTTTCATATTGACCTTGTACCTAATGCCAACCTGATTGCGAAAGCACCTTATCATCTTGCACCGTCGGAGATGCAAGAGTTATCTAAACAGCTTCAAGAGTTATCTGATAAAGGATTCATCCGTCCGAGCTTTTCACCATGGGGCGCTCCTGTCCTCTTTGTGAAAAAAAAAGATGGATCTTTTCGAATGTGTATCGATTATCGTGAGCTTAACAAGCTTACCATCAAGAATCGATATCCCCTACCTAGAATTGATGATCTCTTCGACCAGCTGCAAGGTGCTTCATGCTTTTCCAAGATCGATCTACGTTCTGGGTATCATCAACTTCGTGTTCTCGAAGAAGATATTCCCAAAACTGCTTTCCGCATGAGATATGGGCATTACGAGTTCACTGTCATGCCTTTTGGTTTGACGAATGCCCCAGCTATCTTTATGGACTTAATGAATAGGGTCTGTAAACCTTATATAGATAAGTTCATCATTGTGTTCATCGATGATATTCTCATTTAATCAAAGTCTCGAGCCGAGCACGAGCAACACCTTCGCTTAAAGTTGGAACTCCTTGTCACACCACAACCACGTAAAACATCAAATCGTGGTGGAAACGTCGGGGAGTTTTGTAACAGAATTATTGTTTCACAACCATTGCATTTAAAAGTTATGTTTTATTCATCAAACAAAGAGTTACATTGTCTTAAAATAACTGAAACAAAGAGTACTTCACATAATTAAACTAGTTCTATCTTCATTTTAAGTCTCTAAGGCACAGGTCCGCCCTAGTGTGTCACGAACATCCTAAGCAACGGCTCCTGAAAACACATGTGAAAATAGGTACGTCAGCATAAAAATGCCTGTAAGATACATATGGTTTTATGAAAATAGGATTCATGACTTGAGTTTAAAGAGAATGTTTAATAAAAATAAGTCATGAATCTTGTTAAATGTTTTCTTTTGTAAATCATTTGAAAAGCGATGGAAATCAGATGATATGTATAAATAAAAGGATAATGTATGGTTAAATGAATAACCAAGTAAAATGAGTTTGTATAAATTGAGTTATTTGTAAAACAATGTTTAAGTGAAAATATGTTGTAAATGTAATATGTATAACTAAAATGGTTTAAATAATGCTACGATATGTAATACCATAAAAGCACTTATATATAGGAAGTACCAGCGGCGTATCCACCATGCTTTTATCATACTACATGTCGCCTCGTTATGTAAATCACTTACCCAAACAAACCTCCAAAATGTAATGTTTAAACCAATTGTAAAATGTTTATGAGTAAACCAAGTCTATTGTTAATGTAAACCATGTAATGTATAAGCAAAAGTCATGTATGGTAAGTAAAATGAGACTACTTAAACCACAAGCAAAAATGTATAAAACAAAGTAATTTGAATATATCAAAAGTTATGTTTTGCAAAATAAATACATGATTTACTGATACAAACACTTATGCAGTAAGTTAATGCATACATTCAAGCCTTGAGACAGCAGGATAACCTTAGAGTAAAGATTATCAAAGAAAAATGTTTTCGGATTCAGTCATTCCTTACACCCAAACAAACCTAGGATGTCAGGAACGGGATTTGTCAAGTCCTATGGTACCATTACTTACTACCGAGCGGCGTAGCTAATGTTAATGAATGTAATTTAGACCCGTTGAACAAACCAAATGTCATACCAAATGTAAACGTGTAATGAAAGTAATGTACTAAGTATGCTAAGTTAACATACAAAGCAGAAAAGTCATGTAAATCAAGGTGCTATCATGCCAAAACATACATAGCAAAAGAAGATGTAATGTAAATCAATCTGCTAGCATGCTAAGTAAACATACATAGCAAAAGAAGATGTAATGTAAATCAATGTGCTAGCATGCTAAGTAAACATACATAGCAAAACAAAATGAAATCATGTACTAATAGTGTACTAATGAACATAACAAGTATATGATATGAAAACATGGAAAGCACGAAAGTAACAAGTAGGCACATGTGTTTCACCCCAAAATGTTGAAAAACAGTAAAAGAGGGGACTATGTACTCACTTGAGATTTCTCAATAGACTTTAGATATCCACCAAGCAAAACTAGAAGATCACGGAATCAAACGGCACCTAATATAGGTAACTACATTAATAAACGGACCTATTCGGAGGATCGGGTAGCATGAGGGTTCGTAAACCAAATGAGTGTAGGAACTCATGTAATATGGTTTAACAAAGCCTACATACTAAAACGGAACCTATCCTAAGTGCTTTTGACCCATTACGACCCGTTTAGGTAGCTTATGTTACTTTAACGCGTCGTTCGCGTAAAACGCGTTCGGACCGCCTAACTAGTCCCATGACAAGTAAAATATGCCTTAACATGTCTAATATTGTTGCTAAATCAGTTTAGATGTCAAAAGTTACGTTACATAGACTTAAAATGAAATTTGGCGTAAAAAGGATATTTTGGTAATTTACCTAAGGCATATATACTACCTATCATACAACTACTCAAACGATGTGACCATAAGGTATAACCTCGGAAGGTTATTCCCTATACAACTATGGTCACCTAATGTGTTTGGTCGGATCCTAATGATCGACCAAATGGGTCGGGTTTGAAAGTATAAGCGATTGATTAGATCGCTTACCTTTACGACCCTAGACAAGCACAAATCTAAAAGTGACGAACTAAACATGTTAAAACATGTTTAACGAGGTTTGAAAACAGGTTTGGTATCAAAACAAACGGTTTTGATACCCACAAGTAGTTTGGTTACAAAATACGTGAGAATATGCATTTTGGCTGAAACTACGACTCGTCACTGAGCCTAGATAACGTGGTAATCAGTAGGTATAGTCACTAGGGACTATAACCATCGTGATTACGCTCACGTTATGAAGTTCAAACAAACTTCACATTGACCATAAACTGGTCAATGCAGTAAGTCAAACAAAGTTTGACTTTAACGTTAAAACGAATGAAAAGAACGAAAGAATACTTACAGAGGGTCCCCGCAAGTTTGATTTTCCAAGTATTTCTCAGGTGTGAAGTGTTTCACACTTCAACTTAGAGAAAAATCTCAGAAATCAAGTGGGTTGCAACAAAAGGGTTGGGGGTATTTATAGATTTCTTAGGACCGTTAAGATCGTTCATCGAATAACATGCCTCGATCTCAACCGTACATGTGTGCCCCTTGTTTTGTGAAACCTTGGGTACCCCTAGAAATGGCCCATAGCTTCAGAAATACCATTTGCAAGTGGGAAACATGGCTGGAACAGGCTGGAAATGGCTGGAATCAACTTTCTGCACATCCGGCAGTCTCACACGGACCACGTAAGGTTTAATGGGGGCTTACGCGGGCCGCCTGGGCCTTTTGATCAGTAAACAACTTTCAGAAATTGCAGAAATGGTCCCTGTTATGGTTTAAGCTCATTTCCGACATGTTTAAGGCCCGTTAAGCAAAATTTAAAGCCCTAAAATGATGCCTAAACTTTTTGGATATGAAACATGCTCAAAAATATGCCAGATGTCAGTTCGTTTGGTCGAACGATCGCGATGTTCGCTTAATTACGACGAAAGGCGTACAAGTGCGAAAAACGATCCAAATTGCGCGACGAATGGATTTTTCTTATGCCAAACACTAAAATAAAATATTTTAATGCTTACATGAATTTTTAGATGTCCGGATGTATTCAGAACGTAAGTTATGCGCGAAAATGCAAACTTATGCACTTTTTGACGCTTTTAGTCCCTGAATGAGCATAAAGTTTATTTAGCACACCGAACCCCTCAAAGCCTATCTCTAAGCTATGTAAAGGATATTTAGGGTGTGTTTAACTTATGGCCATGTTCCGGAATGTCCGTTACAGTTCAAATCGGCATACTTTCACAGTTTGTCGAATTTAGTCCCTGTAAGCGAATAAACTTGATTTTGCCATACCAAAGCCTTCAAAACTTATTTCTAAGTTATGTAAAGGTTATTTAAGGTATGTTAAGCATATGTTGATGTTCCGGAGTATTTTTCGCGTTAAACTGATTACGTTTAAGCACCAGTTTGCGTAAAATTCTCAAGAAAGCAATATAGAGTTTGAAATTGAATAAAAGTCAAAACGTGAAAAACATCAAACATAAACAAACAAACATTGGGATCAAATAACTTTATTTCATTGATAATTTAATTGTTTACAATGATTACAAGCACAGATGTCACAGTCTCCCCTACTTGTGGAAATTTCATCCCGAAATTTGTTTAGAGGAAACTCGTGAGAAAAGATGCGGATACTTCGCCTTCATTTGATCTTCGCGTTCCCAAGTAAACTTAGGTCCACGTTTAGATTCCCAGCAAACTTTAACCAAAGGAATGCGATTGCGTTTAAGCCATTTGACTATACGGTCCATGATTTCCACTGGTTTCTCAACAAAATGCATCGTGTTATCCACACGAATTTCATCAAGCGGTATGTGGAGGTTCTCATCAGCTAGACACTTCTTGAGATTGGACACGTGAAAGGTTGGATGAACGTTTCCAAGTTCAGGAGGTAGTTCAAGTTTATAGGCTACCTTACCGATTCTTTCGATGATCTTAAATGGTCTAACGTATCTAGGTGCAAGTTTTCCTGTCTTTCCAAATCTGATCACACCTTTCCAAGGTGAGACCTTAAGTAATACACGATCACCGACTTGAAATTCCAAGGGCTTGCGTCGTTGGTCTGCGTAACTCTTTTGATGGCTTCGAGCTGTCTGGAGGTTATCCCGAACTTTCTTAACCTTATCAGTTGTCTCTAGAATGAGGTCAGGTCCAGTAAGCTGAGCCTCACCGATCTCATTCCAGCAGACTGGTGAACGACATTTTCGACCATAGAGAGCCTCTAAAGGACCCATGTTGATGCTGGAGTGATAACTGTTGTTGTAGGAGAATTCAATCAATGGAAGATGTGAATCCCAACTACCACCAAAATCGATCACGCAAGCTCTAAGCATATCCTCCAAAGTCTGGATTGTTCTTTTAGATTGACCATCAGATTGCGGATGATAAGCAGTGCTCAGATTAAGTCGGGTCCCCATAGCAGATTGTATGGTTCTCCAAAAGCGAGAAGAGAAGCGAGCATCTATATCAGAAATAATGTTCAAAGGAACACCATGTCGAGATACGATTTCATCCACATAGATTTTAGCAAGCTTTTCAGCAGATAGATCCTCACGGATCGGCAAGAAATGCGCTGATTTAGTAAGACGATCAACAATTACCCAGATGGCATCATGACCTTTCTTAGTGCGCGGAAGTTTGGTAATGAGATCCATAGCAATGTTTTCCCATTTCCAAACTGGAATCTCTGGTTGTTCCAAAAGACCAGAGGGATGTTGATGTTCAGCCTTAACCTTGAGACAAGTAAGGCATTTTGAAACGTACAAGGCAATGTCTTTCTTCATACCAGGCCACCAATATTGAGTACGAAGATCCTTATACATCTTATCTGAGCCTGGATGAATAGAATAACGAGACTTATGAGCTTCATCCATAAGCAAAGTGCGGAGATCATCTAGGCTTGGGACCCACAAACGGTCCATGAAATAATACGATCCATCGTCCTTCAGTTCAAGATCAGGCTTAATGTGATAGGGTAATTCCTTACCCATCAAGTCTTGTGAAACACAAGCATGTTGAGCCTGAGAAATGCGGGCTTGAATATCAGATTGAGCTTGAATATCAGATTGAACACGAACACAATGAAGCTTGACACGTTCTTTACGACTCAAAGCGTCAGCCAAGACATTCGCCTTACCAGGATGGTAGCGAATTTCGCAGTCATAGTCGTTTAGAAGTTCCACCCATCGTCGTTGCCTCATGTTGAGTTCTTTCTGATTAAAGATATGCTGAAGACTTTTGTGGTCAGTGAAAACCACACATTTTGCACCATACACATAGTGTCTCCAGATCTTAAGAGCGAACACAACTGCACCCAACTCAAGATCATGAGTGGTGTAGTTTTTCTCATGCACCTTCAACTGCCTTGATGCATATGCTATGACTTTGTTCCTTTGCATCAGAACACAGCCAAGTCCCAAATTGGATGCATCGCAGTACACGACAAAATCATCATTGCCTTCGGGCAAAGATAGGATAGGCGCATCACAAAGCTTCTGCTTCAAGGTCTGAAATGCTTCTTCTTGTTTAGAACCCCATTCAAAGGGCTTATTCTTCTGAGTTAGAGCAGCTAGGGGAACTGCAATCTTCGAGAAATTTTTGATGAAGCGGCGGTAATAACCCGCGAGACCAAGAAAAGAACTGTCACACCCCGACCGCGTAAAACAACAAATCGCGGCGGAAACATCGGGGCGTGTCGTAACAGAATAAATTGTTTCATAACCATGGCATACAAAGTTGTATTTTATTTAAAAACAGAGGTGTTACATTGTTTCAAACAGGAATTTAAGAGTTCAGAACATAATTAAACATAGTCTATCTTCTTTTAAAGTCTCTAAGGCACAGGTCCGCCCTAGTATCGTGATCAACATCCTATGGAAAAGCACCTGAAAACACATGTGAAAATAGGTACGTCAGCATAAAAATGCCTGTGAGATACATAGGTTTGTCAAAATAGGATTCATGACTTATGTTTAAGCAAAATCTTTAGTCATGAACCTTGTAATTTGCTTTGTCTTGTAAATCATTTGAAAACAATAAGATCAGATGATATGAATAAGTAAATGTCAGGTTAAATAAATAACCATGTAAAAATGTGTTTGTATAAGATAAGTTGTTTGTAAATCAATGTCTTGTGAAAAGTATGTTATTTGTATAAAATGTTCTATGTCTCAATATTGAAATGATTCAAATAACGTTACGACATGTAATACCATACAAACACTTATATATAGGAAGTACCAGCGGCGTATCCACCATGCTTGTATCATATTACACACGCATCGTTACTTAATCACTTAATCAAACCAAACCAACCAATGTAAGAAATCTATGTTTAAACCAATTGTCAAACATGTTATATGTCAAATGTAAATCATGTCAAATGTCTATGTCAAATATCCATGTCAAATGTCTATGTCAAATATCCATGTCAAATGTCTACGTCAAATATCCATGTCAAATGTCTATGTCAAATATCCATATCAAATGTCTATGTCAAATGTCTTTGTGTAAAATGTCTATGTCAAAATGTCATGTATGGCAAGTGAAATGTCTCAACTAAACCATATGCACAAAAACAAAATATTGAAGTAAAACATGGTTTAAATCAATTTTATGTCTTTGTGGAAAAATGCATGCAAATATTTAATACGAACATTTATGCGGTATTGTGAAAATGCATACATCCAAGCCTTGTGACTGAGGTGATAAACCCTTTAAACAAATTAAAGGTCTATCTGTCTTATATCATCGAATTCGGTCATTCCTTTCATCCCCTTTCCCTGGGATGTCCGGAACGGGAGTTGTCAATTCCTATGGTACCACTACCTACTAACGAACGGCGTAGCTAATGTTAATGAATGTATTGTCCCATGTAAACAAACCAAATGTCATACCAAAATGTAAGCATGTGAAAAACAATGCACTAAGTATGTAATCAAATGAACATACATAGCGTGAAATGTCATGTAAAACGATGTACTAAGTAATGCACAAAATGGGCATACCTAGCATGAAATGTAATGTAAAACAATGTACTAAGTAATGCACACAATGGGCACACCTAGCATGAAATGTAATGAAATCATGTACTATAATGTACTATCAAACATAGCCGGTATATGATGTGAAAACAGGAAAGCATGAAAGTAACAAGTAGGCACATGTGTTCCACCCCAAAACAGTTTGGAAAACAGTAAAAGAGGGGTCTATGTACTCACTTGAGATTGCTCAGATGTATAAAGATAATCACCAAGCAATGCTAGATCTCGGAATCAAACGGCACCTAATATAGGTAACTATGTTAATAAACCGGACCTATATCGGAAGACTGAGTAGCATTAGGGTTTGTAAACCAAATGAGTGTAGGAACTCACGTGACATGGTTTAACAAAGCCTACATACTAAAAGAAACTTAACCTAAGTCTTATTGACCCGTTATGATCCGTTTAGGTAGCTTATGCTACTTTAACGCATCGTGCGCGTGAAACGCGTTCGGACCGCCTAACTAGTCCTATGACAAGTGTTATATGCCTAAACGTGTTACATAATCAGTTATGTGACAAAAGTTTAGGTTACATATGCTAAATTACCAATTATGTATGAAAAGGGTATTCTGGTAATTTACCTAAGGCATATAAACTACCTATCATACAACTACTTAAACGATGTGACCATAAGGTATAACCTCGGAAGGTTATTCCCTACACTATGGTCACCTAATGTATTTGGTCGGATCCTAATGATCGACCAAACTGGGTCGGGTTCGAAGGTATAAGCGATTGATCAGATCGCTTACCCTACGACCCTAGACAACGTGGTAATCAGTAGGCATAGTCCCAAGGGACTATGACCATCGTGATTACAATCACGTTGCGAAGTTCAATCGAACTTCGCATTGACCATTACTGGTCAACGCTGAAAGTCAAACAAAGTTTGACTTTCTGACTCGAAAAGCAGTAAAATAAGGAAAAGAACGAAAGAATACTTACGAAGGGTCCCCGAATGCTAATCGTGATCAAAATAACTCAGGTATGAAACAATGGTTTCAACTTAGAGTCAAATAGATCAGATTCTAGTGGGTAATGAGGTTGGGGGTGATGGGGTATTTATAGTTTTCGTTGAACCGTTAAGATCGTTTCATGGAAAACGTGCCTTAATCCCATCCGTACATTTGTTGCAAAGTTGTGGTGGTTAAAAATGATGTTTATCAGCTGAAAATGCAAGTTGCAAGCATGTGGTTGTGGTTAAAACAGCTGGATCGTGCTGACTGTTCGTTGTTATCTGATCAGACAGGCGGACGCGGCCCGCGTCAGGAAGTGAAGAAACTCAGGCGGGCCGCCTGAGTGTTGCAGATCAGAAATTATAGTTTTGGTCCCTGTTGTGTATTCAGCCCATTTCCGGCACTTCTAAGGCCCGTAAAGCCAACTTTAAGGCCCTAAAATGTTGCCTAAACATTGTGGACATGAAACTTGTTCAAAAATATGTCTGATGTCAGTTCGTTTGGCCGTACGAATGCGATGTTCGCTTAATTACGACGGAATGTGCACAAGCGGGAAAAACGATCCAAATGATGCACCGAATGGATTTTTCTTAAGGCGAACACTAAAATATAATGTAGTCATGCTTTCATAAAATTTTGGATGTCCGGATGTATTCAGAACGTAAGTTATGCGTGAAAATGCAAACTTGTGCACTTTTTGACACTTTTAGTCCCTGAATGTCCCAAAAGTTTGTTTTAGCACACCAAACCCCTCAAAGCCTATTTCTAAGCTATGTAAAGGATATTTAAGGTGTGTTTAACTTATGGTCATGTTCCGGAATGTTCGTTACAGTTCAGATTGGCATACTTTCGCAGTTTGTCAATTTTAGACCCTGTAAGCGAATTAACTTGTTTTTTGCCATACCAAAGCCTTCAAAACTTATTTCTAAGTTATGTAAGGGTTATTTAAGGTATGTTAAGTATATGTTGCTGTTCCGGAGTATTTGTCGTGTTAAACTGAGTACGTTTACGCACCAGTTTGCGTATAACTCTCCAGAAAGTGATATAGAGTTTGAAATTGATCAAAAGTCAAAACATGAAAAATGTTAAACATAACAAAACAAACATTGTTTTATTGATAACAGAACTGTTCATAGTGATTACAAGCATAGTTGTTACAGTCTCCCCTACTTGTGGAAATTTCGTCCCGAAATTTATTTAGAGGAAACTCGTGGAAAAAGATGTGGATATTTCGCCTTCATTTGGTCTTCGCGTTCCCAAGTAAACTCGGGTCCACGTTTTGCTTCCCAGCGAACTTTGACCAAAGGAATGCGCTTGCGTTTAAGCCATTTGACTTCACGTTCCATGATTTCCACTGGTTTCTCAACAAATTTCAGTGTTTTGCCAACACGAATTTCGTCAAGCGGTATGGAGAAGTTCTCATCAGCTGAACACCTCTTGAGATTTGACACGTGAAAAGTTGGATGAACATTTCCAAGTTCAGGAGGTAACTCAAGTCTGTAGGCTACCTTACCGATTCTTTCGACGATCTTGAATGGTCCAACATATCTAGGTGCAAGTTTTCCTTTCTTTCCAAATCTGATCACACCTTTCCAAGGTGAGACCTTAAGTAATACTCGATCACCGACTTGAAATTCCAAGGCTTTGCGTTTTGGATCCGCGTAAATCTTCTGACGGCTTCTAGCTGCCTGAAGGTTATCACGAACTTTCTTGACCTTATCTGTTGTCTCTAAAATGAGGGCAGGTCCAGTAAGTTGGGCCTCGCCAATCTCATTCCAGCAGACTGGTGAACGACATTTTCGACCATAGAGAGCCTCGAAAGGAGCCATTTTGATGCTAGTGTGATAACTGTTGTTGTAGGAGAATTCAATCAATTTAAGATGTGAATCCCAGCTACCACCAAAATCGATCACACAAGCTCTTAGCATATCCTCCAGAGTCTGGATTGTTCTCTCAGATTGACCATCCGTTTGCGGATGATAAGCTGTGCTCAGATTAAGTTGGGTCCCCATAGCAGATTGCATGGTTCTCCAAAAATGAGAAGTGAAACGAGCATCTCTGTCAGAAATGATGTTCAAAGGAATACCATGTCGAGCCACAATTTCATCTACATAGATTTGAGCAAGTCTGTCAGTAGGAAAATCCTCGCGGATTGGCAAGAAATGTGCTGACTTTGTAAGACGATCAACGACTACCCAGATGGCATCAAGACCTTTCTTTGTGCGCGGGAGTTTGGTAACAAGATCCATAGTAATGTTTTCCCATTTCCAAACTAGGATCTCTGGTTGCACCAATAATCCAGAAGGACGTTGATGTTCAGCCTTAACCTTAAGACAAGTAAGGCATTTGGATACATATAAGGCAATGTCTTTCTTCATACCAGGCCACCAATAGTGAATACGAAGATCCTTATACATCTTATCTGAGCCCGGATGAATAGAATAACGAGACTTATGGGCTTCATCCATAAGCAAGGTACGAAGATCATCCTGGCTTGGGACCCACAAACGGTTCATGAAGTAATGTGATCCATTGTCCTTCAGTTCTAGTGCAGGTGTTATGTGATAGGGAAATTCCTTATCCATCAAACCTTGTGAAACACAAGATTGTTGAGCCTGAGAAATGCGTGCTTGGATATCAGATCGAGCTTGAATAACAGATTGAACACGTACGCAATGAAGCTTAGTACGTTCCTTACGACTCAATGCATCAGCTACGACATTCGCCTTACCAGGATGGTAGCGAATTTCGCAGTCATAGTCGTTTAAAAGCTCAACCCAACGTCGTTGCCTCATGTTGAGTTCTTTCTGGTTGAAGATATGCTGAAGACTTTTGTGGTCAGTGAAAACCACACATTTTGTACCGTACAAATAGTGTCTCCAGATCTTGAGAGCAAAGACAACTGCACCCAACTCAAGATCATGAGTGGTGTAGTTCTTCTCATGTACCTTCAACTGCCTCGATGCATAAGCTATGAGTTTGTTCCTTTGCATAAGAACACAGCCAAGACCCAATTTTGATGCATCACAATACACTACAAAATCATCATCACCCTCAGGCAATGATAGAACAGGCGCATCGCAAAGCTTCTGCTTCAGGTGTTGAAAAGCTTCCTCTTGTTTGTATCCCCAATAAAAGGGCGTTTTCTTCTGAGTTAGAGCAGTTAGAGGAACTGCAATCTTCGAGAAGTTTTCTATGAAGCGGCGATAATAACCCGCTAGACCAAGAAAAGAACGAACTTCAGTAGGAGTAGTAGGTGTATCCCAATCCTTAATCGCACTGATCTTGGAGGGATCTACATGAATACCTCGTTCGTTGATAACATGCCCCAAAAATTGAACTTCTTTAAGCCAAAATTCGCACTTGGAGAATTTGGCGAAAAGTTGCTCTTTCTTTAGGAGTTCTAGGGTAAGACGAAGATGTTGCTCGTGATCAGCTCGCGTCTTAGAATAAATCAAGATGTCGTCAATAAAAACAATGACGAACTGATCCAAATAAGGTTTACAAACCCTATTCATTAAGTCCATGAAAACAGCAGGAGCATTAGTCACACCGAATGGCATGACTGTGAACTCATAATGCCCATATCGAGTACGGAACGCTGTCTTCGGAATATCTTCTTCTTGCACCCGAAGTTGATGATATCCAGATCGCAGATCAATCTTCGAAAAATAGGAAGCGCCCTGTAGTTGATCAAAGAGATCATCAATGCGAGGTAGAGGATATCGATTTTTGATGGTAAGCTTGTTAAGCTCACGATAATCGATACACATCCTAAAGGATCCATCCTTTTTCTTGACAAAAAGAATGGGAGCACCCCAGGGTGAAAAGCTAGGACGGATAAAACCTTTGTCAGAGAGCTCCTGAAGCTGTTTAGACAACTCTTGCATCTCAGACGGTGCAAGACGATATGGAGCTCTGGCAATGGGATTTGCACCAGGTACGAGGTCGATGCGGAACTCGACTTGGCGTGCTGGAGGTAGACCAGGTAAATCTTCAGGGAAAACTTCAGAATAATCCCGAACGACAGGAATATCTGAAATAGACTTACCCTTGCCTTTATCTTCTGTAACATGTGCTAAGAAAGCCACATAGTTCTTCCGCAGATATTTCCGAGGTTTAAAACAAGACATGAGTTTGAGACCACCGGTAGGCTTCTCACCTTGAACCTGCAGGATCTCGCCTGTCGAAAGCGGCACACGAACAATCTTCTCAGAACAAATTATCTCTGCGTGATGCTTGGATAACCAATCCATTCCCACAATAACGTCGAAGCTTCCAAGTTGCATAGGCGCGAGGTCAATAGGAAAAAGATGCTCGTTAAGGTTCAACTGGCAGTTGCGAAGAACAGAATCAAGAATAATGGGTTCACCACTAGCAACTTCTACTGTCAAAGATTTGCCTAGTTTCGTTCTAGACACGCGAAGCATTTGCTCAAAAGACAAAGACACGAAACTCTTATCGGCACCAGAATCGAAAAGAACAGATGCAGGCTGATTATTAATAAAGAACGTACCGTTCACCACATTATCATCCACCTGCGCCTCTTGGGCATTCATGTTAAAAACTCGGCCTCGAGCCGGAGCCTGATTCTGGTTCTGGTTCGCCAGTCTTGGGCACCGATTCCTATAGTGGGTCAGATCCCCACAATTGTAACAAGCACCTGGTGGGTATTGTGGTCGTGCAGCTTGACCCTGTTGCGGAGCAGGAGGCTGAGCAACTTGTTGAGCCGGGTTCTGAACCGCGGGATTCTGAGCAGACCGACAAACATTGGCAAGATGGCCTGATTTCCCACAGTTAGTACAGAAACGGCATGGAAGTTGCGGCTGGTGGTGACTGTTGCATCTATTGCACAAAGGTGCATTCCCTGAATAGGGTTTCTTCGCTGGAGGCTGTGCGGGTTGGTTGGGAGCTGCCTGGTTAGCTTGGGCAGTGACAGCATAGTTTTGGGAAGCCTTACGCTTCTTTGCCCTCTTCGAAGAACCAGAGTTCTTTCCATTCCCGTTTTGACCTTTCTTGCTATCCACTTTGTCAGCCGATTGTTTCTTGCCCTTGTCACCCTTCCGGTGTAACTTGTTCTTCCGGATCTGCGACTCAGTCAATGTCGCAGATAACTCGATCGCCTGACGAAGTGTGGCAGGGTTACTACCAGTAAGAATGTCTTGTACCGAGTCAGGTAGGCCATCGATGTATCTCTCGATAGCCTTATCGAGTGGGGTGACCATTGTTGGGCAAAGCAGACTCAACTCTTCAAACCGATCAGTATAAGCCCTATGCTCACCACTATCTTGCTTCAGCTCATCAAACTCCTTCTCCAACGCTCGTTGCTCATGACGAGGACAGAATTCCCTCATCATAAGGGCTCTAAGTTCAGCCCAAGTCTGAGCGAGAGCAACTTCTGCACCCCTGTCTCTCATAATCCCGTTCCACCATGTCAAAGCACTCTTCTGAAATACGCTCGAAGCAAACTCGACCTTGCGATTATCCGGACACTGCACATGGCGAAAAGTATTCTCACTGCTCTCGAACCACTGAAGAAGCCCAGTCGCTCCTTCAGAACCACTAAACTTGAGTGGTTTAGCCTGATTAAAATCCTTGTATTTGCATGGAACATTGTTGTTGTTGTTATTGTTGGCTTGGTTCCATTGAGCAAAGAGATTTGGGAATTGGGCAGCCATCTGCTGCGCAATAATTTCTGCCAGTTCGGCAGTTGCTATCAGATTGTCGCGTCGAGGAGGCATTCTAAAAGAGGAAAACATGAAAGGAAATGAGTGAGATGATTGGATGAAGAGAATGAGATGAAACAAAATCAACAAAAGCGAAGATGGTGGTCATTTGTCCGTATCACAAAGCAAACAAACGACACACAGTGACTAATCAAAGTAAATGGGTCAAAAATAATGTATAATGAAGACATGCTCGCCTATAAGTGAACACTCATCCCAAGAATTCCCAGGTAAGCACAACTGGTCTCGCGTCTGGTTGAGATGTATACGAAGTGCTTGCCTAGACAGAAAACCCGGAATACAGGCATTCACCCTTCCAGTTTGCACGTGTTCACATTATTTAAAACCCAAAACGTTTGATGAGATTTTGAAAATTTGAAGGCACAAGGCCAAAAACCAAACTAAAAAGGGTTCAAAACCATATAACAGAGGGTTCAAAACCTTACAATAGAGGGTTCAAAACCTTGTAAAAATTTATTCAAAAACAGATGATTGTTTTTCAAAAATCGTTTCAGAAAAATTTTGGTTCTTGTTTTTGATAATCACCTAAGGATAGGTGATGTACATGTTTTAAGATCTAAACACAAATAATTTGTGTTAGGGTCCTAGAAAAGTTATAGTCTAGGTCAAAGCATTACTAATAACCTAATTCCCTATAACCATTGGCTCTGATACCAACTCTTCTATCACACCCCGACCGCGTAAAACAACAAATCGCGGCGGAAACATCGGGGCGTGTCGTAACAGAATAAATTGTTTCATAACCATGGCATACAAAGTTGTATTTTATTTAAAAACAGAGGTGTTACATTGTTTCAAACAGGAATTTAAGAGTTCAGAACATAATTAAACATAGTCTATCTTCTTTTAAAGTCTCTAAGGCACAGGTCCGCCCTAGTATCGTGATCAACATCCTATGGAAAAGCACCTGAAAACACATGTGAAAATAGGTACGTCAGCATAAAAATGCCTGTGAGATACATAGGTTTGTCAAAATAGGATTCATGACTTATGTTTAAGCAAAATCTTTAGTCATGAACCTTGTAATTTGCTTTGTCTTGTAAATCATTTGAAAACAATAAGATCAGATGATATGAATAAGTAAATGTCAGGTTAAATAAATAACCATGTAAAAATGTGTTTGTATAAGATAAGTTGTTTGTAAATCAATGTCTTGTGAAAAGTATGTTATTTGTATAAAATGTTCTATGTCTCAATATTGAAATGATTCAAATAACGTTACGACATGTAATACCATACAAACACTTATATATAGGAAGTACCAGCGGCGTATCCACCATGCTTGTATCATATTACACACGCATCGTTACTTAATCAAACCAAACCAACCAATGTAAGAAATCTATGTTTAAACCAATTGTCAAACATGTTATATGTCAAATGTAAATCATGTCAAATGTCTATGTCAAATATCCATGTCAAATGTCTATGTCAAATGTCCATGTCAAATGTCTACGTCAAATATCCATGTCAAATGTCTATGTCAAATATCCATATCAAATGTCTATGTCAAATGTCTTTGTGTAAAATGTCTATGTCAAAATGTCATGTATGGCAAGTGAAATGTCTCAACTAAACCATATGCACAAAAACAAAATATTGAAGTAAAACATGTTTTAAATCAATTTTATGTCTTTGTGGAAAAATGCATGCAAATATTTAATACGAACATTTATGCGGTATTGTGAAAATGCATACATCCAAGCCTTGTGACTGAGGTGATAAACCCTTTAAACAAATTAAAGGTCTATCTGTCTTATATCATCGAATTCGGTCATTCCTTTCATCCCCTTTCCCTGGGATGTCCGGAACGGGAGTTGTCAATTCCTATGGTACCACTACCTACTAACGAACGGCGTAGCTAATGTTAATGAATGTATTGTCCCATGTAAACAAACCAAATGTCATACCAAAATGTAAGCATGTGAAAAACAATGCACTAAGTATGTAATCAAATGAACATACATAGCGTGAAATGTCATGTAAAACGATGTACTAAGTAATGCACAAAATGGGCATACCTAGCATGAAATGTAATGTAAAACAATGTACTAAGTAATGCACACAATGGGCACACCTAGCATGAAATGTAATGAAATCATGTACTATAATGTACTATCAAACATAGCCGGTATATGATGTGAAAACAGGAAAGCATGAAAGTAACAAGTAGGCACATGTGTTCCACCCCAAAACAGTTTGGAAAACAGTAAAAGAGGGGTCTATGTACTCACTTGAGATTGCTCAGATGTATAAAGATAATCACCAAGCAATGCTAGATCTCGGAATCAAACGGCACCTAATATAGGTAACTATGTTAATAAACCGGACCTATATCGGAAGACTGAGTAGCATTAGGGTTTGTAAACCAAATGAGTGTAGGAACTCACGTGACATGGTTTAACAAAGCCTACATACTAAAAGAAACTTAACCTAAGTCTTATTGACCCGTTATGATCCGTTTAGGTAGCTTATGCTACTTTAACGCATCGTGCGCGTGAAACGCGTTCGGACCGCCTAACTAGTCCTATGACAAGTGTTATATGCCTAAACGTGTTACATAATCAGTTATGTGACAAAAGTTTAGGTTACATATGCTAAATTACCAATTATGTATGAAAAGGGTATTCTGGTAATTTACCTAAGGCATATAAACTACCTATCATACAACTGCTTAAACGATGTGACCATAAGGTATAACCTCGGAAGGTTATTCCCTACACTATGGTCACCTAATGTATTTGGTCGGATCCTAATGATCGACCAAACTGGGTCGGGTTCGAAGGTATAAGCGATTGATCAGATCGCTTACCCTACGACCCTAGACAACGTGGTAATCAGTAGGCATAGTCCCAAGGGACTATGACCATCGTGATTACAATCACGTTGCGAAGTTCAATCGAACTTCGCATTGACCATTACTGGTCAACGCTGAAAGTCAAACAAAGTTTGACTTTCTGACTCGAAAAGCAGTAAAATAAGGAAAAGAACAAAAGAATACTTACGAAGGGTCCCCGAATGCTAATCGTGATCAAAATAACTCAGGTATGAAACAATGGTTTCAACTTAGAGTCAAATAGATCAGATTCTAGTGGGTAATGAGGTTGGGGGTGATGGGGTATTTATAGTTTTCGTTGAACCGTTAAGATCGTTTCATGGAAAACGTGCCTTAATCCCATCCGTACATTTGTTGCAAAGTTGTGGTGGTTAAAAATGATGTTTATCAGCTGAAAATGCAAGTTGCAAGCATGTGGTTGTGGTTAAAACAGCTGGATCGTGCTGACTGTTCGTTGTTATCTGATCAGACAGGCGGACGCGGCCCGCGTCAGGAAGTGAAGAAACTCAGGCGGGCCGCCTGAGTGTTGCAGATCAGAAATTACAGTTTTGGTCCCTGTTGTGTATTCAGCCCATTTCCGGCACTTCTAAGGCCCGTAAAGCCAACTTTAAGGCCCTAAAATGTTGCCTAAACATTTTGGACATGAAACTTGTTCAAAAATATGTCTGATGTCAGTTCGTTTGGCCGTACGAATGCGATGTTCGCTTAATTACGACGGAATGTGCACAAGCGGGAAAAACGATCCAAATGACGCAACGAATGGATTTTTCTTAAGGCGAACACTAAAATATAATGTAGTCATGCTTTCATAAAATTTTGGATGTCCGGATGTATTCAGAACGTAAGTTATGCGCGAAAATGCAAACTTGTGCACCTTTTTGACACTTTTAGTCCCTGAATGTCCCAAAAGTTTGTTTTAGCACACCAAACCCCTCAAAGCCTATTTCTAAGCTATGTAAAGGATATTTAAGGTGTGTTTAACTTATGGTCATGTTCCGGAATGTTCGTTACAGTTCAGATTGGCATACTTTCGCAGTTTGTCAATTTTAGACCCTGTAAGCGAATTAACTTGTTTTTGCCATACCAAAGCCTTGAAAACTTATTTCTAAGTTATGTAAGGGTTATTTAAGGTATGTTAAGTATATGTTGCTGTTCCGGAGTATTTTTCGTGTTAAACTGAGTACGTTTACGCACCAGTTTGCGTATAACTCTCCAGAAAGTGATATAGAGTTTGAAATTGATCAAAAGTCAAAACATGAAAAATGTAAAACATAACAAAACAAACATTGTTTTATTGATAACAGAACTGTTCATAGTGATTACAAGCACAGTTGTTACAAGAACGAACTTCGGTAGGAGTAGTAGGCGTATCCCAATCCTTAATCGCACTGATCTTGGAGGGATCTACATGAATACCTTGTTCGTTGACGATATGACCCAAAAATTGAACTTCCTTAAGCTAAAATTCACACTTGGAGAACTTGGCGAAAAGTTGCTCTTTCTTTAGGAGTTCCAGAGTAAGACGAAGATGTTGCTCATGATCAGCTTGCGTCTTAGAGTATATCAAAATGTCATCAATAAAAACGATGATGAACTTATCTAAATAAGGCTTGCAAACCCTATTCATCAAGTCCATAAAAACAGCAGGAGCACTAGTCAAACCGAATGGCATAACTGTGAACTCATAATGCCCATAACGAGTGCGGAACGCTGTCTTGGGAATATCTTCTTCATGCACATGAAGTTGATGATACCCAGAACGCAGATCAATCTTCGAAAAATAAGAAGCACCTTGTAATTGATCAAAGAGATCATCAATGTGAGGTAGGGGATATCGATTATTGATGGTAAGCTTGTTAAGCTCACGGTAATCGATGCACATTCTGAAAGATCCATCCTTCTTCTTGATAAAAAGAACGGGAGCACCCCAAGGTGAAAAGCTAGGACGGATAAAACCTTTGTCAGAAAGTTCCTGAAGCTGCTTAGACAGTTCTTGCATCTCAGACGGTGCAAGATGATATGGAGATCTGGCAATGGGATTTGAACCTGGTACGAGATCAATACGGAACTCGACTTGGCGTGCTGGGGGTAATCCAGGTAACTCTTTAGGAAACAACTCTGGATAATCCCGAACAACAGGGATATCTTGAATAGACTTAACTTTGCCTTTATCTGCTACAACATGTGCCAAGAAGGCCACATAGTTCTTTCGTAGATACTTCCGAGCTTGAAAACAAGACATGAGCTTGAGACTACTAGCAGGCTTCACACCACGAACCTGTAGGATCTCACCTGACGAGAGTGGAACACTAACAATCTTCTCGAAACAAACTACCTCTGCGTGATGCTCGGCTAACCAATCCATACCCACTATAACGTCGAAACTCCCAAGTTGCATTGGCGTGAGGTCGATAGGAAAAAAGATGGTTGTTAAGGTTCAATTGGCAATTGCGAAGAACAGAATCAAGAACAACGGGATCACCACTAGCAACTTCTACTGTCAAAGGCTTACCTAGTTTCGTTCTAGATATGCGAAGCAATGGCTCAAAAGATAATGACACAAAACTCTTATCGGCACCAGAATCAAAAAGAACAGATGTGGGTTGATTATTAACAAAGAACGTACCGTTAACCACTTCTTTGTCTTCTTGCGCCTCTTGTGCATTCATGTTGAAGACTCGACCTCGAGCCTGAGCCTGAGCTGGATTCGCATTCACCAATCTTGGACATTGATTACGGTAGTGGGTCAGATCCCCACAGTTATAACAAGAACCTGGTGGGTAGTGAGGTCGTGCAGCTTGACCTTGTTGCTGAGCAAGAGGCTGAGCAACTTGTTGAGCTGGGTTCTGAATTGCCTAATTTTGATTAGCAGGAATGCGGCATGTGTCAGCAAGATGACCAGATCTTTCACAGTTGGTGCAATGACGGCACTGGAGGTGCGGTTGATGATGACCGTTACATCTGTTGCACAAAGGTGCATTGCCAAGATAAGGTTTCTTGGCAAGTGGTTGCGCAGGCTGATTTGGTGCAACTTGTACAGTAACGGCGAAATTTTGGGAAGCCTTACGCTTCCTAGAACCCTTCGAGGAACCAGAATCCTTACCCTTCTTGTTTTTACCTTTCTTGCTATCCTCTTTGTCAGACGACTGCTTCTTACCCTTGTCACCTTTTCTATGTAGCTTACCCTTTCGAACTTGCGACTCAGTCAATGTCGCTGATAGCTCGATTGCCTGACAGACTGTGGTAGGGTTACTACCAGTAACGATGTCTTGTATAGAGTCAGGTAGGCCATCGATATATCTCTCGATAGCCTTCTCGAGTGGGGTAACCATTGTTGGGCATAACAAACTCAGCTCCTCATACCTATCAGTATACACCCGGTGCTCGCCACTATCCTGTTTCAGGTCATCAAATTCCCTTTCTAAAGCTCGCAGTTCATGATGAGGACAAAACTCCCCCATCATAAGCGCCCTAAGTTCAGCCCATGTTTATGCTAAAGCAACCTCAGCACCACGGTCTCTCATAACCCCGTTCCACCATGTGAGAGCCCTCTTTTGAAACACGCTTGATGCAAACTCGACTTTTCGATTCTCAGGACACAGGACGTGACGGAATGTACTCTCAATTCTCTTGAACCATTGAAGGAGCCCAGTTGCCCCTTCAGAACCACTAAACTTGAGTGGTTTGGCCGAATTAAAACTCTTGAAATTGCATGGAGCATTTTGATTGTTGTTGGCCTGGTTCACCTGAGCTATGATGTTTGGGAGTACGGCAGCCATGTGCTGCACCATAATATCTGCCATTTCGGCGTTAGATAGCGGGTTTTCGTGTCGAGGAGGCATTCTAAAAAGAGGAAACATGAGAGGAAACGGGTGTGAAGGTTAGATGAAAAGAACGAGATGAAATAAAATCAACAAAGGCAAAGATGGTGGTCATTTGTCCGTATCACAAAGCAAACAAACGACTCACAGTGACTGATCAAAGTAAATGGGTCAAAAATAATGTATCACGAAGACATGCTCGCCTATAAGTGAACACTCACCCCAAGAGTTCCCAGGTAAGAGTTAATGGTCCGATTATGTGGATTTGTATGAACAGTCTAGCCTTAGACAGAAAACCCAGGGTACAGGCATTCACTCTTTCAGTTTGCACGTGTTCACACTATTTAGAACCCAAAACTTTGACGAGATTCTGAAAACTTGGAGGGCACAAGGCCAAATATGAGTCAAACTGGAAGGGTTCAAAACCTTATAATAAATCATTTAAAAACAGATGATTGATTTTCAAAAATCATTTTAGAAAATTGGGTTCTTGTTTTGGTGATCACCTAAGGATAAGTGAAGTGCATGTTTTAAAATCTAAACACAAGACAACTTGTGTTAGGGTCCTAGAAAGGTTATAGTCTAGGTCAAAGCATTACTAATAACCTAATTCCCTATAACCATTGGCTCTCATACCAACTCTTCTGTCACACCCCGATCACGTAAAACATCAAATCATGGCGGAAACGTCGGGGAGTATTGTAACAGAATTATTGTTTCATAATCATGGCATTTAAAAGTTATGTTTTGTTCATCAAACAAAGAGTTACATTGTCTTAAAATAACTGAAACAAAGAGTACATCACATAAATTAAACTAGTTCTATCTTCATTTTAAGTCTCTAAGGCATAGGTCCGCCCTAGTGTGTCACGAACATCCAAAGCAACAGCTCCTGAAAACACATGTGAAAATAGGTACGTCAGCATAAAAATGCCTGTGAGATACATAGGGTTTTATGAAAATAGGATTGATGACTTGAGTTAAAAGAGAATGTTTAACAAAAATAAGTCATGAATCTTGTTAAATGTTTTCTTTTGTAAATCATTTGAAAAGCGATGGAAATCAGACGATATGTATAAATAAAAGGATAATGTATGGTTAAATGAATAACCAAGTAAAATGAGTTTGTATAAATTGAGTTATTTGTAAAACAATGTTTAAGTGAAAATATGTTGTAAATGTAATATGTATAACTAAAATGGTTTAAATAACGCTACGATATGTAATACCATAAAAGCACTTATATATAGGAAGTACCAGCGGCGTATCCACCATGCTTTTATCATACTACATGTCGCCTCGTTATGTAAACCACTTACCCAAACAAACCTCCAAAATGTAATGTTTAAAACAATTGTCAAATGTTTATGAGTAAACCAAGTCTATTGTCAATGTAAACCATGTAATGTATAAGCAAAAGTCATGTATGGTAAGTAAAATGAGACTACTTAAACCACAAGCAAAAATGTACAAAACAAAGTAATTTGAATATATCAAAAGTTATGTTTTGCAAAATAAATACATGATTTACTGATACAAACACTTATGCAGTAAGTTAACGCATACATTCAAGCCTTGAGACAGCAGGATAACCTTTGAGTAAAGATTATCAAAGAAAAATGTTTTCAGATTCAGTCATTCCTTACACCCAAACAAACCTAGGATGTCAGGAACGGGATTTGTCAAGTTCTATGGTACCATTACTTACTACCGAGCAGCGTAGCTAATGTTAATGAATGTAATTTAGACCCGTTGAACAAACCAAATGTCATACCAAATGTAAACATGTAATGAAATTAATGTACTAAGTATGCTAAGTTAACATACAAAGCAGAAAAGTCATGTAAATCAATGTGCTATCATACCAAGTAAACATACATAGCAAAAGAAGATGTAATGTAAATCAATGTGCTAGCATGCTAAGTAAACATACATAGCAAAAGAAGATGTAATGTAAATCAATGTGCTAGCATGCAAAGTAAACATACATAGCAAAACAAAATGAAATCATGTACTAATAGTGTACTAATGAACATAACAAGTATATGATATGAAAACATGGAAAGCACGAAAGTAACAAGTAGGCACATGTGTTTCACCCCAAAATGTTGAAAACAGTAAAAAAGGGGACTATGCACTCACTTGAGATTGCTCAATAGACTTTAGATATCCACCAAGCAAAGCTAGAAGATCACGGAATCAAACGGCACCTAATATAGGTAACTACATTAATAAACGGACCTATTCGGAGGATCGAGTAGCATGAGGGTTCGTAAACCAAATGAGTGTAGGAACTCATGTAATATGATTTAACAAAGCCTACATACTAAAACGGAACCTATCCTAAGTGCTTTTTGACCCATTACGACCCGTTTAGGTAGCTTATGTTACTTTAACGCGTCGTTCGCGTAAAACGCGTTCGGACCACCTAACTAGTCCTATGACAAGTAAAATATGAGTTTAGATGTCAAAAGTTACGTTACATAGGCCTAAAATGAAATTTGGAGTAAAAAGGGTATTTTGGTAATTTACCTAAGGCATATATACTACCTATCATACAACTACTCAAACGATGTGACCATAAGGTATAACCTCGGAAAGTTATTCCCTATACAACTATGGTCACCTAATGTGTTTGGTCGGATCCTAATGATCGACCAAATGGGTCGGGTTCGAAAGTATAAGCGATTGATTAGATCGCTTACCTTTACGACCCTAGACAAGTACAAATCTAAAAGTGACGAGCTAAACATGTTAAAACATGTTTAACGAGGGTTGAAAATAGGTTTGGTATCAAAACAAACGGTTTTGATACCCACAAGTAGTTTGGTTACAAAATACGCGAGAATACGCATTTTGGCTGAAACTACGACTCGTCACTGAGCCTAGATAAAGTGGTAATCAGTAGGTACAGTCACTAGGGACTATAACCATCGTGATTACGCTCACGTTATGAAGTTCAAACGAACTTCACATTGACCATAAACTGGTTAATGCAGAAAGTCAAACAAAGTTTGACTTTAACTTTCAAACGAATGAAAAGAACAAAAGAATACTTACAGAGGGTCCCCGCAAGTTTGATTTTCCAAGTATTTCTCAGGTATGAAGTGTTTCACACTTCAACTTAGAGAAAAATCTGAGAAATCAAGTGGGTTGCAACAAAAGGGGTGGGGGGTATTTATAGATTTCTTAGGACCATTAAGATCGTTCATCGAATAACATGTCTCGATCTCAACCGTACATGTGTGCCCTTTGTTTTGTGAAACCTTGGGTACCCCTAGAAATGGCCCATAACTTCAGAAATACCATTTGCAAGTGGGAAACATGGCTGGAACAGGCTGGAAATGGCTGGAATCAACTTTCTGCACATCTGGCAGTCTCACACGGGCCGCGTAAGGTTTAATGGGGGCTTACGCGGGCCGCCTAGGCCTTCTAATCAGTAAACAACTTTCAGAAATTGCAGAAATGGTCCCTTTTATGGTTTAAGCTCATTTCCGACATGTTTAAGGCCCGTTAAGCAAAATTTAAGGCCCTAAAATGATTCCTAAACATTGTGGACATGAAACATGCTCAAAAATATGCCGGATCTCGGTTCGTTTGGTCGTACGATCGCGATGTTCGCTTAATTACGACGAAATGCGCACAAGTGCGAAAAACGATCCAAATTGCGCGACGAATGGATTTTTCTTATGCCAAACACTAAAATAAAATATTTTAACGCTTACATAATTTTTTGGATGTCCGGATGTAATCAGAACGTAAGTTATGCGCGAAAATGCAAACTTATGAACTTTTTGACGCTTTTCGTCCCTGAATGAGCATAAAGTTTATTTTAGCACACCGAACCCCTCAAAGCCTATCTCTAAGCTATGTAAAGGATATTTAGGGTGTTTTTAACTTATGTCCATGTTCCGGAATGTCTGTTACAGTTCAAATCGGCATACTTTCGCAGTTTGTTAAATTTAGTCCCTGTAAGCGAATAAACTTGATTTTGCCATACCAAAGCCTTCAAAACTTATTTCTAAGTTATGTAAAGGTTATTTAAGGTATGTTAAGCATATGTTGATGTTCCGGAGTATTTTTCGCGTTAAACTGATTATGTTTACGCACCATTTTGCGTAAAATTCTCCAGAAAGCAATATATAGTTTGAAGTTGAATAAAAGTCAAAACGTGAAAAACATCAAACATAAACAAACAAACATTGGGATCAAATAACTTTATTTCATTGATAATTGAACTGTTTACAATGATTACAAGCACAGATGTCACACTCCTTAAGAAGGAACAACTTTTTGCTAAATTCTCCAAGTGTGAGTTTTTGCTTAAAGAAGTTCAGTTCTTGGGTCATATAGTCAACGAGCAGGGTATTCATGTGGATCCATCCAAGATTGTTGCTATTAAAGATTGGAATACGCCGACGACACCTACAGAGATTCGATCTTTTCTTGGTCTTGCTGGTTATTATCATTGATTCATTTCTAATTTCTCGAAGATTGCGGTTCCACTCACTGCTTTGACTCAGAAGAATAAGCCTTTTGAGTGGGGACCCAAGCAAGAAGAAGCATTTCAAACGCTGAAACAGAAGCTATGTGATGCTCCATTTCTATCTTTACCCGAAGGAAATGATGATTTCATTGTCTATTGTGACGCATCGAATCTAGGACTTGGTTGCATTCTTATGCAACGAGGTAAAGTCATAGCTTATGCGTCTAGACAATTGAAAGTTCATGAGAAGAACTATACGACTCATGATCTTGATTTGGGTGCTGTGGTTTTTGCTCTTAAAATCTGGAGACACTACCTCTATGGCACAAAGTGTGTGGTTTTCACAGACCACAAAAGTCTCCAGCATATTCTTAATCAGAAGGAGCTGAACATGAGGCAACGACGTTGGGTTGAACTCTTAAACGATTATGATTGCGAGATTCGCTACCATCCTGGTAAGGCGAATGTCGTAGCGAATCTCGTAGCCGATGCGCGTAGTCGAAAGGAACGAGTCAAGCTTCATTCTGTTCGAACTCTGTCTGATATTCAATCTCGTGTTCTTCAAGCTCAACGGTCTTGTGTGATCAAAGGCTTATTGAAAAATGAGCTACCACTTCAACTCGAGCTTAAACTCGAAAGGAAAGACGATGGTTTGCTCTACTTCAAGGATCGTTTATGGATTCCGAAACAAGACGATCTCTGAACTTTAGTGATGGATGAATCTCACAAGTCTCGATATTCTATCCATCCTGGTGCTGATAAAATGTACAAGGATCTTCGTACTCAGTACTGGTGGCCTGGTATGAAAAAGGATGTTGCCTTGTATGTATCGAAATGCCTAACTTGTCTCAAAGTCAAGGTCGAACATCAACGACCTTCTGGTTTGCTTGTACAACCAGAGATACCAGTTTGGAAGTGGGAGAACATTGCTATGGATCTCATCACTAAATTACCGCATATATCTAAAGGTCATGATGCTATTTGGGTTGTTATCGATCGATTAACGAAATTAGCTCATTTTATTCCGATTCGCGAGGATCTATCTGCTGATAAACTTGCAAAGATTTATGTTGATGAGATTGTATCACGACATGGTGTTCCTTTGGATATCATTTCTGATCGTGATGCTCGATTTTCATCTCATTTCTGGAAGACCATGCAATCTGCTTTGGGAACCCAACTAAATCTAAGCACTGCTTATCATCCCCAAACAGATGGACAATCTGAGAGAATGATTCAAACTTTGGAGGATATGCTTAGAGCATGCGTGATAAACTTTGGTGGTAATTGGGATTCTCATCTTCCATTGATCGAGTTCTCTTACAACAATAGTCATCATGCTAGTATTAATATGGCACCATTCGAAGCTCTCTACGGTCGAAAATGTCATTCACCTGTCTGTTGGAATGAGATCGGTGAAGCTCAGCTTACTGGACCTGAGCTCATTCTAGAAACGACAGACAAAATCAAGAAAATCCGTGATAATCTTGAGACAGCTCGAAGCCGTCAAAAGAGTTATACAGATATACGACGCAAGCCCTTAGAATTTCAAGTCGAAGACCGTGTCCTACTCAAGGTGTCACCTTGGAAGGGAGTGATGAGATTTGGAAAGAAAGGAAAACTTGCACCACGATATGTTGTACCATTTAAGATTGTGGAAAGGAATGGGAAGGTTGCCTATCGACTAGAGCTACCTCCAGAGCTTGGAAATATTCATCCAACTTTTCACGTGCCCAATTTGTGAAAGTGTTTAGCTGATGCAGATCTTCACATCCCTCTCAATGAAATCCAAATCGATGAATAGATGCACTTTGTCGAGAAACATGTGGAGATAACGGACCGTGCATTCAAACAGTTGAAGAACAAAAGGATTCGATTGGTCAAAGTTCGCTGGGAATCCAAATGTGGCCCAGAGTTTACTTGGGAACGCAAGGACCAGATGAAGACGAAATATCCGCATTTGTTTTCACAAGTTTCCTCTAAATAAAATTTCGGGACGAAATTTCCTAAAGTAGGGGAGACTGTGACAACTGTGTTATGTAATCAATGTACAATGTAAAACAATGTTGATTATCCATAAAACAATGTGCTTTGGTGTTATTATATGTGTTTTGATGTTATTATGTGTGTATTTGTGTTTGATGATTTTACAATTTGATTCGATTCCGATTTCAAGCTTTTAATCGCTTTCTGGAAGGTTATACGCAATCTGGTGCGTAAACGCAGTCAGTATAACGCGACAAACACTCCAGAATAGTGACATAGGCTTAACATACCTTAAATAACCTCCACATAACTTAGAAATAAGTTTTGGATGGTTTGGTGTGTTGAAATCAAGTTTGTTCGATCACAGGGACTAATTGTGTCAAACTGTGAAACTATATCAATTTGTATAGTAACGAACATTCCAGAACTTGATCATAAGTTAAACATACCCTAAATATCCTTTACATAGCTTAGAAATAGGCTTTGAGGGGTTCGGTATGCTAAAACAAACTTTATTGGTCATTCAGGGACTAAAAGCATCAAAAAGTGCATAAGTTTGCATTTTCGCGCATATCTCACGTTCTGAATATATCCGGACATCCAAAAATTTATGTAATCATTAAAATATTTTATTTTAGTGATTGGCATGATAAAATTCCATTCGTCGCATAATTTGGTTCGTTTTTCTCAATCGTTCGTGTTTCGTCGTAATTAACCGAACAATGCGATCGTACGACCAAACGAACCGACATCCAAGATATTTTTGAGCAATATTTAAGTTCCCTATACTTTAACTTCATTTTAGAGCTTTGAAATGGGGTTAACGGGGCTTAAACGTGTCAAAAATGCATCGAAAATCAAGTTTCTCAAGTGCAGGGACTAAATTGTCAATTTCTGAAACTTGCTGACCTACAGGGCCCTTACGGACCATATGCACTTCTCCTTACGGTCCGTAAGCAGGTACCAGATAGCATAAACTTGTTTCCAGCTTGCTCCAGCTGTTACACACATTTGCACATGGTTTTGTGGTTGCTATGGGCTGGTTTGTGTGATGAATAAGTCCCCCAATCATTCCCTAACACTTGTATGGCTTAGATCTTTCCCTCCTTACCAAGAAATGATCCTAACAGTTTTCGAAAACTATAAATAGCCCACCCCACTTCACTCTCAAAGCACATTTGATCTGAGAATTCTCTAAGTTGTTGTGATTATTCACTACATACCTGAGAATACTTGGAATCAAACCTTCTTGGACCCTTTGTAAGTCCTCTTTCGTTCTTTTATGCGTTTTTAGCTTAAAAGTCAAACTGAGTTTGACTTTCAGCTTTGACCAGTAAATTGTCAACACAAAGTTCATTTGAACTTTGCAACGTGAGCATAATCACGATGGTTGTAGTCCCTTGTGACTATACCTACTGATTACCACGTTGTCTAGGCGTAATGACGAGTCGTAGTTTCGGCCAAAATGCGCATTTGTGCGTATTTTGGAACCAAACTACTCTTGGGTATCAAAACCATTTGTTTTGATACCAAAACCTGTTTTCTAACTTAACTAAACATGTTTTAACATGTTTGGCTCGTCACTTTTTAGTTTAGTGCTTGTGTAGAGTCGTAAGTCAAGCGGACTAAACACCCGCTTAGACTTTCGAACTTGACCCGTTTGGTCGATCATTAGGATCCGACCAAGCATGTTTAGTGACCATAGTTGCATAGGGAATAATCTTCCGAGGTTATACCTTATGGTCACTTAGGTTTAATTAGTTGTATGATAAGTAGTTTATATGCCTTAGGTAAATGACCAAAATACCCTTTTTGTGCATAATTGGTAATTAAGCATATGTAACATAAACTTTTGTCACTTAATTAATTATGCAACATGTTTAGGCATATAATACTTGTCATAGGACTAGTTAGACGTCTCGAATGCGCTTTGCGTGAACGACGCGTTAAAGTAGCGTAAGCTACCTTAATGGGTCATAACGGGTCGAAAGCACTTAGGTTAGGTTCTGATCTTGAGTGTAGACTTTGTTAAACCATATCACATGAGTTCCAACACTCATTTGGTTTACAAGATCTCATTCTATCCGATCTTCCGATTGAGGTATCGATTGTTTGACTAGTGGTTCGATTACTGGGTGCTGCTTGATTTCTCTGGTTTACTTGAGTTTGTTGAAGTTCTATTGATTGAGGATACTTTGCACTTCGTGTGAGTACATAGTTCCCCTATTTTACTGTTTTCAATTGTTTTGGGGTGATTCATATGTATCAAAACGATTTTAGATATTTTAACGATGGTTTCAAAAACGATTAAGATGGTTTATATTAAACTAATAATGATTTCGATAATGTGAACAAACTTGTTAAACGTAGTTACATAACGAATGACATTCATTAGCATTGATCAAGCCGACCAGTATTAGGTTATGGTACCATAGTGTAATAACCCAAAATTTAAAAATCATTATTCTAGATATAAAAGAATAATAATAATATATATTTATTTTATGATCCATCTTTCTGTATATCAACAAAAACTATTATTAATAATTTATAAATTTCCCACTAGAAAACCCGAATTAAGACAACCAAGTAATTCTGTACAAACCCTAGAATTTTTAGAATTTTCATAATCAGGATTAGGGCCCCTAAAAACTCAGGGGGGGTATTCCCTACTTGATAATTATCTTAATAACTTGCGGACGAAGTTGAAATTGTAAAAACTGTCGACTCAGCTAGGCTAGTCCCACACGTGGCAATCCTATGCATAAAATAAGTTGCCACGCGGGCCGCGTAAGAATAGTCTTAATGTCACGCGGGCCGCGACAAGGTCAAAATTCGACTATAAATAGAGGATGTTGGGACTTGATTCTGGGCACAAAAACGACGAAGAAACTCCAAATATACGCTGAGATATCGTACATATACTCTCAAAACACACACGAAACACTAATTAAAGTATAGCGGGGTGCTGCAGAACAGGGTAATAACTCGATCGCTATTACGATTCATTGTCCGATCGATCAATATATCCAATGGATGTTTAAGTGCTGCCCACATTAGGGTTATACTTTGTCGTTCGTCATTAATTCGATGAATGAGTTTAAGTATCGTACTTTGTCGTTCGTCGTTAATTCGATGGATGAGTTTAAGTATCGTACTTTGTCGTTCGTCGTTAATTCGATGGATGTTTAAGTATCGCACTTTGTCGTTCGTTGTGAGAATTTGATCTCGTGAGTTATCGTAAATGCTGTATTAAGTTACTAACCTAGTTTGTGTGCATGTTATTTAAATTAGGTTAAAAGACTAATCAGTAGTCTAAACTCTGCCAGTATAAATCTAAAATATTAGCACAAGGTAGCTTCACTTTGGAGTTATTAAGGTACGGATCCTTACCCCACTTCTTATTGCTTCATATTCAAATTGTTATAAAACCCATTAAATTCGTACACTCTTCACATCTTTGATTATCGATTCATTTGACAGCCGTTGAATTTCTATTCTAAACTTTGAATTTGGCTTTCATATCATGCGATAGTTTTCTGTTAAGTTGTACTCATTATCACATGTTCAAATATAAGTTACGTTTTATTATGAAAAGTATTTTAATAAGTTATGTAAATAAGACCATTTGTACTCTGATACCCTGAGTATCGCTTCTTGTGGAGTGTCCCACGAGCATGTTGTTGCGGCATCAACATCATGTGCTCCACCCGTGACGGAGAGATCAGTTCACGGCGTCTCTTAAGTACAAGTGTGGTACATAAGGCTATTAGGAGGCGTATGGATCGATCCTAGGATTTAAGTATAAGGAGGTGGATAACGGGTATGCCAATTCGCCATCTCATGTGATAATTATGCAGGAGTAGCTACCTGTGTGTTGTCACGTTTTAAGTTTGCTCATGGGTACATCCCTAAGATATGATTATGAAATTATGTTCTTGCATCATTTTCGCATAAAGTTCCATTCGGATAACATATCTATAAAGCGTTACTTGTTATTTGAGCCTATTATTCCGTACTGAGCATTCGGCTCATTCCGTAAATTTTTGTATATACATGTACGCAGGTTACTTTGGGCGGGGAAAAGAGAGAAGAGTAAAGCCTAGGACTAAATCTGAAGATGTTAGTTAATCAAGTCGAATGTCTCCACTTGTATATTAACCTTAAGTTAAATTGTCGTGTGGTTTTATCCTTGTCAAGTAAATAAATGGAATTATGACTTTTGTTTATGATACTACTGTTATTGTGACACTTCAGCCCTTCCGGGTTGGGGTGTTACAGCTATGGTATCAGAGCTAAGGCTCTTTCCTGTAGAAAACTTGAAGATAGTAATTAAAACCTGTGAGGAATGGGTAGATATCTATGATAGGATTCAACTTGGTCTCTTATTTGGTTTAACTCCTATGTCTATTCTTATAGATGCCTCCTCGTCGTCCGCTACGTAGGAGTACTCGTACTAACCATGTACGTAACAACACTTCTTCGAATGAGACTCCAGTCGATCCAAACGTAATTAATGCTATCAACCAGGCTGTTGCCGGGTTGCTTCCAAACCTTGTTGCTCAGACAGCTGAGGCCATTATTCAACAAACTCGTCAGCCAGAACGTAATAACACGAATCCAATTTCTGGTGAAGAAATTCGTGAAAATACCACGAACAATACTAATTATAGTATAGACATATGGATTAGTAAATTCCAAAAACAAAAGCCGAAATCCTTTAGTCACGCTAATAATCCAGTCGAAGCAAGAAACTGGATAGCTCATATTGAAAAGATCTTCGGAGTTCTTGGAGTTCCGGAGCAATACAAAGTTAGATTGGCTACCTACAAAATTGAAGATGACGCACAAACTTGGTGGGAAGGATATAAGCATGTCAAAGGAGGGGATGATTTTGACGCTAATCTTTCATGGGTCGACTTTCGTAATATCTTTTACGACAAGTATTTTTCTACCGCTGATAAAGAAGCTTATATCAGGGAGTATGCAGTGATTCGACAGGGGAGTGATGAACCAGCCTCTGAGTTCATTACTCGATTTTCAAGGTTGGCTAGTATTGTAGGAGACGTTGCAGGATCAGCAGAAGTCCAGGCAGAAAAATGCAAGTGGGCAGTCAATGATCGAATTCGAAAGTCGATCATGTACATGAAATTTAAGGATATCACCGAAGTTGCTGATGCAATCAAAACTTTTGAATTCGAAAGGAAAGAATTTTTATCTCCAACTGAGGATAATAAGAAGAGAAACAGGGAAGGACAATTTAAGCAGGCAATCGGCCAATCATCCACTACGCCACAGCATCAAGATCGCAAAGTGCAAGGAAATCAAAACTCTGGAAATCAGGCACGTCCATGGCAACCTAGACTGCAAAACCCGAGGCCTGCTCAAAACCAGATTCAGTTGTATGCAGAACCTATTCGAGCTCAACCACTGAATCAACATGTAAACCCGAATCAGATTACATATCCTCTATGTAATATTTGTGGTAAGAGACATCAGGGCGTATGTCACCGAAGTACAGGAGCATGCTTTAGATGTGGCCAAACTGGACACATGATCAAGGAGTGTACAAAGAAAGACACTAGGAAGAATAACCGACCAAACGTTGCACCACCCAATGTTGGAGGAAGAGTTTTCGCACTTTCTGCTACTGATGCTGCTAATGTCCCAGGTACTGTGTCGGGAACCCTTCAGCTTGGTAAACATAGTATCTATGTGTTATTCGATACAGGAGCGACTCATTCTTTAGTATCCCACTCGTTTACTAAGTACCTTCCGATAAGACCAACTCTCTTAAATCATACTTTAACCATTTCCACTCCCATTGAAAATTCATCCGTAATCACTTACGTATATAAAGATTGTCCGATCCGTATTGAATCTATTGTGTGTAAGGCAGACCTATTTCCAATACATATGTGTGACTTTGATGTTATTCTAGGAATAGATTGGTTGTCTCGACATCGCGTAACTATAGATTGTCATTCTCGCCGTGTTATTTTCGGTAATCTTCATCATCCTGATATTATATATCAGGGAACTCAAGCTCATAAATCTCTTAAAATTATCTCTGCGCTCAAAGCTCGAAAATTCATATCAAGAGGCTGTGCTGGATTCCTAGCATCGATTAAGGATACTTCTGTTAGTGTTAAGAGTATCGATAGCCATTCCGTTGTTCGTGAATATCCTGATGTATTTCCGGATGAACTACCGGGATTACCACCCGACCGTCAGGTAGAATTCACCATCGACTTGATCCCTGGTGCCGAACCTATTTCTAAAGCTCCATACCGTATGGCTCCAATGGAACTAAAGGAGTTGAAGGAACAATTGCAAGAATTGTTAGATTTAGGATTCATAAGACCCAATGTTTCACCTTGGGGTGCTCCGGTCTTATTTGTGAAGAAGAAAGACGGTAGTAAGCGTTTATGTATTGACTACCGAGAGCTGAATAAGATTACTATTCGTAATCAGTATCCTCTGCCTCGCATTGATGATCTCTTTGATCAACTTCAGGGGGCTCAGTTCTTCTCAAAAATTGACCTGAGGTCCGGGTACGATCAGCTAAAGATCAAAAATGATGATGTTCCCAAGACCGCCTTTCGTACTCGTTATGGTCATTACAAATTCTTGGTTATGCCCTTTGGGCTAACTAACGCACCCGCAGTCTTCATGGATTTGATGAATCGCGTATTTCACAAATTCCTAGACAAATTCGTAATTGTTTTTATCGATGACATTCTGGTATATTCTAAGAGTCGTGAAGAGCATGAAGCACATCTACATGTGGTACTTGGAACCTTGCGGCATGAGAAGTTGTACGCGAAATTTTCCAAATGTGACTTTTGGCTTAGCCAAGTGGCATTTCTAGGTCATGTCATATCAGCAGAGGGAATTATGGTAGACCCAACAAAGGTTGAAGCTATTACAAAATGGCCAAGACCTACTTCTGTTACCGAAATACGAAGTTTCTTAGGTCTTGCTGGCTATTACCGAAGATTTGTTGAAAGATTCTCGGTAATTGCTTTACCACTCACAAAACTCCTAAGGAAAGGGGTGAAGTACTCATGGAATGAGGAACAAGAGAAAAGCTTTGAAGAATTGAAGAAACGACTCGTATCCTCCCCGATACTCACTCTACCTTCTGGATCAGGAGGTTACCAAGTCTATAGTGATGCCTCAAAGAAAGGATTAGGTTGTGTGCTAATGCAACATGGGAAGGTTATCGCTTATGCCTCCCGTCAGTTAAAGCCTTATGAAGTTAACTACCCTACACATGATTTAGAATTAGCCGCAGTCATCTTTGCACTTAAGATTTGGCGACACTATCTGTATGGTGAAAGTTGTGACATTTTTACCGACCATAAGAGCCTCAAGTACATATTCACCCAGAAAGAGCTAAATATGAGGCAAAGAAGGTGGTTAGAACTTTTAAAAGATTACGACGCAAATATTCAATACCATCCAGGCAAAGCCAATGTTGTAGCTGACGCGTTGAGCCGAAAGAATTCTGGGACTATATCTTGCTTACAAATTCAGCCTCGTATTATGAGGGATCTCGAAAGAATGAACATTTGGCTTCAGGTTAGTCAATCTGAGGGATATCTGGCTAGAATGCAGATAGAACCCGACCTCATATTACGGATCAAAGATGCACAGAAGCAAGATGGAGAACTTTGGGCAATTGTGCAAAATCTTGAGGTGGGTAAGCAATCTGAATTTCGTATAGACCATCATGGGGTGATTTGGTGCGGTAAAAGACTTTGTGTACCCGATGACTCCACCCTTCGTGAGTCATTGTTAGCCAAAGCTCACAGCTCACCATTTTCAATTCACCCAGGATCTACCAAGATGTATCGAGACTTAAGACAGAACTTCTGGTGGAATGGCATGAAGGAAGACGTTGCTCGATACGTAAGTAAATGCCTCACTTGCCAACAAGTGAAAATTAAACACAAACGAGCAAGCGGTCTGTTGCAGCCATTGGATATTCCCATATGGAAGTGGGATGAGATCACAATGGATTTTGTTACCGGTTTGCCTAAGACTCTCAAGAAGAATGATGTTGTATGGGTTGTTGTCGATAGATTGTCGAAGTCAGCACATTTTCTACCGATTCAGCAAGGATTTTCGGTTAATAAATTATCCGAAATATTTCTTCAAGAAATTATTCGACTCCATGGCACACCATCTTCCATTGTTTCCGATAGAGACCCACGTTTCACCTCACGATTTTGGAAAGGTTTTCAGGCAGCTTTGGGTACACGACTGAAGTTTAGTACGGCTTTCCATCCACAAACAGATGGGCAGTTGGAACGCACGATTCAGACCTTGGAAGACATGCTCCGAGCATGTGCACTTGAATGGTCTGGAAACTGGGATGAATATCTATGCCTTGTTGAGTTCGCTTACAATAATAGTTGGCAAGCAAGTATTGGCATGGCACCTTTTGAGCTTTTGTATGGTCGGAAATGTCGAGCACCGATCTGTTGGGATGAAGTTGGAGAAAAGATTATTGAAGGACCAGAACTAGTTCAGATTACAAATGAAAAAGTCACTATGGCACGAGAAAAACTGAAAGAAGCTCAGAGCAGACAAAAGAGCTATGCAGATCAAGATAGACGACCACTCGAATTTAAAATTGGCGACCACGTTTTCTTAAAGGTATCACCTTGGCGTGGTGTTCGTAGATTTGGAATTAAAGGTAAGCTTAGTCCTCGTTTCATCGGTCCGTTTGAAATCCTTGAAAGAATTGGAGAAGTGTCATATCGACTGGCTTTACCGCCTCAACTCTCTCACGTTCATAACGTTTTTCATGTCTCCTCGTTAAGAGGATATAATTATCATCCACTTCATGTCCTTAGTTATCCGTTACTTACAATTCACAAGGATTTGTCCTACGAAGAGGAACCAGAAGCCATCTTAGATCGACAAGAAAGAGTTCTGCGTAGGAAAGTAATTCCGTTTGTTAAAATCCTCTGGAAAAATCACTCTGAACGCGAAGCAACATGGGAGTCAGAAGAATCAATTCGCTCTCTATACCCTAATCTATTCGAACAATAGAATTTTAGTCAAGGTAACAGTGAACCTTGTTCTTTAATCTATGTTCATTTAGTTATGTTTGTGATCATTCCTGCTTTGCTTTATGTGAATATATCTTAGTTATGATTAAACATGTTTATGTAGGAGATATCAATATCAATAAGTCACTCTTGTTATCTGCAAGTATATGTTGATTTTCTGCATGATTAAAAATGTTATTAAGATACGTAGTGGAAGAACCATTAGGATATGATGGTAAAATAATTAAGAATTTTGGTCATAAACGTAATTATGAATTTCAGATATACATGTGTGTTTAGGAGATTCTTGTTATATAAGTTAGTAACTCTGATAATGAAAATTTCATTTCCGTTACTTATGCAATATGTTATATTCTTATTTGAAAAATTTCGAGGACGAAATTTCTTTTAAGGGGGTAATAGTTGTAATAACCCAAAATTTAAAAATCATTATTCTAGAAATAAAAGAATAATAATAATATATATTTATTTTATGATCCATCTTTCTGTATATCAACCAAAACTATTATTAATAATTTATAAATTTCCCACTAGAAAACCCTAATTAAGACAACCAAGTAATTCTGTACAAACCCTAGAATTTTTAGAATTTTCAGAATCAGGATTAGGGCCCCTAAAAACTCAGGGGGGGTATTCCCTACTTGATAATTATCTTAATAACTTGCGGACGAAGTTGAAATTGTAAAAACTGTCGACTCAGCTAGGCTAGTCCCACACGTGGCAATCCTATGCATAAAATAAGTTGCCACGCGGGCCGCGTAAGAATAGTCTTAATGTCACGCGGGCCGCGACAAGGTCAAAATTCGACTATAAATAGAGGATGTTGGGACTTGATTCTGGGCAAAAAAACGACGAAGAAACTCCAAATATACGCTGAGATATCGTACATATACTCTCAAAACACACACGAAACACTAATTAAAGTATAGCGGGGTGCTGCAGAACAGGGTAATAACTCGATCGCTATTACGATTCATTGTCCGATCGATCAATATATCCAATGGATGTTTAAGTGCTGCCCACATTAGGGTTATACTTTGTCGTTCGTCATTAATTCGATGAATGAGTTTAAGTATCGTACTTTGTCGTTCGTCGTTAATTCGATGGATGAGTTTAAGTATCGTACTTTGTCGTTCGTCGTTAATTCGATGGATGTTTAAGTATCGCACTTTGTCGTTCGTTGTGAGAATTTGATCTCGTGAGTTATCGTAAATGCTGTATTAAGTTACTAACCTAGTTTGTGTGCATGTTATTTAAATTAGGTTAAAAGACTAATCAGTAGTCTAAACTCTGCCAGTATAAATCTAAAATATTAGCACAAGGTAGCTTCACTTTGGAGTTATTAAGGTACGGATCCTTACCCCACTTCTTATTGCTTCATATTCAAATTGTTATAAAACCCATTAAATTCGTACACTCTTCACATCTTTGATTATCGATTCATTTGACAGCCGTTGAATTTCTATTCTAAACTTTGAATTTGGCTTTCATATCATGCGATAGTTTTCTGTTAAGTTGTACTCATTATCACATGTTCAAATATAAGTTACGTTTTATTATGAAAAGTATTTTAATAAGTTATGTAAATAAGACCATTTGTACTCTGATACCCTGAGTATCGCTTCTTGTGGAGTGTCCCACGAGCATGTTGTTGCGGCATCAACATCATGTGCTCCACCCGTGACGGAGAGATCAGTTCACGGCGTCTCTTAAGTACAAGTGTGGTACATAAGGCTATTAGGAGGCGTATGGATCGATCCTAGGATTTAAGTATAAGGAGGTGGATAACGGGTATGCCAATTCGCCATCTCATGTGATAATTATGCAGGAGTAGCTACCTGTGTGTTGTCACGTTTTAAGTTTGCTCATGGGTACATCCCTAAGATATGATTATGAAATTATGTTCTTGCATCATTTTCGCATAAAGTTCCATTCGGATAACATATCTATAAAGCGTTACTTGTTATTTGAGCCTATTATTCCGTACTGAGCATTCGGCTCATTCCGTAAATTTTTGTATATACAGGTACGCAGGTTACTTTGGGCGGGGAAAAGAGAGAAGAGTAAAGCCTAGGACTAAATCTGAGGATGTTAGTTAATCAAGTCGAATGTCTCCACTTGTATATTAACCTTAAGTTAAATTGTCGTGTGGTTGTATCCTTGTCAAGTAAATAAATGGAATTATGACTTTTGTTTATGATACTACTGTTATTGTGACACTTCAGCCCTTCCGGGTTGGGGTGTTACACATAGGATATGACAAATCCTGTTATCATACTGCACCCATGGTTATGTGTGGGTTAGGTGGGTAACGACTGAATCTGATTGTTAACTTACCCCTTTGGTGGTTTGTTAATGCGAGAAGCGAGTTAGTCGAGTCACGAAGGTTTGAATGTTATTAGCGAGATGACCAAAAATAGTTTTCACAATTAAAAAGAGGATGATTTAAACGATTTGAACGAGTTAACGATTTGGAAACGATTTGAACTAGATTAAACGAATTGGATAAACGATTGGGTTTTGGTTAAGTGTTTAGATAATGGGACGGGTGTAATATGGTGAAAACATGGTAGATACGCCGCTGGTACTTCTTATATATAAGTGTTTTCAGCATATTACATACCGTAGCGTTATTTAGTTCACTTGGGTAAACGATTTTGAAACGATGTCACATAACGATGTTTTCGAAAGGATATAAACCATACGAGTTTTATTAATGAGTTAATACGAGATGTTCTACAATTTGGTTTACTAAAACAAATGTTTTTGGGTTAAGAATCTTGGGTACGAGGTTTTATAAATTATAACCCGCTTGATTTGAGTTGGTTAATTTTGTTGCAATATTATACACTTTTCAAAACAAGGTTTTTAATAAGATATTGCAACATGTAAACTAGCCATGATTCCGATACTCTCACAAAACCTATGTACTCGCCAGCATTTCTTTGTTGACTTTGTTTTTACATATGTTTCAGGTGAGGTTGCTTGATGTTGATTGCTAGGATGCATGAGTCACATAGGATCTGGACGAGGCCTTAGTGACATAATAACAATGATAGTCGATATGTAACTTGTTTGTTTTATGTTAAGACAATGTAAATTACTTAATGAAATCAATAAAACGAAACTTTTTGTATCCATGGTTGTGAAACGATAATTCTGCCATGACACTCCCCGACGTTTCCGCCACGGTTTGTTGTTTTAACATGGTCGAGGTGTGACATAAACTCACCAAAATATTATGGGACAATATTTTGTTTGCCGTGACTGGCGACGTTGCCGGTATTTGGCAGTATGCGCGCTGTGCTGCGCGGTATGCGCTTAAAATCGTAAAAATAGGGATTTAAGCGTTTTTATTTATTTATATCATTCTATTGTAATAAACTCATCAAATTATTATTAAAATGATTGTCAGTTGCCTTGACAGGCTGTGTTGACAGTATTTTGTCGGTACACGCGCTGCATTGCGCGGTACGTGCTTAAACTCGATAAATAGAGTTTCCTAGCGTTTTAAATTATTTTTCCACACGGATATGATTAAAATAATTATTCTAATCATAACAGACTATTTTTAGGATTTTAACACTGATCGGGTGGTCACCGACGTTCGCTTCGCTTTTTAACCGTTATGCGATAGGCGTTTATCTTATCGTTGCCAACATAATTTTTACCAAAGTTTAAATTTACCAACTCATTAAATACCATATATAAACATCATAACCAGTCAGATACAGGCATACAGCCTTTAACCTATTCATAACACATGTTACAATTGTACGGTACGGCCTGAAAAGCCGGGTGTCACAGTCTCCCCCTGTTTAGGAAATTTCATCCCCGAAATTTTTACTCTACAGGTTTTGTTTTCGCACTAGGTGGAAACAGTAAAAACAGGTTTAATGAATATAGTCTTATAGTTTCTGCGAGAAACTTGGATTCTTACAAAAAATCTTCGTAGACCTATATTGCATACACTCTTAATTCTTAATCTCACATCTCAACGCTCTCCACCCTTTCCAAGGTTCAACATTTACAAGCACTTAATCAAGAAGATTAAGTCAAAAATTCCACCAATTCGGGTTCTACATACGTATATTTACATATACATTACCCCGTATCTAAGATAGTCTGAGTTTACACCTGATTGATCCAACTCGAGATGGGATCTCGAAAGAATCAAATCTCATAAACTCGTCTTCCTTCCTTCTTGCATTCATTTTCAGACATCCACAAATCGCCAAATCAATAAATCGCATTCACAACTAGAATGCTGTAATCGCCTGTCCGGTTATTAGCATAACTCTTCTAGCTATACGTACTGCTTCTACGGTGCTTCGATAAACTTCCGTTTATCTTTCAAACAAATCTCTATAAAGAACAAAATCAGTGTATCATCCATTATACACTTTCTCAACTGAACCCAAACAATGCATCATGTACACTACTCCATCCTTATGGTAGCTTGAGCCTATAAGCGACTGATCCAACTCAAGACGGGCTCTTGAAAGGACCAAGTTAATATGGCTCGGCTTTTCTTCTCTCTCTGTTAAACCTAATAGCACCTCGGCAAGATAACTCCTTTGTCAGAACCAAATCTTCAATCTGGAATCGCAATAGTTCCTTCAATTGTCTATGTAATCCTTCTGTTGATCAATTGGTGACTTTTAACCTTCTCTCGATCCAGGCAAATACTGTCGCTGGTTTCCTAGATAAACTAAGGTCTGGTTAATCGTCTTTTGCCACATTAGCTCAACAAAGTGGCAATCAACACTTCCATCCATGCAAGGTTTCAAAATGAGCAACCTAGATACTAGCGTGTTAATTATTATTGTATGATAACTCTGCCAAGGGCAACTGAGTATCTAAACTTCCTTCGGAGTCCATCATACACGCTCCCAACTTTTCTTTCAAGGGTCCGAAAAGCTTCCTACTATCTTGCTGTCCAATCAATTTCCCTTTTCTTTTTGGGGTTATCAGTGTCGAAGGCTGCACTAATTTAGGGAAATTCTTAATAAATCTTCGGTAGTACCCAGCTAGTCTCATGAATTGTCATACTCCCGATAGGGTTTTTGGCGCTTCTCATCATTCGATCGCTCAAATCTTTGACTGATCTACATGCATGCCTTCCTTATTCCTCAACAACTCCATAGTCAACTTCAAATGTTACTCCTGATTCTCCTTGGCTTGCGTGTAAGCAAGTATGTCGTCGATGAATATTATCACGAATTCATCCGATTAGGGTTTCCATACCCTGTTCACGAGATCCATGAATATAAATGGCGCATTAATTTAGTCAAAAGGCATGACTAATAACTCGTAATGGCCATATCGTGTTCGAAAAGCAGTCCTCAGAATATCATCGTCAGTAACCTTCAACTGATGATATTCTAATCCTAGGTCGATCCTCGTGTAGCAGCTGGATCCCTGTGGCTTGATCGAACAAATCGTCAATCCTTGGTAAAGGGTACCGATTCTTGATAGTCAACTCGTCCAGCTCTCTGAAATCATCACACATCCTGAAGGATCCATTCTTCTTTTTCTCGACAAAACAGATGCGCCTCAAAGCGAAAAGCTTGATCGAATGAAACCCTTGTCCAGTAGCTCTTGAAACTGACTCGACATTTCTATCATTCTCAAACGGTGCTTAATCTATAAGGAGATTATGCAACTGGGTGCAGCACCGGGTGCTAGATCAATTCGAAATTCGATCTGTCTCGCAGGGGGAAATCCAGGTAAGTCTTTTTGGGAAAACTTCTGGATAATTGCGAATAATAGGAATCTCCCCGGTATTCCTACATTCGGCTTTCGCATCCACCACGTTAACAAAGAACGCAGGATAGCCTTTTTGCAACAACTTGAGCATCCTCAAAACACCAATGACTCTCAACCATCAACACTCGACTCTCGATACTCGATCGGTCTCCGCGTACAACTATCACTTCTCTACCGTCATCAGGGCGAGATGTCCTATCTAGCTTTTTCAAGCGATAGTCCCCACTTCGTTCTCGGATAATTAATCCATCCTTGCATCTACGTCAAAGCTCCCCAGCTCCACTGAAAATAAACCAACACTAGAACTACGATCTCCTAACTAAATACTACAACCGTAAGCGACCTCATTAGTTTCCATCAACTTACCAATTGCTAGTTCTATCGGGCACTTTATACTCAGCTTACTTGTAGGTGAACACAAAAATGGCTTAAAGTGTTTCAAACAAAACTCAAGTTAGCTTTTGTATTAAAAGTATGAACATAGATTGGTTTTTGATTCGAAAGATACCGGTAACAACAGCAAGATCGTCTCGTGCCTTCCCAGCACTCATCTCAACGGCTTTGCCCTTAGCATCCTGTCCTTTTGGTTTCGGGCAGTCTCTTTTGTAGTGTCCTTGCTCAATACACATGTAGCATCCCTCGTGTGTACCTCCCTCCGATGTACTCTTAGCATAGCACTCGTGAGTCATATGTCCAGTCCAACCACATCTGGCGCACTTTATCCACTCATCCTCGTGAGTCTTCCTCTCAAGACCACTCCTGCCATCCCTGGCATTATCCTTTCCCGAATCTCTAGGGTTAGCTACACACGCTTTCTCCAATCTGCGTTCCTCACCACGCTTCTCATCGGTTTCCTATCTCCAATTCTCAGACTTTCGCTTTAGCGAATCCCCAGATCTAGGCTCGGAATGCGGAACTATTTTAATGGTCGATCCGCTGTGATGGCCGGACATCACGCATACTGTCACACCCCCAAAATCCACACGCGGAGTATCACCGCTTGGAGGCGTGACATGACCAGGATCAAGCCACCAATCATATTGAACAATATAGTAAAGTAATTAAAAGTTCAACCACACAATATAATTGGTGTCCAAAAATAATTTAATAAGTCTAAGTTATCAGCGGAAGCAAATAGTTAAAAACTCAAATCATAAATTAAGAGTATTTAAGTTTATCATGAACACTCCATGTCCATGCTCCACAACGACTCTTCCCCATGCAAGCTCCTGCTAAACCTAGTGACCTACAAAGCATGTAGTAACGAGTCAACAACAAAGTTGAGCGAGTTCACAGTTGGGTGTTTGTTTAAGTTATTTCGAAAACATAGTTTCCTTTAACTGGCACCCTTGCCGTGGGGGCTATGAAAACGTTTTTTGTTTAATCCCGTTTACTCTGGCAATCCAGCCGTGGGGGCTACCCCATTTTTACACTACTAGACTCGTTACCATATCGACCACTGACTTTAGTCATGTTTATGTGCCCTTAGCGTCAATGTCTATCATCATTGACGTGCCCAGATCCATTAGTTCACGCCCGTCCTCTGCGGCACGGTGTGAGGCTTGTCAGACCTAAATAGCGCTATCTAACTAATGACCCGCTCGCCATTGGCCCAGCGATTAAGTCGATATAAAAGGAGGGACTTCGTGATAGAGTTTTGGTCTAGTGAGATTTAAACTGCCCAAGAGGACGAGGAATTACATTCCTTAACCCGTACTGTCCTACCCAAGAAGGACGAGGAATCCATATTCCTTAACCCATTCCCAACCCACCGGGAATTACCATGCTTTGTAGAAAGTGTGAACTCACCTTAGGTTAGCTCGGCAGATAAACGAAAGGTAAAATCGAGCAGCTAGGGGTCAACCACGTCCTAACATGGTTACCATACAAGTCAGGTCTAGGTTCAAGTAGTGCACGTATGTTTACACAAAACTAACAGGTTACAAGCACATAACAATCATGGCATACCCAAAGAACACGTTAAACGATAACTGTTTAGCATACACATGAAGCCCAATCATAACTCGGCCCAACATGTTGTGCGATCAGCACAACCTTGTGCGATCCACAGCATGTTGTGCGATCCAACATAAGCCCGGCCTAAACATATATACACGGCCTAACAATAAAACACGTTGATCTTGTGCGGTCCGGATGACTTGTGCGATCCGGACGACTTGTGCGATCCAAAAAATCTTGTGCGACTGGGTTTGGGCTTTGAGGCCCAATAATATGTTAAGTCCAAACACTTTGTAAGGCCCACGACTTGTGTGATCGACATTGTCTTGTGCGATCCACAAATCTTGTGCGATCATGCATAACCTAGTTGTACTGTGTGCCTTGTTTTGTTGTACCTAGCTTGTGCGATTAGCTCTTGTGCGATCAAATCAGGTCTTGTGTGATCTGATCTTGTGCGATTGGTTTTAATCATTCCATGATTCATGCAAATCAGTTACAATCAATTTGAATAGTTTCCTATTTTCATTCGATCAACCAAAGCTAACAGTTTCCTACTTTGAATTTACTCAATCAAAGCAACACTTAACAGTTTCCAATCATTCCAGAATTAACTAAAGGTTTTATCTATTGATTCATATGAACCCTAATCACATTCAAGCATGAACAAAACATGAGCAATAATCCTAACACTTAGACATATTAACATGATTCATGATCTTGATCCCTAGTTATCCCTACCATGCATACTAACATAATCAATCCAACAAATCATCCACATATACTCGTCTAACAGCCGATTAACATGCAATCGATTCTAGATCATCATCCACATTATATGATTAACAAACCCTATATTGATCAAAAATACTTTACATATGAGCTGAGTAACAACACCAACCATCAACATTCATAATCAACCATATATCATTCGTAAATCATTGTGTCAGAACATATAAATCACACTATCATCTAATCAAACAATAAACATGTAACACTAACCGGTTAGGAGGTAAAACAAGGATGATCCGAACAAGAAAGCTTCGAGAGACAGGGATGTGATACCGTCGGCTTCGAGAGGAGAGAAAGAGAGAGCGAGTAGGGTTTGTGTGTGTTATGAATTATGAGGAACTAATCCCTAAGATGGGATATGTTTTCGTGTAAGATAGGGGTGGGCCGAACCCTTCCTTGGGCTGCCCTATTGGTTCGGTTACAAAAGGTGTGGCCCGAATGGGCTTGTGCGACCAGCCAAGTGTTGTGTGATCGGTTCGTTTTTGTGTGATCATATTACATACATACATGCATTACACATAATCATATAACATAATAACATAACATTCCATTGATCATCAAAGTTCACATAATCACATAACGTTCACATCGGTTACATCTAAGTACAAAGAGGTTTGAAATACGAGTTGTCACATTATCCCCAAGTTGAAAGAAATTTCATCCCGAAATTTAGCACGTACTCACTGAGGAAGCTAGTTAAGTTGCATGGTTTTCCTGGTTTCCCTGGGGTGTCACATCCTTCCCCCGTTGGTTTGGAATTTCATCCCGAAATTCCGCAGTAGCTTCAGCCTCAGTAGTGGTTTTGTTGTTCGCGAACAACTGGGGATACTTGTGTTTCATTTGGTCTTTGCGTTCCCAGGTGAATTTTGGGCCACGACGGGAGTTACAACAAACTCGAACAAGAGGAATTCTGGTATGCTTGAGAATTTTCACATCCCGGTCAGTAATCTCTACTGGTTCTTCGACGAATCGCAACTGCTCGTCGATAGTGAGCTCCTTCAAAGGAACTATGAGGGTCTCATCTGATAGACACTTCTTCAGATTCGACACGTGGAACACGTTGTGAACTCCACTGAGTTCTGCTGGTAGGTTCAGTTTGTAGGCCACCTTGCCTATTTTCTCTATGATGTCGAATGGTCCAACGTATCGCGGGTTGAGTTTGCCTCGTTTGCCAAAACGAACAACACCTTTCCAAGGTGAAACTTTGAGTAGCACTCGATCCCCAACCTGGAACTCGAGTGGTTTCATGCGCTTATCAGCGTAGCTTTTCTGACGGTCACGAGCTGCCGCCATTCGTTGCCGTATCTGAGCAATCCTTTCTGTTGTGTCTACCACAAGTTCTGGGCCAGTGATCTGACTATCACCCACCTCTGCCCAGCAAAGAGGTGATCGGCATTTACGCCCGTACAATGGCTCAAACGGAGCAGCCTGAATACTGGTGTGGTAACTGTTATTATACGAGAACTCTACTAACGGGAGATGCTTTTCCCAACCGTTACCAAAGTCGATTACACATGCCCTAAGCATGTCTTCAAGGGTTTGGATGGTGCGTTCTGACTGCCCATCTGTCTGTGGATGATAGGCGGTGCTCATATCTAGACGTGAGCCAAAGGACTTATGCATTGCTTGCCACAGTTCAGAGGTAAAACGCGCATCACGATCAGAGATAATGGAGGTTGGCACCCCGTGCCTCGAAACCACTTCCTTTAAGTAAACGTCTGCTAAAGTAGAGAACTTGTCAGTTTCTTTGATAGCCAAGAAGTGTGCAGACTTAGTTAATCGATCCACTATCACCCAAATAGTGTCATTTCCGCGTTGTGACCTAGGCAGACCAGCAACGAAATCCATGGAAATTTGCTCCCATTTCCATTTTGGTATCTCTGGTTATTGAAGTAAGCCTGATGGTTTCTGATACTCGGTCTTGACTCTCGCACAATTCAAGCATTTACTGACGTAGGTTGCTATGTGGGCTTTCATGCTAGGCCACCAGTACGTAGTCTTGAGATCGTGGTACATCTTATCAGAACCAGGATGTACTGAGTAACGAGACTTGTGTGCTTCATCCATCACAAGCTCGCATAGGTTTCCATAAAGTGGGACCCAGATACGCCCTGTTACGTAGTAGGCGCCATCTTCCTTTTGTTCTAATCGTTTCCTTGACCCTCATAAGTATTCAGCCCTGATGTTTTCCGCTTTCAACGCTTCAACCTGAGCATCTCATATCTGAGTAGGAAGACTAGATTGGATGGTGAGTTGTAACGCTCGCACACACGTAGGCGTAGTATCCTTTCGACTGAGGGCGTCAGCCACGACATTGGCTTTGCCTAGATGGTACTTAATCGCGCATTCATAATCATTCAAGAGCTCAACCCATCGTCGTTGTCACATGTTTAGCTCCTTTTGCTTGAAGATATGCTCGAGACTCCTGTGATCGGTGTAAATAGTGCACTTGGTACCGTACAGGTAGTGCCTCCATATCTTGAGAGCAAAAACCACTGCTCCCAATTCCAAGTCATGCGTAGTGTAGTTCCTTTCGTGAACTTTAAGTTGGCGTGATGCGTAATCAATGACCTTGTCACGTTGCATAAACACGCAACCAAGTCCTTGGATGGACGCGTCGCAATAAACCACAAAATCATCCGTGTCTTCGGGCAATGAGAGGATAGGCGCGCTACAAAGTCTATCCTTTAAGTGCTGAAATGCCGATTCCTGTGCATCACCCCAACGATAGGTGACACCTTTCTGAGTTAGTGATGTGAGAGGTTGCGCAATCTTGGAGAAATCATTGATAAACCTTCGGTAATAGCCTGCCAAACCTAAAAATTGGCGGATTTCGGTTGGTGTACGGGGTGCAGGCCAGTTCTTGATCGAGTCTACCTTGGATGGATCAACGTGAATCCCGTCCTTGTTTACCACATGGCCTAGGAAATGGACTTCGTGAAGCCAGAAGTCACATTTCGAAAACTTAGCATAAAGCTGTTCTGTTCGAAGGAGTTCCAAAATAAGTCGTAGATGCTGCTCGTGTTCCTCCTGACTCTTAGAATAGATCAGGATGTCATCGATGAAAACTATAACGAACTTATCCAGGTAAGGTTTACACACTCGGTTCATAAGGTCCATGAAGACCGCAGGTGCGTTTGTCAGCCCAAAAGGCATGACCAAAAACTCATAGTGTCCATAACGAGTTCTAAAGGCTGTTTTGGAGACGTCCTCTTCTCGGACTCTCAGCTGGTGGTATCCCGATCTCAGATCAATCTTTGAGTAGAAACTCGACCCCTGCAGCTGGTCGAATAGGTCATCAATGCGTGGAAGAGGATAACGATTCTTCACAGTCACCTTGTTGAGTTCGCGATAGTCAATACACATTCTGAAGGTACCATCTTTCTTCTTCACGAATAGCACTGGAGCTCCCCAGGGCGAAGAGCTAGGACGAATAAAACCTTTATCCAAGAGTTCTTGTAGTTGCGTAGACATCTCTTCTAGTTCTGATGGGGCTAAACGATAAGGTGCTCGAGCTATGGGCGCTGCTCCAGGTGTTAGCTCAATTTGGAATTCAACCTGACGGTGGGGCGGAAGACCAGGTAATTCCTCAGGAAATACCTCAGGAAAGTCGCGCACAATCGGAAAATCTTCTATCTTCTTATCTTTCTTCGAGGTGTCAGTAATGAGAGCCAAAATAGCAGTGTGGCCCTTTCGCAAACACTTCTGGGCCTTTAGGAAAGAGATGATGCTCACAACAGCACCACTCTTGTCGCCAGAAATCATGAGAGGTTCATCACCTGAACGAGGAATACGGACAATCTTCTCGTTGCAAAGAATCTCTGCTTGGTGTTGGGATAACCAGTCCATCCCAATGACAACATCGAAACTACCCAGAACGATAGGAATGATATCGATAGAGAAAGTCTGATTAGCAAGACCAAGATTACAACCCTTGACTACATGTGTGGCCTCTAAACTCTTACCATTAGCTAGCTCTACAGTGTGCTTGGTGTTCAAAAGTGTTGGGGTACGCTTAAGCATTTGACTAACTTTTAAGGACACGTAGCTAGTATCGGCACCTGAATCAAATAAAACAGTAACATAAAATTCGTCCAGTAGGAACTTACCCGTCACAACATTGGGATCATTCCTCGCTTCACCCTGGCCAATCACGAATACATGCCCCCTGGCACCAATGCCATCATTGTTGCCCCCATTGTTACCATTCCCCTGATTATTGTTGTTGTTGTTCTGGTTCTGGTTCCGGTTTAGCTGTGGGCAGTCTCTCTTGTAGTGGCCTTCAGCACCACACTGAAAGCACCCTTTGTTGTTGCCCTGTTGTTGCTGATGCTACTATTGTTGATTCTGTGGGGCTTGTTGTTGCTGACGATTCTGATTTGCGGGGCGTAAACTTCTGCAATCCTTTGTGGCATGGCCTGGCTTATTGCACTGATGACAGTTACTCCTGGTGCATGGCCCGCTATGGTGTAGGTTACAGCGATTGCATTTGGGATGAATTCCCCTGTACCCACCTTGACTTTGGCTACCAGTTGATTGCTAACTAGGGCTCTTGTAGTCGTCAATCCTTCTCTGCTGAGACTGGGACTGAACAGAAGTTAAACCTTTGCTTGAAGTTCCATCCCATTTATGCTTGTTGTCGCTGGGAGTATCAGAAGTAGTAGCACTAATACGCTTTGGTAACCTGTTCTGCTCCACCGCCTGATATGTGAGATGATGAGCCAACTTGATGATCTGCTGAATGGTGCCAAAATTTGCTGAGGTCACGTGACTTTGAATTTCTGGCACTAAACCCTTGAGGTACAGTTCGATACGTTTGATGGGAGGGTCTACCATAGTAGGACACAGGATAGCCAACTCGTTCGATCTTTTCGTGTACTCTTCAATTTTCTGACCCCGTCATCTTCAAGTTGAAGAACTCTACCTCCAGCTTGTGAATGTCGTCACGACTACAGTACTCTTCTTTGATCAATTCCTTGAAATCATTCCATGGGGTGGCGTTAGCAGCAACTAACCCCAGCATTTGGACCTGAGCGTTCCACCACGTGAGCGCTATACCCTCGAGAGTACCAATAGCATACTTCACCCTGCGAGCCTCAGGGCATTCACCCATCTCAAAGACAGATTCGAGCTTCTCAAACCAGTGGAGGAGGCCTATAGCTCCTTCAGTGCCGCTGAAAGTAGTAGGTCGGCAGTCCATAAAAGTTTTGAAGGTGCACACAGTAGGCTGAGCATGTTGACCTGTCATGGGTGTAAGAAGGGACAAGGTTAAGCACAAGTGTTGGTTTACGAGAGTAGGACCTAAAGATCCTAGAGTAAGTTGCAATGGCAGGTTATACCTCCTGCCTGGGCGGCTGCAAGTGTAGCAGCAACTTGTTCATTGATCAAAGCCATTAGCTGGGCTTGAGTTAGGTTGATTCGTCCACTCATGATCTTCACATCGAAGAAAACACAAGTAAGAAAAGTGTCGTGCATGTGCGTAAATGTGGAGTGACAGAAGAGAGTTAGCACACAGAGTTCAAGCAACAGTTGTTATACTAACTAAGCATACTATGAGCAATGTACTATGTAACTAGCAAGTAGGCAATATAAACATAAATCATATCACCTATAGTGTTGAGCCTTGCACTTGGAGCGAAGCGTCGTTGTGGATCGTTGAGCACTGTACAGGTTATAGTCTGGTTTTGTCAAAAAGCTTTTCCCTTTTCAAAACCAAGTTCGCTATAACCAATGGCTCTGATACCAATCTGTCACACCCCCAAAATCCACACGCGGAGTATCACCGCTTGGAGGCATGACATGACCAGGATCAAGCCACCAATCATATTGAACAATATAGTAAAGTAATTAAAAGTTCAACCACACAATATAATTGGTGTCCAAAAACAATTTAATAAGTCTAAGTTATCAGCGGAAGCAAATAGTTAAAAACCCAAATCATAAATTCAGAGTATTTAAGTTTATCATGAACACTCCATGTCCATGCTCCACAATGACTCTTCCCCATGCAAGCTCCTGCTAAACCTAGCGACCTGCAAAGCATGTAGTAACGAGTCAACAACAAAGTTGAGCGAGTTCACAGTTGGGTGTTTGTTTAAGTTATTTCAAAAACATAGTTTCCTTTAACTAGCTCCCTTGCCGTGGGGGCTACCCCATAGTTGAAAACGTGTTTTGTTTAATCCCGTTTACCCTGGCAATCCAGCCGTGGGAGCTACCCCACGTTTACACTACTAGACTCGTTACCATATCGACCACTGACTTTAGTCATGTTTATGTGCCCTTAGCGTCAATGTCTATCATCATTGACGTGCCCAGATCCATTAGTTCACGCCCGTCCTCTGTGGTACGGTGTGAGGCTTGTCAGACCTAAATAGCGCTATCTAACTAACGACCCGCTCGCCATTGGCCTGGCGATTAAATCGATATAAAAGGAGGGACTTCGTGATAGAGTTTTGGTCTAGTGAGGTTTAAACTGCCCAAGAGGACGAGGAATTACATTCCTTAACCCGTACTGTCCTACCCAAGAAGGACGAGGAATCCATATTCCTTAACCCATTCCCAACCCACCGGGAATTACCATGCTTTGTAGAAAGTGTGAACTCACCTTAGGTTAGCTCGGCAGATAAACGAAAGGTTAAATCGAGCTGCTAGGGGTCAACCACGTCCTAACATGGTTACCATACAAGTCAGGTCTAGGTTCAAGTAGTGCACGTATGTTTACACAAAACTAACAGGTTACAAGCACATAACAATCATGGCATACCCAAAGAACACGTTAAACGATAACTGTTTAGCATACACATGAAGCCCAATCATAACTCGGCCCAACATGTTGTGCGATCAGCATAACCTTGTGCGATCCACATCATGTTGTGCGATCCAACATAAGCCCGGCCCAAACATATATACACGGCCCAACAATAAAACACGTTGATCTTGTGCGGTCCGGATGACTTGTGCGATCCGGACGACTTGTGTGATCCAAAAAATCTTGTGCGACTGGGTTTGGGCTTTGAGGCCCAATAATATGTTAAGTCCAAACACTGTGTAAGGCCCAAGACTTGTGCGATCGACACTGTCTTGTGCGATCCACAAATCTTGTGCGATCATGCATAACCTAGTTGTACTGTGTGCCTTGTTTTGTTGTACCTAGCTTGTGCGATTAGCTCTTGTGCGATCAGATCAGGTCTTGTGTGATCTGATCTTGTGCGATTGGTTTTAATCATTCCATGATTCATGCAAATCAGTTACAATCAATTCGAATAGTTTCCTATTTTCATTCGATCAACCAAAGCTAACAGTTTCCTACTTTGAATTTACTCAATCAAAGCAACACTTAACAGTTTCCAATCATTCCAAAATTAATTAAAGGTTTTATCTATTGATTCATATGAACCCTAATCACATTCAAGCATGAACAAAACACGAGCAATAATCCTAACACTTAGACACATTAACATGATTCATGATCTCGATCCCTAGTTATCCCTAGCATGCATACTAACATAATCAATCCAACAAATCATCCACATATACTCGTCTAACAGCAGATTAACATGCAATCGATTCTAGATCATCATCCACATCATATGATTAACAACCCCTATATTGATCAAAAATACTTTACATATGAGCCGAGTAACAACACCAACCATCAACATTCATAATCAACCATATATCATTCGTAAATCATTGTGTGAGAACATATAAATCACACTATCATCTAATCAAACAATAACCATGTAACACTAACCGGTTAGGAGGTAAAACAAGGATGATCCGAACAAGAAAGCTTCGAGAGACAGGGATGTGATGCCGTCGGCTTCGAGAGGAGAGAAAGAGAGAGCGAGTAGGGTTTGTGTGTGTTATGAATTATGAGGAACTAATCCCTAAGATGGGATATGTTTTCGTGTAAGATAGGGGTGGGCCGAACCCTTCCTTGGGCTGCCCTATTGGTTCGGTTACAAAAGGTGTGGCCCGAATGGGCTTGTGCGACCAGCCAAGTGTTGTGTGATCGGTTCGTTTTTGTGTGATCATATTACATACATACATGCATTACACATAACCATATAACATAATAACATAACATTCCATTGATCATCAAAGTTCATATAATCACATAACGTTCACATCGGTTACATCAAAGTACAAAGAGGTTTGAAATACGAGTTGTCACACATACCGTTGCCACATCATTGTATAGGGTACCAGTAAATGATCTTGGTTACAACCCTGGATTGTTTTGTGTGTACATCTAGGTACTGTTCACAAGGTTAATGAAAATCAGGAATACGCTCCGATTACATCATAACACAGGAACTACTAAAACTTCCGATCATTATATCATCTGAAGGGTTTCCGATCTGTGTCCCACCAAAACCATGCCCATGAGCATCACGTCCACGTTCCTGGCCATTATTTTGGTTAGCATCGCACTGTTCCATGGCAGTATTAACGTGTTGGGCTACGAGTTGTGCCAATTCTTCCGGGGTAATAGGTAGTCCAGAACCCTGTCTCACTTTTGGCAGCATTTCATAGTTTCTATTATTACAACATAATATCAACATAAGACGATATCCCAAAAATAATTCAATCATTAAATAATAGTGGACCAAACATTGCGCATGTATAATATCCACGTATTAATGAGAATAATTTTTAAACCAAAAGGAACTCATTTGATTTATATCAGAAATTTACAAAACTTGTTTTTAGTACAAAGACTAATCAGAATTCGGCGTGTCTACATCAACACTCGCAACAAGTCTATATGAAATTTCCTCCTAAATATCTGAAAATTTGGCATGCAAGCGCTAAATAGGGTTCATCAAATGAGACATACAAAACAAACAACAGAAACAACCAACAACTAACGATTCAGTCCCTGGAAGTCCAACATCTTCCTAACAAGCTCTTCTAGCTCATCATACTAGTCCATCTGTCCCTCTAAGTCTTTTATCTTGCCCTTCGTCGTCTCCAAGTCTCCGCATAACGTGGCGAACTAACGATTGTAGTGAGAGCGATTGACCCAAATCCCTTTCTGCTTCTTCAAAGCGGATGTTGTCTCAGCTCTCAAAGTCGAATGCGATCTCTCCGACGGGTCGAGTCCTCTTCCTACGACGAGTGTAGACTTAAAAGAGGTGTAGCAAAACACGTGACTCGAATAGCAGAACAAACGATTCTGTAACGACGGGCGAAAGAATCTCAAGCATAGGCTCGATAGTATCAGTGAGCAAGACTACTAATGGCTCTATAGGCCGAGACGTGACATATCGTAACCGTACAAAGTAAGTGTGTGATCAACGTGAATAGTAACACATAAGGCCTAAATAAACAGAAAATCACGTATGCACATAAACACATAAGGGTTTTCATACATGATAAAATTTCCCATGTTTATTTAAAAATCTTGGCTTCGAGAATTTTGGACTTTAAATCTCAAAATTCTTCGGTTGAAGTCTAGTGCTTTCCTCCAAAAACATCTAGTTCGCTAACAACCATTGGCTCTGATACCAACTTCTGTCACACCCCAAAAACGTCGCAGCGGAATATAAAACGTAGTGGTGACGGAAGCTGGTGCCCATTTCTATCTTGATGTTTGATGCATTATAGTGTTGGACAATATTACATATTTAAAACATAGATTTTTAACTTAACGTCCCAAAGCACGACATAACCATGACAAGATAAAGTTGTTTTTGATCCTCACGGATCTTATTACATTTGTCCCAGAAAGTTTAAAAGTCAGTCCAACATTTTAAGTGACAAAACATGCATCATCAAACACAAGATACGCCATAATTCCCGAAGCCGAACTCAAGTACCCGTAGAACACGTTAAATTCAAGTGTCAACACAAAGAAAGGTGAGTTCACATATTCACATACAAACAATATTATTCCAAAGGAAAACTTTCTGATTTGGTGTTTATTTGAAAACATCCATATAATTTTAGAAAGTCCATTTTACTTCCTTAATAAAATCCATGGGCCTTCTGTCGGTTCATCGATCCGACAACAGCATTCTTGCCCAGGTTTTGTATATTAAATTATTGCGTCAACTTTCAGACTCGTATGTTAGCTAGACAATACGAACTATATATTAACCATGCAGGGATAATCAATGCTAAACAATTAACAGAATATCAATTTGTCGTTTGAATTGACACGGGGCGACCGGTCACGACGGGGTTGTCAACCCGATAGATCTACCAACAATTTCTCGCGTGCAATACTTAAATGATTAAACGACATCATGGGCGCAGGGTCCTCTTGAAGAACAATATGATGTCTGCCTCACTTACAATATATATATATATATCCTACTAATATGACAATTTAATACACGATGTTGCACGAATCCCCTGAATCTCCATCATTCGAGACCCAGGCCGGCATCCGTCCAACTTTACGGTCATGTTTCGCCTAGGAAATACCGTACCATCCCAATTTCCGACATTCATTCATAAAAAACGTTTTTACTTCGAAACGTATGTCTTATAAAATTTCATATATTTTCAACGAAAATATATATTTTATATTAAAAGGTATGTTTTATTTCAAAAACATTATTAAATACTTTTATTAACTTGTTCTACCCCCAAAATATATACAAAGCAGTAAAAAGAGGGGTTTAGTGACACTCACCTTTGGGTGCGTATTTTAATAGCGCAATCCCAGAGATTGATTTTCTACACGTCCTAATATAGGAATGATTCTAAATCAATATACATTACACAAAAATCCTAAGTTTCTTCGTTTCTTAGAATTATCACATAACTTTGAGATTTTCTCGAAAAGTTATCATTTTTTATTATGTTGGCACGTTAATATATATATATATATATATATATATATATATATATGAGCCCATATATATATTTTTTATGATTTTGCGACTTAAACGATTTTATTGGTGACCATTATTGTGTAAATCCGTTAACTCTCCCGTTTATACGCAATATATCTACGATTTGTGCGTCGTAATATATATACATAAATGTTTACATAATTTAACACCGATGCACGCTAAATCTTGTTAACTTATCTATTTTGTCATTTTTAAAGCAAATATACATAAAACATCTCATAAGTATCAAATTTCATGCTCGACAAACAAGTTACACATTTAACACCGATTTTCACCGTTTCTACCGCACAAATATACATGCAAAGTCTAAACTTCCATCAACTTGTTGAAACTTAACATACTTTCACATTTTTATGTTTAAATCACATAACACATTTTAACTCATAAGATTTACCCAAAATTTTATCCATACTTGTGCGTGTTGGAAAATGCGTATTTTAGCGATTCGGTAACGTTTTCGGGCGTCGGAAGTCTCGTATGACCAACCAAACACCAAGTAAACTTAAAATTAGTTAAAGTACTTGTTTTAAACTAAAAAATAAGTTTATTTACTGATCTAAATAAGTTTTACAAAAATCACTCGAAAAGCCGATTTTTGACCGTTTTAACGCATAGTTTTTGCGTTAAATGTTACTATAACCATCCCAACTCGAAACGACTTGATATTTTAACACAATACATGTTATTTACTGATTAAAATAGTGGTTATAATCTGATTAGTGCAGTTTTTGTTTAAGTCACATAAATCATGCGATTTCATGTATTTTACAACCTTTAATGCACCAAGTACAACATGCAAAGCTAGCCAACATTATGACAAAGTTTTATATCATTAAACACTTCAAAATAATCACATTTTAGTGTTTATAATCTGATCAAAAATCATTTTTATCAAATCATGTTTAAATCATCATTTCATGCTTTCATATCATCATGCATGTTCATGTATGTGCATCTAATGCACTCATGCAACATCAACATCATTACTTATGATCTAATCATGTAAAACCCGTTAGGATCTTTCAACGATATCAACCTTTAACTTGTGAAGGTGCAGAAAACAATCACAAGTCGATTCAAGAACAAACTATAATAATTAACACAAGAATAACAAATGAATCACAAACCAAAATCTTGCATTCAATGATCAAGCAAAGACTGATACAAGACTTCAACCACAACCGGTTCTTTGTGTCCCTTGTGTCGCCACTAAACAACTGATCAACAACAACCTCAACCAAGAGGTTGAGGTGTGTTTAAATACAAAACAACTGGCCACAAACTTAAGCCCAATTCGACACCAAGTAGACTAGCCCAACCCATATAAAATCGACCCAAAACATAGAACTAAACAAGTACATAATCAACCCTTAAACTATACTAACCTACATGAATAAACCTTCGGGTTCCAACAATCTCCCCCTAGGTTTATGCATGAAGGTTCTTCTGACTTCAATTGCCTTGATCACCACCACTTGCACTATCTTTATAACCACCAAAACCCTTCTTATGAATATGCAGAACAGACGCTACAGCAGCAGTCCAAGCCTTAGCTATTTCTTCATATTTCTCTGTAGCTCTGATTTGATTGCATGCCAAAACTTCCAGATCTTCAGCAGCAAGATTCAACAAGTCAATCTGATCAACCAAACAAAAACTCGTCTCTCCATCACAAACAATCACCGCCTGCCCAAGACGTTCATCATATGCCCAAAAGTGTAATGTCTTCAGTGCACCTTTTGGAATCTTTCTCACTAACGGAATCGTCTTTTCTTTATCAGTAGCTGGCCAATGCACGATCTTCATACGCTTGTTTGTGTAAGGATCTCTAATTCCTTTGGCTGGTTTAACAATGGACTCTGCCGTACGCATTGAAGGAAAACCTTTAAGAACCTCCCTCTTCAACCTCTCGAAAAATATATATCCAGCACCTCCAGGCTTATCATCCACATAAGGTGCATTAGACAAATTTGTCAAATCCACCTTAGTGAAAGACTGAAACTGTCCTGGATGCTTGTACCACTCGACAGGACCAATTTTTCTTTTTATCCACCATCTCTTACGATCATGGTCATATCCCCAGCTAACTACACCAGAACGATTACCAACTTTATCATAGAGAGTTTCACCAACATCCATTAAATGATGAGTTGCATGAGCATCCTCATCATCTGGATTCAAATTCTTGTTCTTCAAAATCACTAACTCTCTTTTCTTTTTCATCCTTTCAGCCTTCTCTTTGTCTGCCACTGGATTTGTAACTCTCTTGAAATACTGTTCCATTGCAGCACTTCTTTCAGCATCATCTTTAGCAAAGGCTTTTCTTCTGTTTTCAACATCAGTTGGATCAGAAAATTCTTGCCCAAACTTCTTCTCCAACTTCCCTCGTAAATCATAAACCATATTGAACAACAAACTAACATCTCCTTGAAGTTGCTCAATCTGTTGATCTTTCTTTACAATAGTATCTTCAAGTTGGATAATCTTCGCATCTTTATGAATTGAATCTTGCTCAAGCACAACCATTCGTTTCTTCATATCTCTCATGCTGATAAACTCATCTTCATCACTAGAATCCTCATCAAACGACATTCTTAGTGGTTCTTCAGGTCTTTTACCACTAGAACTGCTGGGTTCATCATGAACAATTCCAGAAGGTCCAGCATCAGTGTGAACTTCAACATCAGAAACACCAATTGGCACAGCATCAACAGTTGTAGCGAGAACTTCAGCAGTAACAACATCTATATCATCCCTTTGAACTTCAACATTTGTCATAGCAATCGCATCTCTTTGAGTATCAACATCAAACTCAAAGATATTTTCAGCAGTGGTGGTAGTATCACTAACATTCTTTTCAAAATCGAAGTCATATAAACCTTCGTCATCATCAGTAACATTTACGGATTGATCCTTTCCTTGTTCAACAAACATTCCAGGTCTAGGATCCCTCCTTTTCCTTTTTAATGGCATGGAATCAGAATCCGTAGGGCTTTCAACAGGCTCTTCAGTTGATACTGACAAATTGGAAGGAGGATTTCCCATCTTGTCAGTTACTGACTTTAATAGCATTGCCAAGCTTTCAGCAGTAATTACTGGTTCAACCGTAGAAACAACAGCATCAACTTCAGGAGGAAGTTCTCTATCATCATCAGAATCACACATTATTTCAACACCTTCATCGTCAGAGTTAATTGTTATACACTCTGTCTCAGGCTCACCTTCAACTCTCCTCAGAATATCATGTTCTTCAGCAACAATAGCACTTGCAGATACACTATGCACTGGAACAGATCGTGCTATTACCGGATTTTCACTAACATCTTCCGTCTCTGCAAACTGACCAAATTTCTCCAATTGAATCAAACCTTCAAACCTTTTTTCAGTACCCTTCTTTGTAGTAAGAGCACCAAAACATGAAGGACCCATAGGCTTTAATTCCAACGTATTACCAGATCTCTTCAATCCTGGATAACACTCATTTAAAATCATCTGCACGAACCTTGGATACATGAGAAACTTATCCTTTCGAAGTCCAATTGCATTTCTCTTCATTGCTTCCAAGATATATCTTGAATAATTGAACGGCTCATTTGTTATCACACATATCAAAGCAGCAGACTGAGTGGTATTCAACTGATCAATTCCCCCTCTATTTTCTGTCATGCACACAAGGAACATGTGAAGTAATAGACGCCAGTAAGGATGCACAAACTTCTTTATCAGGGGTGGAAACTTTCCTTCATAGCTTAAACGAGGTAGAATTGCTTCTACTGTTCCAGCTGGAAGTTCTATAGGATCTGTTTCCTGATCATTAAATTTTAAAGCTTCTCTAATCATCTGCTCAGTCACTATAACTTTCATCTCTTGAATCTCAGCAACTATAGCTCCCTTTCCTTCAACGACTTCAACTTTAGCACTCTTCCAAAAATCTCGGATAAGATCTTCATAAACAACCGGATTCTCACGAAGAGCATGAACAATCCGGCATTTATTTAGGCCTTTCATCAGTGATGTATACAGCTGCTTGTGTTTCTCTGGTGGAGGTGCTAAGTATCCTACTTGATTGTGAGAAGATATAAACTTTAAATCCATTTTCTGCACACAACACAAATCAATTAAGTTTCCAATCTTGGTCATAACAGTGATAAAAACAATAATAACAAAAAAAACACTGTTACTGTTCACTCGAGACCATGAGTCGCAACCACTTGTCATTGAGTCGCAACCATGAGTCGCAATCAATAGACTTCGAGTCGTAATCATGAGTCGCAACCAATAGATTTTGAGTCGCAACCATGAGTCGCAATCTCGATGTTGCGACTCGCAACCACTGGTCTCGAGTCCTTGTGTTGTTTGAGTCGCAACCACATAATCATATAAACTTCATCTTAATGTTCTTGATTGCGAGTCAAAATCTTCAAATCTTCATCGGAAACTTCAAATCTTCATCGGAATCTTCAAATCTTCATCGGAGCCTCTTCAACTATTCATAATTTTCTGCAAAACTTGAATAATAACATCATAATACCTTGATGATCAATGAATCGAAACCACAGATAGTGATTCGTAACCGGAGACAAGTCGGAATCTTCAAAGATCACCGGAATCTTGAGAGAGAGAATGAGGCTTGGTTGCGAGTGAACTTAGGTCTTGACTCGAAACCAGCCTATTTATATTCCACTTTGATCATGGGCCCTTGACTTTTGGGCTTGAGACATAACCATTGGGCTTAACAGATTTATCAAATATACCTCAACATAAACCCAATAATCTGAATTTTAATTTCAGATTTAATTTTTTTTTAAAAATTATCCGCTAAACCTTTTGAGCAATGTTTGCAAAACAAAAACCTAAAAGCAAAAAATAAATAATAAAATATTATTTACAAAAATAAATTAGGAAATTTGCATAGATAGTCAGGGATCAAATCACAAGGTTTTGGGCTTGACTTCACTTATCAACACTGATCTACTACTGGATGATCTAGACAATTGCCAGTATATTTGTCCCCTTAAACTCATCTCCCTAGACCTTTTCCATATAACTGCCTGTAACTCATTTTATCATGTTTTGATATCTTAACAATGAACACCCAAACAAATACTAATCAATTCTCGGAATTATGTACAGCACACTCTATCATGCATGTAGTTTCCCTACCACATATTTCACAAGTCCAATCCAAATCTCTGAAATCTTAACTGGGAATAGATTGAGAAGAGAACAGAATAGATCTTAAGCAGAGATGGTGTAATATACAAATCAAATGAGTTTTCTCAATTTGATATAGGTTTCATGGGTTTCTTTTGGGCACTTGAGGGCCTCTTTCGGGTGTTAATTGATCTACAGATCGACAACGTACAGCTAGGTCAGCATGTATCTGGATGCAGCAGAAGCTGTCGTTGCCTAGCACCTCCAGGTCAGCATATATCTGGATGCAGCAGAGGAGGTACACGACTTTTTCAGAGAAGATTTCAGAGTCAGACCCAAAATTGTGTGTATCGGGACAACATACAGACATTCAAATAGACATGAGCTAATTCCAAGTGATTTTCTTTTCTGAGGACATGTACTATTTTAGTTCTGAACAGAAACAGCCAATGTTTCCAGTCTTAAGGATAGAGCCTACCAACACATCATACTAGAGTCAAACTATTTCGATACTGGTCTTACATGAGTCAGCCCTCGACCATAATGTGAAAATTCATTTCATTTCCCAGTCCTGCCACACCTCTTTTTGTATTTTTCAATTTTTTAATGTTTTTGTATTTTTCTATTTTTTTAATGTTTTTGTATTTTTCAAAATTTCTCCCCCTAAATTTGAGCATAAATAAAAACTACCTAAGAATAGAAAACTTTATGAACAAATTTACCTACGAAAAACAAAAACATGCTCAGTCAGTAAAGCGGATCATTTTCAGAAAATCCACAAGCACTTTGAATTTTGAGCTGCTGACAGGTTTGGTGAACAAATCGGCAGCATTTGCATCTGTGTCGATTTGCTCAAGTGTAATAAGACCTCTGTCAAAGCAATCTCGAATAAAATGAACTTTGATGTCTATGTGCTTGGTTTTGGAGTGAAAAACAGGATTTCTAACAATTTGTATTGCAGCATCATTATCGCAGTAAATAGTAGTGTTGAGATAAGTCAAACCGTAGTCCTGCAATTGATGTTGCATCCACACCACTTGAGAGCAAGATGCAGAAGCAGCAACATACTCAGCTTCAGCTGTAGAAATCGCCACCGTTTGTTGTTTCTTGCATTGCCAAGAAATAAGCCTGTCGCCCAGAAACTGGCATCCAGCTGATGTAGATTTCCTGTCACTATCAGTACCTCCAAAATTGCTATCAGAAAAAGCAAACAAGTCAAAATTTGAATCCCTCGGATACCACAGACCAAACCTAGGTCGGCCTTTAAGGTACCGAAAGATTCGTTTAACAGCAGTAAGATGAGAAGTTTTAGGATTAGCCTGATATCTTGCACAGTTGCAGACAGCAAACATAATATCCGGACGACTAGCTGTCAGATACATCAACGAACCGATCATAGACCTATATTGACGTTGATCCACAGAAGTTCCTTCTTCATCTTCAGTCAATAGCGGTCTCTCTGCCATTGGTGTTTCAGCAGGCTTTGCGTCCGAAAACTTAAACTTTGCTAGCACATCATCCACATACTTCCCTTGATGAATAAGAATCCCTTGAGAATTCTGCTTGACTTGTAAACCCAAAAACAGTGTCATTTCTCCAAGAGCACTCATTTCAAATTTCTTTTTCATAACTCTCTCAAACTCCACACAAAGTTCCTCACTTGTAGATCCGAAAATAATATCATCAACATAGATTTGAACTAAGATCTGATCGTTGCCTACCTTCTTGATAAACAGAGTCTGGTCTATCGTGCCACGTGTATACCCATGAGCCAGAAGATGTTCAGTTAGTGTGGCATACCAAGCACGGGGCGCTTGATGTAATCCATACAATGCCTTATCTAGCTTGTAGGCATATTCTGGATGATCTGGATGCAGAAAACCTGGTGGCTGTTCAACAAAAATTTCTTCCTTCACATCCCCATAGAGAAATGCTGTTTTGACGTCCATCTGATAAACAGTGAACCCCATATATGACGCGTAGGCTAAGAAAATCCGGATGGCTTCAAGTCGGGCAACTGGAGCATATACTTCATCATAATCCAAGCCTTCTATTTGTCGAAATCCCTGAACCACCAACCTTGCTTTATTTCGAACAATAACCCCTGCAGAATCTTGCTTGTTTCGAAAAACCCATCTAGTTCCAAGTTTGCGTTTTCCCTGTGGCAACTTGACCAGTTTCCATACTCCAAGCTTCTCAAACTGGTTTAGCTCTTCATGCATAGCATCTACCCAGCCTGGTTCCTGCAAAGCTATATCAACAGTTTTAGGTTCGATTTGAGAAATATAGCAAGAATATAAACAAGTATTGATGGTTCCTGATTGACTCCTGGTTAAAACTCCTGCATTTACAGGACCAATCACATTCTCTATAGGATGATTCCGTTGAACACTAGTAGGTATTGCCAGATCAGGTACAGTATCGTCTTCAGTGGTGGTGTTGCTAGACTCCCCCTCATTAGATGCTGCAGTATTATGAACGAATGGAGTGGTAATAATGCAATCTTCAGGAATATGTTCAGGAAATAGTGCAGATCCGGAACCATTTGATGCAGAACCACTATTTGAAGCACCTTCAGGGGATTGATGGGACGTTTGTTGACACGTAGTATGCTGCGTAAACACCATTCCTGGTGGATCAATGGTATGATGTCTTACGCTTCCTTCTGTCTGTTCTTCATCTTCAATATCCTCAAAAGACAAAGGTTGTTTTGGAATAGACACACATGCATCTGAAAAATCACTTGACAAAATGTTAAAAGATTTAAACAATTCAGCATAATCATATAACCAATCTGGTCCAACTCTAGCGTCCCTAGCATTTTCTTCGAGCCATTCAATGTTGCACGACTCGACGACCTTTTTAGTTACCTTGTTGTATACTCTATAGGCTGACCCTTTAGCATATCCAACAAAGTAACATTCGTCCCCTTTGACCTCAAACTTTCCATTAGAGTCCATGAGTAGTAACACGCATGGACAACCAAAGATGCGAAAGTGTGAAACCGAAGGTTTACGTCCTTCCAGAATTTCATATGGAGTTTTCATATGTCGTTTGTTTACTAAAGCATGATTCTGGACGTAACAAGCCGTGCTAACAGCTTTGGCCCAAAAGAAACTAGGAAGCTTCGAGTCAGCCAGCATAGTTCTTGCAGCCTCAATAAGAGTACGATTTCTCCTTTCTGCTACTCCATTCTGTTGAGGAGTCCGTGGTGCACTATACTGACGATCAATTCCTTTAGCAGTGCAGAATGTGTCCAAAGTAACGTTCTTGAATTCTGTCCCATTATCAGATCGAATAACCTTCACCTTAGCACTCGCTTGATTTTCAGCCAGAGTGATAAATTGTTTCACCAAGGCAGCAGTTTCATTCTTGTGACTTAAAAAATATACCCAGGTGTAGCGAGAATAATCATCGACGATTACAAGACAATACGCTTTCTTGCCAATACTCAACACATTCACTGGACCAAAAAGATCCATGTGAAGTAGTTCAAGCACGGCCTTTGTTGAGGGTACAGGTTTAGCCTTATGAGGTTTTCGATGAGCCTTTCCTTTTGCACAAGCAACACACTTTTCAACCAACATGAAATCTTTTATCGGAAGATCACGTACTAATTGACCTTTTGCCAGTCGGTTCAAATTCTTCATGTTCACATGCCCAAGGCGACGATGCCACAGTAGACCATCATGTTCTGAAATCTTCGAAAATAGGCAAGTAATTTCTTCACACGGTTTCTTGTTCATATCAATCACATAAGCGTTTCCTCGTCTTTCTGCTGACATTAAGAACCAGTCTTCTGGAATGACAATTCCAGGTTTAAGAACATGACATCCTTTCTTTGTAAAGTGAACTGAATTCCCTCGATCACAAATCTGAGAAATACTTAACAGATTGTGTTTCAGTTCTGGAACATAGTTAACATTTTCGAAGCTTAAAACGCCGTTTCGTACAGTTCCTTTCAACGTAATTCTGCCTGAATCTCCTCCCGCAAATGAGACATATCCACCATTAAATTCTTTGACATTTTCCAGTTGGGATAAGTCTCCTGTCATGTGCCTGGAACAGCCACTATCCATGTACCAGAGGCGCACGGTAGTCCTCCACAGCTGTTCCTGCACGATAAGCGGGATTAGTTAGATTTAGGAACCCAGCCCATAGTGGATCTGGGTTTTCCTTGTGCATCAATATAAGTCACTCTCTGCCACACTAGGTTTTCTTTATTTAAAAACTTTGAATTATTTTGAAAGACAGAGTTTCGATGACATGTATAAGACGAATTGGATTGCTTGGCCTTAGCTTTAGGTTTCCAATGCTTATTTGACCAATTAGAATTGTAATTACCAAAGGCATTATGATGAGATTTTCGAAAATCATTTTGTTGTTTCTGATTTTTGCGTTTGGCTGCATTCCAATCCTGATCAGAAGGTTTAGTCAGAAGGTTTAGTCTTGCGATAGTTGTTTTTCATTGTCTTGGTCTTTTCAGTCGTCATTGACTCTGAACAACGATATCGGTTAAACATGACCTTCTGATCTTGCACAGACCTTTTCTTGTACGATGTCCTTGGGAGTTGACCACAATTTCTGGCAATGTGACCAGCAATGCCACAGTTAAAACATGTTTGTCGCTTCAATTTGTGTGTATTTTGAAAGCTTTTGCACGATTTACTTGATTTTGAATGATTTGACGTCTTGTTTTTCTGAACATGTTGTGCTTGTGGTTGTTCTGAGCATTTTGAAGGTTTTTCTTCTAATGACTTCTCACTTATATCAACATCCTTTTCTTTGTTACTTAATTTTGGTTCAATATTTGAATAAGGAGAAGTTTCATCAATATGCGTTTTATCAATGCATTTGTCATGTGAAACTAATTCAGGTTCATTTTCTGAACTAGTAGAAGTCTCATCAATATGCATTTCCTCAACGCATTTATCATGTGAAGACGATTCAGGTTTAATTTCTACTACAGTTTCCAATGGGGTCCCATTAGATTCAACATTAGGGACACCCACTGAGACAGGTTCAGAAGAAGAATCAGGATACTCTTGATTTTCTTGAGAAGTCGTTTCAGTGGTTTCACTGAATGCATCCTGAGGGACCTCACCTGTAACATTTTCATTAACTGAGACGTTAGAAGCATTAGAATCACACACATTAACGGAAAAACAATCATCACCACACTTATTGTTCAAATCATCAACACAAACGTCATCAGTTTTGCCCAAAACAACAGGCTCACAAGACGAAACATAAGCAGAAAAAGACGCAAACAAAGAACGACTAAAAGCCATGTCAGATTCAGTTGGTTCAGAATAAGGTTCAAAATAAGGTTCAGAAATATTTGAAACAATGACTGGTTCACTCCCATGAACATCTCCACACTTTACTTCAGAAATATTATCTGCACATGAAGATGAAATGTTAGGATCAATCGAGCCTTTTGAAATAAAATTTAATGGAGTAGACTTCTGTTTCTCAACTTGTCTGTCATTTGAAGACGACTTGTTGGTTTTAGAACCAAAAGTCATGCTACTCTCATTCATCATCTCCTCCTCAGTCATTGGCAGATAAGTGTAATTATTATTATATGGAGGAGGAGTCTGATTATAACCCAAACCGCGCCCTTTCTTTTCTTTGTAAGCAAGCTGTTGATCGCACAAGTTTTTAACTAGTTTGCTGGAAGAATCAAATTTTTTAATGTTAAGCTCATTAATTTGATATTTGTCTCTAATATCTTCCAGCTCCTTAGTTACTATGCACAGTTTTTCCTGAACGTATAAGAGTTGAGATGATTTAACACTTACATCATCCTTGAGTTTGATGATGTCTTTTCGCTGAGCTTCGATCTTTTCTTTGAAAAGTTTTTCGTTTTTCGATAAAGTAAAGTTTTTATTTTTTATGTCTTGATAATCTTGAATTAGCTCAGCATTGTGCATTCTATAAACTTCAACTCTTTCTCTACATTCAGGAGTACAGAAAGTAGAAAGTACCTCTTCTTTAGTTAGACCTTTAACAGGAGCTGAGAGAATCTGAGTCATGAAAGCAAAGTTCTCAGCTGCAGTCTCCTTCTCTTGTGCAGATACTTGATCATTTGAGGTCATAAAAGCAATATTGTTATTTGAAGCAGCTTGATTTTCTGGAGCAGAAATGTTCAGACGCTCAATCTCTGAATTCCAATCAAAGTTGATGTTGGGCTGAACCACCAGGGCTTGAGCTAATCCTTGCGGTTGAGGGCTTCCAGCAGCAGCAGCATCTGATATACTAGCAGTGGTCACAAGAGCTCTTTCTCTATTAGGTGTCACGGGCTGTGTTGGAGTTTGTTCTCTATTCATCGGTGGTTTTGGGCAATTTCGAGCATAGTGTCCTTCCTCATGATAGTTATAACATCGCAAGTTAAAAGGCACTTTGGCAGCACCATTCCAAGCAGTTCCCCATCGATTTTTACCTGTTCTTTTAATAAACTTTTGTGCCCTAAAAGCAGCCATTGCCATCTGCCAGGTGATGTCCATTTCTTCAACATCATCAGGATGAATCTGATATAGGTCTTCGCTACACCATTTTGGAGGATCAATTTTTCCTGCAACGAAAGCATTTAAGCAATTTATAACAGAAGCTGCGATATCCAAACTCTCCTTTGACTGTTTAGTAAAGAAAGCTATCATCTCATTGTTTGCAGTGGAGGCAGAAGTTGTGGAAGAAGTATTCACAGCAGAAGCGGGAGCAGCATTAGGAGCAGATGGAGCAACTTGAGCAGAAGACCCAGAGTAGTAGATATTAGCTGGACTAGGAGCTGCTTTAACAGATGCAGCATTGCTAAACATCTGAAAACCTCCTTGAGACAAAAGGGCTGCATTGTTGTTTGATGAAGATGGTGCAATAGTGAATCCTGCAGCTAACAAACTGTTTTTATGATTGGTCTCTCTTTGCTTATCATCCAATTCACATGCTTTGATATGAGAAATCATTTCAGATAAACTGCATCTAGCAAGATCTTTAGTTTTCTTAATCATAGCCACATGATGATCCCAGCTTTTAGGTAATGCATTTAAAAGTTGCCTATTTGTTGATGCATTTGAAGTAGGAATCTCTTCCATCTGCATTTGTGTGACTAACTTGACAAACCTCTGAATCTGATTGTCTATAGTCTCCCCATAGATGTGATTGAAGTTATTGAAGTTCTGTCTGAGCAAGTTCCTTCGACTTTCCTTCATGTCTTCATTCCCTTCGTAAACGTCAATCAACGATTCCCAAAGTTCCTTAGCAGATTTGCAAGTACGAAAGCCAATAGCGATATCAGGACCCAATCCCATGGTTAAATAGGACAGTGCTCTATCATCTTCCTCAATTATACTGAAATCTTCTTCAGTATACTCACTCTTTGCTTTCTTCACTTTTAGACCAGGTTCGGTAGGACTGTCAGTCATAATCTCCCTTGGACCTCTTAAGATGCTTCTCCATATCTTTGAGTCCTTGACTTTCACATGCTGTTCAAAACGCCATTTCCATTCTGGAAAGTCATTTGCATCGGTTAACCTAGGAATGCGTGTAGTAGTTCCAACCTTTGAGTCCAGTTCTTGTTGTTTGTTAAGAGCAGCCAGGTCAGTGTTATTTGTCGACATATTTAATTATTCAGTTAATTAATTAATTAAATTTTAAGTCCAAATAGTCAACAGTTCAAAGGTCCGTGATCAGTGTCGTTGCGAGTCGAAATGACTGTGATTGCGAGTGGAGACTGAATGATGATTGCGAGTCGTAACTAAAACAGGACGAGCCGAAACTATGGTTGCGAGTCGAAACCAAAACAGGATGAGCCGAAACCAAGGTTGCGAGTCGAAACCAAAACAGGATGAGCCGAAACTATGATGGTTGCGAGTCGAAACCTGCAAAAAAGATAAGAGATAAGATCTGTTGACTCGCAATCCCTATTTTTCAGCACTTCCAAAAATTCAAAGATATTGTAATCTTTGAATTTGTTGAACACCAACTTTCCGTAAAATCAGCAAACACCTTTTCAAAATCAACAAACCAAAATCAGCAATTTTTTTTAATGATTCGATCAAGAACAGATTGTATATTTCAATAATTTTCACTGCAAAACAAGCAACAAAACTGGATCAGTAGCAAAACCAGTTCTTGAATCTGAATGATATCAAAACCGAGCCTTGAAAGACTTCAATGGCTCTGATACCAATTGTAAAACCCGTTAGGATCTTTCAACGATATCAACCTTTAACTTGTGAAGGTGCGGAAAACAATCACAAGTCGATTCAAGAACAAACTATAATAATTAACACAAGAATAACAAATGAATCACAAACCAAAATCTTGCATTCAATGATCAAGCAAAGACTGATACAAGACTTCAACCACAACCGGTTCTTTGTGTCCCTTGTGTCGCCACTAAACAACTGATCAACAACAACCTCAACCAAGAGGTTGAGGTGTGTTTAAATACAAAACAACTGGCCATAAACTTAAGCCCAATTCGACACCAAGTAGACTAGCCCAACCCATATAAAATCGACCCAAAACATAGAACTAAACAAGTACATAATCAACCCTTAAACTATACTAACCTACATGAATAAACCTTCGGGTTCCAACAAATCATACTCAAGAACATATTAAATTCATGTTATTACAAAATTTAACCTATATCATCCATCATCACATAATCATTCATGCATAATCATTCTTACATAATACAAGTGTTCTTACATTTATGAGGATATGACTAAAAATTACATGCATGCATTCTATTATTCAAGAATCATACTATTCAAGAATCACTCAATCAAAAATCAAAACAAAATCATATACACACACACACAAAAACTTACAGCCATACATACATACATACATACATACATACATACATACATACATACATACATACATACATACATACATACATACATACATACACATACACGCCCAATTCCATTTTGTGCAAAAACCCATTTGTTATTGTTTTCAAGTTTGTGTTTTATTCCAAGAACAAGAGAAACTTTTCAAGATCATCGACATCATTATGAACCAAGAACAATCTTAGAGAATGATTTTTATACCTTCAAGGTTCTTAGTGTGTTTTTGACAAAAATGATGATATGGAACTTGGTTGTTGCTTAAAACACCTTAAAATCACCTTTGGATCCTTAAAATTACTTGAAAACACATTGAAATGAGTTTGGATCTTCATGAAAGATTTTGAAAATGAAATTGGAGGTGGTGTTGAGGGTGTTTGGCTGAATTATTGTAGAGAGAGAGAGATGAAGTTGCTTTTGAGACATTTTCCTTGGTTTTAACAAGTCTTGAGATGATTAGAGAGTATTGGTAAGGGTGAACCTCTTCTTCATCCAATAGGTGGAAGTGAGAGGAGAGATAGAATGATGCATGGCTGCCATCTCAATCCCTTGTCCCACATCACACACACACACTCATCGAATATATATACATATATATATAATCTAGACCAAAAACTGGTATTTTACTGGATACCGGGTATTTTATCTAGCGTTTTAACCCGTTTTAGCGCATTTTAAATTATTTTTAATGCTCTATAAAAATAAACTCACCAAAATATTATTGAACAATATTTTGTTTACCGGGACTGGCGACGTTGCCGGTATTTGGCAGTATGCGCGTTGTGCTGCGCGGTATGCGCTTAAAATCGCAAAAATAGGGATTTAAGCGTTTTTTTTTATTTTTATCATTCTATTGTAATAAACTCATCAAATTATTATTAAAATGATTGTCAGTTTCCTTGACAGGCTGTGTTGACAGTATTTTGTCTGTACACGCGCTGCATTGCGCGGTACGCGCTTAAACTCGAAAAATAGAGTTTCCTAGCGTTTTAAATTATTTTTCCACACGGATATGATTAAAATAATTATTCTGATCATAACAGACTATTTTTAGGATTTTAACACTGATCAGGTGGTCACCGATGTTCCTTTCGCATTTTAACCGTTACGCGATAGGCGCTTATCTTATCGTTGCCAACATAATTTTTACCAAAGTTTAAATTTACCAACTCATTAAATACCATATATAAACATCATAACCAGTCAGATACAGCCTTTTACCTATTCACAACACATGTTACAATTGTAAGGTACGGCGTGAAAAGTCGGGTGTCACAGATTAGGCGTAGTGACGAGTCAAAGTTTCGGTCAAAATACGTATTTATGCGTATTTTGCAAAGAAGCTATTTTCGGGTATCAAAACACTTTGTTTTGATATCAAAATTGTTTTCTAACTAAGTAAAACATGTTTTAACATGTTTAACTCGCCAATTTTAGTCTAGTGCTTATATAGGGTCGTAAGTTAAGCGGTCTAAACAACCGCTTAGACTTTTGAACCCGACCCGTTTGGTCGATCATTAGGATCCGACCAAACATATTTTGTGACCATAGTTGTATTCGAGGTTATACCTTATGGTCACTTCGTTTAGTTAGTTGTATGATAGGTAGTTTATATGCCTTAGGAAAAAGACCAAAATGCCCTTTTTGCGCATAATTTTATTTTAAGCATATGTAACCTAATTTTTGCCATATAAACTGAATATTAAACATGTTAGGGCATATAATACTTGTCATAGGACTAGTTAGGCTACTCGTTTGTGCTTTTGCGCAAATAACGCGTTTAAGTAGTGTAAGCTACCTAAACGTGTCATAAGCACTTAGGATAGGTTCCGTTTTAGTATGTAGGCTTTGTTAAACCATATCATATGAGTTCCAATACTCATTTGGTTTACAAGACCTCATTCTATCCGATCTCCTAATTTAGGTCCGGTTTATTAACGTAGTTACCTATATTAGGTGCAGATTGATTCCGTGATCCTTCAAGCGTTATTTGGTTGTTATTTCAAGACTTTTAAGCAATATTAAGTGAGTACATAGTCCCCTATTTTACTGTTTTCAAATATTTTGGGGTGATACACGTGTGCCTACTTGTTACTTTCGTGCTTTTCGTGCTTTCATGACATATACTTGCTATGTTCATTAGTACGCATATAGTACATGATTTCATATATGCTTGCTATGTATGTTGACTGAGCATGCTAGCACATTGATTTTATAAACATTTTTGTTACATATGTTTACTTAGCATATGAACACATTGATTTACATTACATTTCTACTATGTATGTTTACTAGAGCATGCTAGCGCATTGATTTACATGATATTTCTGCTTCGTATGTTTACTTAGCATACTTACTACATTATTTTCACATAACATGCTTACATTTGGTATGAAATTTGGTTTGTTTAACGAAACTAAAATACATTCATTAACATTGATCACGCCGCTCGGTGGTATGTAGTGGTACAATAGGAATTGACAACTCCCATCCCTGGAATCCTAGGTTTGTTTGGACGTAAGGGATGACTGAATCCGATATACATAATTGATAAACTTTTGATTCGTTTGAAGGTTTGTCCAACAGTCGCAAGGTTTGAATGTATGCAATAAACATTACCACATAAATGTTTATATCAGTAAAAGCATTGGTTTTGCAAAACATAACTTTTGACTTAAACTACGATTTATTCAAATACATTGTTTTGTACATTTTCCTATGGGGTTGAGTAAATACTTTTTTTATTCACCATACATACATTTTATTACACATTGACAATATACATAGTGTTTAAGTTGATACCTTTCGCTTGCCATACATACAATTTGATTATACCATACATTATTTACATTTGACACTAGACTTTGTTTACACTATAACATTATGACGTTGGTGTAAACAAGACATTTTCTTGGTTAATTGGTAAATGATTTGAATAATGAGACGTGTGTAATATGATAAATGCATGGTGGATACGCCGCTGGTACTTCCTATATATAAGTGCTTTTATGATATTACATATCGTGGCGTTATTTAAATCATTTCGACAAGGACATGTTACATTTTATACAAAAGACAATGTTTTACAAACGACGTAATTTACACAAGTTCAATTTTACTTGGTTATTTATTCAACCATGCAATATCCTTTTATATTATCTGATTTTCTTATCGATTTTCTTATGATTTATAAAAGAAAACATTTGTCACACCCCGACCACGTTAAACAACAAAACGTGGCGGAAACGTCGGGGAGTGTTGTAACAGAATCATTGTTTCATAACACATGGAAATTGAAATATTGTTTTATTGATTAAAAGAGTTACAATGTCTTGACAATCAAAGAAATATAACATAAATAACTAGTCTTGCATCTTTTATTGTCACTAAGGCCCAAGTCCGCCTAAGTGTATCTTGATAAATCCTATGCATCATATCCTGAAACACATGTGAAAATAGGTACGTCAGCATAAAAATGCCTGTGAGATACATAGGTTTTGTGAAAATAGAATTCATGACTTATGTTTAAGAAAATGTTTAGTCATGAACCTTGTAATTTGTTTTGTCTTGTAAATCATTTGAAAAGTGATAAATAAACCAAATGATATATATATATAAAAGAATAATACATGGTTAAGTAAATAACCAAGTAAAATGAGTTTGTATTAGACAAGTTGTTTGTAAAACAATGTATTGTAAAAAGTATGTTATTTGTATAAAATGTTATATGTCTAAATTGAAATGATTCAAATAAGGCTACGATATGTAATACCATACAAGCACTTATATATAGGAAGTACCAGCGGCGTATCCACCATGCTTGTATCATATTACACACGCCTCGTTACTTAAATCACTTACTCAAACCAAACCACCAAAGAAAATGTTTATGTATAATCAAATGTCAAAATGTTTGTGTGAAAACCATGTCTAATGTCTATGTCTAATGTAAATCATGAATTGTGTATATCAATGTCAAAATGTTTATGTCTAATGTAAATCATGAATTGTGTATATCAATGTCAAAATGTTTATGTCTAATGTAAATCATGTAATGTGTATATCAATGTCAAAATGTTTATGTCTAATGTAAATCATGTAATGTGTATCCAAACTATCATGTATGGTAAGTGAAATATATCAACTAAACCATATGTAAAATGCACAAAAACAAGGTATTGAAGTAAAACATGGTTTAAATCAACGTTATGTTTTGTGGAACAAATGCATGCTATACTGATACAAACATCTATGCGGTGTTGTGAAAATGCATACATCCAAGCCTTGTGACTTTGGTGATAGACCCCTAAACGAATTTAAAGGTCTATCTGTGTTATGTTTATCGAATTCGGTCATTCCTTCCACCCAAACAAACCTAGGGTTCAGGAATGGGAGTTGTCAAGTCCTATGGTACCATTACCTACTAACGAACGGCGTAGCTAATGTTAATGAATGTATATTGTCCCATTTGAACAAACCAAATGTCATACCAAAATGTAAGCATGTGAAAACAATGCACTAAGTATGTAATCAAATGAACATACATAGTGTGAAATGTAATGTAAAACAATGTACTAAGTATGCACACAATGGGCATACATAGCATGAAATGTAATGTAAAACGATGTACTAAGTATGCACACAATGGACATACATAGCATGAAATGTAATGTAAAACAATGTACTAAGTATGCACACAATGGACATACATAGCATGAAATGTAATGTAAATCATGTACTATAAATGTACTAATGAACATAGCAAGTATATGATGTGAAAACATGGAAAGCATGAAAGTAGCAAGTACGCACATGTGTTTCACCCCAAAACAGTTTGGAAAACAGTAAAAGAGGGGTCTATGTACTCACTTGAGATTGCTTAGTAGTCCTTGAGTAACAACCAAACAATGCTAGAGATCACGGATATCAAACGGCACCTAATATAGGTAACTATGTTAATATACCGGACCTAAATCGGAGGATTGGATAGAATGAGGGCTCGTAAACCAAATGAGTATGGGAACTCATGTAATATGGTTTAACAAAGCCTACATACTAAAATGAAACCTGACCTAAGTGCTTACGACCCATTACGACTCGTTTAGGTAGCTTATGCTACTTTAACGCGTCGTTCGCGTGAAACGCGTTCGGAACGCCTAACTAGTCCTATGATAAGTAAAATATGCCTTAACATGTCTAACATTGTTGCCAAATCAGTTTAGATGTCAAAAGTTATGTTACATATGCTTAAAATGAATTTTGGCGTAAAAAGGGCATTTTGGTAATTTACCTAAGGCATATAAACTACCTATCATACAACTACTTAAACGAAGCGACCATAAGGTATAACCTCGGAAGGTTATTCCCTATACAACTATGGTCACCTAATGTGTTTGGTCGGATCCTAATGATCGACCAAACGGGTCGGGTTCGAAAGTATAAGCGATTGATTAGATCGCTTACCCTTACGACCCTAGACAAGCACAAAACTAAAAGTGACGAGTGACGAGTTAGAAAACAAGTTTGGTATCAAAACAAATGGTTTTGATACCTATAGGTAGTTTGGTTACAAAATACGCAATAACACTCATTTTGGCCGAAACTACGACTCGTCACTGAGCCTAGATAACGTGGTAATCAGTAGGTATAGTCACTAGGGACTATAACCATCGTGATTACGCTCACGTTATGAAGTTCAAACGAACTTAGCATTGACCATAAACTGGTCAATGCAGAAAGTCAAACAAAGTTTGAATTTAACGCTAAAACGAATGAAAAGAACGAAAGAACACTTACAAAGGGTCCCCGCAAGATTGAACTTCCAAGTATTCTCAGGTATGAAGTGATAAAACACCCCAACTTAGAGAACAAACTCAGAATTCAAGTGGGTTTTGCAAGTGAACTTGATGGGTATTTATAGGATTCTTGGAACCGTTAGGATCGTTTATCGAATAACGTGCTTTGATCTTGCCCCTACACTTGTTGCAACCTTGTGGTAACTCAAAATGGCCCCTCATGACCAGGAAAGGGCAAGTGTGGGTGAGTTTGGAGTGCATAATAGCTGTTAACAGCTGTTAAAACTGAATTAACTGATCTGGGAGGCTGACACGGGCAGCGTAAAGGATCACCCAGGGCTTACGCGGGCCGCCTGGGGGTCCTGATCAGAAAACAACTTTGCAAAATGACAGTTTTGGTCCCTGTTGTGTTTTAAGGCCATTTCCGACACGTTTAAGGCCCGTTAAGCCAATGTTAAGGCCCTAAAATGATGTCTAAACATTGTGGACATGAAACATGCTCAAAAATATGCTGGATGTTGGTTCGTTTGGTCGTACGATCGCGATGTTCGGTTAATTACGACGGAATGCGCATAAGCGCGAAAAACGATCCAAATTGCGTGACGAATGGATTTTTCTCATGCCGAACACTAAAATAAAATATTTTAGTGCTTACATAAATTTTTGGATGTCCGGATGTATTCAGAACGTAAGTTATGCGCGAAAGTGCAAACTTGTGCACTTTTTGACGCTTTTAGTCCCTGAATGACCCAAAAGTTTATTTTAGCACACCGAACCCCTCAAAGCGTATTTCTAAGCTATGAAAAGGATATTTATGGTATGTTTAACTTATGGTCATGTTCCGGAATGTCTGTTACAGTTCGGATTGGCATACTTTCGCAGTTTGTCAAGTTTAGTCCCTGTAAGCGAATTAACTTGATTTTGCCATACCAAAGCCTTCAAAACTTATTTCTAAGTTATGTAAAGGTTATTTAAGGTGTGTTAAGCCTATTTCACTATTCCGGAGTGTTCGTTGTATTAAACTGGTTATATTTACGCATCAGTGCGCGTATAACCCTCCCGAAAGCGATTTAAAGCTTAAATCGAACAAGAATTGATATGTTCAAAAAGATACACATATTTATGCAAATCCCAAGTATGAAATACAATATTTCATTGGTTTGGTATTTGTTTGATGGTCACAGTGACACAGGTGTCACAGTCTCCCCTACTTTAGGAAATTTCGTCCCGAAATTTATTTAGAGGAAACTTGTGAGAGCTTGAAACATGAATTTTGAAAAGACAAAACAACACTGGTTAAGGTTCTGAACTTCCAGTAACTTTAATAACATTATGCTTGCAATGTATGAGGGACACTTATATACAAGTACATAAAGTGTTATTGGTGCGTCCACCGTACCTCCATTACATCGTTCACATTTTGTTATTGTGGTCACTATCGGTTCTTACACATAATAAGTTTTACTGGGTTTCTGTGCACTGAATTTTATAATTACGTGCGCGTCCATAATTACACAATTCCTTGCATAGTCCACACAGTCTATTTTATAATGTGTAGGGGAAAACCAAATGAACAAACCCTGTGATGAATGTGACTAGACCACCATAGGGTCCCTTTTATTAAATCAATAAATGATTTTAATAGACAACCAAGGAGTCTTTTCAGCTTATATCATCACATGTTATTCTTAACCAGATTTTTGAATCAATCTTTTTTTACTAGACCACTAAAAGGGTCTCTTATGAATCATGGAATAGTACTATATAATCCAAGGGTCTTAACTATTACATAGAAGCCCATTTAGGATTTAAGGTAGTACCTTTGGATATCCTACTACGAATCCCTCATATGAAAATATGAAAGATTCTGCGAGGAGTTGGATAACGAATATCCAGAGTATACAAAAACACAAAAAAAAATTCCTAAAAGAAAACACAAGATGCATAAACACATAGTCACATAACCACAAAATTGTTTATTTAGAAATTTGTTAATTTGTTTTATTAATTGCATACCTGTATTTAAAGCACACTAGGAATCCATCTCGTTGATTTCATTTGGTACTTTAAACATTAGCAAGAATCTAACTATGAAGATATAAAGATCTCTAAAAAGAAAATTCAATTTCGATTATAAGGAACCGAAATGTTCGAATTAAGGTACACAAGGAATCCAATTAAGGACTCTGATTTGTATGATAATCATCCACAAAGGTCTAATTGTGGAGATAAAAAGATCCCATATGGATTTTAGAAGTTGAAGATGTTTCGAAACCTTGCACTGGACGTGCTTAAATCAAAACATGAAGTAAAAATGCTTATGAAGTTGAGATGCTAGATATGCCAAGGCGACATATGAAGCGGAATTTGAAGGTTAAGTCAATGTATGAGGAAAATATTTTTGAAAACTATGCATGGGGTTCTTAAAAAAAATGTGTTCAATGTTTTTGAAACCTTATGCATAATACTTTTGAAATCATAAAGTAGGTGTACTAGGTAGGTATATTTATAAAATGTTTTAAAATCATGCGAGATGAAATTTTTGAAATTATGTATGAGGTTTCTGAAAATATGAAAAATGCTTTTCGAAATCATGCACTTGATAAGAAAATGTACTGTGTTAATATTGTTTTCAGACTATATGAAACATTTTGAAATCATGAAGGTTGTTTTTGAAAACATAGCCAATGCATTGAAAAATTGTTTTCAAACTATATGAAATGTTTTGAGATCATGAAGATTGTTTTTGTAATACTTATACTATGTATATTGTTACTAAACCAGAATGAAATGATATGGGTACGAAATTGAACATACCCTCAGTTATCTAACCAAGGATTTCAAAGGCACAGATGTGCAAAAGCACGATCACTCATAATGTCACTTTATTTTCTGTACTTTGTTTCTTAGAGTGAAACGAGTACTTAGAATTTTCCAAGGGAATCATGAGCAAACACAAGAATGGGAAATCGCAAGAGTAGTTTGTAACAATGTAGTTCCTCGTCGTAGGTATCATAGGGAAATGCCATACACTCATGTAACTACACTTGTATATCAGAATTGTGAACAACAATTTATTTATATACAAAACAGATTGTTTCACATTACAAGAAAATAGAAGAAATAAAAGCATAAGACAACAACATCTTCTAATCAGCCAATTGCTCATCCTTGGGTTGGATTTGCCTTAGCAAGCTTCGGGCATTTATTCACGAAATGACCCATCTTGCCACAGTTGTAGCACGATCCAGGCGGAAAGCGAGCTTGAGCAGGATTAGCTTGTGGTTGATTCGGACCACCTTGGTTCGGGTTACATCGACAAGCACTTGCCAGGTGACCAACTCGCCCACATGATACACACCGACGACACTGTAAGTGAGCTTGGTGATGCCCATTACATTTGTCGCATATTGGTTCCGTTCCCTTGTCTTGCTTCTTAGCAGGTGGTGTTGCCACCCAGATGGGTCCTGCTTGATTTGGTACAGCTGTAGTTGAGCAAACCCTCGCTGTATGACCTATAAGTCCACAAATCTGTCATTTGCGGCACTTCACACTAGCATGATGATGAAGGTTACATTGGTTGCACAAGGGTGCAGTTCCATTGTATGGCTTCCTAGCAGGGGGCTGAGCTGGTTGGTTGGGGATGGCTTGACCATTGTGAGCGACCACGGCGAAGTTCTGAGAAGCCTTTCGCTTCTTTGACTTCTTAGGGGATCGTTCCTCCATGGTCTTTGATTCCTCGATTGGTTTCTTGGCTGGTGGTGCTGTCACTTGGCTAGGTCTTGCCTGTTTTGGTGCAACCGCTGCGGGATTCTTTGAAGCTTTACGTTTCTTTGGTTTTGGTGAAGGCTTGGCTTCGGTCTCCTTTGGTGATTCTTGAGTGGCTTCATCTTGGAGACGATACATGGCAGTAGCTAATTCGACAGTCTTCAAGACTACTTCGCCTATTCACTGGGCAAATTTGGCTGTCCGCTCGGATATCTGGGCGTCGTTGTGATGAAGAGACATTCTGGGGGAAAATAAAGATATAGGAGGAAACAAATGAAGTGTTATCGAAAAATAAAACAAAACAGAATGGCAATGCATAAGAATTTGCGATCATTTGTTTGTTACTTAAGGCAAACAAATGTGACGGTGACAAATCAAAGTAAGCGGATCATATTAATGTATCACTGAAGACATGCTCGCCTATAAGTGAACACTCACCCCAAGAGTTCCCAGGTAAGAGTGACTGGTCCGATACTGCGGATTTGTACGAACACTCTAGCCTTTGACAGAAAACTCAGGGTACAGGCATTCACTCTTCCAGTTTGCACGTGTTCACATTATAAGACCCAAACTTTGACGAGATTTTGAAAACTTAGAGGGTTCAAAACCTAGTAATCAATCATCCTAGAATAGACGATTGCTTTTCAAAGCGGTTTTGAAATTTGTGTTCTTGTTGCGGTTGTCGCCTAAGGATAGGTGATGGTATTGTTTTATGACTAAAGGCAAGTAAACTCGCGTTAGGGTCCTAGGAAGGTTATAGACTAGGTCAAAGAATTACTAATAACCTAATTCCCTATAACCATGAGCTCTGATACCAACTTTTCTGTCACACCGCGACCACGTAAAACAACAAAACGTGGCGGAAACGTCGGGGAGTGTTGTAACAGAATCATTGTTTCATAACACATGGAAATTGAAATATTGTTTTATTGATTAAAAGAGTTACAATGTCTTGACAATCAAAGAAATATAACATAAATAACTAGTCTTGCATCTTTTATTGTCACTAAGGCCCAAGTCCGCCTAAGTGTATCTTGATAAATCCTATGCATCATATCCTGAAACACATGTGAAAATAGGTACGTCAGCATAAAAATGCCTGTGAGATACATAGGTTTTGTGAAAATAGAATTCATGACTTATGTTTAAGAAAATGTTTAGTCATGAACCTTGTAATTTGCTTTGTCTTGTAAATCATTTGAAAAGTGATAAATAAACCAAATGATATATATATATAAAAGAATAATACATGGTTAAGTAAATAACCAAGTAAAATGAGTTTGTATTAGACAAGTTGTTTGTAAAACAATGTATTGTAAAAAGTATGTTATTTGTATAAAATGTTATATGTCTAAATTGAAATGATTCAAATAACGCTACGATATGTAATACCATACAAGCACTTATATATAGGAAGTACCAGCGGCGTATCCACCATGCTTGTATCATATTACACACGCCTCGTTACTTAAATCACTTACTCAAACCAAACCACCAAAGAAAATGTTTATGTATAATCAAATGTCAAAATGTTTGTGTGAAAACCATGTCTAATGTCTATGTCTAATGTAAATCATGAATTGTGTATATCAATGTCAAAATGTTTGTGTCTAATGTAAATCATGAATTGTGTATATCAATGTCAAAATGTTTATGTCTAATGTAAATCATGTAATGTGTATATCAATGTCAAAATGTTTATGTCTAATGTAAATCATGTAATGTGTATCCAAAATATCATGTATGGTAAGTGAAATATATCAACTAAACCATAAGTAAAATGCACAAAAACAAGGTATTGAAGTAAAACATGGTTTAAATCAACGTTATGTTTTGTGGTACAAATGCATGCTATACTGATACAAACATCTATGCGGTGTTGTGAAAATGCATACATCCAAGCCTTGTGACTTTGGTGATAGACCCCTAAACGAATTTAAAGGTCTATCTGTGTTATGTTTATCGAATTCGGTCATTCCTTCCACCCAAACAAACCTAGGGTTCAGGAATGGGAGTTGTCAAGTCCTATGGTACCATTACCTACTAACGAACGGCGTAGCTAATGTTAATGAATGTATATTGTCCCATTTGAACAAACCAAATGTCATACCAAAATGTAAGCATGTGAAAACAATGCACTAAGTATGTAATCAAATGAACATACATAGCGTGAAATGTAATGTAAAACAATGTACTAAGTATGCACACAATGGGCATACATAGCATGAAATGTAATGTAAAACGATGTACTAAGTATGCACACAATGGACATACATAGCATGAAATGTAATGTAAAACAATGTACTAAGTATGCACACAATGGACATACATAGCATGAAATGTAATGTAAATCATGTACTATAAATGTACTAATGAACATAGCAAGTATATGATGTGAAAACATGGAAAGCATGAAAGTAGCAAGTACGCACATGTGTTTCACCCCAAAACAGTTTGGAAAACAGTAAAAGAGGGGTCTATGTACTCACTTGAGATTGCTTAGTAGTCCTTGAGTAACAACCAAACAATGCTAGAGATCACGGATATCAAACGACACCTAATATAGGTAACTATGTTAATATACCGGACCTAAATCGGAGGATTGGATAGAATGAGGGCTCGTAAACCAAATGAGTATGGGAACTCATGTAATATGGTTTAACAAAGCCTACATACTAAAATGAAACCTGACCTAAGTGCTTACGACCCATTACGACTCGTTTAGGTAGCTTATGCTACTTTAACGCGTCGTTCGCGTGAAACGCGTTCGGAACGCCTAACTAGTCCTATGATAAGTAAAATATGCCTTAACATGTCTAACATTGTTGCCAAATTAGTTTAGATGTCAAAAGTTATGTTACATATGCTTAAAATGAATTTTGGCGTAAAAAGGGCATTTTGGTAATTTACCTAAGGCATATAAACTACCTATCATACAACTACTTAAACGAAGCGACCATAAGGTATAACCTCGGAAGGTTATTCCCTATACAACTATGGTCACCTAATGTGTTTGGTCGGATCCTAATGATCGACCAAACGGGTCGGGTTCGAAAGTATAAGCGATTGATTAGATCGCTTACCCTTACGACCCTAGACAAGCACAAAACTAAAAGTGACGAGCTAAGCATGTTGAAACATGCTTAACTAAGTTAGAAAACAAGTTTGGTATCAAAACAAACTATTTTGATACCTATAAGTAGTTTGGTTACAAAATACGCAATAACAAGCATTTTGGCCGAAACAACAACTCGTCACTGAGCCTAGATAACGTGGTAATCAGTAGGTATAGTCACTAGGGACTATAACCATCGTGATTACGCTCACGTTATGAAGTTCAAATGAACTTCGCATTGACCATAAACTGGTCAATGCAGAAAGTCAAACAAAGTTTGACTTTAACGCTAAAACGAATGAAAAGAACGAAAAAACACTTACAAAGGGTCCCCGCAAGATTGAACTTCCAAGTATTCTCAGGTATGAAGTGATAAAACACCCCAACTTAGAGAACAAACTCAGAATTCAAGTGGGTTTTGCAAGTGAACTTGATTGGTATTTATAGGATTCTTGGAACCGTTAGGATCGTTTATCGAATAACGTGCTTTGATCTTGCCCCTACACTTGTTGCAACCTTGTGGTAACTCAAAATGGCCCCTCATGACCAGGAAAGGGCAAGTGTGGGTGAGTTTGGAGTGCATAACAGCTGTTAACAGCTGTTGAAACTGAATTAACTGATCTGGGAGGCTGACACAGGCTGCGTAAAGGATCACCCAGGGCTTACGCGGGCCGCCTGGGGGTCCTAATCAGAAAACAACTTTGCAAAATGACAGTTTTGGTCCCTGTTGTGTTTTAAGGCCATTTCCGACACGTTTAAGGCCCGTTAAGCCAATGTTAAGGCCCTAAAATGATGCATAAACATTGTGGACATGAAACATGCTCAAAAATATGCTAGATTTTGGTTCGTTTGGTCGTATAATCGTGATGTTCGGTTAATTACGACAGAATGCGCATAAGCGCGAAAAACGATCCAAATTGCGTGACGAATGGATTTTTCTCATGCCGAACACTAAAATAAAATATTTTAGTGCTTACATAAATTTTTGGATGTCCGGATGTATTCAGAACGTAAGTTATGCGCGAAAGTGCAAACTTGTGCACTTTTTGACGCTTTTAGTCCCTGAATGACCCAAATGTTTATTTTAGCACACCGAACCCCTCAAAGCCTATTTCTAAGATATGTAAAGGATATTTATGGTATGTTTAACTTATGGTCATGTTCTGGAATGTCTGTTACAGTTCGGATTGGCATACTTTCACAGTTTGTCAAGTTTAGTCCCTGTAAGCGAATTAACTTGATTTTGCCATACCAAAGCCTTCAAAACTTATTTCTAAGTTATGTAAAGGTTATTTAAGGTGTGTTAAGCCTATTTCACTATTCCGGAGTGTTCGTTGTATTAAACTGGTTATATTTACGCATCAGTGCGCATATAACCTTCCAGAAAGCGATTTAAAGCTTAAATCGAACAAGAATTGATATGTGCAAAAAGATACACATATTTATGCAAATCCCAAGTATGAAATACAATATTTCATTGGTTTGGTATTTGTTTGATCGTCACAGTGACACAGGTGTCACAACATTTACATATGGTTCATGACTACTTTTATTAAACAATTCTTTTAACTTACAAGTCATGAATCCTTCATTAACAAAACCTATGTATCTCACAGGCATTTTTATGCTGACGTACCTATTTTCACATGTGTTTTCAGGAGCTGATGCATAGGGTTGATCAGGATACACTTAGGCGAACTCGGGCCTTAGTGACATAAAAGAAGCAAGACTAGTTTAACTTATGTTATTTTTCCTTTGTTTTAAGACAATGTAATCTTTTTAATTCAAATAAAATGAAACTTAAAATACCATGGTTGTGAAACAATGATTATGTTACGACACTCCCCGACGTTTCCGCCGTGGTTTGTTGTTTTAACGCGGTCGGGGTGTGACAGAAGAGTTGGTATCAGAGCCAATGCTTATAGGGAATTAGGTTATTAGTAATGCTTTGACCTAGACTATAACTTTTCTAGAACCCTAACATAATTTATCTTGTGTTTAGTCTTAAAACAATACCATCACCTATCATTAGGTGATAACCACAACAAGAACATAAAATTTCCAAATATTTTTTTGAAAACCAATCATCTATTCTTAGATGATTTATTATAAGGTTTTGAACCCTCTAAGTTTTCAAAATCTCGTCAAGGTTTGGGTCTAAATAATGTGAACACGTGCAATCTGGAAGGGTGGGTGCCTGTACCTCGAGTTTTCTGTCTAGGCTAGAGTGTTCGTACAAATCCACATAATCGGACCAATCACTCTTACCTGGGAACTCTTGGGGTGAGTGTCCACTTATAGGCTAAAGGATGTCTTCGCGATACATTATTATGGCCCATTTACTTTGATTAGTCACTGTGTGTCGTTTGTTTTCTTTGTGGTAACGAACGAATTACCACCATCCTTGCTTTTTGTCGATACTTGTAACATTCTATTCAAATTAACCAAGCCAACAATAACAATAATGCACCTGCTCCGTGCAACTTTAAACAGTTTAATTTGGCTAAACCACTCAGGTTTAGTGGTTCTTAAGGAGCAACTGGGCTCCTACAGTGGTTTGAGAGCATCGAGAGTACTTTCCGTCATGTTCAGTGTCCGGATAATCGTAAGGTTGAGTTTGTTTCTAGCGTTTTCCAAAAGGGGGCTCTTACTTGGTGGAATGGGGTAATGAGAGATCGTGGTGCTAATGTTGCTCTAGCACAAACCTGGGAAGAGCTTAGGGCTCTTATGATGAGGGAATTTTGTCCTCGTCATGAACAAAGGGCATTAGAAAGTGAATTTGATGATATGAAACAGGACAGTGGAGAACATCGGGCTTATACCGACATATATAAGGAACTGAGTTTACTTTTCCCACAATGGTTACCCCATTTGATAAAGCTATCGAGAGGTATGTCGATGGTTTACCTGACCCAGTGCAAGATATCGTTACTGGTAGCAACCCTACCACTGTTCAACAGGCCATCGAGTTGGTTGCGACCTTGACCGAGTCACAAATCAGGAAAGGTAAACTTCACAGGAAGGGTGACAAGAAACAGAATAAGTCCGACAAGAGTGAGAAACAAAAGGGTAAGAAATCTGAGTCTTTAAAGAGGTCTAGGAAGCGCAAGGCTTCCAATAACTTTGCTGTTACAACACAAGCCAACCAGGCAGCTCCTAATCAGCCCGCACAACCACCCGCCAAGAAACAGTATGCTGGGAATGCACCGTTGTGCAACAGATGTAACAGTCACCATCAGCCGCAAGTTCAGTGTCATTTTTGTACCAACTGTGGGAGATCTGGTCATCTTGCCAACACATATCGTCTTCCTCCTAACCAGAATCAAGCAGCTCTGCAACCTGCTCAACCGCCTGCTCAACAACCGGCACAAGCTGCACGACCTCATTATCCTCCTAGCTCATGCTACAATTGTGGGGATTTGACCCACTACAGAAATCAGTGTCCGAGGTTGGCCAATGTGAATCAGGCTCAGGCTCGTGGACGAGTCTTTAACATGAATGCAAACGACGCACTTGCAGACAACGAGGTGGTCAATGGTATGTTCCTTGTTAACAATCAGCCTGCTTCTGTTCTTTTTTATTCGGGTGCCGATAAGAGTTTTGTGTCATTATCTTTTGAACCTTTGCTTCGCACGACTAGAACAAAACTAGGAAAACCTTTGACAGTAGATGTTGCTAATGGTGAACCCGTTGTTCTCGATTCTGTTCTTCGAAATTGCCAGTTGAACCTTAACAACCATCTTTTTCCTATCAACCTAACACCAATGCAACTTGGAAGTTTTGACATTATAGTGGGAATGGATTGGTTAGCCAAGTACCACGCAGATGTAGTTTGTTTTGAGAAGATTGTCCGTATACCTCTTTCGACTGGTGAGATCTTAGAGGTTCGTGGTGAGAAGCCTGCTAGTAGTCTTAAACTCATGACGTGTATTCAAGATCAAAAGTACCTACAAAAGAACTATGTGGCCTTCTTGGCACATGTCGTAGAGGAGAAAAGCAAAGGTAAGACTATTCAAGATATCCCTGTTGTTCGGGATTATCCCGAAGTATTTCCTAAAGAATTACCTGGTTTACCCCCAGCACGCCAAGTTGAGTTTCGTATTGATCTTGTACCTGGTGCTAATCCTATTGCTAAATCTCTGTATCGTCTTGCATCGTCTGAGATGCAAGAGTTATCTAAACAGCTTCAGGAGCTTTCTGACAAAGGTTTTATTCGTCCTAGCTTTTCACCATGGGGTGCTCCCATTCTTTTTGTAAAGAAGAAAGATGGATCTTTCAGAATGTGCATCGATTATCGTGAGCTCAACAAACTTACCATCAGGAATCGATATCCCCTACCTTGCATTGATGATCTCTTTGATCAGTTACAGGGTGCTACTTGTTTTTCAAAGATTGATCTACATTCTGGGTATCATCAACTTTGAGTGCTTGAAGAAGATATTCCTAAGACAGCATTCCGCAAAAGATATGGTCATTATGAGTTCACTGTTATGCCATTCGGTTTAACAAATGCTCCTGCTATTTTCATGGATTTGATGAATAGGGTCTTTAAGCCTTATTTAGACAAGTTCATCATTGTTTTCATTGATGACATCTTGATTTATTCCAAGACACGAGCCGATCATGAACAACATCTCCGTGTTACTATGGAACTCCTGAAGAAAGAACAACTTTTCGCCAAATTCTCCAAGTGTGAATTTTGGCTTAAGGAAGTTCAATTTTTGGGACATATCGTTAATGAACAAGGTGTTCATGTAGATCTAGCCAAAATCAGTGCGATTAAGGATTGGGATACACCTACTACTCCTACTGAAGTTCGTTCTTTTCTTGGTCTCGCGGGTTATTACCGCCATTTTATCGAAAACTTCTCCAAGATTGCAGTTCCTCTCACTGCACTAACTCTGAAAAACAAACCTTTTGAATGGGGATCCAAACAGGAAGAAGCATTTCAGACCTTGAAATAGAAACTCTGCAATGCACCTATTCTATCTTTACCTGAGGGCAATGACGATTTTGTCGTATATTGTGATACATCCAATTTAGGTCTTGGCTGTGTTCTCATGCAAAGAAACAAAGTCGTAGCTTACGCATCAAGACAGTTGAAGATACACGAGAAAAACTACACGACTCATGATCTTGAGTTAGGTGCAGTAGTTTTTGCTCTCAAAATCTGGAGACACTACTTGTATGGTACAAAATGTGTGGTTTTCACTGACCACAAAAGTCTTCAGCATATTTTCAATCAGAAAGAACTTAATATGAGGCAACGACGTTGGTTTGAACTTCTAACAGACTACGACTGCGAAATTCGCTACCATCCTGGTAAGGCGAATGTCGTGGCTGACGCATTGAGTCATAAAGAACGAGTCAAGCTTCATTGTGTTCAGATTCCATCTGATATCCAAACCCACATTTCTCAGGCTCAACATACTTGTGTTACACAAGACTTAATGGGTAAGGAATTACCATTTCATATTAAACCTGATCTTGAACTGAAGGACAATGGAGCATATTATTTCATGGACCGTTTATGGGTCCCAAGTCAAGATAATCTCCGCACCTTGCTAACGGATGAAGCTCATAAGTCTAGTTATTCTATTCATCCTGGTGCAGACAAAATGTATAAGGATCTTCGAACCCAGTATTTGTGGCCGGGTATGAAGAAAGACATTGCCTTGTACGTATCCAAATTCCTTACTTGTCTCAAGGTTAAGGCTGAACATCAACATCCCTCTGGATTATTGGAGCAACCAGAGATTCCAATTTGGAAATGGGAAAACATTGCTATGGATCCCATTACCAAGTTGCCACACACTAAGAAAGGTCATGATGCCATTTGGGTAGTTGTTGATCGTCTTACAAAATCAGTGCATTTCTTACCTATCCGTGGGGATCTATCTGCCAACAAGCTTGCTAAAATCTATGTGGATGAGATTGTATCCCGTCATGGCGTTCCTTTGAACATAATTTCTGACAGAGATGCTCGATTCTCGTCTCGCTTTTGGAGAACCATGCAATCTGCTAGAGATTAGAGCTACCTCCTGAACTCGGAAATATTCATCCAACCTTCCACATGTCCAATATTAAAAAGTGTTTAGCTGATGAAAACCTCCACATAGCACTTGATGAAATTTGTGTTAATGACACGATGCACTTTGTTGAGAAGCCTGTGGAAATAATGGACCGTGAAGTCAAGAAACTCAAACGCAAGCGCATACCAATCGTCAAAGTTCGCTGGGAATCTAAACGTGGACCATAATTTACTTGGGAGCGTGAAGATCAAATGAAGGTGAAATATCCACATCTATTCTCACAAGTTTCCTCTAAATAAATTTCAGGATGAAATTTCCTAAAGTAGGGGAGACTGTGACATCTGTGCTATTATAAATCATTGTACAAACTCTGAATAGTTCAATTATCAATAAAACAATGTGATTTGACCCCAATGTTTGTTTTTTATGTTTGACATTTTTCATGTTTTGAGTTTTGTTCAATTTCAAACTCTATATCGCTTTATGGAAAGTTATACGCAAACTGATGCGTAAACGTAATCAGTTTAACGCTACCAACACTCCGGAACATCAAAATATGCTTAACATACCTTAAATAACCTTTACATAACTTAGAAATAAGTTTTAAAGGGTTTGGTATGGCAAAATCAAGTTTATTCGCTTACAAGGACTATTTGCGACAAACTGCGAAAGTATGCCGATTCGTATAGTAACGCACATTCCGGAACATGATCATAAGTTAAACATACCATAAATATGCTTCACATAGCTTAGAAATAGGCTTTGAGGGGTTTGTTATGCGAAAATAAACTTATTTGGTCAATCAGGGACTAAAAGCGTCAAAAAGAGTATAAGTTTGCATTTACTCGCATATCTTACTTTCTGAACATATCCGTACATCCAAAAATTTTAGTAATCATTAAAATATTTTATTTTAGTGATTGGAATGCTAAAATTTCACTCGTCGAGCAATTTGGATCGTTTTTCGCGTCCGTTCGTGTTTCGTCGTAATTAACCGAATAACGTGACCGTACGACCAAACGAACCGACATCCAAGATGTTTTCAAGCATATTTGATGTTCCCTATGCTTTAACTTTATTGTAGAGCCTTGAAAATGGGTTAACGGGGCTTAAAAGCATCAAAAACCAAGTTTCTAGCTTGCAGGAACTAAAACTGTCAATTGCTGATAATTCTCTCTCGGGGCGTGTAAGCCAAGGCTGGCTCTTATGCGGGGCGCGACAGGCCTGCAGACCAGATTCATTGAATTCAGCTTTGCAGCCTGTTTCCACTGATTTCTACCATGGTTTTGCAATACTTGAAGCTTGTTTATGAGTTCCCATAGTATTCTAAACTATGTGCTACACATGTAGGGCCAAGATCAAAGCTTTAAACACTTGGAATGATCTTAACAGTTCTTGATTTCCTATATAAACCCACCAAATCCTTCACTTTTCACTTGTTCACTTCAGAATTTCTTCTCCATTTGCTTATTGGAGCTATCCCTTCTGGTTGAAGGCTCCTTTCTTCTTGTTTTCTTGTTCTTGATCCAAGCTTGGACCCTTTGTAAGTCTCCTTCATGCTTGGTTATGCATTTCAAGCATGAAAGTCAAACAGTGTTTGACTTTCTGCTTTGACCAGTTTATGGTCAAGTCAAAGTTTGTTTGAACTTTGCAACGTGAGTGTAATCACGATGGTTATAGTCCCTTTTGACTATACCTGCTGATTACCACGTTGATTAGGCGTAGTGACGAGTCAAAGTTTCGGTCAAAATACGTATTTATGCGTATTTTGCAATGAAGCTATTTTCGGGTATCAAAACACTTTGTTTTGATATCAAACTTGTTTTCTAACTTTGTTAAACATGTTTTAACATGTTTAACTCATCACTTTTAGTCTAGTACTTATATAGGGTCGCAAGTTAAGCGGTCTAAACAACCGCTTAGACTTTCGAACCCGGTCCGTTTGGTCGATCATTAGGATCCGACCAAACATATTTTGTGACCATAGTTGTATAGGGAATAGCCTTCTGAGGTTATACCTTATGGTCACTTCGTTTAGTTAGTTGTATGATAGGTAGTTTATATGCCTTAGGAAAATGACCAAAATGCCCTTTTTGCGCATAATTTTGTTTTAAGCATATGTAACCTATTTTTTTCCATATAAACTGAATATTAAACATGTTAGGACATATAATACTTGTCATAGGACTAGTTAGGCTACTCGTTTGCGTTTTTGCACAAATGACGCGTTTAAGTAGCGTAAGCTACCTAAACGGGTCATAAGCACTTAGGATAGGTTCCGTTTTAGTATGTAGGCTTTGTTAAACCATATCATATGAGTTCCAATACTCATTTGGTTTACAAGACCTCATTCTATCCGATCTCCCGATTTAGGTCCGGTTTATTAACGTAGTTACCTATATTAAGTGCCGATTGTTAGTGCAGTATGTGTCTATCGCCTCCGTCAATCAAAACCGTAGCAGAAACAGAAGAATTCTAGGCTTTTATTGTAATATCTAGTTAGAAAGGCAAAGTGACATTATTGTAAATAAGGTGAACTACCTTATAAACCTTGGCCTATAAATAGGAGCTTTAGTTGTTTCATTTAAGACTTTTTGCTTATTTGACATTTAGGAGATCTAAGCTTAGAGAGAGAAAGTCCTCCACGTGATTCTCGGTGCATTGTACTCGTCATATTATTCAATAAGAATCACGGTTATAGTACGTTCTCGTGTGTTCGGTCACGTTCGTGTACGGATTCCGCACGTCACACGTTCGTTACGCAATCGTTCGGTGTCAAAACCGATCCTACAAGTGGTATCAGAGCAGGAGCTCGATTGCACTGATCAAACACATAGATTCGTACAGGATTTCATCGATTTCATATCCGAATTGCATCATTTCTTCATCTTCTACTCATTCTTTCACGTTTTTCACTGAATTTTTCAAAATTGAACGGGTTTTTACGGTCCAAATTACATGATTTTTTGATATGTTGTGCGAAAACACCTGATCTATAACCCTACCAAGTTTCAGATCCTAATTCCTAGCCGTTTAGGAGAAATCTGAGTTTTTAGGTCCGATTTCGCGTCAACAGCCTAATTCCGCTTGAAAACACATGATTTCGTTTGAAAAATCTTAATTCCGTTTGAAAAAACATAATTCCGTTTGAAAAAAACTTAATTCCGCTTGAAAACATATAATTCCGTTTGAAATTACTAATTTCGTTTGAAATTGATCACTAATTTCGTTTGAAAACGTTCACCCAGTTCAAACGAAATACCATATTCCGTTTGAAAGTGCATATTCCGTTTGAAACAGACATTCCGCGTGAAATTGTTATTTCGTTTGAAAGTGTTTGTCACCCACATCGACTGAATACAAAGTATCGGCCCAATCAGACATTCAAAAGAATTAATGTCCATGTGAATCTGTTGTTATTAATATCTCGGTCCAATCAACATTTAAAGAAAAACAATCAATTGACGGCTCGTAAATGCAGATTGCATGTGTTGTTGTTTAATGTTGTCGACATAGTTTTAGGTGAAACATCATTCAGGTCACATGTATTGAATCGGCCCAATCACATTTTAACATCACGTGAATTACTGAATCAGTTTAATTGTTCATATCAAAGCGGCCCAATCAAAAGTTTTAAATCAAAGTTTGTCGGGCTTTAATGTTTGCATGAGATGTATTGAATATATTGTTGTCGGCCCATGTGATTTGAGGTGATTTACAAGGCGCAAATACCAAGAAGTTGAAATTTTGTGGACTCTGAGTTAAAAACAATTTTTGAACCAAGTCATTTAACAAAGAAATTGTGGATAAAATGTTTGACGAACAGGAAAACGATAACCTTGAAAGATTGAATGATTGGTATGATAGGTTTTGGTTTAACAAGAGAGAAAATGGGAATAAGCATGTTTGGGTTAATAGACTTGAAATTTTTTTGTGCAAGAAACATGAACCGTTGGATGAGTTGGTAACACGGTATGATCAATTACTTGAAAATTTAAAAAAGAATGAGATAAGAATGTCAGATGCTGAATAGATATCAAAATTTGCAGATGTATTACCGGCTGAATGGAATGAATTCTTGATTAACCTAAAAAAGGATTTTAGATTCCCAAATTTGTGTTTAAGAGAATTCATCAGTAAGATTAAAACACACGATTATGAAAATGAAAAGAAAAAGAAGGAGTTGATAAATGAAATAGAAAAGAAATTAAGAAAAATAAGTTTGGATGTGATTCTTGAAATAAGAAGAAGAGTAAATATGTGTCTTGAAGCAAAAAATGTTATGAAATATGATATTAAGAGGGGTTGTTATATTGATGAATATATGAATCCTCTTGATTTTGTTAAAATTTTTCTTGCAGGAACATACAAGACGGAGACAGAGGGAATGGCAAAGAATGAAGAATCCAAGAAGGATGAAACTTCAAAATGTGAAGTTGTGTGCTCGAAATGTGAAAAATCTGAATCAGACAATGTTAAACTCCTGAAGGATGTAGAGAGTTTGACATTGGAAATCAAAAATTTAAAAGAAAATGAAAAAGATTTCAGAATAAAATGACAGTTTTTGAAAATGAAAAATTAAAAAATGAAAAAGATTTTCAAAATCAAATAAAAATTTTAGAAAATGAAAAATCTCTCCTTGGCAAAAATAATCTTGAAAAACAAAAAGAAATAAATTCTCATCTTGAGAAAATCATTCAACTTGAAAAAGCAGTTGAATGTGCTAGAAATAAAATTGAGGAGTTAGAGAATAAATTGAAAGGTTTTGAGACTTCTTCATCAGCAGTACCAGATTATCCTTGTCCAAAACCGATCAATTCAGTTCCAATAAGTGACAATGTCACAAATTTTGACAAAGTCAAAATTGAGGATTGTGATGAGAAAACTGATGATGAAGTTGAAAAAAGAAAAATATTTTTCAAATTAAATGAAATGTTTCAAGATACTGTTTTACACTCTACTGAAATAGGTGAATGCTCTAAGCAAAACCCTGTTAAGAAGAATGTAGAACAAAAACAAAAAGTTCAAATTTCAGAAAATGTTCAAAACAAAAATAAAAGCTCATCAGTTCAATCATCCAATCATTATGAAAAACCACAAAAATTTAAAAATCAAAACTCACAAAAAGTTGGTAATAAGTGGTGCAGGTTTGACCACAATGCTCAAAAGCCAAATTCAGATTACAAGAGAAGATGGGATGAAGATTCTTCAAAGCCAAATCAAGGATATAAGAAAAGACATGATTACCACAAGGCAAATCAATGTTTTGATCTAAGTGTGTGGTATGAAAATGGTGTGTGGTATGAAAATGAGGAAAGGTATGATAACAGAGTGTGTTACACATGTGGTTATCAGGGACACATTGCTGTTAACTGCCAAACTCAAAGATTTGATTCAAGAAGATGCTATGACTGTGGAATCAAAGGTCATATTGCCAGATATTGCCCAAGGAGATCAAGGAGAAGATCGAGGGCTGAATCTCATGGACAAATGTATGAATCAGTCAAGGTCGAAGAAAAGCCCAAGGAAAGGAAAAAGAAAAAACAAAAGGTGAAGTTATCAAAAGGGCAGAAAGACAGATTGAGAAAGAAAAGGAAGAAAGTAAGAGAGTACCTAGAAAAGATTTTGTCCTCGGGTACAACTGGTAATCCGAGAAAAAGTTCTGATGAATCGATTGGCTCCACTAACAAGGATCAGTCAAGCCAAACGAATCCATCAGATACAAATCTGAGGACAAAAGGTTTGATAAAGAAAGTAAAATTAACTAATCAAACTGATGAACAATCAAAGAAAGTTAATTTTTCAGATAAAGCCTTTATCAAAGTTTTCAAATATAACAAAGATTGTGAAAGATCATGCATGTCACAGTTTGACAAATTTGGAAAGGTTAAACATTGTAGGGAATGGGTTCCAATAGAGAATGGCGATGAACTTGTTTCTAAGAAAACAAAAGAGCCATCTTCTGACAAGGAATTTGTTTCTACGGAAGCAAAAGAGTTATCTCCTGGCAATGATTCTGACTCGTCAAAGACAGAGGAGCCACAATCAGGCAATGAAACTGACTCGACAAAGTCAGAGGAGCCAAGTATTGAGGTAAAAACTGTCAAACCCAAGGCTGGTCAGGCTTGGGTTAATCTGTTTAAATAAAATCCTGACTTGCCGGAGCTTCCAGGTTGGTAAGTGTGGAGCAGGTATCGACATTTTTCTTGAGAAATTCACTTAGGTGATATTTCGTATTACAGAAGGTTAATCAAGGACAATAAGTTGTACTTGATTTATCTTTTCAACAAAGTGTTTGTTGGTGATAAGGATTTAAAATGTTAAATATTTCAAATGGTTGAAGAAAACAATGTGATGAAATGAACCCCGAATTTGTGAAACGACAAACAAAACTAATTTTCCGGAAAAACCATTTTTGATTAAAACAAACTTAAGCGTTTTGAAATCATAATGGGAAAATAGTTTGTTGTCAGGGGGAGTTCTGATTGTTTATGCCAAGTGGATGGCGAATTGAAGCAATTCGATATTATGTTGTCACTTTATCTCTATAGTTTGTTTTCAAATTTTCTCAGAAAATCAAAATTGAAACATATTTTGATTTTAGGGGGAGAAAAATTTTAAAAAAAAATTAGAAAATTTGAAAATGCCAAAAACATTGAAAAAACAAAAATGAGTTTTGTTGTGAATAAGAGGAAATGATAGTAAATCAGTGGACTATCACAGCATGCTAAAGAAATGAAATGTCAAATGTGATAAACGGTCTCACTAAGGATGTGACGATAGGCTCAGCTAGACTAGTAGATTTGCGATAACGATACAAACATAAATGAAAAAGCCTAGTTCTAGTGGGAAACATGGTTGAAAGCATAGTACTTAGTTTTGTCCTTCGTGATTGTGTACCTACTCAGTAGTCGCTGAATGCTAAAAGAGCATAAAAACCGGTTAAGTCTGTGAACTTTCACAACTTGCTGAAAAAGTCGCTGTGATTGTGCATTTTATTTTGCAAAGATTTAAACTTGTTTTATTTCTTTATTTTGTTTAAGCATTGGACATCCTCTGCGTATACGTGAGTATCGACCTGGATGTTATTGCCTAAACGTTCTGCTTTATTTTCTTTGGTGTTTCGTTTAAGCTTTGGATCACCTCTGCGTATACGGAAGTATCGACCTGGTGGTTATAGCCTAAACATCTTCAACTTGTTTTATTTTTCTTATTTTGTTTAAACATTGGACTTTCTCTGCGTATACGGAAGTATCGACCTGATTGTTAATGTTTAAACATTCTGCTTTATTTTTGGACATATCATAGTTGATGAAAGTTTAAAGGCATTACTTGAGTCAGTGTATTGCATGATGAGGGGATATGCTGAGATCGTGGGGTCCATAAGAATTTAGTGCAAAATTAATATACCTTAATGTATCGGTAAGCATTTCGAAAGTTTTTAGATTGAGTTTAAGAGGACAACTATATCGTCAATCTATGTGAATCGTTTAGAACTTAAAGTGTTAAAAGCTCAACGGTGCTAGTGATTTGTCTCATGAACTGATATGATCTTCTTACACAAACTCACAAAAATATTGTCTGTATATATTACTTTACTGCATTTCTCTAAAACCAAAAACCCAAAAAGATTATGTTTTAGTATAGATATTTGAAAATTCAAAAAGATTTTCGACAACTGATGTTGAAGAGCTGATATTCAAAATTCTGAGTGCTAAACATGATGAACTATATTGGGTTGGAAAAGTTTGTTGAAAAATTTTGAATGTCATATACAAATGTTTTGAAAGAATGTATGTTTAGTTAATCAAGGTCATTCATTTGAACTTGATGTAACTATAACAGATTAATGAATGTGTGATTTCTACCAAGTAAGTTTCTTAAATATAAGTGTTATAAATTTGTGAAACTTATGTTATAGGTAGAGGAAATGCAGGTTAACTAGGTTTCAAATCTTGAGCAGATGCAGAATAAAGCTTAGATTTGATCCTGAACTTATGAACTTAGGAAAACCAGGTGTCGATCCCAAAAGCATGGAAGCTTAATGAAAGGGGGAGCCTGAAGAAAAGAAGTCTGATCGAAAGGAAGAGCAATGGAAGTTTGAAGACAGATCCACGGGGATTCTGTTCGAGAAAGAGAAAGACAAGACGCTATGAGATTGACTGCGGCAATATCCAAGGGGGGGTCTGTTAGTGCAGTATGTGTCTATCGCCTCCGTCAATCAAAACCGTAGCAGAAACAGAAGAATTCTAGGCTTTTATTGTAATATCTAGTTAGAAAGGCAAGGTGACATTATTGTAAATAAGGTGAACTACCTTATAAACCTTGGCCTATAAATAGGAGCTTTAGTTGTTTCATTTAAGACTTTTTGCTTATTTGACATTTAGGAGATCTAAGCTTAGAGAGAGAAAGTCCTCCACGTGATTCTCGGTGCATTGTACTCGTCATATTATTCAATAAGAATCACGGTTATAGTACGTTCTTGTGTGTTCGGTCACGTTCGTGTACGGATTCCGCACGTCACACGTTCGTTACGCAATCGTTCGGTGTCAAAACCGATCCTACACCGATTGATTCCGTGAACCTTCAAGCGTTATTTGGTTGTTATTTGAAGACTTTTAAGCAATATCAAGTGAGTACATAGTCCCCTCTTTTACTGATTTCAAATATTTTGGTGTGATACACATGTGCCTACTTGTTACTTTCGTGTTTTTCGTGCTTTCATGACATATACTTGCTATGTTCATTAGTACGCATATAGCACATGATTTCATTTATGCTTTGCTATGTATGTTGACTGAGCATGCTAGCACATTGATTTCATAAACATTTTTGTTACATATGTTTACTTAGCATATGAACACATTGATTTACATTACATTTCTGCTATGTATGTTTACTGAGCATGCTAGCACATTGATTTACATGATATTTCTGCTTCGTATGTTTACTTAACATACTTAGTACATTATTTTCACATAATATGCTTACATTTGGTATGACATTTGGTTTGTTTAACGAAACTAAAATACATTCATTAACATTGATCACGCCGCTCAGTAGTATGTAGTGGTACCATAGGAATTGACAACTCCCATCCCTGGAATCCTAGGTTTGTTTGGACGTAAGGGATGACTGAATCCGATATACATAATTGATAAACTTTTGATTCGTTTGAAGGTTTGTCCGACAGTCGCAAGGCTTGAATGTATGCGATAATTATTACCACATAATTGTTTATATCAGTAAAAGCATTGATTTTGCAAAACATAACTTTTGACTTAAACTACGATTTATTCAAACACATTGTTTTGTACATTTTTCCTATGGGATTGAGTAAATACCTTTTTTATTCACCATACATACATTTTGTTACACATTGCCAATATACATAGGGTTTAAGTTGATACCTTTCGCTTGCCATACATACTATTTGATTATACCATACATGATTTACATTTGACACTAGACTTTGTTTACACAATAACATTATGACATTGGTGTAAACAAGACATTTTGTTGGTTAATTGGTAAATGATTTGAATAACGAGGTGTGTGTAATATGATAAATGCATGGTGGATACGCCGCTGGTACTTTCTATATATAAGTGCTTTTATGATATTACATATCGCGTCGTTATTTAAATCATTTCGACAAGGACATGTTACATTTTATACAAAAGACAATGTTTTACAAACGACGATTTACACAAGTTCAATTTTACTTGGTTATTTATTCAACCATGCAATATCCTTTTTTATCATCTGATTTTCTTATCGATTTTCATAAGATTTATAAAAGAAAATATTTTCATATGGTTCATGACTACTTTTATTAAACAATTCTTTTAACTTACAAGTCATGAATCCTTCATTAATAAAACCTATGTATCTCACGGACATTTTTATGCTGACGTACATATTTTCACATGTGTTTTCAGGAGCTGATGCGTAGGGTTGATTAGGATACACTTAGGCGGACTCAGGCCTTAATGACATAAAAGAAGGAAGACTAGTTTAACTTATGTTATGTTTCCTTTGTTTTAAGACAATGTAATCTTTTTAATTCAAATAAAATGAAACTTAAAATTCCATGGTTGTGAAACAATGATTCTGTTACGACACTCCCCGACGTTTCCGTCGCGGTTTGTTGTTTTAACGCGGTCGGGGTGTGACAATGTACATCTTTATTCAAGGTAATTTTTTAAATTAATATTGTTTTAAACATTTATTGCGTTTTAAACTAATGTTGCATTTTATGTTTTTCATCATTAGTTGCGTTTTATGTCACTACCCGATTTGCAGTGAAAGAAAAACGTGGGATGCAACAGACACCTCTAGTACAAGCACATTGTTTATAAAGACACTACATTTTATTAATTACCAAATGTTGATTACATACTACATGTATGTTACAACTGTGTGTTCCCATGAACCACATAAATCTTCTAAGATGCATGCGTATATATCAGTATTCGCCTAAAAACACGTCTTGCACCAAATACACGGATCACACCCGTCTCAAGTTTCCTGAAATGCATGTTAGTTTTAAAAAGGGTCAGCTAACCGAGCCGGTGAGTTCCACTGGTTTGGTTGTTTTGTTTCAAAATGTATCAACATGTTTAATTGCACATATTACGGTTCATAGATGGAATTACACTAGTGTCACAATCACAAATGGAATTTCACAAGGTCACAAACACCTTCAGCGCGCCGGACCGTGTCACACCAGACACCTTCAGCTCGCCGGCCCGTATTAGAATCGACACCTTCAGCTTGCCGGACCGTGTCACAACGGACACCTCCAGTTTGCCGGTCCGTGTTACAATCAGAAACCTTTAGCTTGCCGGACCGTGTCACAATGGACACCTCCAGTTCGCCGGTCCGTGTTACAATCAGTCGAGGTAGTTCGTGGGTTAGGCAATTTCACACCATCATAAGTTGGTGCAATTAACACAGTTTGTAACATGCAAATTACTTCAAAACAGTAACACAGTTTGTACATGCACTTCACCCCAGAAAATAGGAAAACAGTTTAAAAGTGGGGGAAGGGAACTCACAGGATAGTAGCATCACAGGTAGCAATAGGAGTATATGTAAGCTTGTTCGACTTTAACAGCAATCATGCAAGTAATTACTAATATCAGTCGCTAAGTCGGTAACGTCGATAACTTGGGCCCAAGTGGGTATTTTCAGTCCATAATGTACATATAGTATCCTGGTGTGGTGATGGATGTTAGGGTATGATTAGTTTCACGTTTGGCTCCCGGGCACCGGTTCACGTGCCAGCTAAAGTCGGTTGTTGGACACTTTCGGATAATGGTACGGGAATACCCAGAGTGCCAACATGTTGTGATTTAAGAAAGATTAACTTTTTATTAAGGGAGTTTGGGTATTTGGGGAGTCTAGTTTCCCAATTTTGAGTTTCCATTCTCGCCGTCGGGATCCTCCCGAACGGTGGTGGAACACACCCAGAGTGTCTCGCTTACCCTGGAACCTCCCAAGATACTCCCGGTGTTCCAATTAAAGTCAAGACAGGTTTTGGTCCGTTCCCAGTTTCGGCAGGTTCGTTGTCTGGTAAACTGCCGAAATTAGTTAAAAGAAGCTTTTAAAATCCGAAAAATCCCATTTAATCCATATATTTCATAAAATTCTTGGAATTTTTGTAGAAATCAGTAAAAATATATAGATTATGAAAAAATAATTTGGAAATTTATTTCGCTATTTTAACTTCTTAAATAAATCATTTGTAAAACAATATTTAACCGAATAATTCACTTTGCTTATCATCCGATGTCCAAAAATTCCCAAAATATTCCAGGAACTCCCTTACATGACCAAAAACTCCCTGTAAAAATTTTGAATTTTTCTGATTTCGTTTCAGTGTGTTTCCGGCTACCGAAAACTAATAAAAACACGGATCTTTAATCCGAATCAAAACCACACCAATAGACTCCGAAACTTCCCAGAATCTTCCCCATATGTTCCTTATTGTTCATGTAAATTTTGGTGAATTATTGACTTCGTTTGGTATTTTTTTTCTGGATTTGTTTTGATAAACCAGTCAAAAATTCACCAAAACTCGTAGAAAATTCCAAAAATTCTAAAATTTTACGTGAACTTTCCTGTGAATACCTTACATGAGAAAACCAAATTTCAGAGCAATCCAACACCCAGGGACCAGGTTATGGTCTAAACAATATTCTGCCTATGCTAGTTTCGAGTTTCGGGTGATATACCTAGCGATTCCTTCGAGTCCGAGTGTTTTTCTTGAGTCCAGAAGTGGGTGTGAGCCATAATCAGTACCTATATACCAAGAGCAATCCAAACATGCCATAACCCATGTCAATCAAGCCTTATTTCCTAGTTTTTCGGTTAATAACTTTGTTAATCATTTTTTTGTCGATTGGGGGTTGATTAGGTTATCAAAACCTGAAGCTTTGTGGTCTTGGCTACCATATAACACCAGGGAATTCCTGAGGTGTTCTTATTCAGCCAAGAACCACACTTAAATCATCCATAATCATGGATTAAAAGGAGTTTTCTTTTTCTAGTTCATGTTTATACAAGAAATCTTCATTAAAACCATATAAAATTTGCAAAATACCTTTGATTTGGCTGAAATTGATTGAAGATCAGCTGTGTTCTTGGTTTTTATGAGCAGAATTTTGATGGAAGTGAAGAAGAAATGAAAGAAATAATGAAAAAAAACTAAAAATGAAATTATATAATAAGGGGGGGTACCCCCTACCCTACCCCCGCTTTTTCGTGCTTCGTTTTACGTGTTAAAAGATGATGTATATCTTCAGTTTTGCGTTTAGGTTCGTTTCGGGTCCCACACGCGTTCTCGATTTGCGAAACGGATTCCGTTTTTCGTGTTCTTAGTGTCAAAATACTCGGTTTTAAAAATCGTGCATAACCGTCTCAAAATCCGAACCCAGTTACGTTTTAATCATAAAGGCCTCGTATTAGGGTAGTTTAAGTATTTTTAAGCTTGATTGACCGTTCCTTGCATGTTTGGTTGCTTTTTGTTATGCCCGGAACGAAGGCGTTTCCCTAACTGGGAAGCTGCTTCGTTTTGCGTGCCCGATCTCTGATTGGCTTCAAACCTTATGTCACTGTCTATGGCACAAAACTAAGATGTTCCTGGAACTCGGAATCTTAAATGATGCTACCAATAACCTAATAATCAATGTCAAAGGTCTAGTTCGCTGTTAAACGGAAAGCTCCTGTTTAACACGTGTTTCAAGGCTAAGGACACCAACTTCGCACCGTTGGCCCTTATTAGTGTCATGTCAGTCATAACGTGTTCTCGGATTCCTCCGAGACATAACAGATATCGTTTAATCAAGCACACAAGTCACACATGTTTTTAGGGTTTTCGCGCAATTAAAGTATTAAGTGTGCTTTACTGTTTTGGACCGTCTAGGGTGTACCTAGTTTCGTCATTGGTGTCACAGTCTCCCCTGGTTAAAAGTATTTCATCCTCGAAATTCCATTTAGTAATCCGTTGGAAAGTTTAGTATTTATATTCGTGCTAGTCATCTGACAGATAAGTATGTTTTCGCTTTTCGTTTAGTATCATCATCGTACGGAGATGATAGTTGTGCTACATACTAGCTGTGTAATGTGTCCCCTTATGTGATTTCTAGACTTAGTATCTCAGGGGGACAGTAAATGAAAGAATTCAGGTCAGGACTCCGTGTAAATAGGGCTTGGGCGTCATTCCCTTTTGTCCGAGTTCCACGATGCCATTCCTTCCCATGGTTGTTTCGCCGCCCTGCTTAGGAATGGTAATCCTCTGCTGACTACCCTTACGACCATTATCGAGATAAATAATTAGTATGGTCGTCATAAAAATATTACCGAAAAAGGACCAAATGAACCGGTTGTCTAGAGTCTACAGGGTTAGATAAGAGTTGTCACATAGGTTAGTCATCGGATTACTGTACTCGAATACTACTCAAATGCGACCTCCTCTTTTACTAGAAAATATTGTTTTTTTTTTCCGAAATTATGCGAGGCTGAAAACAAGGGATCGTTTGATATATAAAAATTTTATATGAGTCTTTTACGTATCGACTTTTGAATTAGATATATCTATATATATGAATAAAATAATCGTCCGACAACAAATTCGCTTGGTGTCATTTTGTTTATTAAATATACATTAAGAGGTAGCTCCGTTACGGGTCCTCCGTACCGCTCGTTTATTATTACTTCAAGTTACTGGGGATTTATCTTGTATTAGTTTGAACTAAAGCGATAGGATTCAAGGTTACGTGCCACTTGGTTCTATCATCGAAATACCTGCCATAATTCCATAGGAAGCTAACGTACCGTAGCATGGCTGAACATTAATTAAGAGGATAGGGTGTGTTGAATTATCAACTATAGGTACCAGACCTCAACACTTTCCAACAGAGTTAGTAAGGAGAATTAAAATGATTTGAAGCAATGAATCGGATTACTTCCTGATTATGCTTTTCTTACCTCGCACTAGGGTTATGTCACTCCCAACCGAGGTTTACCAAATTGATACTTAGATTGGACTGCGGATGATGTTGTATATTTATAAATAAACGTATACATATGAGTGTCCTGTTAATACGAAGTATTAACGCGTACGAGGAATATGGACAAAATGTTTTCGCCTCCACGTGTCTTATTACAATCAGATCCGCCTTCCCCACAACTCCTTGCCGAACTTTGATTACACCGGATAAGTTTCTCCATTTATGTGTTACCCCCAAATCCCCTTAGGTTATCAATACCTATGCTAATTACGTGTCCGTACAAAGAATTAGCGATTGTTTTATTAGCGAACAATAACTAGTAAAGGAAATGTATGCTTTAACCGAATAGCTTCATAAACGACGGTCGACAGCATAAGTATAAATTGTTTGTCGTAACGTAATAATTTCGAATATATGACTGTACGTTTTAGCAAATCCCGCTAAAAGAAATAAATTATGCTAAATTGTCTCACCAGAGACAAGAACATTGTTACCTATCATGAATCAATCATTGGGTAAATCGATGTGGGTAAGCTATCACCGGTTATACCCAAATGGTTCCGTACAGAGTACTACCAGGTGTAGTACCCCTAGAAAGTCGTACTATGTATTCGAAAAAAAGGACTTTCCCAGGATTAACCTAAAGGTCGTTATATGTCGACCCAAACTACCTTTCCTTTAGAATCACCGCAAACCTGTATAGATATCGTGGTTACGACAACGGTGGCATCATCTATCGCATCCACCAGGTAGAAGTCTCAACACTGCATTACCCAAAACATTACCTGAACGGATCGCAACATAAAGCATGTCTGCCCTGATTAATGGTACCTTGATAATGTAGCCGGGTGTTTATATATAGGAAGTACCACAGCATATCCACCACACCCATATACATGATCACTGTTCCGTTCCCCAAGATATTCGGGCCTAATATTACTTTCTGTGAATAACCAACTGAAATCCGAAACAATCATTAATCAAAAAGACACAACGTATCCGACGGTCACACAAACGATATTCCACAACGCAAAGCGTTTCAAGGAAATATGTATCATCACAAAATTTATACCCAATGGAACCGAATAACAACAGGAAGGGTAACTTATTCACGCACTCCATGCCATCTCCATAACCCAGAGATCGTCATATTTAGATATAACATATATCAAAAAATGTGCTAAGGAATACCACGAAGCATTCTAGTATCACACGACGTGAAGGCTAAAGCCAATATTATAAACAGAAGAGGAATTCAGCGGACAATCAAATGGTTCGTGGATTCAAGGAAGAAAAAGTTTCGTAAGATGTTTAAACTCTATGTTGGGATTGAACCCTATCAGAGGAACAGATAATTAAAGCCAAAACTGGATCAGAACAGTGGATCCAGAATAAGCAGACGATTACAGTTGGTTCATACAAATCTCTCCCCTTGAAAGTGGTTTCATATCTACTGACCTCCTATCTGCTGATCTTACTAAGTGCTGACCTGCAACTGCTGCCTTGCATCTTCTGCCCAATGTTAAAGACTGATGGAAGACCAAAGCTCTGCTGATTCAATCTACTGCCTTGAGTCAAGTACTGCTGATCCGGACAAGCACTGCTGGGTTCACAGCAGTGGAAGGATGCAGCAGCTGTTTAAGTGTCTTTTATGTAATGAATTGTAATAGCAGTAGTTAGTACATCAGTGTTTGTATAGATCAGAGGTTAGAGTTTGTTAGGAGGTTAGATGTCACTTTCATGGTGACGTCAGCTAAAGATGCTTAGTAGTTTGCAAGTGCCTATAAATAGTTCAGTACTTTGTACTGTTCTATTAGCTCTTTTGCAACATTGTCTTCTTTGCACGAACAAACTACTGAGCTCTGGCTGAGGGGGAGTTTGCATTCATTCATCAATCATTGTAATCGTTGTTGAAACAAATTCAATATTTCGATTCATTGTGTAAAGATGTTTGATTAAAGTATTACTCTCGTTTGATTGTATGGAAAGTTTGTTTTCATCTTAATTCCGCTGCACAACGCTTTCATTTTCATCTTAATTTCAAACGAAAATACAATCAAAAACAAACTCAGATCCAACAATTGGTATCAGAGCTTGGACAGTCAAATTTGATTTAACAATCATTTTGATATAAATAGTTCAGCTCACAACAGTTGATACTGATCGTTTGTTCGTCCGTTGAAAAACAGAGCAAGGATTAATCACCATTAAAGTTGATTTCTCAGTGTCTGTAAAACAACAAGAATGACGTCACAATCTCAGGATGATAAAAACAACATCGGCTCACTTTTTAAACCACCTATGCTAAAAAGAAATGAGTACAACATCTGGCAGAGAAGGATGGGTCACATCCTTGCTCAACAAAGCACAGGTTGTTGGAGGTCTGTCATTTATGGTCCCCATGTTCCTTCAGTGCCAAGCGCTGAAGATGCTAAAAAGTTCGTTCCAAAACCAGTTGAAAATTATACCGAAACCGACTTTCAAAAGATCGAACTAGATGCTAAAGCTTTTAGCATCATAGCATCAGCGCTGCCCAATGAGATATATGCTGGACTGTTACACTGTAACAGTGCCAAAGAGTTATGGGACGCACTTAAGGAACAGTTTGGGGGGACTGAAGAAGTCATAGAAAACAACAGGGAAATCCTGAACCAACAGTATGAAACATTTTGCTACGTTAAAGGTGAATCACTAACGCAACAATTTGAGCGTTTCAGTTGTCTCATCAGTGAACTGAGGCTTGTTAACACTACTTTTACAAACTCAACTCAAAATAGCAGGTTCCTCAGGTCACTGCCAGAAAAATGGGACACCATAGCTTTTGTCACCCGAAACTCACCTGAATTCAAGGATCTGACCTTGACCCAACTCCACGGTCGACTCCTGACCTACGAAAGGGAGTTGAACCAGAAAAGGAGGTTACAAGAGTCAGGAAAAGTTACCGATGATTACACCTTCAGTAATACTGCTCTTCTGGGTCAAGAAGAATCTGGGAGCAGTGGTAAGGATCAGGGTTATGATCACTTCATTGACATAACTGCTGGTGCAAATCTCAACAACCCTGATCCTCACTCTGCAAGTTATGCATTCACTGCAAACGAAAACCAGATGTCAGATAATCTAAGCTTTGAACTCAATGATTTACAACATTTTGATCCCACTGACTTAGAGGAAATGGACATTCTGCACCAACTGGCTTTGCTAAGTGTTAGAACTAGCAAATTTTATAAAAGAACAGGGCGAAAATTCCCAGGTTTGCATGGGAATCTAAGGGTTGGGTTGGATAAATCGAAAATCAAGTGCTACAAGTGTAATAGGTTGGGACATTTCGCTAGGGAATGTAGGAGTCAAACTACTGGTCCCATAATTACTCATCCTAGCTCAAATCCTAGACCTCAAAACCAAAGCACTGTGCACTATGCCCAATATGCCCCAGCAGCTCAAGTGAACACTACTCACTATGCTGCTGCCCCTGTGCCAGTACATTATGTCCAAACTACTGTTCCACAAATCCAATATGTTCAAACCCTGCTCCACAGGTACAAGTGCAACCTGTTGCACCTCAAACCACTGCTCCAGCAGCAGCACAACCAGATCAACAAAGTTTTTTCACTCAAGGGTTTGTTGACTGGAGCAGTATGCCTGAAGACCTTAGTGATGAAAATTTGGCACTCTATGCTTCTAATGATTCTTCTCATGATGAGTTTTGTTTGATGGCATTAGAGTCAATACAGGAGGGGGTTGAAACTGAGGAGGAGCAGCAGAGCTTTGAAACAGTGGAAGAGGTGACTGAAGCAGTGGTTACTGCTGTGGCTGGTGAACTACTGTTGGGAGAAAGTTCAGGTACCCTGATTGAACCAATGACAGATCCATGGTCCGAAGAGGACAAAGAAGAAGAGAAGGAAGAAAAGGTTGGTGAAAAGAAGGTGAAAGCTGATGATGAAGAAGATCACAAATGTGATTGTGCAATGATGGCAGCTGCCAAGGTATCTCCTCAAGTTCTTGAAAAACTGTGTTCTGACAATTGCATAATTGCTTTTGCTAACATCAAAGAGGTGAATGAAAACCTTCGGGATAAAATCTTGACTGATGAGGTTAAATTTGAAAAGTCTTTAAAAGAACTTAAAAACAAATTGACTGAAAAGGAAAAAGAAATCAGCTGTCTAAAAGAAGAGCAAAGCATCACCAAAACCCAACTTCAAACTATGGTAGAAAAATACCAAGTTTGTAAAAAGGAGTTGGAATCCACCCAGATTACTTGTGAAAGATGGGTGGAATTCTGCAGAGGATATGAGGTGATGCTTGCTAAACAGATTGAAAGCAATGTGAAATTTGGGGTTGGTTATAGAAAATATGATGATGAACATATTGCTTTTGAAAAATCTGTCCAAACCACTGATGAAGCTACTGAGCTCATCCCCACAAACAAGAATGGCCAAGAAGTGAAAATCACTGACAAACTTGGTAACAAAATCACACTTACCAGACCAATGGGCTCCTCCACTTTTAAGGAGCTTGAAGATCATCAGTTTAAACCAAAATGGTCTGATGAGTGTGATATTCTTGAAAATTTCAAGCCAATGGACTTTACATCACCTGATGGTGTTAAAGCACCAAAAGCTAAAGTCATACCTCTCAAGGACATCCCAGCAGTGGTTAAAACCTCAACTGCAAAGGAGTCTGAAAAGAGAAAGAAGAAAGAAAAAAATTGACAACTTGTTTTGTGAATTCTGTGAGAAAAGGAATCATCTAACAAAAGACTGTTTCCACTTAAAAGCTTATGATTTAAACAGAACAAGTGTCATTGTTTCAGCAGAAAGCTGCATTGTTTGTGGAAAAACTAACCACAAAACTCAAGCATGTGTGTATCTCAAAAACTTTGATGTGAAAAAGAATGAGTACATGGCTAAAACATCCTTGAGTCCATCATCATTATCAACATCTGTCAAATTCACCAAGAAACAACCACTGTTTGTGCCAGTTGAAACAGCTGTCACAAAACAGCTGAACCAAACATCTGTCAAAAGAGATGTTCAGGTTACTGATGCACCCCCTGCCAATCAGTTCAGAAAAGGCAAGGAAAAACAGTCTTACCAAAGGATTCCACACGTTTATGAGGCCTACAAAAGGTCCTCTAAACCCAGAGTGAACAGGCATCCTTTTGGTTACCAACAGGTGATTGGTCAGGACCCACAACAGTGGTTAGAGAAACACTATCCTAAAACAGTCCAAACCCCTGACCTAACCACTGTCCATCATTCTGCATCCATCCCAGACACTGTTGAGACCCCATCCAAAGCCTTGTTGGCTTTGGAGACCTTAATGAACTAATCCTTTTACTTCATGTGCAGGGAGCTTCTGCATGCTTTGATAGTCTTTGGTATTGTAACACCCGTTCTCATAAATCTAGGTTTAATGTATATTTTGCGAAAATAATCATGTGATTAATGATTACATATACATCAAAATGCGGGTTTGTTAAAAAATACTTTTACAATTTAAGTAATATGCATAATATAATTTTATTCGCCGTTTAAAATAACGACAAAACAACGTTGCGGAAGCTTTGTTTAACGTGTGTTCGGTTCTTGGTCGACGCTTGATCTTCATCCGGGACTCTCGACATTCACCTGTGATCAAAACCAACTTAAATGTCAGTTTTGATAGTCAAATATGAAGTTCAAACAAGCACAGGGGTTAAGTATGTAAAAAAAATAACATTTTTCGAGTTTGGAGGCGTCGCGTGACTCCAAGGGGCGTCGCGTGACGCTAGGCCCCCATTTTGGCAGACTGTTGCTTCAGCTGTTGCTGTACGTTCCCAGCACGACTCGATTTCACGGAAATGGCCATAACTTCTTCGTTATTGATCCGTTTTACCCGATTCTTTTTCCTACGCGTCCGTAATTTAATTCTCCATCTTATGGAGTTAAGATCCAACATCCATCATAATAAAATTTCAGACTTTTAGGTCTTCGGCTTATCGCTCTTTTACCCAATTTTGACCCGTTTATGCATTTTACCAAACAAACATGTTTGTTTGACCACCATTCATCATGAACCCTTTAATTCTAATAATGTCAATCATATTAAGTACTGAACACGGGTTTCTACGCAATTATTTACCCGTTTTTGTTTAAAATCTTATTTTGACCCGATAAGGGTATTTACGACCATTTTAGCATGAACTATGCTCGTTTCTCATATACCTCATAATTCCACCCGTTTCTTATTGGTTGGTCTTCCACCACAACTATGAATGTGGTGGATTTAATGAATGGACCTTTTATTCCGAGTTTTATCCCTCGGATGTGTTATTTTGCGGCAATACACAATTTAAGCATTTAACTCTTGAAAGTTTATGTCTACAACTTTCATGCGCGTCTAAAGGTTACAAGATCATAAAATAAGTTCCTAAACAACCTTTATAGGTTGTTTGCCCAATTTACCCTTCAAGGGCATTTTAGTCAACATTAGCCCCTCATTTACTACGAGGGGCTTTCACTACATATTTGACCAAGTTTGTACGTTAACTATAATCGTATGCATACGTACCTGGCTAGGGTCAACATATAGACCCAATTTATACCTCGCTTCTATTATCACATATAGTGTGGGCGAAATTAACCGAATCGCTAATCGCTCCTGTTAACACAAGACTTGACAACCGCATTAGTCGATATTGTCAAATGGCGTTATCACCACCATTTGACCCGTTTGGCCTATATGCCCAACGTTGCCTATCAAATCAAAAACATCGTTTTTGATTTCCAATTTATACATCCATCCCATCCCGGATTTTATTACTAAATCCTTTTTCACCATTATTAGATTACACTTCTAGGTAATCTTAAATGGAAATTCATAATTTCTTAGTCATTACATGATTAATTTACGTTTTGCCCTTTTTGCCATAAACCATGGTTTTTATCAACTTTATATGTTCCGACACGTATCAGTCACGTCGGAAATCCATATTTTCAATATTATCATTATTGCATCTATAACGTATAGAATGAACAAGTATTCTACATAATTATGTAAGTTTCACTTACATTGCATCCAAGCTACGCTTTTCTTCCATGCTTGACTTGTTTGACCCGCTTTCACTCCAAGCTTTACCTAGCTTGTTTAAGCACCAACTATTATTCATCATTTCACAAGGTGGTTAATTTAATCATAACTTAATACAATTATTCCACCTTACACATTTCATGTCAAAAATGACCATTTATCGTATTATAGGCCAGTTTGACTTTATAAAAGTCAAATGCCCATTAGTATACTAATTTGCATATCCGAGTTCATCTACTAGTTCTAGCATTCTTTAATTATCCGGTAGGCGTTATTTTTAAACCACCGTTTTAACCAAAGTTCATCATATTTAAAACTCTTTTTAAATCACATTTTGTATAATAGCCAAAACATCACAATTAGGCGTTTTAGCTACAAAATTCTAGTTTCGAGCCTTCTTTGAGGCATTTCAACAAACACTTCATGGGCAGATTTTTGCGTGATTAAATATCAACTCTCTAGTTTATCATTTAGCCCTAATTTCACATGAATCAACCTTCTTACAAAATTGATAACTTCAAATTTTCTGGAATCACTTCAAAATTGTCAATTTACACTAGATTAACTATCTATTTCCTAGTGTTCATCAAATTTCTCAATAACCACTAATCACCTACAAAGGTGTTCATAGGTTTCATTACAATTTCACATGATTTCAACTTGTATTTGTCTAGGGTTTGTCCCTAGACACTATAGTCGTTCCTAAATCATCAAAAGACATTCATGCAACTATAATTTCAGATTTTCCCAAATACATGAGAATTTCAAGTTGAGAGTTTCTCTGAAATTTTACATACCTTGTGATCCTCTTGTGATGAGGATCAATAATCCATGCTTGAATTTCGATTTAGACTTGGATTGAACCTTCAATTTGCAAGTTTGGTGAAGATTTAGGGTTTTGATGTGTGGGGATCGCCCCCTGTTCTTCTTGTACGACCAGACACCTCCTTGTGGGGTGTTTGGTGTGTTTTATTTAATTAAATAAAATTAAGTTTCAATTTTTACAACTTAGGTCCCTCCTTTTTTATCAACATTTAATTTAATTACTTTTAACCCTACTATAGGTTATTTCTAAACTATTAGCTAACTAGGTTAAAATTCCTAGTTAGTAAATTCTCGTTTATTTAATAATCCAAATATTCACCGGGTTACTTTTACCACTAAAGGTAAATTACCCGTCTTTTAATATAAACGTGGTTTGATTAGCAAACCCGTTTTCGGGGTGTTACAAGTCTACCCCTGTCACACCCCGACCACGTAGAACATACAAAACGTGGCGGAAACATCGGGGAGTGTTGTAACAGAATTAATTGTCTCAAATCCATGGCAAATGAAGTTTTGTTTTATTGATTAAAGGTGTTACAATGTCTTAACAAACAGAGAAATACAACATAATTAACTAGTCTTGCATCTTTTATTGTCACTAAAGCCCAAGTCTGCCTATGTGTATCTTGATCATCTTATGCAACAGCTCCTGAAAAACACATGTGAAAATAGGTACGTCAGCATAAAAATGCCTGTGAGATACATAGGTTTTGTGAAAATAGGTTCCATGACTTATGTTTGAGAAAATGTTTAGTCATGAACCTTGTAATTTGCTTTGTTTTGTAAATCATTTGAAAAACAATGAGTTCAGATGATATGTATAAGTAAATGTCATAATGTATGGTTAAATGAATAACCATAGTAAAATGGATTTGTATAAGATAAGTTGTTTGTAAAACAATGTCTTGTGAAAAGTATGTTATTTGTATAAAATGTTATATGTCTCAAACTGAAATGATTCAAATAACGCTACGATATGTAATACCATACAAACACTTATATATAGGAAGTACCAGCGGCGTATCCACCATGCTTGTATCATATTACACACGCATCGTTACTTAATCATTTAATCAAACCAAACCACCCAAAAATGAAATGTTTAACAAGTATAGAAATGTTCATGTATAGTCAAATACGGTTCACACGGTTCACAGATACAAACGGTTCACAGATACAAACGGTTCACAGATACAAACGGTTCACAGATACAAACGGTTCACAGATACAAACGGTTCACAGATACAAACGGTTCGCAGATACAAACGGTTCACAGATACAAACGGTTCACAGATATCAACGGATAATAGATACAAACGGTTCACAGATATCAACGGATCACATAGTCAAATGATTACAACGGTTCACATAGTCAAATGTTTACAACGGTTCAATATGTAGTATAATGTGTTCATATGCTGGATAAGCATATGCAACAGAAAAGCAATGTAAAACAATGTACTAAGTATGCACATAATGGACATACATAGCATAAAATGTATTGAAATCATGTACTATAATGTACTAACGAACATAGCAGGTATATGATGTGAAAACGGGAAAGCATGAATGTAACAAGTAGGCACATGTGTTCCACCCCAAAACAGTTTGGAAAACAGTAAAAGAGGGGTCTATGTACTCACTTGAGATTGCTCAGTAGTCCTTGAGTAACAACTAAACAATGCTAGAGATCGCGGATATCAAACGGCACCTAGTATAGGTAACTATGTTAATTAACCGGACCTAGATCGGAAGATTGGGTAGCATTAGGGTTTGTAAACCAAACGAGTGTAGAGACTCGTGTCATTCGGTTTAACAAAGCCTACATACTAAATGAAACCCAACATAATTGTTTACGACCCATTACGACCCGTTTAGGAAGCTTATGCTACTTTAACGCGTCGTGCGCGTGAAACGCGTTCGGACCGCCTAACTAGCCCTATGACAAGTGTTATATGCCTAAACATGTTACATAATCAGTTATGTGACAAAAGTTGAGGTTACATATGCTTAATTACCAATTATACATGAAAAGGGTATTCTGGTAATTTACCTAAGGCATATAAACTACCTATCATACAACTACTTAAACGATGTGACCATAGGGTATAACCTCGGAAGGTTATGCCCTATACTAGGGTCACCTAAAGTATTTGGTCGGATCCTAATGATCAACCAAACTGGGTCGGGTTCGAGGTATAAGCGATTTATCAGATCGCTTACCCTACGACCCTAGACAACGTGGTAATCAGTGGGCATAGTCCCAAGGGACTATGACCAACGTGATTACACTCACGTTGCGAAGTTCAAACGAACTTCGCATTGACCATTACTGGTCAACGCTGAAAGTCAAACAAAGTTTGACTTTCTGACTCGAAAAGCAGTAAAATAAAGAAAAGAACGAAAGAATACTTACGAAGGGTCCCCGAATGCTAAACTCGATTCAAAAATCTCAGGTATGAAACAAATGTTTCAACTTAGAGTTTCTCAAATCAAGTTTCTAGTGATTAAGAACAATGGGGGTGTTGGGGTATTTATAGGAATACCCGAACCGTTAAGATCGCTTGTCGAATATCGTGCCTTAATCGTATCCGTACATGTGTTGCAAAGTTATGGTGTTTAGGTGCTTAAATTCCATCCATACATGTGTTGCAAAGTTATGGTGTTTAGGTGCTTAAATTCCATCCATACATGTGTTGCAAAGTTATGGTGTTTAAATTCCATCCTTATCCGCTAACTAAGCATGTTTAGAATGTGTGGTTGTGAATTAAACAACGGCTAATACATCGAATCTGGTCCCGAAAGCGAAAAACTGAGTTTCTGCATGTTTTCTGCCCAGAATAGGCAGTCGCGTAGCGCGACTGGTAAAGCCTATAGGGCTCGCGCTACGCTAGCATGCACCAGCTTCAGAAAAGTTTCAAAATTGGCAGGAATGGTCCCTGTTGTGTTTTAAGACCTTTTTCGATGCGTTTGAACCCCGTTAACCTCATTTCAAGGCTCTAAAATGAAGTTAAAGTATAGGGAACTCAAAACATGCTCAAAAATATGCCGGATGTTGGTTCGTTTGGTCGTACGAACGCGATGTTCGCTTAATTACGACGGAATGCGCACAAGCGCGAAAAACGATCCAATTGACGCGACGAATGGATTTTTCTTATGGCGAACACTAAAATATAATATAGTCATGCTCACATAAATTTTTGGATGTCCGGATGTATTCAGAACGTAAGTTATGCGTAAAAATGCAAACTTGTGCACTTTTTGACGCTTTTAGTCCCTGAATGACCCAAAAGTTTATTTTAGCATACCGAACACCTCAAAGCCTATTTCTAAGCTATGTAAAGGATATTTATGGTATGTTTAACTTATGGTCATGTTCCGGAAGGTCTGTTACAGTTCAAATTGGCATACTTTCGCAGTTTGTCAAATTTTGTCCCTGTAAGCGATTAAACTTTGATTTCACCACACCAAACCTTCCAAAACTTATATCTAAGTTATGTAAAGGTTATTTAAGGTATGTTAAGCCTATTTCACTATTCCGGAGTGTTCGTTGCATTAAACTGGTTATATTTACGCATCAGTGCGCGTATAACCTTCCAGAAAGCGATTTAGAGCTTGAAATCGAACAAGAGTTGATATGTGCAAAAGATACACATATTTATACAAGTCCAAAGTATGAAATACAATATTTCATTGGTTTGGCATTTGTTTGATGGTTGAAATGACACAGGTGTTACAACCCCCCTTAAAGAGGTTTCGTCCTCGAAACCTTTTCTTACATACTTTATTGAGTTTAACTCAATGTATTCGATCCGCGAAATTACTTATACTTTTTAACCAATCGTTAGTATTACCCGAAAAGTATAGAAACATCTTTCTGGTTACTAATTGTCTACATATCTCATACGACATAGTGTAACTTCGAAATAACGTAATCTCGTTATTTCCACTAGTTTAGTTAACTTAGCGATTTCCGTCGCTTTTATATATTATCGAACTCTTGGTGAATCTGTTACTTTGACCCGTTTAAGGGTCTTTAGTGAAACATTTCACTTTTAGCAATAATTTCTCTCGTTTCAGATTTATCTATTCGGTTCAGTTATACCGAATCCACCGCTTACACGCAAACCAATTTTTTTTTTTATTGATTTGAATTACTGGCCTTAACCGGTCTTACTAACTAGACTTATTAGTCCCGTTACGTTATGCCCATTGCTTAGGCTATAATGTGATTATAATTCACATTACTTTTCTTGACTGCGATCGTGTCATATCACGTTTAATTTATATCAATCTTTTATTTTGAAAATATCACTTTTCGAATATATCATCTTGCGCCTATAAGTATCAAAACTTGAATCTTTCAGGCTTACTATTTAAATTCCTATCAGAATTTATGTTTGTAAAAACATTATTTCTTACTAAAACCGAAGTTTTAGTTTTAGGATCTTTTCTTTAACTTGTGTCAATCATCCATACCGGGATATTGACAGTCCGTAATTTAATCTTTTACAGTCTTAGTTTTATGCGGGAATTCTTAACTGATTCCCTCGCTTTATCTAATTTAACCCGTAGGTTTTATCACTTAGCCTCATGGGCTATTTTGATTAGACTTCCACCTCCTTAGGGCGAAATCCTTATAATTTCTTTCTAATCATGACCCGTGGGTCGTTTTAGTCTCATAGACCTTTCATAATCTCTTCGCTTTAACCCATTCAATTAACTTAAATACTAACTTTACCTCCCGTTATCTTTTACGCAGGGAGTTATAACCAGTTTTTCTTGTTTCACACTATTACCCGTAGGTTATGATGATCCCGTAGATCATTCTGTTTACTCGTATCTTTATTAAAATATATATTTGGTGTCAAAGCACTCTTTTTATGTTTGAAAACCATTTGTTTTTGACGCTTGAAATCCATTAGCTTTTGACTGTAGTTCGTATCTACAATCGTTTTCTTTTGGATAATTCTTCCGACTCTATGACTTCTCATGTTAATTAAGCATCGGTTTGTCTTAAGCTTACCGTTATCCGGCTTGCGCTTACTTATGCCTTCAAGCATTATACTTTATTCAACCCGTTCAATCTCAAAAATAGTTGAATATAATTATCAAAATTTTCTGTTTACGAATTTTTTTTTTTATGGTCTTTTAGTCATAACTCATAATCCGAGTCTTTTGACTTTAAATTCGTGTTCTCGTTCTTCGGTTTACGCATGTGTTTAAATCCTTACCCATCAACCGGGTACTTTACCGAAGTCATTATTAGTGCAAGCATTCCGGTATACATCAAGTTTTCGTTGTAATTTGTTTGGTTGTCTTAGCGGAAGCCATCACTTTTATTCAACCAAACCTTTATTCTTATTTGACCATCCTTGACAGTCTTATAGACTATGAATGATGATTATCATCATCATCATTTCTTTACTACGACCAAAGTCAACGACTTTGATCGTCTTTCTCGCGTGGGCAATACCTTTGTTTCTATGACCCCGCGGGTCATTTATACTTTGGTTTTACAATGCCCTTTTTGTCTACCATGGTTTTTGATCGTTTTTCCCATGTGGGCAATACCTTTGTTTCTATGACCCCGCGGGTCATTTATACTTTGGTTTTACAATGCCCTTTTTGTCTACCATGGTTGTTTCGTCAAAAATGACTTATGTCACGAATTTCCTTGGGTCTTTTATTTCTATGTGCGCCATACATCGTTTTTATGGTCCCCGCGGAAACCATTTATACGAGTATGCCCATAAGATTTCTTGACCCTAAGGATCCTTTAAGTTTTTATTCATCTTGACCTTACTACATCGGACATAACTGCGCTCATTATAAGAAGCTCATGCTATCATGTGTTCACTACTTACTTGGCCAGAGTAAGCGATCAACACATGGTACGCGTGACCTTATTATAATTACCACATCACGTCCCATGTAAGTAACTCCTCAATTTATTTCCATGTTTATGGTTTCATTTGGTAAAACTTTATTTAATTGTTTGTTAACAATTATTAGTTTTAGTCGTTTATCCTTGAACATGTAAAATGTCCCTTTTTATAAACATTTATTCACATTTATTGATGTGATCACTACTTTTCTCAATAGGATTTATATTGAGAATACTTACTTGGATGATCACTCTCGTCCAAGTTTCTATATAAACAAGTCTTGTTATTCATTTGTTATTCATCATTGTGAATAACACATTTCCTATTAAATTTCTCTTGGAAATCGGGTTTTCCAAGTTCTATCATATGTGTATGCAACCGTTATTACTTACGTGTTTGTTTCATATAAAGACTCATGCGATTAAATTTAAAAGTGTGCACCTGGTAATGCTTGCCCTAACGGGCTTCTCTTGTCATTAGTCTTGTTCGCGACCGTTACGCGATTTAGGTCCTTGATGAGTATGCTCTTCCTGTCATACCTCGGACCGTTCCATCATCATATCCATAATTCGTTCACTCCCGTCATCTTCAGACGCGAGTGTCCTTCAATTAAAACATTCACAAGAGTTAGTAATGTCAACTTCAATAATCGCCCGTATTATAATACAAGGCTTTTTTTTTATACTATACGCGTCAACGCGCGTATTTTCGTCAACCATATCCATCATTTTAATTGGGGTAACGTGTACCACACGATAGCCCTATGTGTTGTTTACAACACTTTAGCATACTAAACTATTAACGTACTTGTACTTCCCGGATTTGCGATCAAGCCTCGAACTGAACACTTTACCCTTTAACCTTGGGCTCTGATTACCAACTTGTAACACCCGTTCTCATAAATCTAGGTTTAATGTATATTTTGCGAAAATAATCATGTGATTAATGATTACATATACATCAAAATGCGGGTTTGTTAAAAAATACTTTTACAATTTAAGTAATATGCATAATATAATTTTATTCGTCGACCAAGAACCGACAACACGTTAAACAAAGCTTCCGCAACGTTGTTTTGTCGTTATTTTAAACGGCGAATAAAATTATATTATGCATATTACTTAAATTGTAAAAGTATTTTTTAACAAACCCGCATTTTGATGTATATGTAATCATTAATCACATGATTATTTTCGCAAAATATACATTAAACCTAGATTTATGAGAACGGGTGTTACAGGTATGTAGATAGTGGAGGCTCCCGGCACATGACAGGATGTAAAGCCCTCCTCAAAGACTTCAAAATCCATGGAGGGGGTGATATATCCTTTGGGAATAATAGTAAAGGGAAGGTTTTAGGGTCTGGTACAGTGCAGTCTGGAAAAGTAAAATTTGAAAATGTCAATCTAATAGACAATCTAAAATTCAACCTTCTGAGTGTGTCCCAAATGAGTGACAGGGGATTTGGGTCATTCTTCACAAAAGACTGTTGTAGGATTGTTGGACCAGAAATGGTCAAAAAGATTGAAGCAATAATCAAAACAGGTCAAACTAAACTTGTTGCTCAAAGAAGTGGCAATGTTTATGTTGTTGACATGTCAAAAGAGTGTCCCAGAGCTGATGCCTGTCTGTTCTCAGCTGCCTCTAACAAAGAGACAGAACTTTGGCACAGAAGGCTGGGGCACACAAATCTTAAGACAATCACAGAAATTACAAAAAATGGTTTGGTGAGAGGCCTACCACAAAAATTGTTTTCATGTCCTGAACATTGCATTTCCTGTTTAAAAGGAAAACAGCATAAAAGTTCTTACAAGTCCATTGAAGAGTCCAAAACAACCCAGTGTTTGCAAATGCTACACATGGATTTGTTTGGCCCAGTTCAAGTCATGAGCCTCAAAAAGAAAAGATACTGTTTGGTTATTGTTGATGACTTTTCTAAGTTTACATGGACTTTCTTTTTACACTCTAAAGATGAGACTGCAGGCATCTTGCAAGACTTTGTGACATAGGTTGAAAAGCAATTTGACCTTCCAGTGAAAAGATTTAGGAGTGACAATGGCACAGAATTCAAAAATAAGGAGTTGGATGCCTTCTGTGTGAAGAAAGGGATTGTAAGGCAGTACAGTATCCCTAGAACACTAGAGCAGAATGGGGTAGTGGAAAGGAAGAACAGAACTTTGATTGAGGCTGCCAGAACCATGCTTGCAGATTCAGGTTTGCCATTAACTTTCTGGGCAGAGGCAGTAAACACTGCTTGCTATGTTCAGAACAGAGTTTTAATAAACCCCAGGCACAAAAAGACTGCTTATAAAATTCTGTATAAAATCAAACCACTGATCTCATATTTCAAAGTGTTTGGCTGCCCATGCTTTATTTTGAACTTAAAAGATTCCATTTCAAAATTTGCAGCTAAAATTGATTGTGGTTATCATTTGGGATACTCAACCACTGCCAAGGCCTACAAAGTGTTCAATACACGGACCAAGGCAGTGGAGGAGACTTTGAATGTAAAGTTCAATGAACTTTCATCAATGAAAATCCCAGCAAACCCTGCAGATCTGTTTGATCTTGAAAAATTTACTTTTGAAAATACTGCTGTCAAGACTAACAGTGCATGTCCATCAGAGGATACAACACCAGACTATGGGTATGAAATCGTCATCCCTCAAAGGTCTGCCACAAAGGGAAAAGCACCAGCTGTTCAAAACAGTTGTCAAAGCTCAACCACTGCTACCTCAACAGTTGTTGATCAAAGTAGCCCATCAACCACTGCTTCCACATCCTCAAACACTGCTGACAAAAGTCCTCAAACAGTGGATAAAAGTCAGCAGTTGTCCACTTCATTACCTCCAATTCCACCCCCTTTTGAAGCCACTGCTGGATCATCAAAGTCCCCAACAGTGGTTAGCTCAGATGATACACATTTGCAGCCTTCACCAACCAATGCCATCATACCATACCAAGGAGATTTAATCTTCTTGAGATCTCATCCACCTGATCAAATCATTGGCAACATAAATGAAGGGGTGCTCACAAGAAGCCAAACCCAAAACATTTGTCTTTTTACTGGTTTTCTATCACTCCATCAGCCAGTCAAGTACCAAGAGGCACTGAAAGACAACAGCTGGGTAGAAGCCATGCAAGAGGAGCTCCAACAGTTTAAAAGACAACAAGTATGGGAGCTTGTACCACTGCCAGAAGAGGTTAGTCCCATTGGCACAAAGTGGGTCTTCAAGAACAAAACTGATGAAAGGGGTATTGTTGTCAAGAATAAAGCCAGGCTTGTGGTTCAAGGTTACAGACAGGAAGAGGGGATTGATTATGATGAAACATTTGCCCCTGTTGCAAGATTAGAAGCAATTAGACTGTTCCTGGCCTTTGCTGCCAACCACAATATGAAGGTGTTTCAAATGGATATCAAAAGTGCTTTCCTCTATGGTACAATTCAAGAAGAGGTGTATGTTTGTCAACCTCCAGGTTTTGAGGATCCATTTTATCCAGATCATGTCTACAGGCTAAACAAAGCCTTGTATGGCTTGAAACAAGCACCAAGGGCCTGGTATGAAACTCTTTCCAACTTCCTACTCTCAAATGGTTTCAAAAGAGGTACCATTGATAAAACACTATTTTTATAATGGAGAGGGAAGGATTTAATGATTGTCCAGATTTATGTGGATGACATTATTTTTGGAAGCACATGTAACTCAATGTGTGAAGAGTTTAGAGAACTCATGACAGCTGAGTTTGAAATGAGTGCAATGGGTGAGCTGCAATGCTTTCTTGGTCTCCAAGTACAGCAAATGCAAAATGGAACTTTCATTCATCAAAGCAAATATGCTAAAGAACTTTTAACCAAATTTGATATGAATGATTGTAAACCATGCAGCACACCCATGGCAACAAATAAGCTGGTCATGTCTGATGAAAAGGATGAGCTGATTGACCAAACACTTTATAGAAGCATGATTGGGTCTTTACTGTACCTAACTGCATCTAGACCAGACATCATGTTTGCAACATGTGTCTGTGCAAGAAGTCAATCAGCTCCCAGAAAATCAAATCTCATTGCTGTAAAAAGGATCTTCAGATACATAAAAGGTGCTCCCACACTTGGTATCTGGTATCCAGCTAATGGGAACATCAAGCTTTCAGGTTTCTCAGACAGTGACTTTGCTGGATGCAACACAACAAGGAAGTCCACATCAGGAGGGTGCCAGTTTCTAGGTGATTGCTTAGTTTCTTGGCAAAGCAAAAAGCAAGCAGCTGTTTCAACATCCACTGCTGAAGCTGAATACATTGCTGCTGCAAGCTGTACAGCCCAACTCCTGTGGCTTCAAAATCAGTTGCTGGATTTTGGTATCACTGCCTTAAAGACACCACTCATGTTGGACAGTCAGGCAGCAGAAAATATCATCAAAAATCCAGTTTCCCATTCAACCACCAAACATATCGACATCAGACATCACTTTGTGAGGGATTGCTATGAAAAAGGTTTGATTTCTCTGCATCATGTCCCAACTAAAGACCAGCTGGCTGATGTGCTCACAAAAGCACTTGATACAGCCACCTTTGAAAGTTTGGTCTCTAGGATTGGGATGCTGAACATGGAATAACAAGCAACATCTTGTTTTTCTATGCATAAAAGCAACAAAATGTTTTCAGAAAATCAAAACTCCATCCTTAAAAATAGCTAAAAATGATATTTTTCATTAAAATCCTTAAAAGTCTGCCATTAACCACTGATTGTTCAAAAGTCTGCTCTACTTCAAAAAGTCTGTCCACTGCTGAAAGTCAACCCCTGTTCTCTCATTCCTTTGATAAACTCTGTTGTTCAAAAGCAGTGTCTTATCTACTGATCTGCTATCCACTGATAGTGAAAATTATCCACTGCTTTCATACCACTGCCTTCATCAGTCCCTATCACACAAGTACTGTCCTTCACTTTCACCAGGGGTTGTCACGTGGGCAGTACATATTGGTCAGACCTTTTTGTAACGGCTGCCACCTCAGCATTCACTTTCTTCCCTATAAAATCCCCCACTCACCACCAAAACAGGGTTTTACTGTCGAATTGAATTCTTAAAAATTTCTCTTCTCAAAGCAGTTTTTCATCTCATTTTTCACAAATATCTTCGATCATTCATCTTTAAAATGACAAAATCGAAGTCATCTTCAAAACCCTCATCCAAATCATCATCGAAAACAGCCTCTCAAAAGGCACTCACCACTGAAATCCCATATAAACCATCTCACAATCTCCTGGGTCTTCTCACAAAACCAGGAACCACCAAAGTTTTTGATTCCATCATTGAACTCATGGCAAAATCAAAGTGCAAAACTTTGTTCACTGCTGATGCACCAATCTATTTGGCAACCCTAAGGGAGTTCTGGAAGAATGCAACCCTTGAAAAACAAGGAGACACTGCAACCACCATAAACTCTTCTATAAAGGGTAAAGCTGTCCAAATCACACCACAATCCATTTCAGAAGTCTTTCAACTCGGTGATCAGGAAGGTAAAATTTCTTTCACTAAAAACGAGTTACAAACTGACTTCATTGAGAGAGGGTATGAAGCCACCATGATGAAGAAAATTACCTTAGAAAAAGGCTATTTTCCGTCTGCAACCAGATTTTTATTTCATACCCTCCTACTATGTGTTTCAAACAAAACCACTTCTTTCAATGAAATCCCTTTAAAGATTCAAAATCTGGGATATGCAATTCTTCAAGGAGAAAATTTTAACTATTCTCGGGAAATTTTTTAAAGATTTGGTTAATAATGTTGAAACAAAATCATTCTTACTGTTTCCAAGGTTTTTAAGTTACTATTTTACAAAGAAATTCAGTAAGGATGATTTAGTTACGATAAACCAAGGTGATTCTATTCAAATAAACAGTTTAACAACTGAAACTTTTTCAAGAATGTTAGCACCTTGCAAAACACAAGCAGAGGTACCTGAGCAGATTTTAGCAGTTACAACTGCTCCTCAGGTATCTGCTGCTGAGCCTACTGCTCAAGGTGATCAAAGCAGCCGCACAACTGTTTTGAAACCCACACCTAAAATCACCAAAAAGCCAACAAAAAGAAAAACACAAACACCCCCCAAAACCATCAAAAAGGCATCTCTGGAGGATGAGATACCAGAGCTTCTGCCAGTGACAACACAAAAGTCACAAGAAACCACTGCTGCTACTTCCTCACAGCAGATGGTACAAATATCTCAACCCATAACCAAAACTCCTCCTGCTTCTTCACAAAAAGAACAGGTTGTACAAATAGGGTCTCCACATCATGATGCTCTGGAAACACTCGTTTCTATCATCCACAGCTCAATACCCGAGGCAAATCTACTTTCTACACCACCCTTCACATCCACAATTCCCCCACCAACTAAACTACTGTTGGATGCAATTGATCTGAACCAGGCATTAACCAGTCCTTCTCAATCACCTATCAATGAGAATATACCTCAACAACTGACTGGGTCTGATGTATCAATCTTTGCTAACCCACCAACACAACCTGAGGAGGTTAAACCCCTTGAGTTACAAGTAACTCTTGGTGGTAGTCCAAGTGAAGCAGCCACTACACCTGTTGAACCCATTGGTTTACAGTTGGACAGTGGTTACACTAATAAGACTTCCTTGGAGGCAATTCCTTTTATAGCACCTCTGCCAACCACCAGTGGATTTATTTATCCTACTGGCAACATCAAAAGGTTGTCAAGTGTTGAAGGAAGAAGACCCCAGTACCAAGAAAAAGGGGCATCAGTGGTTAATGTTTGGAGTATACTCCCTACATCTACCACTGATAAAACCACTGCTAGTGGGAAATCAGATGATCCCATTAACTTGGGTGATGGTTTAAAGTACCAGAAATTGACGGATCGCATTGATAAACTTGATAACTCTGTTGCAGAACTCAAAGATATGCTACAACAGGTGTTACAAGTACAAAAGGTACAATCAACTGCTGTTCCACCTCAAGCACCTGCTCCACAAAGGGCACCTGCTACAAATGAGCTCTGGGATTTATTTCAACCTTTTCTCCATCAACAAGCAAAACTAGCAGATCAGCAACATGAAAAACATGTCCAACAGCTGCGAAATGCAATGGAGTCAAGGTTCAAGAACACTCAGGCTGATCTGAAGTCTCTCAAAACTCAGATCCTGCAAACCACTGGCACTGCTCCTCCAACAGTACTTTTCATTGATCAACTCCCAGACGATAATGCCAAAAAGGGGGAGAAAATTCAGGAGTGGAAGAAGAAAGGAATAGATGATGGTCTCTACATTGAACCTGAAAAGGATGCTATGACCATAAAAATTCTTGTGCCAGATGGAAGTAAGAAGGTTGATGCTACTCAAGAAGCACTTGATGAAGGAGTAGCAAGTGTAAAAAGAGATAGAATGGCAAAGGATATTTCAAGGTGGAATGAGGAGAAAAGAGCTTTCATGGAGCTGTATGAGTAGGGTTGTTCTGGTTCAAAGGATACTAAAAATCCTAAGACAAAAAGGAAGCCTAAGTCCACCTCATCCAGAACTCCAAAGCATATTCCAAAACCACCATCCAAAAGTCATCAGCATTAAACCTCCACCCTAACAGCTGTTTTAACTCCTGCTGTATCAACCACTGCTGGTACCTCAGTAGTTTCAACATATGTCCTCACTTCAACACACACCACTTCAAAATACACCAAATCCACTGCTTTACCACCATTACCACCAAAAACAAAATCACCTCCTGCCAAAAAGCAGAAGACAGTGGTTGTTACAACATCTGCTGAAATGACAACAGTGGTTGAAACACCAGTTGTTTCAACAACTGTTAGTCAATCACAAACCACTGCCACTACATCCACCACCACTGTTCCATCTAAAACATCATCAGCCCCTCCTCAAACAAATAGGAGAAGGCTAATTCTCAAAGATGATGACACTTCACCACCACAAACATCTTCAAAATCTTCAGCTCTTGTCACAATACCAAAACCTGTTCCTCTCTCTTCAGTTCCAATGTACAAGCCCTTACCTCCTGCAGGTGTTCAATTTCCTCTTGAACTAGCAGCTGTTAGAGATGAAATAAAATCCTTTTACTATGAGGATGACCCTGCCAAAAGGAGTTTGCCATCAATAAAGGGATATCCCTGGCCTAAAAATGTTGATGAATACTTGGAAATCAAGGCCAAGCAAGCAGAGGATATCTCAAAAAGAAACACACAAGGGAAATCTGACAAAGAAATTTCAAGAAATTATCAATATCTGCTCACACAAGTCAGATCCCTAGAACAATTTGCAAAAAATGTCAGTCAACAAATTTCAGAAAGAACAGCTGAAACTTTGAAGAAAGACTACATTGAAAGCATCATGGCTCTCAAGAAGTATAAAGGAGAGAGATACATGTACAAAGAGTGGACTGTTCCTGAGCTTGAAGATGAAGCTGCAAGAATTCAAGACATGATAAAAAGGAAGGTCACTCACACTCCTCCTGACTGGGCAAAGTTTAGAAAGAATGTACCTGACAAACAGGTAGAACTGCAAAGAATGAAAGAGGAACTGGTTGCTGCTGAATATGGAAACAAAAGACAAATTGCCAGATGGAAAGAAGATGTAGTCAGGGCCACCTACAAAAGGTTGGAGGAACTAAGAAAGAAAGACCTAAATGTTCCTCAAAAGCCTGACTATTCTAAAGCAGAGGTTTCTAAAAAACCACCAAAGCTGCAAGTCAAAAGAACCACTGCTCCAGCTGGTGCTGCCATCTACAAAAGAAGGAGCAAAAACCAGTTTAGTATGGAAACAATTCAAGATCTATTAGCTGGAGATGCCATTGTAAAAGCAGGCACGAAAGTAATGATAAAAGAAGATCTTGAATTCGAACAATCTGCAAGTGCTGCTCAGCCAGTCATGAACAGGCCAGCCTCACCAAATACTTCTGCAAATAAACATCTCCCAAGAAACCCACCAGGCTCAAAAATACAAAAGTGGGAAACTGACAAACAGACCTGCGTATTGACTTTGCTCAGGTCTAGTGGAGAAGTGGAGAAAATATCAAGGGAACAAGCTCTTGGCCTGAGTCTTGAAGATTTGCAGGATCTCCTTGATCTTCCACTTAGCAGGGATGATGAAGATACAGATGCCCTAGACTTTGAATTACAATTTAAAGGTCAGATAAGGGAACTGTTGATGAGGCAATAAAGATTTCCACAAATAATGAAGAGTTTTGGCATTATCTGTTCCAGGGGGAGATTGTTGGGATTGAACCCTATCAGAGGAACAGATAATTAAAGCCAAAACTGGATCAGAACAGTGGATCCAGAATAAGCAGACGATTACAGTTGGTTCATACAAATCTCTCCCCTTGAAAGTGGTTTCATATCTACTGACCTCCTATCTGCTGATCTTACTAAGTGCTGACCTGCAACTGCTGCCTTGCATCTTCTGCCCAATGTTAAAGACTGATGGAAGACCAAAGCTCTGCTGATTCAATCTACTGCCTTAAGTCAAGTACTGCTGATCCGGACAAGCACTGCTGGGTTCACAGCAGTGGAAGGATGCAGCAGCTGTTTAAGTGTCTTTTATGTAATGAATTGTAATAGCAGTAGTTAGTACATCAGTGTTTGTATAGATCAGAGGTTAGAGTTTGTTAGGAGGTTAGATGTCACTTTCATGGTGACGTCAGCTAAAGATGCTCAGTAGTTTGCAAGTGCCTATAAATAGTTCAGTACTTTGTACTGTTCTATTAGCTCTTTTGCAACATTGTCTTCTTTGCACGAACAAACTACTGAGCTCTGGCTGAGGGGGAGTTTGCATTCATTCATCAATCATTGTAATCGTTGTTGAAACAAATTCAATCTTTCGATTCATTGTGTAAAGATGTTTGATTAAAGTATTACTCTCGTTTGATTGTATGCAAAGTTTGTTTTCATCTTAATTCCGCTGCACAACTCTTTCATTTTCATCTTAATTTCAAACGAAAATACAATCAAAAACAAACTCAGATCCAACACTCTACGACTGTATAACAATCAAATGTGAAGCAATGAGAAGTGGAGTAAGGATCCGTACATGTGACAACCCTCAAAATTTCATGTATTCCGTACAATCTATTATTGTTAATTAAAGTGCTTAGTGACTGTACTGGATCATTTAACTGCTTTCTGATATCTGTGTTATATTTACATGCGCCTGTTAACACACTAGTAATGTACAGAAAAGTTACTAAATAGTCCGGTATACCTTCCTGAGTGTTAAAAATTATAAACGTTGCAAAAATATATATGTAGGACGCTTTACGGATTAATTAAGCAGTTTAACGGAACAGTGTCGAACCGAACAACCGGACTCTACCCGGAACACAAAAATATTGTCATTGACACTGTTTCTCTTTTCCTAAGCTATTTAGGGTCCCCGAATACCCTAACACCCGTTATAAATTACTACACACATAATACACTTATTTATTTCCTAACTAAACTAACTTATCACCTTAACTAAATGGTTAAAATCCAACCCATTTACCCCCCCCCCCCTTGACCGAGTCGGTCACCACAAGGGTGACACATTTTGTCCTTGGTCGATTATTATAATCCAAATGCTCATTATCTAGAGGACACAATATTTAGTGGGTAATGGGATTGCATGGGTTATAGATTAACTTATAAGACTAGACTTATCATTCTTATCACTAAACAAAAATTGATCTCTTTCTTTTCCCCCATTGTTGACTTCGGCCGAACACCCCAAGCCACCTACCATCATCATTCAATTTCATTCTAGCAATATTACTTACATACCAAGGTGTTACGTATCATATAAGGAGGCTCGGTGCTTACGGATTGCCAAGGACCTCACCACAACGCTATTAACCACCCATTTTTTGTCTAGTTTCTTCCCTAGCCTTGTGCTAGTTGTAAGTGCTTCTAAACACCTTCTTGATCTTGTCTAAAGTGGTTAATAAGAGATTTGTCGGATAAAAGTCATGAACATATAAGATCAAAGTTTAAAGTCTACTAAAAAAATGATGAACATGGTGGTTAATGAGCAAATATTAGTGTAAAACTCTTGGATCTTGTTTTGTTATGATTCTTGGTTGATTATCTGATGTGTTGCTGGTTAATATTGATGTTTGATGTTGTTACGATCACTAATCATGCTAACGGAATCAATCGAACGCGTCTTAGAAGATTAAAGAATGAAAACAGAATATGTCCAAGTTTTACTGCCAACTTCAGTTGGCTGTAAACAGGTCATAAACTCTACGAAAAACTGATATTTTGAGTCTAAAACGTGTTATTATGAAATATGGTTCTAATGGCACCAGAATCGTAATTTTTGGACTTCGTTTACTATTTTTAAAGCGTCATTTCGTAACAGCAGCTAGAGCTGCATTTTTCTGCTGAAAATATGAGTTTTGTTTTCTGTCATAACTTGGGTTCTGTGTAGAGTTGGATCCTGAAACTTGTACGGTAGATGACCACCGATGTATTTGTAATTACCCCACTGGAATTTCGTAAATCGGACGCTCGATGAATTTTTAATAAATTATCCCGTGGACTATGGTCAGAAAAATATAAATCTGAGTTCAGTCCGGAAAATGAATTTTTATAAAATATTGGTAATGAACCAGACCCCGATACTTTTACACAATAAAATTTGGAACGTTTAAGAAATTCTATAAAAATTTGGGAATTTTTGGAATAATTTAATTATTTTATTAAAATGTCCGAAAACAGCCCGGTTTTGAATATTTATGCTGAAATGACATAAGTTGTAATTTGCATGTCTAAATGTCGGGTAGGTTATCTGTGAATGATATAACATGTTATATGTGTTATGTGCGTTATCGTATGTTTGTTTATGAGTGGGGAATGGATGGGAACTATACATGGGCATAAACCGTCAAAGTGATGCATGTTGTGTGATAGATACGTGTAGGAACTTTGTGCTCTATTTGAAAACCACTAAATGACTAACTGGTAAATCATACTAGGACGTGATTGGCCGACCTTGACTGTTAGCTATATTTGAGAATCTAACCGAGCAAACCGAGGTGAGTTCACACACTTTCTACAAGGCATGGGATTCCCGGTGGTTTGGGAATGGGTTAAAGAATTAAAAACTAAATCTACATATCCCCTTGGGAAGATATGTACGGCCATCCTCCATAGATAGGATGCCATTATTAATCCTACGAATTCTCCTGGTGCAGAATACGTACGTTCGTCCTCCTGGTGCAGGACAACAACCTTAAAACTAGCTAGACAAAACTCTATCATGAAGTCCCTCAATTTATATCGACTTAATCGCCGAGGCCAATGGCGAGCGGGTCATTAGTTAATAGCGCTATTAGGTTTAACAAACCTCACACCGTGCCGTTCGGATGGGCGTGTACTAATGGACTATGGAAAACTGTCAGTGATGATAGACACTGATGTAGGGCACAACTATTGTTCGTAGTAGTCGATATCATACCGTCTAGTAGTTCACACGGGGAAAGCCCCCACTGATTATGGTCATGGTTTGGGTAATGAAAAAGGAACTGGTTAAACATACTTTCAACTACGGGGTAACCCCCACGGCAAATAAGCCAACGAAAGTCAAACCACGTTTTTTCAGAAACAACTTAAAAACTAAACAACCAAACGTGAACTCACTCAACTTTGTTGTTGACTCGTTGTTACATGCCTTACAGGTCGCTAAATGCTTGGAGCTTGCACGAGGAAGGAGTCGTTGTGGTGTACGGACTGTTAGGTTCCGTGCTTATTATTTAAACCCTTATGAACTTATTAAACTTGCGTTCTGAACTTTAACTTATAAACTATGGACTTATGCTTTTGGATTTACTTTTATGCTTCCGCTGTTAAAACTAAACATGGTTAACTAGCTTTGGTCACCAATCGTATTGTGGTTGGTCTTATTTACTTAATTACAATGTTCAATAAGATTGGTGGCTCGATCCTGGTCACGTCACGCCTCCAAGCGGTGGTACTCCGCATGGTGGATTTTGGGGGTGTGACAGTACACGTCCTCCCAGTCTATCAGAACGACTTGCGCGTTCTTTGAGTATCTATGTTCATTTTGAAGTATCACTCTAGTATATAACCATCGTTATAGTGGCTATAAGAGTAGAGTTCATGAGATCATATCATAATAAAGTCTTGAGTTCTCACATCATAAAGTATAAGTAACAACTGTGTGAGTGATAGGAATCCAACTCTAGTGTATATTAAATATGTGATCAGTAGGAATGTGGAATGGACTGTAATACCAGTTTTCTGCCTATCACTAAGGCACATGCAGTAACGTACTATCCACCAATCCCCATTCATGTAACAATCCACACACAAACATCCACACACTATCACCTTGGTACACGCATGTATCACTCCACATATATAAGCGTGTTTATTACCACGACTTTCCCAACACCGCCTCGTATGAGCAAGTCTGTTATTAAGTTCCGGACCATAATAACCCACTTGCCCCACAAGGCCATCCGGGTACTCGCCAGTAGGATACTTTACAGTGTTCATTAACTACTTTTAGTAGTGGTTAATTTTCCAGTGATGTCCACTAAGGTCCGAGCCTGGAGTTATAGTCTAGGTTTCCTTAAAGGCACCTAATTCTCTATAACCAATGGCTCTGATACCATCTTCTGTCACAACCCGATTTGCAGCGGAAGAAAAACGTGGGATGCAACAGACACCTCTGGTACAAGCACATTGTTTATAAAGACACTACATTTTATTAATTACCAAATGTTGATTACATACTAGATGTATGTTACAACTGCGTGTTCCCATGAACCACATAAATCTTCTAAGCTGCATGCGTCTATATCAGTATTCGCCTACAAACACGTCTTGCACCAAATACACGGATCACACCCGTCTCAAGTTACCTGAAATGCATGTTAGTTTTAAAAAGGGTAAGCTAACCGAGCTGGTGAGTTCCATTGGTTTGGTTGTTTTGTTTCAAAATGTATCAACATGTTTAATTGCACATATTACGGTTCATAGATGGAATTACACTAGTGTCACAATCACAAATGGATTTCACGAGGTCACAAACACCTTCAGAGCGCCGGACCGTGTCACACCAGACACCTTCAGCTCGCCGGCCCGTATTAGAATCGACACCTTCAGCTTGCCGGACCGTGTCACAACGGACACCTCCAGTTCGCCGGTCCGTGTTACAATCAGCACCTTCAGCTTGCCGGACCGTGTCACAACGGACACCTCCAGTTCGCCGGTCCGTGTTACAATCAGTCGAGGTAGTTCGTGGGTTAGGCAATTTCACATCATCATAAGTTGGTGCAATTAACACAGTTTGTAACATGCAAATTACTTCAAAACAGTAACACAGTTTGTACATGCACTTCACCCCAGAAAACAGGAAAACAGTTTAAAAGTGGGGGAAGGGAACTCACAGGATAGTAGCATCACAGGTAGCAATAGGAGTATATGTAAGCTTGTTCGACTTTAACAGCAATCATGCAAGTAATTACTAATATCAGTCGCTAAGTCGGTAACGTCGATAACTTAGGCCCAAGTGGGTATTTTCAGTCCATATTGTATATATAGTATCCTGGTGTGGTGATGCATGTTAGGGTATGATTAGTTTCACGTTTGGCTCCCGGGCACCGGTTCTCGTGCCAGCTAAAGTCGGTTGTTTGACACGTTCGGATAATGGTACGGGAATACCCAGAGTGCCAACGTGTTGTGATTTAAGAAAGATTAACTTTTTATTAAGGGAGTTTGGGTATTTGGGGAGTCTAGGTTGCCCAATTTTGAGTTTCCATTCTCGCCGTCGGGGATCCTCCCGAACGGTGGTGGAACACACCCAGAGTGTCCCGCTTACCCTGGAACCTCCCAACATACTCCCGGTGTTCCAATTATAGTCAAGATAGGTTTTGGTCCGTTCCCAGTTTCGGCAGGTTCGTTGTCCGGCAAACTGCCGAAATTAGTTAAAAGAAGCGTTTTAAAATCCGAAAAATCCCATTTAATCCACATATTTCATAAAATTCTGGGAATTTTTTTAGAAATCAGTAAAAATATATAGATTATGAAAAAATAATTTGGGAATTTATTTCGCTATTTTAACTTCTTAAATAAATCAATTGTAAAACAATATTTAACTAAATAATTCACTTTTCTTATCATCCATTGTCCAAAAATTACCAAAATATTCCAGGAACTCCCTTACATGACCAGAAACTCCCTGTAAAAATTTTGAATTTTTCTGATTTCGTTTCTGTGTGTTTCCGGCTACCGAAAACTCGTAAAAACGCGGATTTTTAAGCCGAATCAAAACCCCACCAATAGACTCCGAAACTTCCCAGAACCTTTCCCATATGTTCCTTAGTGTTATTGTAAATTTTGGTGATTTATTGACTTTGTTTGGTATTTTTTTCTGGATTTGTTTTGATAAAGCAGTCAAAAATTCACCAAAACTTGTAGAAAATTCCAAAAATTCTAAAATTTTACGTGGACCTTCCTTTGAAAACCTTATATCACCACACCAAATTTCAGCTTACTCCTATACCCACGGACCAAGTTATGGTCTAAACAATATTCTGCCTATGTTAGTTTCGAGTTTCGGGTGATATACCTAGCGATTCCTTCGAGTCCGAGTGTTTTTCTTGAGTCCAGAAGTGGGTGTGAGCCATAATCAGTACCTATATACCAAGAGCAATCCAAACATGCTATAACCCATGTCAATCAAGCCTTATTTCCTAGTTTTTCGGTTAATAACTTTGTTAATCAATTTTTTGTCGATTAGGGGTTGATTAGGATATCAAAACCTGAAGTTTTGTGGTCTTGGCTACCATATAACACCAGGGAATTCCTGAGGTGTTCTTACTCAGCCAAGAACCACACTTAAATCATCCATAATCATGGATTAAAAGGAGTTTTCTTTATCTAGTTCATGTTTATACAAGAAATCTTCATTAAAACCATATAAAATTTGCAAAATACCTTTGATTTGGCTGAAATTGATTGAAGATCAGCTGTGTTCTTGGTGTTTATGAGCAGAATTTTGATGGAAGTAAAGAAGAAATGAAAGAAATAATGAAAAAAAACTAAAAAGGAAATTATATAATAAGGGGGGGGGTTACCCCTACCATACCCCCGCTTTGTCGTGCTTCGTTTTACGTGTTAAAAGATGATGTATATCTTCAGTTTTTCGTTTAGGTTCATTTTCGCGTCCCACACGCGTTCTCGATTTGCGAAACGGATTCCGTTTTTCGTGTTCTTAGTGTCAAAATACTCGTTTTAAAAATCGTGCATAACCGTCTCAAAATCCGAACCCAGTTACGTTTTAATCATAAAAGCCTCGTATTAGGGTAGTTTAAGTGTTTTTAAGCTTGATTGACCGTTCCTTGCATGTTTGGTTGCCTTTTGTTATGCCCAGAACGAAGGCATTTCCCTAACTGGGAAGCTGCTTCGTTTTGCGTGCCCGATCTCTGATTGGCTTCAAACCTTATGTCACTGTCTATGGCACAAAACTAAGATGTTCCTGGAACTCGGAATCTTAAATGATGCTACCGATAACCTAATAATCAATGTCAAAGGTCTAGTTCGCAGTTAAACGGAAAGCTCATGTTTAACACGTGTTTCAAGACTAAGGACACCAACTTCGCACCGTTGGCCCTTATTAGTGTCATGTCAGTCATAACGTCTTCTCGAATTCCTCCGAGACATAACAGATATCGTTTAATCAAGCACAAAAGTCACACATGTTTTTAGGGTTTTCACGTAATTAAAGTATTAAGTGTGCTTTACAGTTTTGGACCGTCTAGGGTGTACCTGGTTTCTTCATGGGTGTCACATTTTATCATTATGTTTATTGCGTTTTATTATAATTTGATCATATGCTTATTTTTGTTTTATTATATTTGTAAGTATTCATTGCGTTTTATATTACATCTCACTAATCTTATATAGTATTTTAATTTTTATTACAGGTTCAATACAACAAACAAGAAGATGGTTTAAGAGTATGTTGTACTTGCAAACGGTTTGAACAATTTGGTATATTGTGCCGCCATATATTTTATGTTCTATAGTATGATGATATAACTAAGTTTCCTAGAAGATGTGTTCTTAGAAGATGGATGAGAGATGTTGTTTCAAATGGCTCAATTCATTGTAACATTCGGTTTGATGAGAATGGTAGGAGTAGTGAAATTGATAAAGTTTTTAGAGGAATCATTGTAGCAAATGAATATATGGTTAATAGGTTGGTTGTGGATTTAGATGAGTTGTGTCATTATAGAGATCATATTAAAGGTTATATTGATAAAGCTGATGAGGTTATGGTCGTTGCGCCGCCGCTTAGTCGCAAAGATAGGTTTGCTGATATGGGAGGAAACTTAGAAAAGTCTGATTCTATGATTCGTGTCCCGATCAAAATAAGGACAAAAGGATGCGGTGTACAAAAAAGGTTAAAGTCTAATCGTGAGATTGCAATTCAGAAATCTTCAAAGATCCAGAAATCGTGCAGTGTATGTGGTGGAAAAGGACATAACAGTCGTACATGTAAAGAGAAGGTTTCTTCTACTGCTATTGGGTCTAACAACACAATGTAAGTTTGTATAAAAAAAATCTGATATTAATAATAAAGAAAGTTTTTTTTGTTACTGTGTTTTATGATGCATAATTATCAGCTATTTTTATTATTGTGTTTTATGATATCCTACATAAATATCAGCTATTTTTTGTTTATTGCGTTTTATGATAACAAAATGAATTGTTATTGCGTTTTCTACATAGAACAAATTAAACATGAACAACAAGTAGATATCTTCAATATTGCGTTATATAGATGATAAAAGTTATAATCAAAGATGATGAATAAAACAACTATCTTCACATGTTCACAATCATTAAAATAACAAAATTATTTCTATCATCTTCATTCTAGTACGACCCATTAGAGTTCAACATGAAGAAAAAAAACATCAAATAAAAATTACTAGCATAACAAACCACAACCACTGGAAAGCAACAATCAGCATCATGGATCAAAGTTGGTTTCTTCTTCCGATGAGTATCCTAAGTTTCCATTTGGGATTTCCTCATCACTTTCAGATAGAGTCAAAAGTTCAACCTGTGATTTTTCTGTATTCTGGAGCCTCTCTGCAAATTTGCTTCCAGAGTTGTTGATGATTGGAATTTCAGATAACTGCTTTAAAAAAATTAAATCCTCACTGGAAGATATGTCTTTGGGGTCGTGTAGCTCCACATTTCCATTGTCCCAAGTCAATGAAACTTTGAAACTATCCTCAATGAACTCCAAAGATGTAACTTATGTGTCTTCAATCGCCATTTCATTCAGTTTTCCATACCTTTTGTTCAGAATTTTGAATAGTTGGGGTGTCTGTTGTGTGTAACATGCTGGTGGTATTCCTAGTTCATTCATCTTTCTCAAAACATTTTCATTGCAGTTTTCTAGAACAAAGGCTATGGAATGGTATCTTATTTTGTGTCCATCAAGAAACTGAAGAATGAAATTTTCTCTTTAAACCCACCAAACTGATAATTCTTGATTAGCCATTTGTGTGTGTTTGTAGTTGGGTATTGGGTATGAGGGATATGAATGTAATTTAGGGTTTTTGTTCTTATATAATTGGTCAGGGATTGGTATTAAGTGTGGTATTAATGATCATATTTCAGTTTTTTCATTGAATAGATTGTCTAATCATACAAATATTTTTCAGGAATCCAAAAAGCTTTTTAAGTTTTCTCTTATAATAATGATTATTATTTTTTTGTCTTATCAATCTCTTTTGTCTTTAAGGTAGGCCTGTAAATGAACCAAACGAACACGAACATACGCATGTTCGTGTTCGTTCATTTAACTTTGACCGAACACGAACACGAACTCGAACATATAATTGAAAACATTTTTTTGTTCGTGTTCGTTCATTAAGAAAACAGGCATGTTCGTATTCGTTTATGTTCGTTTGTTTAAATCCTAAACGAATAGTTCACGAACATAAACAGAAAAAAATTAACTGAATCTATTTGAATAAACATAAAAAACATAAATTGACATGATTAAACAAACATAAACGAACATAAAAGACGTAATTGAATAAATATAAACAAACACGATTTAATATTAGTGAGCACAAACAGTCAAGTCTAATATATTATAGTTCATCCGAAAACACATCTAAATTAGGGTTCATGATACTAAATATAAGTAGTTCTTTTTATATAAATATTAAATAACTGACCAATTACGATCTAAGAAAAATTTTAAAATTTCTTTTTTTATTATTAGAAAACTTAATTACTAATTAGTTATATTTATATAAGTAGTTAGAAAACCTAATATTTATTTAAACATAACTATTTATGTATTTACTAAAATATAAATGAACATAAACGAACATTCACGAACATAAATGAACGTTCATAAATATAAATGAACGAACACAAGGTGTGTTCATGTTCGTTCATTTAATTAAACGAACAAAAATTTTTGTTCGTGTTCGTTCATTTATTAAATAAACGAACTTCACGCCGAACAAGTTCACGAACAGTTCATGAATGTTCGGTTCGTTTACAGGACTACTTTAAGGTGTTAGTTTTTTTTATCTTATCATTTCCTTTTTTATTATTATTATTTTTATTGTATAACATTGCGTTTTAAAAAGAGTATAAAATAATTGTTTTATGAATGTCATCAATCCTTATATTTTTTGCGTTATAGAAAGAGTAAAAAAATAATTTATTGCGTTTTATAAAGATGTATTGCGTTATATGATTGGACATGAATAATTAGGAAACAGATTGTATTGCTTTTTATAATAAATAACATAAGACAAACAACAATGAAATACACAATGTTGCGTTTTAGCATACTAATATTTCAATTTCTATATACTTTTTTAAATATAATATTATATAATAAATATTTCATAAAAAATAACATATTTTATAAAAAAAATAACCCTATATAGATGCATTGCGTTATATGATAGCACATGAAAAATAAGATATAGATTATATTGTGTTTTATAATATTACAAAAAGACAAAAAAGTATATAAGATAAAATATTATGTTTTAGCATAATAGCATTTGAATTTCTATGTATTTTTTAAACATATTATATAATAAATATTTTGATTAAAAAGTACCATATTTTTATAAATAATAATCTTGAAGAGAAGCATTGTGTTATATGATAAGACATGAACAATTAACAAAGACATTGTATTGCATTTTATAATAACAAACAATAAGATAAATTAGAATAAAAGACAAAATATTGCGTTTTATAATAACTAGCATTTCTAAATCTAAGTAATTGTTTAAACAAGATATACCAACAAGATAAATTCATAAACCAGCAAGATCAAGGCTATCTTGAATCCATTGTAAACTAGTGTCATAAGAAACTTTTTTAAGTTTTGCATTGAGGCTGCGATACTTCTTTGAATCCTCAATAACATAATCTTTGCGTTCTTTGAGATCGTGCAACAATATCTTTGCGATATACTTTCGTCTTAAATCTTCAATTTGCTTTGTCTGCTTGTTCACTGGTTTTTTTGTTTTTAACCTTCTTGATAATTGAAGGTTGTTCATATTCCTCGTGAAACCCACAATTCCATTTTTCCACTGTTTCACTGTCATAACATTCCATATAACGCATACAGAATATACCACAGTCGATACTTGATGTGTGTAAAATGCAACATATAAATTACATCAAATGAAGCATAAAACTAACCCTTTTTTAGTACTAATGTTGGAAAAAGTGTGCTTTTGTCTTCCTTTTGAATTTACAAGACCAAATGAGCTTAAAGGAGCAAAAGGAACAAATAAACAGCAAAAACCAACATAAATACAAAGAAAATGAACAAACGTGACATGCCCAACCCCTCGGCAGCATTCCCAAGAACAAAAACAAGAAACAGAAGGCTGACCACGACCCGTGCCCACTGGACGCGTGGGCATGGTCAGATGTCTACAGAAAGGACAAAGCTGTGGAAGCTTCTATGCCCACCACGGGGGCGTGCCCAGCTCAGCACGGGGCGTGGTTAACGCTAAAATTCGCATAATCTTGCAAATCTTGGTAGTACAGATACACTTCTGCACAGGGGTCGTGCCCAGCGAACACGGGCCGTGTTGAGCCCTATGCAGACAAAAGCAATTAATGAAGGAAGAGAAAAGGGATGGCCACGGGGGCGTGTCCGCTAGACACGGGGCCGTGGCCGGACTTCTGCTCAGGTTATAAATAGGGGTGTTTGGGTCTCTTCAAAGGCATCCCTTGGCAAACCACCTCTCTCCCACTTTGCCACCATTCCACCACCACTACAACACCCACATCCACCACAATCATCCATCATCCATCATCCATCTTAGAGTGTGTGTAGTAGTCTCGGGATCCAAGATTGATAGTAAGAGTTCTTGTCAATCAAAGGCCAGGTTTGGCTAAGTCTCTTACATCACTTGGTGAAGACAAGCATTTAATGTATTACTTTTGATTTTTAATCTTTTCACACTTTTTATTTGGTTTTGTATTAATGACTTTAATAACAAGTTTCTTATGTTGAAGGTGAAACTTCTTTATCATTTGTCCTTGGTGTCTTGGCATTACTCTACTGTCTATATAAAGTAAAAGATTTACACCATTCATATCTCTACGATCTATATAGAGATATGTTGGCTACCTGGTCGGGGTGTTAAGGGAATGGTTTAGTAAGGTTCTTGCCTTGTTCAGTGTATAGCTCATGCAAGGAGCTGGGTCAAGCTTACTAGGACCTCCTTCAATACCCATAGGTATTGGATGGCGGGGGTGCGAATGGCTTGATCCCCTCATATGTAAACTACTATTAATACATTAAACCGGCTACTTGGGATTGTATCCTTGCTGACTCAAACCACTTAGCCTAGGGTAACGTCACCTTCAAAAGAGGGGCCTACCACTTTTCACATTAATAACTTAATTAATTATCTTTCAATATTCCGACCATTTGGGATTGTATCCTTGTTGACTCAAACCACTAGGTTGAGGGTAACGTCACCTTCAAAAGAGGGGCCTGCTACTATAACTAAGATAATCTATTAAAAAGTGCAAAAGTGCGGAAATCATCAAAGGATACATTAAAGGCGAGTCGGATTCAAGTGATTCATCTTGTCTATCTGTTTTATTTTTATTTCAGCATTTTTAGTTTTTATTTTTCCTGTTTAAAACCTTTTATCAAAAATTTTAGTTTGATTAGACGTTGAGGATAAATCGGTACTAAAAGTTCTTGTGTCCTTGGACGACCTTTGTCACACCCCGACCACGTATAACATACAAAACGTGGCGGAAACGTCGGGGAGTGTTGTAACAGAATTATTGTTTCACAACCATGGCATACAAAGTTATATTTTATTTATTAAACAAGAGTGTTACATTGTCTTAAACAGGAAACAAAGAGTTTATAACATAATTAAAACTAGTTCTATCTTCATTTTATGTCTCTAAGGCACAGGTCCGCCCTAGTGTCACGATCAACATCCTACGCAAAAGCACCTGAAAACACATGTAAAAATAGGTACGTCAGCATAAAAATGCTTGTGAGATACCTAGGTTTTGTGAAAATAGGATTCATGACTTAAGTTTAAGAAAAAGTTGTTTAGTAACAGTCAGTCATGAACCTTGTAAATTGTTTTGTTTTGTAATTCTTTCAAAAAGCAATGATATGTATAAATAAGAGAATAATGTAAGGTTAAATGAATAACCAAGTAAAATGAGTTTGTATAAGATATGTTGTTTTGTAAATCAATGTCCTGTGAAAATAAGTTGTTTATGTAAAATGTAATATGTCAAATATTGAAATGATTTAAGTAACGCTACGACATGTAATATCATACAAACACTTATATATAAGAAGTACCAGCGGTGTATCCACCATGTTTGTATCATATTACACACGCCTTGTTACTCAAATCACTTACTCAAACCAACCACCAACGTAATTTGTTTATGTATAAATGAATTGTCATGTGTTAACGTGTAAACCATATTGAAATGTCTATGTCCAATGTAAACCACCAAATGTGTATGTCAATGTCAAAATGTTTATGTTTAATGTAGATCATGGAATGTGTACCCAAAAATATCATGTATGGTAAGTGAAATATATCAACTAAACCATATGTAAAATGCACAAAAACAAAGTATTGAAGTAAAACAAGGTTTAAATCAAAGTTATGTTTTGTGGAACAAATGCATGCTATACTGATACAGACATTTATGCGGTATTGTGAAAATGCATACATCCAAGCCTTGAGACTGTGGCGATAAACCCTTAAACAAATTAAAGGTTTATCTAAGTTATGTATATCGAATTCGGTCATTCCTTCCAATCCAAACCAACCCAGGATTTCAGGAACGGGAGTTGTCAATTCCTATGGTACCACTACCTACTAACGAACGGCGTGATCAATGTTAATGAATGTATTGTTCCATGTTAAACAAACCAAATGTCATACCAAAATGTAAGCATGTTATGAAAATAACTGTACTAAGTATGCACACAATGGGCGTACCTAGCATGAAATGTAATGTAAAACAATGTACTAAGTATGCACACAATGGACATACATAGCATGAAATGTAATGTAAAACAATGTACTAAGTATGCACACAATGGACATACATAGCATGAAATGTAATGTAAAACAATGTACTAAGTATGCACACAATGGACATACATAGCATGAAATGTAATGTAAAACAATGTACTAAGTATGCACACAATGGACATACATAGCATGAACACAATGAAATCATGTACTATACATGTACTAATGAACATAGCAAGTATATGATGTGAAAGCAGGAAAGCACGAAAGTAACAAGTAGGCACATGTGTTTCACCCTAAAACAGTTTGGAAAACAGTAAAAGAGGGGTCTATGTACTCACTTGAGATTGCTCAGAAGTCCTAAGATAACCACCAAGCAATGCTAGAGATCACGGAATCAAACGGCACCTAATATAGGTAACTATGTTAATAAACCGGACCTATATCGAAAGATCGGGTAGCATGAGGGTTCGTAAACCAAACGAGTATGGAAACTCGTGTAATATGGTTTAACAAAGCCTACATACTAAATGAAACCTAACATAAGTGCTTTCGACCCATCGCGACCCATTAAGGTAGCTTATGCTACTTTAACGCGTCGTTCGCGTGAAACGCGTTCGGACCGCCTAACTAGTCGTATGACAAGTGTTATATGCCTAAACATGTTACATAATCAGTTATGTGACAAAAGTTTAGGTTACATATGCTTAATTACCAATTATACATGAAAAGGGTATTCTGGTAATTTACCTAAGGCATATAAACTACCTATCATACAACTACTCAAACGATGTGACCATAGGGTATAACCTCGGAAGGTTATTCCCTACCTACTATGGTCACCTAATGTATTTGGTCGGATCCTAATGATCGACCAAATGGGTCGGGTTCGAAGGTATAAGCGATTTATTAGATCGTTTACCCTTACGACCCTAGACAACGTGGTAATCAGTAGGCATAGTCACAAGGGACTATAACCATCGTGATTACAATCACTTTGCGAAGTTCAAACGAACTTCGCATTGACCATAAACTGGTCAATGCAGAAAGTCAAACAAAGTTTGACTTTCAGACTCGAAAAGAAATAAAAGAACGAAAGAATACTTACGAAGTTTTTGAAAACCATTTGAGCCCATAGATTGCCCCAAAACCATGTGCAAAAGTGAAAATGGACCAAATGCAATGTTTCTGTCCAGGTTAGGCAGTCGCGTAGCACCACTGCATAGGCATGAGGTGCTCGCGCTACGCCACCATGTGCCAGTTTCAGCAAAGTTTCAAAAATGGCAGAAATGGTCCCTGCAGCCCGTTTAAGCTATTTTCGATGCGTTTGAACCCCGTTAACCTCATTTCAAAGCTCTAAAATGAAGTTAAAGTATAGGGAACTTAAAATGTGCTCAAAAATATCTCGGATGTCGGTTCGTTTGGTCGTACGATCGCGATGTTCGCTTAATTACGACGGAATGCGCATAAGCGCGAAAAATGATCCAAATGACGCGACGAATGGATTTTTCTTATGCCAAACACTAAAATAAAATGTTTTAGTGCTTACATAAATTTTTGGATGTCCGGATGTATTCAGAACGTAAGTTATGCACGAAAGTGCAAACTTGTGCATTTTTTGACGCTTTTAGTCCCTGAAAGGCCCAAAAGTTTATTTTAGCATACCGAACACCTCAAAGTATATTTCTAAGCTATGTAAAGGATATTTATGGTATGTTTAACTTATGGTCATGTTCTGAAATGTCTGTTATAGTTCAAATTGGCATACTTTCGCAGTTTGTCAAGTTTAGTCCCTGTAAGCGAATTAACTTGTTTTTGCCATACCAAAGCCTTCAAAACTTATTTCTAAGTTATGTAAAGGTTATTTAAGGTATGCTAAGTATATGTTGATGTTCTGGAGTACTTGTCGCATTTAACTGATTACGTTTACGCATCAGTTTGCGTATAACTCTCCAGAAAGCGATGTAGAGTTTGGAATTGAATAAAAGTCAAAACATGAAATATGTAAAACACAACCAAACAAACATTGGGATCAAATAACATTGTTTTATTGATAACAGAATTGTTCACAATGATTACAAGCACAGATGTTACAACCTTGGTATCTTACCAACACTATACTACGCTCACGATGGGTGCACTTGCCCATGTGTGTGTTTAGTGTTAGTAGAATATCGTTTTTATAAATTTAAAACTTGAATAATGCGTAACATGGGCTTAAAATATCAATAAAATCATAATACACCTAACACACACCAAGTTTTTGGCGCCGTTGCCGGGGACAGAAGAATTTTAAGAAAGTTAGGAATCAACGGCCTAATCATTTTTCTTGTTTTTCTATTTTTTTAGGATTTTTCTTAAATTTTCCAGCTTCTGTAGACTTCAGCACGGGGCCGTGCCCGCTGAACACGCCTCGTGCCCAATCTTTGTTACTGGCAATCCTGTTTTAAGTCAAACAGTAGCTGAACACGGGTCCGTGCCCACTGAACACGCCCCCATGCCCAAGCTTCAGTTACTGAAAACAGAACCGTAAGATCCCGACGGTTGGTAATTTCTGACACAAGCATGAGTGATATTGATTATTTTTACTTTCGCTCCTCTTATGGTGCGTGGTGTCAAATATGTGGTGGATCTCATAAAGATTTAAAATATTACTTTTTAAATTACACTCCCCACTATATAGACCCATCGTTTTCCTTTAACCTTAAGATGGGCGAAAGTAAAAGCGATCCCTATCTCTCCCTCGAATGCTCCCAATCATTTCTTCTAGATGATATTATTCTCGAAGAATTATTTTAGCTCGAATAAATAATTCTCCAATTGATAAAAGAGCTTGAGATGGAAATAAGTTATTGATGCGTGTGAAGTTTCGTATAGATTTAATGTATATTTTAAGCCCTTTTACACTTTTTTAGCCAAGTTTTAAATTTATAAAACACGACATTTACTAACACTAAACACACATATGGGCAAGTGCACCCATCGTGAGCGTAGAATAGTGTTGGTAAGATACCGAGGTCGTCCAAGGACACAAGAGGTTTTAGTACCGGTTTATCCTCAACGTCTAATCAAATCAAAAGTTTAGAAAAAGGTTTTTAAACTAGAAAAATAAAACTAACTAAAATGCTGAAAAATAAAATAAAAGTAAAAACAGATAGACAAGATGAATCACTTGGATCCGACTCGTGTGTAGTGTAACCTTTGATTATTTCCGCACTTTTGCACTTTTTAAGAGATTATCTTAGTTATTGTAGTAGGCCCTCTTTTGAAGGTGACGTTACCCTCAACCCAGTAGTTTGAGTCAGCAAGGATACAATCCTAAAGGGTCAGATTATTGAAAGATAATTAATTAAGTTATTAATGCATAATGTGGTAGGCCCCTCTTTTGAAGGTGACGTTACCCTCGGCTAAGTAGTCTGAGTCAGCAGGGATACAGTCCTAAATAGCCGGGTTAAAGTATTAATAGTAGCTTACATATGAGGGGATCAAAGAGTTTGGACCCCCGCCATCCAATACCAGTGGGTATTGAAGGAGGTCCTACTAAATTTGAGCCAGGTCCTTCCAGGATCTATACACTGAACAAGGCAAGACTCTTACCAAACCGTTCCCTTAACCCCCGACCAGGTAGTCAACATATCTCCATATTGTCACACCCCTTTCTATGGCGGAAGCACGAGGTGTGATCATGAAAGGTTCTCATTGCATACGAAGAGTAAACATGCTACATGCTCATAAAATAACATCAAATACCATGATTTGAAAACATAAGTTTAGCGTTTACATTGCTAGACAGCTTAAAACATTGTCTCAAAAGTTTACAACTTTATTTAAGGTTAAACACAAGCGACATCCACGAGCAGAAGCAAGACCACGCGCACATCCATCCTAGTTACCTGAAATACATGTGAGTTTTTGGAAAAACGTCAACATAATGTTGGTGTGAATTCATGCAGTTTTGTATTTCATGTTTGTATACTTTGTATGAAAACATAGTTTGTGAGTAAATCAAGTTTTCATATATAATCCAGTTTCATGTGTACATCACGTACCCATGTATAATTCAATCTTTTCCTGAGTACCCCACGTACTTCAAGTTACATATCAATCCTCTTGAGTACCCCACGTACTTCAAGTTATTTATCAATTCTCTTGAGTACCCCACGTACTTCAAGTTATTTATCAATTTTTGTATGGTATGAATTTTATGTAAATACAGTATTTCTGTACTTATCAGATTGTTAATGGGTTGCAAAGCCATTAACATGTGACACGTCATAGGAAGCCACCAAACCTAAGGCATTTAATTGGTATATTCTGAGACACAAAAGCACTTCCTCGGTTCTCGCCCCGACCGGGAGTGTGGCTGCCAGGCACCCGTTAGATCTAACCTTTTGTTCTGCGGTCTGAATGTATACGTTGATTAATGGTGCTTCTGTACCCTATTCGTGACACTATTTCTCATAACGCATCCTACTTGGTTCTCGTCCTCACCAAGCGCGTTTCTTGTTATCATTTCTCATAGCGCCTTATACTTGGTTCTCGTCTCACCAAATGCGCTTCTCATATTCATATATTTCGTCACACTTGGTTCTCGTCCTCACCAAGTGTACTTCTTGTATTTATATCATACCAATTATAAATTTTGTACATTTGTACATGTATTTCACCCCCGAAGTTATAAAAACTGAAAACAGTTAAAGAGAAAAGGGGGAGCATGAACTCACAACTTTGCGTTCCTAGCGTCGTAAACTCCACCGGATTTGCTTAATTAACGTCGTAACCTATACGCGTTTTCTTAACGTTAGTCACTAGACTTGTGTCGCACAAGTACAGTCACTCTCTTTTGTACATATTCTTGTGTTAAAAATATTCTATATTTTTAACTACGTATCTTACTTATATTATTTTCTTCAAAAATAAATATAAGTCTTTTATGTTTTGCACTTTGCACCCGAATTATGTATCTTGTGTGTTGTATGTGTATTTTTATATTTCTACTCCTCATGAGTATTTAGTGTATTTTTAAGTCTTAATACACTAGCACGTATAACACATACTATATACACTTAACACACAAGTTGGTGATCAAATAATATATATTTTTCTCTCAAAAATATATACTTATTATCCATTTTTATTCTTGAAGAAATCCTCATTTCTTATCCTCAAAAATCAGGGAAACCTTAGTAATACTCTTAAACACATTTTTAGGGAATAAGTTTCTCAAAAACTTATATTTTTCTAAGTGTCAAAATTTATAAAAATTTTGACAGAGTTTCCCTTAAAAATGGAGGTTTCCCACGTTTTCAAAACGTGTGTTTATTTTCTTTTAAATCATCATCAATCATCAATAATCAGCAACAACAATTATCAACAATAATCACTACTTTCCCCACTTCATGAACTTGGATGTTTACCAAGATTGTGTAGTAACTTACTAGCACATTTAGTAAGTCTTGTTATCTTTAAAAATAAGTTTAATTTCTTAAAAACTTTATTTTTAAAGAATATGAAGTTTTACAACTTCTAGTCGGTTTTTACGAAAACTATTTCTTCGTTAAAACTTTTGTTACACAAGTATCCATACACTTGTTTGTTCACAAAAACCACTTTTGTTTGTGTAAGATCCGGTTTAGAACATGTGATTTCTTTTGATGCTTGGTCTTTTGAAAATACCACTTGTAGATACATAGATCTACTAGTTTTAAACACTTTTGTACAAGTTAAAACATTTTTACACAAGTTCATGGTTTATGTGTGGTAGGGTTTCACCTTTTAACCCTTGTTACCTCCAAAATAGCTTTATGTTAAGATCCATGATCTTACCAAACCGGGTTAAACGATGATCCGAGCTACCACATCATAGATCGGGTCTAGATAACCATGTATTTCAAATACTACAACTTTTACACAACTTATATGCTATTAACCACCATTTTTCATGCTTTTAGTAAACTTTTGTGCATCATTTCGTATTTTAACCAGATTTAACCAACACAAATCCTTTTAACCCCTTTAGATAAGTTAAAGTACGAGTTTTAAGCATTATACCTCTAGCTCAAGGCTAGGGAAGAATCTAAGCACAAATCGAGTGGATAAAAGCAAAGTAGAGAGGTCCTTCGCCTTCCGTTTGCTCCAAGACTCCTAATATGTGACCCTTAACACTTGTGTGTGCTTGAAATATGAAGATCAAGGTTGAAAATATGATGGATGGATTAGGGGTGTTTGGCCGTGAGTTTGAGAGAGCAAGAGGGAGAGTTTTAGTTGGTGTTGTGTGTTGTTAATGTTCATGTGTGTATAACCTTGATCTTATAGATAATCTCATGTGCTAATACCCAAAGGTTCTTATGTCCCATGAAGTACTAACACAATCTATCATTAGATTACTAGAGATCTTGCTAGAAAAATGATGGTGAATCTAGGGGGTGTTGGCCGTAAGTTCTAGAGGGAAAGAGAGAGGAGTTGGAGTGGTGATTATGTGAAGTGCTTATGCCTTTTTATGGTACTTGTAAGATCTCACACAATATTCACAAGATCACATAGTACATAGATGAATCCAAGGAAGATTATAGGATATATTGGCAAGATTTTAGAGGGTATCTTGTGTGATCTTGCAAGATTAAGAAGGATCTTGGTGGGGCCCTTCCATAACCGGCCACTCTTTAAAGGGGGGGGGGGGGTAAAGTGTAATTCTTAACCGATTAGTTAGTTTAGGGATTAAACCCGGTTACTAGTGTGTAGTGTAATATAAAGGGTGTTAGGGTGTTCGGGGACCCTAACTAGCTCAGAAAAGTATAAACAATGTCATTGACATTATTTTTATGTTCCGGGTAATCTCCGGTTGTTCGGTTACATACCGATTCGTTAAAGTGCTAAATTACACTTTTTTTAGTGTCTTTTAAGTACCTTTCTTGTACTCTTTCAATTCCCAATACTTAGGGAAATATTCTGGATAATAAAACGACATTTCTGCATAATATTTATATGTCTAAATGCTGAATTATTGCTGATTTGTATAAGTTCTGCACTTAAAGTGCGTTTCGGGTGCTTTTTAGTGCTTATTTTTGCTTTCGCAATGTATATAAATTAAACCCTTACATATACTCTTGGGTTTTAATGTACTTTTGTCGTCGGACCTACACCTAGGCCTCAATTCTTATGTCTGACTGCTTTCTGCAGTTCTGTTGACACATTGTGTCTTACCGGTGAGTTTACTATTATTCTGACGCAACGCTCTCGTTTATTCATAAAGCAATATTTTGTAGTATACAACATGCATGAATTCACTTGTTTAATCATGTGTTCAGATATTGCTGACAATTAAACTCATAATTGCAGTCATTAAGCAATAATTAGTGTGTACGGAAATTACCGGTTTGGGCCAGTTGTCACAGTCTCCCCCCGTTAAAAGAATTTCGTCCCGAAATTCAGGCTGAACTAACTCTCGCTGGAGTCTTATTGAATAGGTGGGGATACTTTTTCTTGAACTGGTCTTCACGTTCCCATGTGTACTCGGGTCCGTGCTTAGAGCTCCAACGTACTTTGACAAGTTTCACACTGCTCCTCCTGGTCTTGTTGACTTTCCAGTCAGTAACCTCAACGGGTCGTTCTGTAAATCGGAGGGCTTCATCAATATGCACTTCATCCAACGGGATGGTCACGTTTTCTTGTGTTGGACTCTTCTTCAGGTTGGATACATGAAACGTATCATGTACTCCATTAAGTTCTGCCGGTAACTCCAACTTGTATGCCACGGTACCAATTCTTCTCAATATTCTGAATGGTCCGATGTATCGTGGATTCAGCTTTCCACGCTTTCCAAATCTGACTACGCCCTTCCATGGTGAGACTTTTAACAACACTTTGTCTCCCACTTTGAAATCTACCGATTTTCTATTTGGATCCGCGTAGCTCTTTTGTCGCTCTCGAGCCGCCTTAATGCGCTCTCGGATCTGTGCAATCTTGTCGGTTGTCTCTTGTACAAGTTCAGGACCAACCATACGTTTATCTCCGGCATCTGCCCAACATAAGGGCGATCGGCATTTGCGGCCATACAGAGCTTCGAACGGCGCGGCTTTTATGCTCGTATGATAACTGTTATTGTAGGAAAACTCAACTAAAGGTAGATGAGTGTCCCAGCTGCCGCCTAGATCCATGACACATGCACGAAGCATATCTTCTAATGTTTGTATAGTCCGTTCGCTCTGGCCGTCTGTTTGCGGATGGAACGCCGTGCTTAGATCTAACTGAGATCCAAAGGCTTCCTGAAATGATTGCCAGATTCTTGAGACAAAGCGTCCATCTCTGTCTGAAATGATTGAGATTGGCACTCCATGACGTGCCACAATTTCCCTTAAATATATTTCAGCAAGCTTTCCAGTGCTGTCTTTCTCCCGGATTGGTAGGAAATGTGCAGACTTCGTCAATCGATCAACTATTACCCATATCATATCGTGCCCTCTCGGGGTCCTGGGTAATTTTGTTATGAAGTCCATAGAGATTTGTTCCCACTTCCACACGGGAATCTCTGGTTGTTGTAGTAGGCCGGACGGTTTCTGATATTCGGCCTTAACCTTCGCACAGGTTAGGCATTTTCCAACATAAACAGCAACGTCGCTTTTGAGTCTCGGCCACCAATAGTACTCTTTCAAGTCTTGGTACATCTTGTCCGATCCTGGATGGATCGAATATCTCGATTTGTGGGCTTCATTAAGGATGACCTCACGTATGCCACCACAGAGTGGAACCCAGATACGCTTCTTGAAGTATAAGGCTCCCTCTTCATTTGGCACCATGTATTTCAATGCACCCCGGAGGTATTCAGCTTTACGGTTCTCTTCTTTAAGAGCTTCTTGTTGTGCATCCTGAATGCGTGCAGTGAGGTTCGTTCGAATCGTCATTTCCAATGCTCGAACCCTTAGGGTCTTAACCCTTTCCTTTCGGCTCAACGCGTCTGCTACAACGTTTGCCTTTCCAGGGTGGTACTTAATCTCACAGTCATAATCATTCAGCAGCTCGACCCAACGTCGCTGGCGCATATTCAATTCCTCCTGATCAAATATGTGTTGTAAGCTTTTGTGATCTGTGAAGATTGTACATTGAGTACCATATAAATAATGTCGCCAAATCTTCAAGGCGAATACCACTGCGCCCAGCTCTAGGTCATGAGTGGTATAATTTCTTTCATGAACCTTCAGTTGTCTTGAAGCGTAAGCGATGACTTTTTGGCGTTGCATGAGCACGCAACCCAAGCCTTGTCGTGAGGCGTCGCAGTATACCACGAAGTCTTCAGTGCCTTCGGGTAATGATAGTATTGGTGCATCGCAGAGCTTGTTCTTAAGTAGCTGAAAGGCTTCTTCTTGTTTGTGACCCCAGTCGTATTTCATGTCCTTCTGTGTAAGGGTCGTTAGCGGTTGAGCTATTTTTGAGAAATTCTCGATGAATCGCCGGTAATAGCCCGCTAAACCCAAAAATTGTCGAACTTCAGTTGGGGTCTTGGGAGCTTCCCAATTCTTTATTGCTTCTATCTTGGACGGGTCTACATGAATGCCTTTCTCATTCACCACGTGACCAAGAAATTGTACTTCGCGAATCCAGAATTCGCATTTCGAGAACTTTGCATAAAGCTTCTCTTTCTTCAGTAGTTCCAAGATGGTTCTGAGATGTTGCTCGTGCTCTTCTTTCGTTCGCGAGTAAATCAAGATATCATCGATAAATACAATCACGAATTTATCGAGATATGGTTTGCATACGCGGTTCATCAGATCCATAAAGACCGCTGGTGCATTCGTCAGCCCAAACGGCATTACCAGAAATTCGTAGTGCCCATATCGCGTTCTGAATGCAGTCTTTGGTACGCTTTCCTCTTGGATTTTCAGCTGATGATATCCAGATCGAAGGTCGATCTTGGAATAGTAGCTTGATCCTTGCAGTTGATCAAATAAGTCATCAATCCTCGGTAGTGGATACCGATTCTTGATAGTGAGTTTGTTTAGTTCCCTGTAATCGATACACATCCGCAGTGTTCCATCCTTCTTCTTCACGAACAATACTGGAGCTCCCCAGGGTGAGAAGCTTGGCCTTATGAATCCTTTATCCAACAACTCCTGGAGTTGTGTAGATAATTCTTGCATTTCGGATGGAGCAAGTCGATAGGGTGCCTTGGCTACAGGAGCAGCTCCCGGAACCAAGTCTATACGGAATTCGACTTGTCGTTGCGGAGGTAATCCTGGCAGATCTTCGGGAAAAACATCAGGAAATTCATTCACCACAGGAATGTCTTCGAGTTTTGGCTCCACAGCCTTCTTGTCTATAACGTGAGCTAGGAAAGCGACACATCCTTTCCTCAAGCACTTCTGTGCCTTCATACAGCTGATGATTCGAAGAGGCGCGTCTCGTTTTTCCCCATGTACAATGAGAGTTTCATCATTCGCTAGAGGGATGCGAATGATTTTCTCATGACAGATAACTTCAGCTCTGTTCTTGGACAACCAGTCCATTCCGACCACTACATCGAAGCTACCCAATTGAATAGGTAAGAGATCGATGCTAAAATTCCGTTCGCCAAGTTCTAGTGTGCAGCCTCTAACAACTTCGCTCGATTCAACGAGTTTACCATTGGCTAGTTCTATGGAATAAGGAATTTCTAATCTACTAGGTTCTATTCCGAGTATACGTTTAAATTCCACAGACATGAAGCTATAATCGGCGCCAGTGTCAAATAATATGGATGCGAAGTGATTGTTAACGAGAAACGTACCGGTGACCACGTTAGGGTCCTCGCGTGCGTCTCTTGCTCCAATCACAAATGCTCGAACCGGAGCGTTGTTTCTATCTGGGCAGTTCTTCATGAAATGATCATTGCTTCCACACTTGAAGCATCCTTGGTTCTGCCCCTTCCCGTTACCATTCTTGTTACCAGCACCGTTTCCATTTCGGTTCTTTCCTTTTCCCCAATAGTCTTCTGTTTGATGACCCAATTTACCACATTTGTCGCACCTTGGAATGCGACAAGCTCCATCATGGTGATACTTACATTTTTGGCATCTAGGCATGGAGCCTTGGTATGCCTTGGTTGCATGGTTTTTCGTCTCCTGAGACGGGTTAGTGTCACGCTTCTTGCTGAAACCCTTGTTGTTACGAGTTGCTTGGTTCAAACTTGTATGCTTTCTCTTTTTGTCACCGGACGACTCAGCATGCGTCTCGGTCTTCTCAGTGGGGTTCAATGATAGCTTCTTCATACGAACACAATCTTCAGTAAGGCTGACAGCCAGAGTTACAGCCTCGGTGATCGTTTGAGGTTTGGCCGACGTCACCATGCCACGAAACTCTGAGGCCAGTCCCCAAATGTAGCGTTCCACACGCTTAAATTCGGGAGTCACCATGTAAGGAAGCACTCTAGACAGATCGTGGAACCTTCGAGTGTAACCATTGATGTCAGCACCTTCCATAGTCAAGTGCCAGAACTCTGTCTCCAGCCTTTGGAGTTCGGCACGAGAGCAGTACTTCTCTCTCATTCTTTCCTTCAGTGCATCCCAAGTTAGGCCATAAGCGGCATCATCACCCAAAGTTTGGGCTTGCAGGTTCCACCAAGTCAGAGCTTCATCGACAAACAACCCAGTAGCAAAGGTGACTTGTTGATCCGCAGTACACTTGCTCATGCGGAAAGTAGCTTCAGTCTTCTCCGTCCAGCGCACAAATGCTACTGCACCTCCTGTGCCGTCATAGTTCATCGGCTTGCAGTCGAGGAACTGCTTGAATGTGCAGCCTGGAATTGATTCAACCAATTCATATGTGAGCAATCGAAGAAATAATGAAGCAAAGACCGTTCATAAATTTCCTCATGCTTAGTACAGTGTCTCAAGGTTACCTTGAGCTGCATTGCCTCCAGACGAATCTCCATTCCCATTTCCCCTAGCGTTGCTTGGTCCTCCACTGTCTTGAGTTCGGTTTGCCTCGTACTGGGCGATAGCAGCGGAGATCCTTTCCTCCAGTAGTGCGTTCAGCTCATCAGCAGTTCTTGGCAGTGGGGGAGGAGGAGGTTGATCGTCATTGCGAGCATTCACAGTTTTCCTGGGTGCCATGTTCTGACAGAACATAACACAACAGGGTTAGTCATTTGTTTGATATCGTCACCCTAAACAGTAGTATCACATATATTCACAGGTATATATACCACATAAGTGACATCAAACAATTATTACTCTAGCAGAGTACTTAGTAGGCTTGCTCTGGGGGAGTCTATACGTGACAAGACTTGCTGTGGTTTCTGTGCACTGAATCCCATAATTATGTATGCATCCATAATTACGTAACCCCTTGCACAGTCCGCACAGTTCGTTTCATCCTCGTATTTCTTCCTTCAGATAGGCCATCGCTTTCAGGTAAAGTCACGTATACTTGTGACATTCTACCTCTAGTATATGCTAATTATCACACATAATTGCAAGTAATTTCTAGTCAATGACAAGTGCTACTCTAGTGCACTCTAAGTCTCGTAGTGTCTTTTCTAGACTCATGTAGACAGTTTCAGGTAGTGGATGTCACGGGACGTTTTATGCAATGAAAACTCTTTAAAAATTGTTTTCGTGAATGGATCCTAGAGATTGTAGACTAGACTCGAGAAGGAATCCTGGTTCACTACAATCGCAGCTCTGATACCAATCTGTCACACCCCTTTCTATGGCGGAAGCACGAGGTGTGATCATGAAAGGTTCTCATTGCATACGAAGAGTAAACATGCTACATGCTCATAAAATAACATCAAATACCATGATTTGAAAACATAAGTTTAGCGTTTACATTGCTAGACAGCTTAAAACATTGTCTCAAAAGTTTACAACTTTATTTAAGGTTAAACACAAGCGACATCCACGAGCAGAAGCAAGACCACGCGCACATCCATCCTAGTTACCTGAAATACATGTGAGTTTTTGGAAAAACGTCAACATAATGTTGGTGTGAATTCATGCAGTTTTGTATTTCATGTTTGTATACTTTGTATGAAAACATAGTTTGTGAGTAAATCAAGTTTTCATATATAATCCAGTTTCATGTGTACATCACGTACCCATGTATAATTCAATCTTTTCCTGAGTACCCCACGTACTTCAAGTTACATATCAATCCTCTTGAGTACCCCACGTACTTCAAGTTATTTATCAATTCTCTTGAGTACCCCACGTACTTCAAGTTATTTATCAATTTTTGTATGGTATGAATTTTATGTAAATACAGTATTTCTGTACTTATCAGATTGTTAATGGGTTGCAAAGCCATTAACATGTGACACGTCATAGGAAGCCACCAAACCTAAGGCATTTAATTGGTATATTCTGAGACACAAAAGCACTTCCTCGGTTCTCGCCCCGACCGGGAGTGTGGCTGCCAGGCACCCGTTAGATCTAACCTTTTGTTCTGCGGTCTGAATGTATACGTTGATTAATGGTGCTTCTGTACCCTATTCGTGACACTATTTCTCATAACGCATCCTACTTGGTTCTCGTCCTCACCAAGCGCGTTTCTTGTTATCATTTCTCATAGCGCCTTATACTTGGTTCTCGTCTCACCAAATGCGCTTCTCATATTCATATATTTCGTCACACTTGGTTCTCGTCCTCACCAAGTGTACTTCTTGTATTTATATCATACCAATTATAAATTTTGTACATTTGTACATGTATTTCACCCCCGAAGTTATAAAAACTGAAAACAGTTAAAGAGAAAAGGGGGAGCATGAACTCACAACTTTGCGTTCCTAGCGTCGTAAACTCCACCGGATTTGCTTAATTAACGTCGTAACCTATACGCGTTTTCTTAACGTTAGTCACTAGACTTGTGTCGCACAAGTACAGTCACTCTCTTTTGTACATATTCTTGTGTTAAAAATATTCTATATTTTTAACTACGTATCTTACTTATATTATTTTCTTCAAAAATAAATATAAGTCTTTTATGTTTTGCACTTTGCACCCGAATTATGTATCTTGTGTGTTGTATGTGTATTTTTTATATTTCTACTCCTCATGAGTATTTAGTGTATTTTTAAGTCTTAATACACTAGCACGTATAACACATACTATATACACTTAACACACAAGTTGGTGATCAAATAATATATATTTTTCTCTCAAAAATATATACTTATTATCCATTTTTATTCTTGAAGAAATCCTCATTTCTTATCCTCAAAAATCAGGGAAACCTTAGTAATACTCTTAAACACATTTTTAGGGAATAAGTTTCTCAAAAACTTATATTTTTCTAAGTGTCAAAATTTATAAAAATTTTGACAGAGTTTCCCTTAAAAATGGAGGTTTCCCACGTTTTCAAAACGTGTGTTTATTTTCTTTTAAATCATCATCAATCATCAATAATCAGCAACAACAATTATCAACAATAATCACTACTTTCCCCACTTCATGAACTTGGATGTTTACCAAGATTGTGTAGTAACTTACTAGCACATTTAGTAAGTCTTGTTATCTTTAAAAATAAGTTTAATTTCTTAAAAACTTTATTTTTAAAGAATATGAAGTTTTACAACTTCTAGTCGGTTTTTACGAAAACTATTTCTTCGTTAAAACTTTTGTTACACAAGTATCCATACACTTGTTTGTTCACAAAAACCACTTTTGTTTGTGTAAGATCCGGTTTAGAACATGTGATTTCTTTTGATGCTTGGTCTTTTGAAAATACCACTTGTAGATACATAGATCTACTAGTTTTAAACACTTTTGTACAAGTTAAAACATTTTTACACAAGTTCATGGTTTATGTGTGGTAGGGTTTCACCTTTTAACCCTTGTTACCTCCAAAATAGCTTTATGTTAAGATCCATGATCTTACCAAACCGGGTTAAACGATGATCCGAGCTACCACATCATAGATCGGGTCTAGATAACCATGTATTTCAAATACTACAACTTTTACACAACTTATATGCTATTAACCACCATTTTTCATGCTTTTAGTAAACTTTTGTGCATCATTTCGTATTTTAACCAGATTTAACCAACACAAATCCTTTTAACCCCTTTAGATAAGTTAAAGTATGAGTTTTAAGCATTATACCTCTAGCTCAAGGCTAGGGAAGAATCTAAGCACAAATCGAGTGGATAAAAGCAAAGTAGAGAGGTCCTTCGCCTTCCGTTTGCTCCAAGACTCCTAATATGTGACCCTTAACACTTGTGTGTGCTTGAAATATGAAGATCAAGGTTGAAAATATGATGGATGGATTAGGGGTGTTTGGCCGTGAGTTTGAGAGAGCAAGAGGGAGAGTTTTAGTTGGTGTTGTGTGTTGTTAATGTTCATGTGTGTATAACCTTGATCTTATAGATAATCTCATGTGCTAATACCCAAAGGTTCTTATGTCCCATGAAGTACTAACACAATCTATCATTAGATTACTAGAGATCTTGCTAGAAAAATGATGGTGAATCTAGGGGGTGTTGGCCGTAAGTTCTAGAGGGAAAGAGAGAGGAGTTGGAGTGGTGATTATGTGAAGTGCTTATGCCTTTTTATGGTACTTGTAAGATCTCACACAATATTCACAAGATCACATAGTACATAGATGAATCCAAGGAAGATTATAGGATATATTGGCAAGATTTTAGAGGGTATCTTGTGTGATCTTGCAAGATTAAGAAGGATCTTGGTGGGGCCCTTCCATAACCGGCCACTCTTTAAAGGGGGGGGGGGGGTAAAGTGTAATTCTTAACCGATTAGTTAGTTTAGGGATTAAACCCGGTTACTAGTGTGTAGTGTAATATAAAGGGTGTTAGGGTGTTCGGGGACCCTAACTAGCTCAGAAAAGTATAAACAATGTCATTGACATTATTTTTATGTTCCGGGTAATCTCCGGTTGTTCGGTTACATACCGATTCGTTAAAGTGCTAAATTACACTTTTTTTAGTGTCTTTTAAGTACCTTTCTTGTACTCTTTCAATTCCCAATACTTAGGGAAATATTCTGGATAATAAAACGACATTTCTGCATAATATTTATATGTCTAAATGCTGAATTATTGCTGATTTGTATAAGTTCTGCACTTAAAGTGCGTTTCGGGTGCTTTTTAGTGCTTATTTTTGCTTTCGCAATGTATATAAATTAAACCCTTACATATACTCTTGGGTTTCAATGTACTTTTGTCGTCGGACCTACACCTAGGCCTCAATTCTTATGTCTGACTGCTTTCTGCAGTTCTGTTGACACATTGTGTCTTACCGGTGAGTTTACTATTATTCTGACGCAACGCTCTCGTTTATTCATAAAGCAATATTTTGTAGTATACAACATGCATGAATTCACTTGTTTAATCATGTGTTCAGATATTGCTGACAATTAAACTCATAATTGCAGTCATTAAGCAATAATTAGTGTGTACGGAAATTACCGGTTTGGGCCAGTTGTCACACATATAGACCGTGGAGATATGAATGGTGAAAATCTTTTATTTTATATAGACAGTAAAATAATAACAAGACACCACGGACAAACGATAAGGAAGAATCACCTTCAACATAAAAACTAGTTACTAAAGTCATTAACACATAACCAAATAAAAAGTGCGAAAAGATTAAAAATAAAAAGTATTACACTAGACACTTGTCTTCACCAAGTGATGTAAGAGACTTAGGCAAACATGGCCTTTGATTGTCAAGAACTCTTACGATCAATCTTGGATCCCGAGACTACTACACACACTCTATGATGGATGATGGATGATGGTGGTGGATTTGGGTTGTGATGGTGGTGGAGGGTGGGTGTAGTGTGAAAGAGGTGGTTTGCCAAGGGATGGTTTACAAATGAGCCAAGCACCACTATTTATAGCCTGAACAGCAGCTCGGGCACGGCCCCGTGTCCATCTTCCTTCTCTTTCTTCATTAATTGCAGTTTGTCTGCATTAGTTGACCACGCCCCCGTGTCCGCTGGGCACGACCCCGTGTGCAGAAGCGTATCTGTACTATCAAGATTTCCTCTGATTCTACGAATCTTAGAGTTGAACACGGCCCCATGTCCGATGGGCACGCCCTGTCACACCCTGACTTTTGCGGAAGCGTGGTTGTGGTGTGCCCTTCTTAATATCATTGCATTCAATCATAACAATAGCTATATGATAAAACCATTGGTTTGTCATCCATTGGATAAGTTTAAAACATAACAACATTGTTTAAAAACGTAGTCTTTAAATTTAAGTTTTACAATCATACCAAAATGTTTATGAGTTCACAAAGGACTCATCGAAAGATATTAAATAGCACCAAGGATTGGGGGAACGTGCCTCGTCCAGGAATTAAGACACACCAACCAAACCCAAAGACCATGGATGACATCTTTATTTCAAACGCAACATAAAAACTTTCAACGCCCGCCAGATCCACTTACTAGTTCCCTGAAATACATGTAGTTTGAAAAACATCAACAAAAGTTGAGCGAGTTCATGTGTTTAGTATGTATGCACGAATCATTCTTGAAAACCCTTGTATGTATGTATGTACTTGTAAACTGGTATGAAGAAACAAGGAAAAAAAACAGATCAATTAATGTGTAGCTAATACATTAAAAAGTGACATGGCATAGGAAGCACTCAAACCTGTATGCATATTTCGTACCGGCCCCTCCGGCAGAACGACATAGTCACCACATGCGGCCAACTCGCAGGCCCATGGGTGGGGCTCGCAACACCCAATAGATCTATCACTCATGCCCCTCGGTCCTTATACAAGGATTAATGGTCTTAAGCTAATGGCCTACCCATTCACGTGATCTAGCAGTAACTTTCCTTAGCTAATCATACCATGGTAATTGTTTGTAAGCAGTATGTAACATGTATTTCACCCCCGAAGTATAAAACTGAAAACAGTTAAGAGAAAAGGGGGACATGAACTCACAGTTTTGCGTTCCTTGTATCCGATGTAACTCAAAGCTTCCTCTAGAACGTACGACTACCTACATGCGTACTACGGTCCATTAGACGAGCGGGTCATGCCTTGACTTGGTATTGATTAGTGCCTTTGAGTTACGTTTTAGAGTGTCTCTGGTAGTATTCCAAGTATACAATTTATTTGTTAAAATAATCAATATTTTAACTCTAAATTATACTTATAAATTTTGGAATAATTGTTAATCAATATTTTCGCAACAATACTTCTCAAGTATTTATATTCATATTTCTTTCCCAAGGATGGGGGGTATCTCATACATGTGTATTCGTATTTTTGTATGTGTGTATTTAGCCATGTATTGGCGTCGTATTCCGGTGTATTATTCCAATTAAAAATATACCCATATATTCCCAATATATATTCTCAAAACAATATATTTTCAAGTCTCACTTAGAAAATATACATAACTTATTTGTCAGAAATAATGTATTCCAAGAAAATATATATTTTTCCCAAAAATCATACATCTTCTAAATATAATAGGAAAATATATATTTTATCTCCCAAAAATAATATATTTTCTTTTTGTCGAAAATATGATATACTTGGTAATATGTTCAAAAGTCATATTTTCACCTCTTGTATCCAAAATAGTATTTACCAAAAATATATTTGTAAGAGCATTTTCCGGAATATTTCATAACTTACGTTTTTGCGTTCGGTTTCATAACATCAAGTGTGTACCTTATATATTTATTCCTTGTGATTTTTGGTATTATTTTGGAGTTGTAATTTCTTAGTATTTGTAAGTTATATTATTTTACCCTAAAATAATATAACTAGTCCACAAAATAAATAAATATTCACACAAGTGTCTTAATATAAAATATATATTCTAAATATATATTTATCCATTTTTGTTTACAAAAACCAACCTCCAATACTTGTATTTTTGTATCAATATTTATGGCAAGGCTTATACTGAGAAACATGGTTTAAAACATACTTGTAAACACTTGTTTAGAAAATATATTCTAAGTGTTTGAATTTTTAGAAAATTTTGCCATAGTTTCCTTTGTAAATGGAGGTGTCCATGCTTTTAAGCATATCATTTTCTTTTTCAAAATTCATTCAAACAATCAACAATCAACTCTAAACAATATTATACTTACCAAGTGTAAAAACAATACACTTTACAATATAACATGAACTTGATCTTTTCGCAAAAACGTGTAGTAACTTGATAAAGTGTTTAGTGGGTTTAGTTACCCTCCAAAGTGTGTTTACTTCATTTAAAATATCATTCTTGAAAAGATTTGGTGTTTACAACTTGTAAACATAATTTACAAAAATGTTTATCCATAACATCTTCTTGTTTCTCTAGAGTTTATTTACTTGTCTTTCCACCAAAAATAGTGTAGGTTTAATAAAAACCATGATCCTTCAAGAATCATCTTTTTGAACTTGGTTCCTTTAGAAAAATCATTCACAAGTCTTGGATTTACAAGATTACTAGTTCACTTGGTTTATTACTTTTCAAGAAAAATCATTTTACTTTCAAGTTCATGTTTAACCAAGGAGATGATTATTTCATGTTGTTACATAATCATCCCTTATCTTGTTAGATCATGTTTTTTTTTATCATAACCTAACAAGTTTCACGTGATGATCAACATCATATTACCAAGAAATCAACAAGCAATCATCAGCATATACAAAGCAACATCATACTAACAATATGACATCATGTTTCATCAATTTTTCATCTTATGTAAAGCTTTATGTTCATTATTTATGTGTATGTTCATTAGTGTTCTTGTGTTGATCATTAACCAACAACTTTTAACCACTAAAATATGAAGTAACAAAGATCAAAGGAAGTCTTACTACTAGCTTCAAGCTAGGGAAGATCACAAGTGAAAATGGAGTGGATAAAAGCAAACAGAAGAGGTCCTTGATGATCCGCAAGCTCCAAGCTTCGTTAGTGACCTTCTTACACCTCAAGATAACCTTGGAATGGGTGGATGATGAATGAAAAATGGTGGTGGTGGTGAGCTTGTTTGGGCCGAGAGCATGGAGGGGGAGAGGGAGGAAGAAGATGTGAAGAAGTGTAGGTGATTATGAGAACCCTTATCTATCTTATAACCACATAATCCTTTTACCCCATGGATATTATGTTCCCCAAAGTACACACCCTAATCTTTCATAATCCAAGAAAAATCAAATTAAATCTTGTAAGATTTGGAGGTGGGGGCCATCCCCATAACCGTATGTTTGAAGGGGGGGGGGGTTAAGTGCAAATTTGATGGTAATTAGTTAGCTTATAATTCTATTCCAAGTATATAGCTACAAGTGTTAATTAATTAGATATTGTAGTGGGTGTTAGGGTGTTCGGGGATCGTAACTAGCTCAGAAAAAGTAAAAAAAATGCTTCTAGTAATATTTTAGTGTTCCGGGTAATGTCCGGTTGTTCGGTTAGACACCGATCCGTTAAAGTGCTAAGTTATACCGTATAGTGTCCTTTATGTAACTTTTTGTGACACTTTTAACTCCCGACACTTAGGAAAGCATACAGGACCATTTTGCCATATTTTTGCACATTACAAGCATGTTAAAATGCTGAATTTTGTTAATTAATGCAGAATTCTGCACTTTGAGTGGGTTTTAGGCACTTTCCGGTACTTAAACTATCACCTAGTGACGCAGTTTTATGGTCCTTACTTCCCTAGACTCCATACTAGTGTAGTACCTTGTCTCTGGCTCATACTGGGTCTCAAAACACTGTTTGTCTATGTACTGACATTGTCAGCATGTTTCCGAGTTATCCGCTAAGGGTGCTAATTGTGCCTTGTGCATCATGTATGTCAATAAAGTCTGTATGTGATAATGAGATGACATCATGTAATATGTGATGCACATGTATGTATGATGTAGTAATCAGAAAGCAGTTTAAGTCATCAGTTGTAATTAAGCACAGTCATTAAGCACTAATCAACATTAATTAATTGTACGGATACATGCAAATTTGACGGTTGTCACATTCTCCCCCTGTTAAGAAAATTTCGTCCTCGAAATTTATACTACCTTACCTCCTTAAGGTTATATTATGCGTATGTGTATATGATTAATACTGAGGTAGATAACCACAAAACCGAATCAAAACTTATTCAATCAGGCGAATCCAAGAATACATAGCAAAACGAATCCAATGGTTAAAAGGGTATGTGCTTTTAGCCTTTGGTGTCAAAGGACACGAGGTATATAGACCTATAGTCTAGTGTCATCTGGTTAACAGGGGTTCCATAAAAGAGGAGTTTTGATCAATGGGATTCTCAAACAATCGGTCACAATATGCAAACGAGTTTTCACCAATCATAGCATCCGCTATATGAACTCAAAATCAACCGTTCAATGTAATAGTAAAATGGAAATGGTCTGTCAACTTCTGAATAAATGAATGGTAAAGTTTAGTGTGTTGACATTCTTGAATTTTGAAGATACACCGAATGAAATGTAAGCGAATCTGGTGTATCATTTTTCTTGACTCGTAGTTGCATCAGGAATGTTTAAATAGCCAGTCAAACAAAAGTATATGTAGTTTTGTGTGATATGATTAACCATGATTAGCACAAGCTACAAGTTTGTGAGGACACCTCAAGGTGTCGTAACGACATAATTCAATAATAGTGGTGACTGAATAAGTTCACCGTGTTTGAAACCAAATGAAAGTGTACTGAAACAATTCGAAGATTTGATTTACACAATGTCATAGCGTTTTTAACTGGGTACGGAACATCAAAGAACCATTGTTTTTTATCGAAGATGAAAAAGTATTAAGTACCGCGAGGCATTCGATCGAAAATGAAAGAATCGTTAGGAGGTACACTGTGATATGAAATGAATCTATGTGCCTTTGCCTCAACACACAACTGTGTTAAGACCGATTTAATCATGATAAACAAGACGGATTTAGGGCAAGTTATCAAATAATCAATTAAATCCGTTTAGGAAGTAAGTAACCAAATTAGCGTAAGCTTCAATCTCGTGAAAGTATCACCGCAATGTATCGAAACCAATCAAATGATTTAGTGGAGTCGTAGACCAACAGAATCTACTACGACTCGTAAAGAAAGAGTCTTTGCAAAAATATTTGACTATGATGCTCCCAATACATCATATGACGTCTTAAACTGAATATGCGAAATGGATAAGTTCAAGCAATTGAACTGGGTTTCAGCGTAACCTGACAATAAATGTATGTACCAACAAAGGAATCTCGGCATGGTCACAAAGATAAACCATGAATGTAACTTGAAATAAAAGAAGTTTCAAGAAAGTGTGTTGACTTGATACCAAAAGAGCCAACAATTACAATAATGTAGGTCATTCGAATCACAAATCAGTAATTAGATTTAGCAACATAATATTTGAATCTTCAATGAAGCGTTTATTCGAAATGAGACCGCGTGCGTAGCAAAAGGTGCATGCATAACATATAAGTTTTCAAGTAATAAAGCAATGTGTATCTGCTAAAATGAAGAAATGACCAAGTATTCGAAGCAAATGTGTGTTCGCTCTCAGCGAAGGAATTTAACGCGATGCAACTACCATTTAGGGGAGTAGAGATGCAAACATCTACTCACTAGAAGCGAAAGTGAAGATTTCAACAAAAGGAATTTGAACACTTTCTGTTTGGTTAACTGAAATAGCATATATGTCAGGATAGTGGTGTTTGCTTGAGTTAACAGATATGGTTCCTAAGTAATAACCTTTACGAGTTTGGACCTAGCTTCCCAAGAACCTAAGTACATGTTTCCTAGGTTTTCAAAGTTTCGTATTTTGTGTAAAACTATTTTATGCATCGTGTAGGAAACACCATTTTTGTGTACGTTTAAAACAAGTTATTGTCCCACAATTTTCCGGTAGGCTTCCTTTCTGAATTCATAGGTAAAGACCCTCACTCACCGATCAATCGTTAAATAGTAGTTGAATCCTCATAGTTAGTTAAATAAGTAATTCATTAATCCTTAGCAAGAGTCCCCAACTCTTGTTGGTTAGCTCATTCGGCTCCTGGTGGTTTGATGGTCGCACGAAAGCTATCGTCCTTCTTCTTGACAAGCAAAACTGGGGTTACTCAAAGCGGGAAACTTGGTCTGTTATCTTCCTTCTCTGTCAACTACTGAAGCTACACTGTCAATCCTTGCAACTCCGAAAGTGTAAGTCGCTAAGGTGCGTTAACAGCAGGCGCGGCGCCCGGAATCAAATTGATGCGAAATTCGACTCGTCGTTGCGGAGATGATTTTGGCAAACCTTCGGCTTCTTCGTCCATGACAATGAGCCAAGAAGGCAACACATCCCTTGAGCGAAAAGCTTCCGTATCTTCAATGACTGATAGTCCGTAGGGGCGTTCCCTTCTCCATGAATCACGATCGTTTCTTTATTTGCCATCGGAGTGCGGGTAATAACCTCCGCTTGATTGCCCGACAAGCAATCCGTCCCAATTACCACGTCGAAGCTTCCCTTCAGCTAGTTCTATCGAGTACTGGATATCTATCCTACTTACTACTAAAACAAGTATATTCTGAAGCTAAAATTTGACAACGATGTCAAATAGCACAGACGCACAATATTGACTACTATGAGACGTACCGATGGCCATGTTTGGATCCTGGTGTGCTTCCCTAGCTCCGGTGTTAGACATTTTTCCCCCGATCTTGTTTAATCTCCCTTGGGCAATCTTTCCTAAAGTGCCCCATGTCACCGCAGTTATAACATCCTTGACCTTTCTTCCCACGTTTTGTCTCATGCCAACACGTCTCCTTGCTGTGCCCCACTTTGCCACAGTTGTCACACTTTCCATTTTTACATCGCCCGGTATGATATTGTGACAACTCGTATTTCAGAACTTATCTTTGTGCTTAACGTAACGTATGTGAACCTTGTGTGATAATCTGATATGTTGATTTAATGAATGATTATGAGATTTTATGTTTGTATTATGTGAATCTTTGTATAAATATATATATATATATATATATATATATATATATGACAACTCGGATCATACAACACAACCCGATCGCACAAGCCCATTTGGGCTACACTCTTTGCATCCGAACCAAGGGCAGCCCAAGTTTGGGTTCGGCCCACTTCCCCATGTGTCACACCCCTTTCTACGGCGGAAGCACGAGGTGTGATCATGAAAGGTTCTCATTGCATACGAAGAGTAAACATGCTACATGCTCGTAAAATAACATCAAATACCATAATTTGAAAACATAAGTTTAGCGTTTATATCGCTAGACAGCATAAAACATTGTCTTAAAAGTTTACAACTTTATTTAAAGTTAAACACAAGCGACATCCACGAGCATAAGCAAGACCACGCGCACATCCATCCTAGTTACCTGAAATACATGTGAGTTTTTGGAAAAACGTCAACATAAAGTTGGTGTGAATTCATGCAGTTTTGTATTTCATGTTTGTATACTTTGTGTGAAAACATAGTTTGTGAGTAAATCAAGTTTTCATATATAAATCCAGTTTCATGTGTACACTACGTACACATGTATAATTCAATTTCTTCTTGAGTACCCCACGTACTCAAGTATAATTCTCATTTTCTTGAGTACCCCACGTACTTCAAGTATAATTCAATCTTTTCTTGAGTACCCCATGTACTCAAGTATTCATCAATTTTTAGTATGGTATGAATTTCATGTAATTAAAATATTCCTGTAAATATCAGGATTGTTAATGGGTTGCAAAGCCATTAACATGTGACACGACATAGGAAGTCACCAAACCTAAGGCATTTAATTGGTATATTCTGAGACACAAAAGCACTACTCGATTCTCGCCCTCACCGAGAGTGTGGCTACCAGGCACCCGTTAGATCTAACCTTTTGTTCTGCGGTCTAAGTATGTACACGATTAATGGTGCTTCTGTACCCTATTCGTGACACTATTTCTCATAACGCATCCTACTTGGTTCTCGTCCTCACCAAGCGCGTTTCTTGTTATCATTTCTCATAGCGCCTCATACTTGGTTCTCGTTCTCACCAAGTGCGCTTCTCATATTCTTATATTTCGTCACACTTGGTTCTCGTTCTCACCAAGTGTACTTCTTGTATTTATATTATACCAATTATAAATTTTGTACATTTGTACATGTATTTCACCCCCGAAGTTATAAAAACTGAAAACAGTTAAAGAGAAAAGGGGGAGCATGAACTCACAACTTTGCGTTCTTGTGCGTCGTAAACTTCACCGGATTTGCTTACTTAACGTCGTAACCTATACGCGTTTTCTTAACGTTAGTCACTAGACTTGTATCGCACAAGTACAGTCACTCTCTTTTGTATTTGTATTGTTGTGTTAAAAATATTTCATATTTTTAACTAAGTATTTTACTTATATTAGTTTCTCAAGATTTAATATAAGTATTTTGTATTTTGCACTTTGCACCCGAATTATGTGTCTTGTATATTGTAAGTGTATTTTTGTGTTTATACTCCTCATGAGTATTTAGTGTATTTTTAAGTCTTATTACACTAGCACGTATAACACATACTATATACACTTAGCACATAAGTTGGTGATAACATAATATATATTTTCCTCTCAAAAATATACATACTTATATCCATTTTTATTCTTGAAGAAATCCTCATTTCTTATCACCAAAAATTAGGGAAACCTTAGTAATACTTTTAAATACATTTTTAGGGAATAAGTTTCTCAAAAACTTATATTTTCTAAGTGTCAAAATTTATAAAAATTTTGACAGAGTTTCCCCTAAAAATGGAGGTTTCCCATGTTTTCAAAACATGTGTTTATTTTCTTTTAAATCGTCAACAATTATCAACAACAATTATCAACAATACTCATCAACAATAATTACTAATTTCTCCATTTCATGAACTTGAATATTTACAAAAATGTGTAGTAACTTACTAGCACATTTAGTAAGTCTTGTTATCTTTAAAAATAAGTTTTATTTCTTAAAAACTTTATTTTTAAAGATTATGAAGTTTCACAACTTCTAGTCAAGATTCACAAAAATATTTCTTTGTTGAACTTCCTTGTTACACAAGTGTTTACACACTTGTTTATTTACTAAAAAAATATATTTAGTTCATGTAAGATCCGGGTTTTTAAACATGATTTCATCAAACATTTGGTTATTCAAAAATACCACTTGTAGATCCGTAGATCTACTAATTTTGAACAATATTTCGTAAGTAAAATCGTTTTTACACAAGTTCATGATTAGTGTGTGGTAGAGTTTCATCATTTAACCCTTTTTTTTCTTAAACAACTCTATGTCATGATCCATGATCATGACCAATCCGGGTTAGACGATGATCCGAGCTACCACAACATAGATCGGCACTAAATAATCACCACAAAACAAGTCTTACAAGTTTTACACCACATCATAGCTTTTATCCAACTTAGTTATCATTTTAGTAGACTTTGTGTTATGTTCTTGTGTGTGTTTGATTTTTAACCATTAAATCATCTATTAACCATCATAAACAAGAACAATATGAAGATTTGAAGCACTTACTACTAGCACAAGGCTAGGGAAGTTCAAGAGGGCAAATGAAGTGGATAAAAGCAAATGGTGAAGGTCCTTCAAGATCCGCTTGCACCGAGCTTCGTTAGTGACCTTCTTACACCTCAATATCACCTTGGAATGGAAGGATGTGGATCGAAAATGAAAGTATGGGTGTGTGTGGGTGAGGCCGTAGCCAAGGGAGAAGGAAGAGGAGAGTTCTTGAGGTTGAGTGATGAATGGAATGAAGACATGAGCCTTATGTGTAATTTTACAATCCATGTTCTAGTATTAACCCAAGTGTAATGTGTTTCTAAAGGTCCAACACCATCCATTAAAATATATGAAAGAAATCCCATGAGGGATTTTGCTCTCCCAACCGTCCAACATATGGGGGAGGGGGGGGCTAAGTGAAACATTCTAAGTGTAAGTTGCATGTTCTAGTTAGGATCTAATGACATTTAGTTAGGATATTAGGTGTATTGTATAACACATAGTGTGTTAGGGTGTTCGGGTATCCTAACTAGCTTAGAAAAATAAAAATATTGCTTCTAGCAATATTTTGGTGCTCCGGGTATTGTCCGGTTGTTCGGTTAGGCACCGGTTCGTTAAAGTGCTAAATTACACTTTTTAGTGTCTTTTAAGTACCTTTCTTGTATTCTTTCAATTCCCAACACTTAGGGAAATATTCTGGACGATAAAACGGCATTTCAGCATAATATTCATATGTCTAAATGCTGAAATATTGCTGAATTATATAATTTCTGCACTTAAAGTGCGTTTCGGGTGCTTTTTAGTGCTTATTTTTGCTTTCGTATTGCATATATATTAACCCTTGTATGTACTCTTGGGTTTTAATGCATTCTTGTTGTCGGACCTACACCTAGGCTCCAATTTTATTGTCTGACTGCTTTCTGCAGTTCCGTTGACACAGTGTGTCTTACCGGTGAGTTTACTATTATTTCTGACGCAACGCTCTCGTTTATGCATAAAGCAATATTTTTGTAGTATACAACGTGCATGAATTCACTTGTTTAGTATGTGTTCAGTCATTGCTGACAATTAAGCACATAATTGCAGTCATTAAGCAATAATTAAAGTGTACGGAATTTACCGGTTTGTGCCAGTTGTCACAGTCTCCCCCCGTTAAAAGAATTTCGTCCCGAAATTCATATTGAACTAACTCTCGCAGGAGTCTTCTTGAATAGGTGGGGATACTTTTCTTTGAACTGGTCTTCACGTTCCCATGTGTACTCGGGTCCGTGCTTAGAGCTCCAACGTACTTTGACAAGTTTTACGCTGCTCCTCCTGATCTTGTTGACCTTCCAGTCGGTAACCTCAACGGGTTGTTCAGTAAATCTGAGGGCTTCATCAATATGCACTTCATCCATCGGGATGATCACGTTTTCTTGTGTTGGACTCTTCTTCAGGTTGGATACATGAAACGTATCATGTACTCCATTAAGTTCTTCCGGTAACTCCAACTTGTATGCCACGGTACCAATTCTTTTCAATATTCTGAATGGTCCGATGTATCGTGGATTCAGCTTTCCACGCTTTCCAAATCTGACTACGCCCTTCCAAGGTGAGACTTTTAACAACACTTTGTCTCCCACCTTGAATTCTACTGATTTCCTTTTCGGATCGGCGTAGATCTTTTGTCGTTCTCGAGCCGCCTTAATGCGCTCTCGGATCTGCGCAATCTTGTCGGTTGTCTCTTGTACAAGTTCAGGACCAACCATACGCTTATCTCCGGCATCTGCCCAACATAAGGGCGATCGGCATTTGCGGCCATACAGAGCTTCGAACGGCGCGGCTTTTATGCTCGTATGATAACTGTTATTGTAGGAAAACTCAACTAAAGGTAGATGAGTATCCCAGCTGCCGCCTAGATCCATGACACATGCGCGAAGCATATCTTCTAACGTTTGTATAGTCCGTTCGCTCTGGCCGTCTGTTTGTGGATGGAATGTCGTGCTTAGATCTAACTGAGATCCAAAGGCTTCCTAAAATGATTGCCAGATTCTTGAGACAAAGCGTCCATCTCTGTCTGAAATGATTGAGATTGGCACTCCATGACGTGCCACAATTTCTCTTAAGTATATTTCAGCAAGCTTTCCAGTGCTGTCTTTTTCTCGGATCGGTAGGAAGTGCGCAGACTTTGTTAACCGATCAACTATTACCCAGATCATATCGTGCCCTCTCGGGGTCCTGGGTAATTTCGTTATGAAGTCCATCGAGATTTGTTCCCACTTCCACACGGGAATCTCTGGTTGTTGTAGTAGGCCAGACGGTTTCTGATATTCTGCCTTAACCTTGGCACAGGTTAGGCATTTTCCAACATAAACAGCAACGTCGCTTTTGAGTCTCGGCCACCAATAGTATTCTTTCAAATCTTGATACATTTTGTCCAACCCTGGATGGATCGAATATCTCGATTTGTGGGCTTCATCAAGGATGACTTCTCGTATGCCACCATAGAGTGGAACCCAAATATGCTTCTTGAAGTATAAGGCTCCCTCTTCGTTTGGCACCATGTACTTCAGCATACCCCGTAGGTATTCAGCTTTACGGTTCTCTTCTTTAAGAGCTTCTTGTTGTGCATCCCGAATGCGTGCAGTGAGGTTCGTTCGAATCGTCATTTCCAATGCTCAAACCCTTAGGGTCTTAACCCTTTCTTTTCGGCTCAACGCGTCCGCTACGACGTTTGCCTTTCCAGGATGGTACTTAATCTCACAGTCATAATCATTTAGCAGCTCGACCCAACGTCGCTGGCGCATATTCAATTCCTTCTGATCAAATATGTGTTGCAAGCTTTTGTGATTTGTGAAGATTGTACATCGAGTACCATATAAATAATGTCGCCAAATCTTCAAGGCGAATACCACTGCACCCAGCTCCAGGTCGTGAGTGGTATAATTTCTCTCGTGAACCTTCAGTTGTCTTGAAGCATAAGCGATGACTTTTTGGCGTTGCATGAGCACGCAACCCAAGCCTTGTCGTGAGGCGTCGCAGTATACCACGAAGTCTTCAGTGCCTTCGGGTAATGATAGTATCGGTGCATCGCATAGCTTGCTCTTAAGTAACTGGAAGGCTTCTTCTTGTTTGTGACCCCAGTTGTACTTCTTGTCTTTCTGAGTAAGGGTCGTTAGCGGTTGAGCTATCCTTGAGAAATTCTCGATGACTCGCCGATAATAGCCCGCTAAGCCCAAAAATTGTCGAACTTCAGTTGGGGTCTTTGGAGCTTCCCAATTCTTTATTGCTTCTATCTTGGACGGGTCTACATGAATGCCCTTCTCATTCACCACGTGACCAAGAAATTGTACTTCGCGAATCCAGAATTCGCACTTCGAGAACTTTGCATAAAGCTTCTCTTTCTTCAGTAATTCCAAGATGGTTCTGAGATGTTGCTCGTGCTCTTCTTTCGTTCGCGAGTAAATCAGGATATCATCGATAAATACAATCACGAATTTATCGAGATATGGTTTACATACGCGGTTCATCAGGTCCATAAAGACCGCTGGCGTGTTCGTCAATCCAAATGGCATCACAAGAAATTCGTAGTGCCCATATCGCGTTCTGAATGCAGTCTTTGGCACGCTTTCTTCTTGGATTCTCAGCTGATGGTATCCAGATCGAAGGTCGATCTTGGAATAGTAGCTTGATCCTTGCAGTTGATCAAATAAGTCATCAATCCTCGGTAGTGGATACCGATTCTTGATAGTGAGCTTGTTCAGTTCCCTGTAATCGATACACATCCGCAGTGTTCCATCCTTCTTCTTCACGAACAATACTGGAGCTCCCCAGGGTGAGAAGCTTGGCCTTATGAATCCTTTATCCAACAACTCCTGAAGTTGTGTAGATAATTCTTGCATTTCGGATGGTGCAAGTCGATAGGGAGCCTTGGCTACAGGAGCGGCTCCTGGAACCAAGTCTATGTGGAATTCGACTTGTCGTTGCGGAGGTAGTCCTGGCAGATCTTCAGGGAACACATCAGGAAATTCCTTCGCTACAGGAATGTCTTCAAGTTTTGGCTCCACAGCCTTCTTGTCTATAACGTGTGCTAGGAAAGCGACACATCCTTTCCTTAAGCACTTCTGTGCCTTCATACAACTGATGATTCGTAGAGGCGCGTTTCGTCTTTCTCCATGTACGATGAGAGTTTCATCATTCGCCAGAGGGATGCGAATGATTTTCTCATGACAAATGACTTCAGCTTTGTTCTTGGACAACCAGTCCATTCCGACTACTACATCAAAGCTACCCAATTGAATAGGTAAGAGGTCGATGCTAAAATTTCGCTCGCCAAGTTCCAGTGTGCAGCCTCTAACAACTTCACTCGATTCAACAAGTTTACCATTGGCTAGTTCTATGGAATAAGGAATTTCTAATCTACTAGATTCTATTCCGAGTATGCGTTTAAATTCCACAGACATGAAGCTATAATCGGCGCCAGTGTCAAATAGTATGGATGCAAAGTGATTGTTAATGAGAAACGTACCGGTGACCACGTTAGGGTCCTCGCGTGCGTCTCTTGCTCCAATCACAAATGCTCGAGCCGGAGCGTTGTTTCTCTCTGGGCAGTTCTTCATGAAATGATCATTGCTTCCACACTTGAAGCATCCTTGCCCTTTCCCGTTACCATTCTTGCTACCAGCACCGTTTCCATTTCCACCATTGTTCCTATCATCAGCCCCGTTACGATTTCCATTCCCGTTCCTCTTACTCCAACAGTCTTCAATGCGGTGACCCAACTTTCCACACTTGTCACACTTTGAGATGCGATAAGCTCCCTCGTGATGGCATTTACACCGATGGCATTTGGGCAAGGTGCCCAGGTATCCCTTTGCTGGAGCGTCGTTCATGGCTGCAAGAGATTTCGCCTCCTGAGGCGAGTTGGGGTCATGCTTCTTGTTGGAACTCTTGTTGTTACGAATTGCCTGATTCAGGTTTGCATGCTTCCTTTTCTTGTCCCCAGATGACTCAGCATGTGTTTCGGTCTTCTCTGTTGGGTTTAGTGATAATTTCTTCATACGAACACAATCTTCAGTCAGACTGACAGCCAGAGTTACAGCCTCCGTGATTGTTTGTGGTTTGGCCGACGTCACCATGCCACGAAACTCTGGGGCCAGTCCCCAAATGTAGCGTTCAACGCGCTTGAATTCGGGAGTCACCATGTAGGGAAGCACTCTAGACAGATCGTGGAACCTTCGAGTGTAACCATTAATGTCAGCACCTTCCATAGTCAAGTGCCAGAACTCCGTTTCCAGCCTTTGGAGTTCGGCACGAGAGCAGTACTTCTCTCTCATTCTTTCCTTTAGCTCGTCCCAAGTTAGGCCATAAGCGGCATCATCGCCCAAGGTTTGGACTTGCAGGTTCCACCAAGTCAGAGCTTCATCGACAAACAACCCAGTAGCAAGGGTGACTTGTTGACCCGCGGTACACTTGCTCATGCGGAAAGTAGCTTCAGTCTTCTCCGTCCAGCGCACAAATGCTACTGCACCTCCTGTGCCGTCATAGTTCATCGGCTTGCAGTCGAGGAACTGCTTGAAAGTGCAGCCTGGAATTGATTCAACCAATTCACATGTGAGCAATCGAAGAAATAATGAAACAAAGACCGTTCATAAATTTCTCCATGCTTAGCAATTCGTCTTAAGGTTACCTTGAGCTGCGCTGCCTCCAGATGAATCTCCATTCCCATTACGCCTAGCATTGCTTGGTACTCCACTGTCTTGGGTTCGGTTCGCCTCGTACTGGGCGATAGCAGCGGAGATCCTTTCCTCTAGCAGAGCGTTCAGCTCTTCAGCAGTTCTTGGCAGTGGGGGAGATGGAGGTTGATCATCATTGCGAGCATTCACAGTTTTCCTGGGTGCCATGTTCTGACAGAACATAACACAACAGGGTTAGACATTTGTTTGATATCGTCACCCTAGACAGTAGTATCATATATATTCACAGGTATATATACCACATAAGTGACATCAAACAATTATTACTCTAGCAGAGTACTTAGTAGGCTTGCACTGAGGGAATCTATACGTGACAAGACTTGCTGTGATTTCTGTGCACTGAATTCCATAATTATGTATGCATCCATAATTATGTAACTCCTTGCACAGTCCGCACAGTTCGTTTCATCCTCGTATTTCTTCCTTCAGATGGGCCATCGCTTTCAGATAAAGTCACATATACTTGTGACATTCTACTTCTAGTACATGCTAATTATCACACATAATTGAAAGTAATTTCTAGTCAACGACAAGTGCTACTCTAGTGCACTCTAAGTCTCGTAGTGTCTTTTCTAGACTCATGTAAACTGTTTCAGGTAGTGGATGTCGCGGGACGTTTTATGCAATGAAAACTCTTTGAAAATTGTTTTCGTGAATGGATCCTAGAGATTGTAGACTAGACTCTAGAAGGAATCCTGTTTCACTACAATCGCAGCTCTGATACCAATCTGTCACACCCCTTTCTACGACGGAAGCACGAGGTGTGATCATGAAAGGTTCTCATTGCATACGAAGAGTAAACATGCTACATGCTCGTAAAATAACATCAAATACCATAATTTAAAAACATAAGTTTAGCGTTTATATCACTAGACAGCATAAAACATTGTCTTAAAAGTTTACAACTTTATTTAAAGTTAAACACAAGCGACATCCATGAGCATAAGCAAGACCACACGCACATCCATCCTAGTTACCTGAAATACATGTGAGTTTTTGGAAAAACGTCAACATAAAGTTGGTGTGAATTCATGCAGTTTTGTATTTCATGTTTGTATACTTTGTGTGAAAACATAGTTTGTGAGTAAATCAAGTTTTCATATATAAATCCAGTTTCATGTGTACACTACGTACACATGTATAATTCAATTTCTTCTTGAGTACCCCACGTACTCAAGTATAATTCTCATTTTCTTGAGTACCCCACGTACTTCAAGTATAATTCAATCTTTTCTTGAGTACCCCACGTACTCAAGTATTCATCAATTTTTAGTATGGTATGAATTTCATGTAATTAAAATATTCCTGTAAATATCAGGATTGTTAATGGGTTGCAAAGCCATTAACATGTGACACGACATAGGAAGTCACCAAACCTAAGGCATTTAATTGGTATATTCTGAGACACAAAAGCACTACTCGATTCTCGCCCTCACCGAGAGTGTGGCTGCCAGGCACCCGTTAGATCTAACCTTTTGTTCTGCGGTCTAAGTATGTACACGATTAATGGTGCTTCTGTACCCTATTCGTGACACTATTTCTCATAACGCATCCTACTTGGTTCTCGTCCTCACCAAGCGCGTTTCTTGTTATCATTTCTCATAGCGCCTCATACTTGGTTCTCGTTCTCACCAAGTGCGCTTCTCATATTCTTATATTTCATCACACTTGGTTCTCGTTCTCACCAAGTGTACTTCTTGTATTTATATCATACCAATTATAAATTTTGTACATTTGTACATGTATTTCACCCCCGAAGTTATAAAAACTGAAAACAGTTAAAGAGAAAAGGGGGAGCATGAACTCACAACTTTGCGTTCCTGTGCGTCGTAAACTTCACCGGATTTGCTTACTTAACGTCGTAACCTATACGCGTTTTCTTAACGTTAGTCACTAGACTTGTATCGCACAAGTACAGTCACTCTCTTTTGTATTTGTATTGTTGTGTTAAAAATATTTCATATTTTTAACTAAGTATTTTACTTATATTAGTTTCTCAAGATTTAATATAAGTATTTTGTATTTTGCACTTTGCACCCGAATTATGTGTCTTGTATATTGTAAGTGTATTTTTGTGTTTATACTCCTCATGAGTATTTAGTGTATTTTTAAGTCTTATTACACTAGCACGTATAACACATACTATATACACTTAGCACATAAGTTGGTGATAACATAATATATATATTTTCCTCTCAAAAATATACATACTTATATCCATTTTTATTCTTAAAGAAATCCTCATTTCTTATCACCAAAAATTAGGGAAACCTTAGTAATACTTTTAAACACATTTTTAGGGAATAAGTTTCTCAAAAACTTATATTTTCTAAGTGTCAAAATTTATAAAAATTTTGACAGAGTTTCCCCTAAAAATGGAGGTTTCCCATGTTTTCAAAACATGTGTTTATTTTCTTTTAAATCGTCAACAATTATCAACAACAATTATTGTCACACCCCGAAATTATCAGAGCTTGGCGTGACTGGACTGGTATCGTCATTGCACAGCGGAAGCAAAAAGCTAAGACTTTCTAGAAATTGAACGCCTACTAAGTACTCGAATTCTCGATGGTTCTCCTATTCCAACCGTGCCTTGTCCTAGAACTGTAACCTGAGAAAGAACATGCGAGAAAAATCAACATAATGTTGAGCGAGTTCATAGTTCGTTTGTAAAAGATTTGAAATAAATCTTTTGAGTTGTGAAAGGTTTGAAATAAATCCTTGGTATTGTGAAAGATTTGAAATAAATCTTTGGAATAACCGGTTTTTGAAATAGTATTGAGAAAATGAATTTAAAAATCATTTTCTTGCCAAGTTATATAGAAACGTTGTGTTTGTAACACGTTATGTTCATAAAACCATGTATTTGTAAAGCCGTGTATTTGTAATGTTCGCAAAGCTGTCAATGCCCACCCTGACTTTGACCCGCATAATCTTATGCCTTAAATTTTGTAGAAAACATGGTATTTAATTTGTATGAACAAGTATGTTTCGTACGTATAAAATCCCTGGTATGTAGCAAATAAGGGGACTTGTGATCACCAATGGTTTGCAAGGCCACTGATATATGTGAAGTGCAAATAGGGAGACTCAAACCTAGCAGATTTCGCCACAGCAATAGTATGTGGACAAAGTCACCCCAAGGTCCGTTTCTAGTTTGGCCTGGGGCTGGGCTCGCTACACCCAGATAGATCTACCGCTCCTGTCCCTCGGTCCCGACATGAGGACTAATGGCCTCATATTGCTCCTACCCACTCACATGATCTGAGTAATAAACCTCCTTACGCTAACCATACCGTGTATAAAATAAATCCCTGGTCACCCTGGCCAGATTCCTGGTCACCCTGACCAGCTTTCCTGGTTACCCTAACCCAATCCCCGGTCACCCTGGCCGAATATCATTCACATTTCGAAAATAAGCATTTGTTTTCGTAAAAACCGGTATGTTTAGTATAACCTTTCGTAAATCATTTGTGTTCCTCGAAATCCCTTCGTAATATGATTTAGAGATACGAGTTAGTTCAAAACTTTGTATGTTTTTGCAAAATGTGCATGTCTTCCCACCCCGAAAACATTTATAAAAATGTAAAATAGTAAAGAGTGGGGGTTATGAACTCGCCTGAATATTCCTTGTGCGAAGCTAGCTAAATACGACTTCGTGATGTCGTTTCCAAGACGAGACTCGCTAGCGTGCATTCTACAATATTCCTAACACGGAATATCTAATAAGTTTCTAAATAAACGTAGCAACTAACTACGTGTCACCGAGCTCTACCGAATCGTTAATCGAACGATTTGACGGTAAATAGTTGATTTAATGTAAATGACTAAGTTAAACTGCCGCGAGAAGTCGATGGAGTATGTAGGAATATTTGTATAATAACTTGTATCATATATATCACGTTTTGTGTATATTTGCCGAAAATATACGTATATGCCGTCTAGGCGTATAAAATAAATATGAAGAGTTAAAGAAATCGTCGAGTTGTTTTGTTTGAAAATAAATATAAACCATATTTATTTTTGTAAAAGACTTCGCGTTGTACGACATTCAGAATAAATATATAACTATATTTATTTTAGTAACACATTTGTAGTGTCGTTTGAAATATGAAATAAATATATGAGCTATATTTATTTGTAAAAGTATACGAGTTGACGACGTTCGAAATAAATATAACATTATATTTATTTGTAAAAGTGTTTGGAATTATCAAGGTTTGAAGTATCATAAACTCGAATTCCTTTAAGCGTCGTTTTTGAAATATAATACGTGTCGTGTTTAAGGGTGTTTCTCGAAAAACGGGCAGAGTTTCCTCTATTTTTGGACGGCCCCGACAACACAAGTTGTCGTTTTATTTCAAAACTCAATCAATATTCTATCAACATTTACGTATAATCAAATTTATATAAACCAAATAATAAATCAATGTATACTTTAACTATCGGTTCACCATTTTGTTTCGGTTCGAGCTCGTTTTTACGTAATGAGTTAAAAGTATTAAACACGAAATAGTAACGCCGTAAAATCTTTACCCCTTCTTCGAGTCGATATGTCGAGTTGACCGAGTCAACTCGCTGAGTTGACTGAGGTTGACCGAGTCCGACCGAGTTGAACTGAGTTGACTCGAACCGCTTCAAAATCTAACCCGAACCGGCTGACTCGAACCAACTGTTGACCTGAACCCATCTGTTGACTGAGTTGACTCGGCTTGACCGAGTCAACCTGCTGAGTTGACCGAGTCAACTGAGTTGACTGAACCGTATACAAAACTGACCCGAGCCTTCCTGTTGACTGAGCCGGATGATCTGAATCAAAATTCAAACCCGCTGACCCGGAACCCGAACCCGCTGACTTGTTGACTGAGCCGTGACCCGAACGCCGAGTTGACTCGGTGACTGAGTTGACTCGCTGGCCGAGTCAACTGAACCGCCTGGCCAAACCGCCTGGTTGACCCGTGACTGAACCGAGTTACTGTGAAACACGAAACGAAACCTGAACCAACTTGATCCCGCTGAACCGGACCCTGTATAGACGCGGGTCTGACACGAACAAAACCACCAGCAGATTAAGAACATCATTATCTTCGACCAATCAGCAGCAATCACCATCCTTTAACATCCAAAACCGACAGGATACGAAAAAAGATTGGGACTCACCGTGAACTCACCGGATAATGTCACATACCGCCTGAATCGGGACAGGGACCGTCGGTTAAAATAACCGACCGCCGGATAATAGAGCCGACCACCGGTCCGCCGGTTCTTCCTCTCTTCCTCGGTCTCTCTCTTTCTCGTCTTCTCGTCCCTGTGTTTGCACCACCGCCAGACGCCATCGCTCACCACCACCCAAAGATGGTGGTGGTGGCCTGTTCTTGTTATCGAGGAAGAGGAGAGGGAGGGTGTCGCCGCCTGAGTGGGGAAACGAGGAGGGGTTTGCCGGACGGATTAAACTCCGGTCACCGGAGTTTAGTTGGAGAGGATGAGTGAGTGTGTTTGGCTCTGTGTGTGTGTTCTTAGCAGAGATCGAGAGAGGGAGAGTATGAAGATGAGTCTTCATGTTTGTGGGTTGTTTGTCTGAGATCAAAAGGTGAAGGGGTTTTATAATAGCTCAAGTGGGTATAATCCAAAGTGATTTTCTTATGTCCTGTATGCTTTTAAATGGTACCCAGGTAACATGTTTTAACCTTAGAGTTAAAAATCTTATGTAGAGATTTATTAGGATTTAGTGAATCTAATATGGATTTTAGACAGATTTTATTGAGATTTCATAGAATCTATTATATTATGAGCGGGTTTAGGCTTGTGGGTTTTGAGCTTGGGCCTAGGGCCCACAAGCTCAATCCCCGTGTGTAAGTGGCCCGTAATTCCTACGAGACCCGTTGTCAAAACCGAAATCACCGTAGCCTAGTAAAATAATATTTCGTGCAAAAATAATGTTGGTATCCGTTGTAGTCGCGTTCGCGCGTTGCTAACGGTAAAAATCTCGCTTAAAAGGCGCCGTTCGCCGTCTCCTACCATCGCGTTTTTTAATCCACGTTTGCATTTGTGTCGCACGGAAGCCCAAATAAATTTAGAAAATTAATTTCGTACACATAAAATATTCGTGTAACATCCATACTTGTCGGCGTTGTCAGTATCCTGTTCGGTTTCAATCCGTTGCCGTTTAACGTTTCACCGGTTTCTCTGTAAACCATCATTCGCGCACTGTAAAGACGGATAGACGTTCCCAGGCGCTCCAAAGGCCTAATTAAGTTAATCCGTGCTGTAAACACTATTTATTATCGCGTTAATCATCTGTTAATCACGTAATTAGGAGCCGTAAATCACGGGTTGTCACATTCTCCCCCAATTTCGTCCTCGAAATTTAGACTATGTTATCCCCTCAAAATTGTGTTATTCGCAGGTAAGTCCGAATAATAACCAAGTGAATGACCGCGTAATCGAAAAAGACTTATTCGAATCATGTGAATTCAAGGGCATTCCTTCATAATAGGAATCCCAACAGTTTAGAAGAAATGTGTCTCAGTAATTGATGTCAAAGGAAACGAGACGTATAGGTACAGTCACTAATGTGACTAAGCTAACAGGGATCCAACAGGAACTTCGACCAATCGAATTCCATATGAACGTATAAATGAGTTCTAGAAGCAATAACATCCACTGGATGAACTTAGAATCAACAATCTCAACCGTAATAGTTTGCATGAAACGTTCGATCGTGATCAGCGCAAGCTGCAAGTCATACCGACGCCACAAGGTGTCGCAATGAATGAAACCATTTAATAATAGAGGTGATCGAACAAGTATCACCTGTGTTTTGCATAAAACGCTCAATCATAATTAGCACAAGCTACAAGTTTGTACTGACACCACAGGGTGTCGTAATGATTCAAATGATTCAATAATAGCGGTGATCAAACAAATCCACCGTGTTTGAAGTCAATTGAAAGCGTAGTAAAGTAAATATGAATGTTTGTTCCAAACAAACATCAAAGAATTTTCAATTGAAGATGGAACATCAATGAAACAATGTTTTCGATCGAAGGTGAAGAAGCAATGAATGTCGCAAAGCATTCGATCGATGTTGAAAGAACTGTTATGAGGTACACCGGGATATGAAATGAATTTGTGTACCATTGTCTTAACACACTATTGTATTACGACTGCTTTGATATAATAAACCGAAGTGAACTGGAAAACAATCAATAAATAAATATTTAGATCCGTGCATAAGATGCGTAAACGAGTTCAGCGCAAGCTTCAAATTAATGAAAATCACCATCACATGGTATCGGAATCAACAAACAATTTAATGGAGTCGAATCCCAAACAAGTTTACCACGACTCGAAACAAATGAAGTGTTCGTTAAAAATTGATTTGAATATGATGCTCCCAATACATCATATGGTGTCTTGAATCGAATAAGTGTATTGAGCAAGTTCAAACAATTGAACTTGGTTTTAGCGCAATCCGACAATAGATATATGTATCGATAAGAAAACTTTTGGCATGGTCACAACGAAAAACCATGTACGTAACTTGTAAAGAAGTGATCGTGACACAATGACCATTAAGAGGAGTAGAGATACGAAAATCTACTCAGTAAGTGTGAAATTCGAAATTTCAATAAAGAAATTTGAGGACTTTACCTGGGGTTACGTGTGATATACGGTTGTTAGGTGACATTACCATGGAATGTCGAACATAGCGTATTCGTTGTTGGCTAGGTAGGGGGAATGCGTAGACAATCGTCTTCTCCCTGACGTGATTCGTGTCGTTGCAGGATCGCGTGACAAGTTGTCGTTTCCTGATTGTTAGTTCTCCTGCTGACAGGAATCTAGCGTCGTCATTGAATTGCGTCATCGTGTCTTTTCAAAGGCCTCGCCTCGATGGTTGTGTGTGTCGCACTTCAACCTCCGTTGATGTATAGCTTAAGTTTCACGTATACTTGTGCACTAGCGTTGTGTGTCGCGTAGAAGGTGATGTACCCCGACATCCGTTGACGTAGAAATTGAGTTCCATATATTCTCGTGCGCTAGTGTTTCGTTTTGCGTAGAATGTGATGTACTCCGACATCCGTTGACGTAAAGATTGAGTTGCATATATTCTTGTGCACTCGTTTTGTTATGCGTAGGCTGCCTGCTCGGGAAGTTAAAATATCATAGACAATATGGATAGTAGTGTGTGCCCGAGTTAATATTCGCGGTTCCTACGTGATGACCTTTAATAAACACACACATGCGCAAATAATCAATCAGCAATCAAATAGTCCTCCTAGTCCCACTAGCTTCCCAGCCTCCCAGACTGACTCCCTAGTCCCACTAGACTATCCCTCCAGCCTCTCAGACTGAATCTCCTAGTCCCACTAGACTATCCTCCCAGCCTCTCAGACTGAATCTCCTAGTCCCACTAGCCTCCCAGCCTCCCAGACTGACTCCCTAGTCCCACTAGACAATTTTCCCAGCCTCCCAGACTGACTCCCTAGTCCCACTAGACTATCCTTCCAGCCTCTCAGACTGAATCTCCTAGTCCCACTAGACTATCCTCCCAGCCTCTCAGACTGAATCTCCTAGTCCCACTAGCCTCCCAGCCTCCCAGACTGACTCCCTAGTCCCACTAGACAATTTTCCCAGCCTCCCAGACTAACTCCCTAGTCCCACTATGTGACAACCCACACTAAACCAGGTATCCGTACAACTTAATTACTGATTAATTACTGCTTAATTACTGTGCTTGATTTAAACTAGCTGATAAACTGCTACCTGCATACTGATACATGCACTTACTTGCATCATACTTTATATGCTGTCACTACACTATTTACATACGGCACCTTAGTGACAAACATGATGCACAAAAAGCACAGTAGCACTAACGGATACACAGTGAACATGCTGATCTAACCAGCATCAGGCAGACACTGCCACTCAGGCCTGTTAAGAGCCTCATATATTTTTGGCTACACTGGTAGTGAGTGTAGGATATAAGGGTTGTGGTACCGCGTCTCTAGGAATAAGATACACTGATTCGGATGTGCCTAAAACGTACTTTAAGTACCAAACACAGCACTTTAATAATTAAACCAGCTTCTAGCTGACTAGTAAAGTGCCAGAACATGAGAAAATATTACTAGACGCTTTCTAAAGTGTCGGGAAAACAAATTGTGTCACTAAAAATGTAATAACGACACTTTAAAGCCTTTTGTAACACTTTAACGGATTACTATCCAACCGGACACCCGGACTTTACCCGGAACATGAAAATATTACTATTTTCACTATTTTTATTTTTCTGAGCCAGTTAGGGTCCCTGATTACCCTAACACCCGCCATAACGTGTAACATGCAACTAACTAAGTTAAATACTTAGTTAACCTACTTAACTAAACTAATTATCCTAACTATCTAATTAAAATCGAACCAACCCCCCCCCCCCATGCCATGACCGGCCCCATATCTAGGGGACACACCCCTTGTACTTGTGATTTGGTTAATCTCATATGCTAAGCATCTTGGAGACACATTATCCAAAGGTTAATACCATCAAAGTTGCCTTTAAATACTAGAGATGAAACATGAGCATTATCACTTAATCAACACCACAAAATTTCTCTCTCCCTCCCTCACCTAGCTCTCGGCCGAACCCCCTCCACTACACCACCATATTTTCGGTTCTTGTCTTCATCATTCCAAGATCATACAAACATCCAAGGTCGCGTATTAGGAGCTTTGGTGCAAGCGGAACACGAAGGACCTCTCCCGTTAGCTTTTATCCACCTCTTTTTCGCCAAAGATCTTCCCTAGCCTTGAGCTAGAGGTATATCACTTAAATCTCATATTTAAGCATATCTAAAGTGGTTAAAAGAACTTTCGTCGGTTAAATATCGAAAACATAAGTTTTGATGCATTAAAGTCTAGTAAAATCACAAAAATGGTGGATAATAACATATAACTTGTGTAAAAGTCGTAGGACATGAAATTTGTGTTTATCTAGACCCGATCTATGATGTGGTAGCTCGGATCTCCGTTTAACCCGACTTTGTAAGATCATGTATCTTCACATAAGCTTGTTTTTGGTTACCACAAGGGTTAAAAGGCGAAACTCTACCACACAAGATGCACGAACTTGTGTGAAAATATTTTACTTGTGTAAAAGTGATTTAACCGGTAAAATGGTGTTTAAAACTAGCGGATCTACGTATCCGCAAGTGGTATTTTTGAAGAACCACACATTTAAGAAATCATGTCTTTTAAAAAGTGGATTTTCCACTAACAAATATGGTTTTATAAACCACAAGTATGTAAATACTTGTGAAACAAAAAGACCCGACAAAGAAGTAGTTTGTCACTTGTTACTAGAAGTTGTAAAGACGGATTTTTCCAAACACGAGGTTTTTACAAGATTGAAGCTACTTTATATATAGATCTAAATATATGAAGATGATTTACATTAAAAATGCGGAAAAACTACAAGTTCATGCGATTATGCAAATTTACATACTTGTCGACTAGTTTGGTGTGTCGGGAATTGTTTGATTGAATAAAGAAGTTGTTGATTGATTTGTTTAAAAGAAAATGATACGCTTGAAAGCGTGGCCACCTCCAGTTACAGAGGAAACTCTGGCGAAATTTTCCTAAAAACCTAACACTTAGACTTTTTACACAACAAGTGTTAGAACTATTTTGGACATATTTTCGAAACATAAATTTCGCCAGCACTATGTTTTACTAAATATTCGGAGGTGGGATTTTCACAAGGATTAACGTGATAAGTATATTTTGTCACAACACTGTTTATGCTTATTTTGTGAAAATACATAAATATTATTTTAGAGTAAAAATAATATTTACAAGCGTTAATGATTCCAAAACTTTACGAACGCTTCCACAAACATATAAGTTACACCGGTAATTACATTACCACAAGATTGATAAAACGTAACTTACGCACATGTATTGTATCCCCCATCCTTGGGAAGTAGTATAACTGCCAAGTGTACGGAACATCAACACGAAATAGTTGTCTAACTATTTCCCAAAAGACATAAACTATAAAGCTAAAGCACGGCCGTCCGTCTAATAGAATTAGCACTTGTAGGTCGTTGCACAGCTTACTGTATTGGAGACACTTGGTAGAGACGCGCATTCACTGTGAGTTCATGTCCCCCTTTTCTCTAACTGTTTTCAGTTTACTTAACTGCGGGGGTGAAATACATGTTACTTTGTTTACAAGTACTTTATACACGGTATGAATTACGTAAGGAGGTTTAGATCATGTGAATGGGTAGTTAGAACACCGAGGGACTCGAGCGGTAGATCTATCTGGGTGTAGCGAGCCCAGCTCCCGGCCCAACAGAACAGGCCTCACAGAGGACTAACAGAACGGACCCGGAGTGACTTGGTACCCAACGCAAAATCAGCTAGGGTTGTGTCTTCCTACTTGCATTTCACGACATGCTAATGGCCTTGCAAACCATTGGTGATCACAAGTCCTCTTACACTGCTACATACCAGGAAACTTTTATACTTACAAGTGTTTTTACTTACTCACTTGCACATGAACTCGCTCAACATTATTGTTGATTTTTCAACTCACATGTATTTCAGGAAATTAAACGGATCTGGCACGGTATGGAACGTTTTCCGCTGCACTTGTCATGGAGTCATCAGGGTTTAGGGGATGTGTCTCTTTCCTGGACAAGACACAGTCCTTAAACCACGTTTATGTTATGTTTTAGTTGTAATGTTGTTAAACAAGGTTATGGTGGTTGGTTAAAACAATGGTACTGTATTTTGATTTTCAAAACTTAATGGATGACTTGCATGGTTTTTAAATTCATATAGCTTGTTATGGTTAAGCTATGGTATTAAGAAGTCACACCAAAATTAACCACGCTTCCGCAAAGCCAGGGTGTGACAGCTTGGTATCAGAGCTCTGATCATAGCGAACTAGGATTCTGTCTCGAGTCTAGACTATGATCACTAGGGCTCTCACGAAAACATTTTTCTGCATACCACTTAAGTCCAGATCCACACTTTTTACACACAAATGTTGAGCACATTTTAATTATTTATAGGCTCAGCTTGGAGGGCTGAGGATCGGTCTGGAGGATCGAGGTGGTTAAGGTAGTTGAGCACGTTGGTTTGTTATAGGATCGATCTGGAGGATCGTGGCTTGGTCTAGGTGACCAAGGTAGTGGGCTAGCAAGGCTAGGAAGAAAAGGCTCAGCTTGGAGGGCTGAGGATCGATCTGGAGGATCGAGGTTTGGTTTAAGTAAAGGATAGAGCAGTCTTGTAGACTGGATGAAATTGGCTAGTAAGGACTAGGAGGATTATGTGATGCCTTACTTGATGACTTATGTGATTACTTGATTTATGATTGACTATTTGTGCATGTTTGTGTATATGTTACAGACACATGGATTCTGCAGACACTGGTGGTTCAGGCACCACAGGCCCGAGGCCTATCGTTTCAGACGACATTGAGTCATCGGAGCACGAGGTTTATACGTCAGACTTCACCAGCACGGATGACGATGACTTTCAGCCATTCGCCTTACCCGACGGCGTTGATGAGCTCCCAGTTGATCTTCCAGCCGGGGATCTACCACTCGTTGTGATCCCTGCTCCAGTACCCCTTGCATCATACCCTGTTTTACCCATCGACGACGAGGAGGACGACGTCGATATGTTTGAGGAGGAGCCTTTGGAGGATGCTCAGGGCGAGGCCCTACCTGCTGTTGCTCCCTTACTGATCGCAGATGCTCCGGCTGCGGAGTCACCTGCTCATTCCCCAGTCGCGGACTCCTTTGAGTCTGTGGCTTCTGTACCCACACATGCTCATAGTGCGCAGCACTTCTCCCATGGGTCCGATTCTGACCAGGCTATTTCTGTTGCTCCTATACCCGGATTTGCTTTTGACCATGGCGACGAAGGGGATTCAGATCCTGTGTTTCCCCCAGGATTTGATCCTGACCATGATTTAGAGTTTGTCCCGATGGACGAGTTGATGGAGGATCCAGCAGATCCTATTGACCCTTTCGATCCGATTGATCCCGATGTTGATTTTGACATGGCGTTTGATGATTTTGAGCCTGCCATTGCACCTGAGCAGGCAGCTGCCCTTGACCCTTTACCAGAGCATGACCCTGCGCATGCTGATGTACCTTTTGAGCCCATTGCTGATGATCACCACATAGATGTTCCTGTTGATCCCATTGGTCCTTTACCCATTGTTGCTGTACCAGTTGACCCCCCTTTCGAGCACTTGGCACCCGTACACCCTGTTGTTGCTCCCATATTTGATCCCGTTCCCCTAGAGCCCGGACATGCCCCGTTCGCGGCACATATGGATCCCCCGGATGAGTCTGCACAGCATGGCTGGATACCAGCAGACGAGGACGTTCCCCCATTCCCTCCACAGATTCCTGTTGCACCACATACTGACTTTTCGTTTCAGGTTCCTATGTTTATACCTCCAGCAGGGCCTGGAGAGGGCTCTTCAGCCCACCCATCAGGGCATGTACCGATGCCCATGCCTTTCATGCCTCAGATGCCGTTTGTTCCACCTACTACTGCTCCTTTTGGTATGGCACCCTTTGATCCCACACGTGAGCCACTGCTGTGGGCACCGTTTTCCCCTATGCCACCCACTGACCCATACCACAGGTTCCATGTGGGCCACACCATTGAGGATGTGTTGATGTCCTTTGTATACCAGCATGAGTCCCATGAGCAGCGACTACAGGAGTTGGAGAGAGCCCATCTGCAGCCATGTCAGTGCCATGGCCGGGTACCCTCTCCGTTGCAGCCATCACGACCATTACCCCCTGACTATGCTGCTCGTCTTACTACTTTGGAGCAGCAGATTGCTTCCATTATTCGTACACAGCAGGCGATGGAGGCGGACTGGTTACAGTTGCGCCGTTTGTTTTATACCCGTTTTCCTCCTCCTCCACCACCATCTGCTTAGAGCTCATCGGTGCCACCTGGGTAGGCGAGGTGAGAAAGCGGCGATTGCTTTTTGATTGCACAGCATTTTGGGGAGACTACGTTATGACTTGACTTTTGTTATGTACTTGACATTGTATTGATACTGATGTAGCTTTTGACAGGGGTGATGTAGCCCCTAGTGATTGATGATTGTATGTATACACTTACGATGTGGTCTCATCTATATGGCAATCGCAGTTTTCTCACCATATTTGGATTCGCTTGATTACTTGTTTATATTGACATTGGATGTGTGTGATTGATATTTGTGATATGTGATAACATGAGATGTTATGTGATTATACTATTACTACCGTTATATACGTACACAATATTACGAACTGATTTACGTATTATAACAACGGAGCCTTACTATGGCCTAACCAACTTGAACCATCTTTTAGAAGATGCCGCCAAAACGCCCAACACCAATGCCTACTAACGAGGCAGAGCTACAGCAAGTCATTGCAGCTGCCATAGCACAGTACGCAGCATCTCAGCCTGGAGGAAGCGGAAGTGTTAACCAAGGCAATAACAATCCACCTCACGGTAATACCACGCCATTCGAACCTACCATGAACTAGTTGGAGATTTTAGCAATGATGCTAATGCCAAACACATGTTTTAACGTACGTGCAGGATGCACCTACAAGCAGTTCTTAGACTGCAAACCAGTTAACTTCAATGGCACAGGAGGTGCAGTTGCCTTTACCCGCTGGGCTGAGAAGACCGATTCTGTCTTACGCATGAGCAAGTGTGCAGAGGATCAGCAAGTCACATACATTTCAGGGCTGTTACTAGATGGAGCCCTATCCTGGTGGAACCTACAAGTACAAACACTAGGCGAAGCTGCCGCCTACGCCCTGACTTGGGCCGAATTGAAAGAACTGATGCGCAAAAAGTACTGTTCACGCGCAGAAATTCAAAGGTTGGAGACTGAATTTTGGCACCTAAAGATGGATGGACCAAAGGTTGCAGAATACGTCCAGAGGTTTCACGACTTATCTCAAGTGGTTCCTTACATGGTTACGCCTGAATATAAGCGAATCGAGCGCTTCATTTGGGGTTTGGCTCCCCAAATAATAAGCATGGTAACCTCCTCCAAACCAGCGACTATCACTGAAGCCATCGATTTGAGCGTGGCTCTCACCGAGGAGGCGATTCGTCTGAACAAGTTTGGTGATGTTAAGGCAAAAGAGAAAGAGACTCAGGTTGAGTCGTCTGGAAGTAACAAAAGAAAGTTTTCAAACTTCAAACAAAGTGTTAGTGGTGATGGTAAGAGAGGAGCACCAAGCACGCCAGCTCAGGGAGCAGCTGGCAGTGGAAGGAGAGGAAGAGGATATATGGGCACTCTGCCTAAGTGTAGTGCCTGCCAGCGTCACCATTCTGGCCAATGTGGGTTAAAAGTGTGCGAAGCTTGTGGGAGACGTGGTCACTCGAAGGATACTTGTTGGGTCCCTGCCGGCCGCGGAGGCCAGGGAGGATATGGAAATAGGAATGATAACCATGGTGGAAATGGGAATCGCCCACAAGGGAATTTTGGAGGTAACAGAAATCAGGGTAACAACGCTAACCAAGCGGGCGCAGTAAATCGTAATCAGGGAAATGATCAAGCTGGTGGTAATGGACAGAGGCTCGGATGCTATAACTGCGGGGAAATCGGGCATTTTAAGAAGAATTGCCCAACGTTGAATCAAGCCCGTGGTAGAGTGTTCCAACTCGAAGCTAGGGATGCACGCCAAGATCCAAATGTTGTTACTGGTACGTTCCCTATCAATCAACGCTATGCATCCGTTTTATTTGATACCGGTGCCGATTATAGCTTCGTATCATTAGAATTTAAGAATATGCTTGGGTTAGCTGCAAATAAGTTAGACATTCCCTACTCGATCGAATTAGCTAATGGAAAGTTAGTTGAAGCCAACGAAGTAATCAGAGGCTGCGTGATAGAACTAGGAGAACGCGAGTTTACTTTGGATCTACTACCAGTCGAATTGGGAAGTTTCAACGTGGTGGTAGGAATGGATTGGTTATCCGGAAACAAGGCTGAGATAGTATGTCACGAGAAAGTTGTTCGTATCCCAACTGATGATGGTGAGACAATTGTGGTTCACGGAGAGAAGCGTGACACGCCGCTAAGATTTATCAGCTGCTTGAAGGCAAGGAAGTGTTTACAGAAAGGATGTGTTGCTTTTCTGGCGCACATCGTGGATAAGAAGGCTGCCGAGCCAAGGATCGAAGACATCCCTGTCGTAAGGGAGTATCCAGAAGTCTTCCCGGAAGACTTACCCGGACTGCCACCTCAGAGACAAGTGGAGTTTCACATTGACTTAGTTCCAGGCGCCGCGCCTGTGGCTAAGGCACCGTACAGACTTGCTCCGTCTGAGATGCAGGAATTGTCGACACAACTTAAAGAGTTGTTAGACAAAGGTTTTATCCGACCAAGCTTCTCGCCTTGGGGAGCCCCGGTCTTGTTTGTCAAGAAGAAGGACGGAAGTTTCCGCATGTGTATTGACTACAGAGAATTGAACAAGCTGACGATCAAGAACAGGTATCCACTGCCAAGAATTGATGATCTGTTCGACCAACTTCAAGGTTCAAGCTGTTACTCTAAGATCGATCTTCGATCTGGATACCATCAACTAAGGATACAGGAGGAAAGTATCCCGAAAACAGCCTTCCGAACTCGTTATGGACACTACGAGTTCCTCGTTATGCCATTTGGTTTGACAAACGCACCTGCAGTCTTCATGGATCTAATGAATAGAGTTTGCAAGCCATACTTAGACAAGTTCGTGATTGTATTCATCGACGACATCCTGATTTACTCAAAGACGAAGGCTGAACACGAACAACATCTTAGAACCATATTGGAGCTGCTAAAGAAAGAACAGCTGTACGCCAAGTTCTCCAAGTGCGAGTTTTGGCTACGCGAAGTCCAGTTTCTTGGACATGTGGTTAATGGGGATGGAATTCATGTTGATCCCACAAAGATCGAGGCAATCAAAAATTGGGAAACGCCTACAACGCCAACCGAGATTCGACAATTCTTGGGTTTGGCTGGCTACTATAGAAGGTTCATCGAGGATTTTTCGAAAATCGCTCAACCGTTGACGCTCCTGACCCAGAAGGATAAGACGTTTGATTGGGGAATCAAACAGGATGAAGCATTTCAGACATTGAAGAATAAGCTTTGTAACGCGCCAATCTTAGCTCTACCAGAAGGTACTGATGACTTTGTGGTATACTGCGACGCATCGCGTCAGGGACTGGGTTGTGTGTTGATGCAACGCCAGAAGGTCATTGCTTACGCATCACGCCAACTGAAAGTGCACGAAAAGAACTATACCACCCACGATTTAGAGCTTGGCGCCGTGGTTTTCGCTTTAAAGATCTGGAGACACTACCTATATGGTACGAAGTGCACAATCTTCACAGATCACAAGAGCTTACAACACATATTCAACCAGAAAGAGTTAAATATGAGGCAAAGACGATGGGTTGAATTGTTAAACGACTACGACTGCGAGATAAAGTATCACCCAGGGAAGGCGAATGTAGTCGCCGATGCCCTAAGTCGTAAAGAAAGAATCAAGCCCATAAGGGTTAGGGCTTTGGAAATGATCATACGAACCGATCTTTCCTTACGCGTTCGTGCTGCACAAAAGGAAGCTCTCAAGGAGGGAAACCTTGAGGAAGAATATCTCCGTGGAATGGAGAAGCTGTTGGTACCAAACGAGGAAGGAACATTATGTTTTGAGAAAAGGATTTGGGTTCCTCTGTTTGGTGGATTAAGGGAAGTTATTTTCAACGAAGCGCACAAGTCACGGTACTCTATCCACCCTGGATCGGATAAGATGTACCAAGATCTCAAAAGTTATTATTGGTGGCCTAGGATGAAAGGCGATGTTGCTGTTTATGTGAGCAAATGTTTAACGTGCGCTAAAGTCAAGGCGGAATACCAGAAGCCTTCGGGACTTCTGCAACAACCTGAGATTCCCAAGTGGAAATGGGAACAGATCTCAATGGATTTTGTTACAAAATTGCCAAGAACGCCAAGAGGCCATGATATGATTTGGGTGATTGTTGACCGCCTAACAAAGTCCGCACACTTTCTGCCAATCAAGGAGAAAGACAGTACTAGTAAACTTGCGGAAATTTACATGAGAGAGATCGTAGCACGTCATGGAGTACCTCTCTCGATCATCTCTGATAGAGACGGAAGGTTTGTGTCAAGGATATGGCAATCCTTCCAAGAATCTTTTGGCTCACAATTGAATCTGAGCACTGCGTTCCATCCGCAAACTGACGGCCAGAGCGAGCGAACGATACAAACTTTGGAAGATATGCTGAGAGCATGTGTTATGGATTTGGGAGGTAGCTGGGATAAACATTTACCGTTGGTCGAATTTTCATACAACAACAGCTACCACACCAGTATTGGTGTCGCGCCATTTGAGGCCCTATACGGACGCAAGTGCCGATCACCACTATGCTGGTCTGACGCCGGTGATAGGCAGCTTGCTGGTCCCGAGATCGTCCAAGAGACGACAGACAAGATTGCGCAAATACTTAAACGCATCGAAGCCGCTCGCCACAGACAAAAGGCCTACGCAGATCCAAACCGGAAGCATGTGGACTTCCAAGTCGGAGAAATGGTGTTATTGAAAGTTTCACCCTGGAAGGGGGTGGCGCGCTTTGGAAAGCGTGGGAAGTTAAATCCGCGCTACATTGGTCCTTTCAGAATTCTGGAAAGAATTGGAACTGTAGCATACAAGTTGGACCTACCTGCTGAACTGAATGGTGTTCACGATACATTTCATGTATCCAACCTAAAGAAAAGTCCAACTCAAATTGACGTTGCCATTCCCATCGACGAGATTCATATTGACGACACGCTCCACTTCGTCGAAGAACCTGTTGAGGTCACGGATTGGAAAGTTAACAAGACCCGCCGGAGCAGTGTCAAACTCGTCAAAGTTCGTTGGAATGCCAGACATGGTCCTGAATTCACCTGGGAACGTGAGGACCGGATGAAAGAGAAATACCCCCACTTATTTCCTAAGAACGCTGCATCTACAAGCAGGACTTAAATTTCGGGACGAAATTTATTTAACGGGGGGAGAATGTGACAACCCACACTAAACCAGGTATCCGTACAACTTAATTACTGATTAATTACTGCTTAATTACTGTGCTTGATTTAAACTAGCTGATAAACTGCTACCTGCATACTGATACATGCACTTACTTGCATCATACTTTATATGCTGTCACTACACTATTTACATACGGCACCTTAGTGACAAACATGATGCACAAAAAGCACAGTAGCACTAACGGATACACAGTGAACATGCTGATCTAACCAGCATCAGGCAGACACTGCCTCTCAGGCCTGTTAAGAGCCTCATATATTTTTGGCTACACTGGTAGTGAGTGTAGGATATAAGGGTTGTGGTACCGCGTCTCTAGGAATAAGATACACTGATTCGGATGTGCCTAAAACGTACTTTAAGTACCAAACACAGCACTTTAATAATTAAACCAGCTTCTAGCTGACTAGTAAAGTGCCAGAACATGAGAAAATATTACTAGACGCTTTCTAAAGTGTCGGGAAAACAAATTGTGTCACTAAAAATGTAATAACGACACTTTAAAGCCTTTTGTAACACTTTAACGGATTACTATCCAACCGGACACCCGGACTTTACCCGGAACATGAAAATATTACTATTTTCACTATTTTTATTTTTCTGAGCCAGTTAGGGTCCCTGATTACCCTAACACCCGCCATAACGTGTAACATGCAACTAACTAAGTTAAATACTTAGTTAACCTACTTAACTAAACTAATTATCCTAACTATCTAATTAAAATCGAACCAACCCCCCCCCCCCATGCCATGACCGGCCCCATATCTAGGGGACACACCCCTTGTACTTGTGATTTGGTTAATCTCATATGCTAAGCATCTTGGAGACACATTATCCAAAGGTTAATACCATCAAAGTTGCCTTTAAATACTAGAGATGAAACATGAGCATTATCACTTAATCAACACCACAAAATTTCTCTCTCCCTCCCTCACCTAGCTCTCGGCCGAACCCCCTCCACTACACCACCATATTTTCGGTTCTTGTCTTCATCATTCCAAGATCATACAAACATCCAAGGTCGCGTATTAGGAGCTTTGGTGCAAGCGGAACACGAAGGACCTCTCCCGTTAGCTTTTATCCACCTCTTTTTCGCCAAAGATCTTCCCTAGCCTTGAGCTAGAGGTATATCACTTAAATCTCATATTTAAGCATATCTAAAGTGGTTAAAAGAACTTTCGTCGGTTAAATATCGAAAACATAAGTTTTGATGCATTAAAGTCTAGTAAAATCACAAAAATGGTGGATAATAACATATAACTTGTGTAAAAGTCGTAGGACATGAAATTTGTGTTTATCTAGACCCGATCTATGATGTGGTAGCTCGGATCTCCGTTTAACCCGACTTTGTAAGATCATGTATCTTCACATAAGCTTGTTTTTGGTTACCACAAGGGTTAAAAGGCGAAACTCTACCACACAAGATGCACGAACTTGTGTGAAAATATTTTACTTGTGTAAAAGTGATTTAACCGGTAAAATGGTGTTTAAAACTAGCGGATCTACGTATCCGCAAGTGGTATTTTTGAAGAACCACACATTTAAGAAATCATGTCTTTTAAAAAGTGGATTTTCCACTAACAAATATGGTTTTATAAACCACAAGTATGTAAATACTTGTGAAACAAAAAGACCCGACAAAGAAGTAGTTTGTCACTTGTTACTAGAAGTTGTAAAGACGGATTTTTCCAAACACGAGGTTTTTACAAGATTGAAGCTACTTTATATATAGATCTAAATATATGAAGATGATTTACATTAAAAATGCGGAAAAACTACAAGTTCATGCGATTATGCAAATTTACATACTTGTCGACTAGTTTGGTGTGTCGGGAATTGTTTGATTGAATAAAGAAGTTGTTGATTGATTTGTTTAAAAGAAAATGATACGCTTGAAAGCGTGGCCACCTCCAGTTACAGAGGAAACTCTGGCGAAATTTTCCTAAAAACCTAACACTTAGACTTTTTACACAACAAGTGTTAGAACTATTTTGGACATATTTTCGAAACATAAATTTCGCCAGCACTATGTTTTACTAAATATTCGGAGGTGAGATTTTCACAAGGATTAACGTGATAAGTATATTTTGTCACAACACTGTTTATGCTTATTTTGTGAAAATACATAAATATTATTTTAGAGTAAAAATAATATTTACAAGCGTTAATGATTCCAAAACTTTACGAACGCTTCCACAAACATATAAGTTACACCGGTAATTACATTACCACAAGATTGATAAAACGTAACTTACGCACATGTATTGTATCCCCCATCCTTGGGAAGTAGTATAACTGCCAAGTGTACGGAACATCAACACGAAATAGTTGTCTAACTATTTCCCAAAAGACATAAACTATAAAGCTAAAGCACGGCCGTCCGTCTAATAGAATTAGCACTTGTAGGTCGTTGCACAGCTTACTGTATTGGAGACACTTGGTAGAGACGCGCATTCACTGTGAGTTCATGTCCCCCTTTTCTCTAACTGTTTTCAGTTTACTTAACTGCGGGGGTGAAATACATGTTACTTTGTTTACAAGTACTTTATACACGGTATGAATTACGTAAGGAGGTTTAGATCATGTGAATGGGTAGTTAGAACACCGAGGGACTCGAGCGGTAGATCTATCTGGGTGTAGCGAGCCCAGCTCCCGGCCCAACAGAACAGGCCTCACAGAGGACTAACAGAACGGACCCGGAGTGACTTGGTACCCAACGCAAAATCAGCTAGGGTTGTGTCTTCCTACTTGCATTTCACGACATGCTAATGGCCTTGCAAACCATTGGTGATCACAAGTCCTCTTACACTGCTACATACCAGGAAACTTTTATACTTACAAGTGTTTTTACTTACTCACTTGCACATGAACTCGCTCAACATTATTGTTGATTTTTCAACTCACATGTATTTCAGGAAATTAAACGGATCTGGCACGGTATGGAACGTTTTCCGCTGCACTTGTCATGGAGTCATCAGGGTTTAGGGGATGTGTCTCTTTCCTGGACAAGACACAGTCCTTAAACCACGTTTATGTTATGTTTTAGTTGTAATGTTGTTAAACAAGGTTATGGTGGTTGGTTAAAACAATGGTACTGTATTTTGATTTTCAAAACTTAATGGATGACTTGCATGGTTTTTAAATTCATATAGCTTGTTATGGTTAAGCTATGGTATTAAGAAGTCACACCAAAATTAACCACGCTTCCGCAAAGCCAGGGTGTGACACACTAGACTATCCTTCCAGCCTCTCAGACTGAATCTCCTAGTCCCACTAGACTATCCTCCCAGCCTCCCAGACTGAATCTCCTTTCTCCGAAGGTCTTAAATGCATGTTTCCTAAACTCTCAGAGTGTTGTGTACTGTATGTAATTGTTTCGTGTATCGTGTGTAAAACACAACTTTAGCGTACGTTTGAAAACGAAATTTTGACTGTTTGTTTTTCGGCAACGGTTGGAGACCATGTTGGAGACCATATTCGAGTACTGGGCGTTCTGTATGTATTCAACGTCTTAATAGTCTAAGTCCCAGAGAAAAGTGAGGTTAGAGCCTAGGTATCACAACAGAAACCTAATTCGCTGTAACCTATAGCTCTGATACCAATCTGTCACACCCCGAAATTATCAGAGCTTGGCGTGACTGGACTGGTATCGTCATTGCACAGCGGAAGCAAAAAGCTAAGACTTTCTAGAAATTGAACGCCTACTAAGTACTCGAATTCTCGATGGTTCTCCTATTCCAACCGTGCCTTGTCCTAGAACTGTAACCTGAGAAAGAACATGCGAGAAAAATCAACTTAATGTTGAGCGAGTTCATAGTTCGTTTGTAAAAGATTTGAAATAAATCTTTTGAGTTGTGAAAGGTTTGAAATAAATCCTTGGTATTGTGAAAGATTTGAAATAAATCTTTGGAATAACCGGTTTTTGAAATAGTATTGAGAAAATGAATTTAAAAATCATTTTCTTGCCAAGTTATATAGAAACGTTGTGTTTGTAACACGTTATGTTCATAAAACCATGTATTTGTAAAGCCGTGTATTTGTAATGTTCGCAAAGCTGTCAATGCCCACCCTGACTTTGACCCGCATAATCTTATGCCTTAAATTTTGTAGAAAACATGGTATTTAATTTGTATGAACAAGTATGTTTCGTACGTATAAAATCCCTGGTATGTAGCAAATAAGGGGACTTGTGATCACCAATGGTTTGCAAGGCCACTGATATATGTGAAGTGCAAATAGGGAGACTCAAACCTAGCAGATTTCGCCACAGCAATAGTATGTGGACAAAGTCACCCCAAGGTCCGTTTCTAGTTTGGCCTGGGGCTGGGCTCGCTACACCCAGATAGATCTACCGCTCCTGTCCCTCGGTCCCGACATGAGGACTAATGGCCTCATATTGCTCCTACCCACTCACATGATCTGAGTAATAAACCTCCTTACGCTAACCATACCGTGTATAAAATAAATCCCTGGTCACCCTGGCCAGATTCCTGGTCACCCTGACCAGCTTTCCTGGTTACCCTAACCCAATCCCCGGTCACCCTGGCCGAATATCATTCACATTTCGAAAATAAGCATTTGTTTTCGTAAAAACCGGTATGTTTAGTATAACCTTTCGTAAATCATTTGTGTTCCTCGAAATCCCTTCGTAATATGATTTAGAGATACGAGTTAGTTCAAAACTTTGTATGTTTTTGCAAAATGTGCATGTCTTCCCACCCCGAAAACATTTATAAAAATGTAAAATAGTAAAGAGTGGGGGTTATGAACTCGCCTGAATATTCCTTGTGCGAAGCTAGCTAAATACGACTTCGTGATGTCGTTTCCAAGACGAGACTCGCTAGCGTGCATTCTACAATATTCCTAACACGGAATATCTAATAAGTTTCTAAATAAACGTAGCAACTAACTACGTGTCACCGAGCTCTACCGAATCGTTAATCGAACGATTTGACGGTAAATAGTTGATTTAATGTAAATGACTAAGTTAAACTGCCGCGAGAAGTCGATGGAGTATGTAGGAATATCTGTATAATAACTTGTATCATATATATCACGTTTTGTGTATATTTGCCGAAAATATACGTATATGCCGTCTAGGCGTATAAAATAAATATGAAGAGTTAAAGAAATCGTCGAGTTGTTTTGTTTAAAAATAAATATAAACCATATTTATTTTTGTAAAAGACTTCGCGTTGTACGACATTCAGAATAAATATATAACTATATTTATTTTAGTAACACATTTGTAGTGTCGTTTGAAATATGAAATAAATATATGAGCTATATTTATTTGTAAAAGTATACGAGTTGACGACGTTCGAAATAAATATAACATTATATTTATTTGTAAAAGTGTTTGGAATTATCAAGGTTTGAAGTATCATAAACTCGAATTCCTTTAAGCGTCGTTTTTGAAATATAATACGTGTCGTGTTTAAGGGTGTTTCTCGAAAAACGGGCAGAGTTTCCTCTATTTTTGGACGGCCCCGACAACACAAGTTGTCGTTTTATTTCAAAACTCAATCAATATTCTATCAACATTTACGTATAATCAAATTTATATAAACCAAATAATAAATCAATGTATACTTTAACTATCGGTTCACCATTTTGTTTCGGTTCGAGCTCGTTTTTACGTAATGAGTTAAAAGTATTAAACACGAAATAGTAACGCCGTAAAATCTTTACCCCTTCTTCGAGTCGATATGTCGAGTTGACCGAGTCAACTCGCTGAGTTGACTGAGGTTGACCGAGTCCGACCGAGTTGAACTGAGTTGACTCGAACCGCTTCAAAATCTAACCCGAACCGGCTGACTCGAACCAACTGTTGACCTGAACCCATCTGTTGACTGAGTTGACTCGGCTTGACCGAGTCAACCTGCTGAGTTGACCGAGTCAACTGAGTTGACTGAACCGTATACAAAACTGACCCGAGCCTTCCTGTTGACTGAGCCGGATGATCTGAATCAAAATTCAAACCCGCTGACCCGGAACCCGAACCCGCTGACTTGTTGACTGAGCCGTGACCCGAACGCCGAGTTGACTCGGTGACTGAGTTGACTCGCTGGCCGAGTCAACTGAACCGCCTGGCCAAACCGCCTGGTTGACCCGTGACTGAACCGAGTTACTGTGAAACACGAAACGAAACCTGAACCAACTTGATCCCGCTGAACCGGACCCTGTATAGACGCGGGTCTGACACGAACAAAACCACCAGCAGATTAAGAACATCATTATCTTCGACCAATCAGCAGCAATCACCATCCTTTAACATCCAAAACCGACAGGATACGAAAAAAGATTGGGACTCACCGTGAACTCACCGGATAATGTCACATACCGCCTGAATCGGGACAGGGACCGTCGGTTAAAATAACCGACCGCCGGATAATAGAGCCGACCACCGGTCCGCCGGTTCTTCCTCTCTTCCTCGGTCTCTCTCTTTCTCGTCTTCTCGTCCCTGTGTTTGCACCACCGCCAGACGCCATCGCTCACCACCACCCGAAGATGGTGGTGGTGGCCTGTTCTTGTTATCGAGGAAGAGGAGAGGGAGGGTGTCGCCGCCTGAGTGGGGAAACGAGGAGGGGTTTGCCGGACGGATTAAACTCCGGTCACCGGAGTTTAGTTGGAGAGGATGAGTGAGTGTGTTTGGCTCTGTGTGTGTGTTCTTAGCAGAGATCGAGAGAGGGAGAGTATGAAGATGAGTCTTCATGTTTGTGGGTTGTTTGTCTGAGATCAAAAGGTGAAGGGGTTTTATAATAGCTCAAGTGGGTATAATCCAAAGTGATTTTCTTATGTCCTGTATGCTTTTAAATGGTACCCAGGTAACATGTTTTAACCTTAGAGTTAAAAATCTTATGTAGAGATTTATTAGGATTTAGTGAATCTAATATGGATTTTAGACAGATTTTATTGAGATTTCATAGAATCTATTATATTATGAGCGGGTTTAGGCTTGTGGGTTTTGAGCTTGGGCCTAGGGCCCACAAGCTCAATCCCCGTGTGTAAGTGGCCCGTAATTCCTACGAGACCCGTTGTCAAAACCGAAATCACCGTAGCCTAGTAAAATAATATTTCGTGCAAAAATAATGTTGGTATCCGTTGTAGTCGCGTTCGCGCGTTGCTAACGGTAAAAATCTCGCTTAAAAGGCGCCGTTCGCCGTCTCCTACCATCGCGTTTTTTAATCCACGTTTGCATTTGTGTCGCACGGAAGCCCAAATAAATTTAGAAAATTAATTTCGTACACATAAAATATTCGTGTAACATCCATACTTGTCGGCGTTGTCAGTATCCTGTTCGGTTTCAATCCGTTGCCGTTTAACGTTTCACCGGTTTCTCTGTAAACCATCATTCGCGCACTGTAAAGACGGATAGACGTTCCCAGGCGCTCCAAAGGCCTAATTAAGTTAATCCGTGCTGTAAACACTATTTATTATCGCGTTAATCATCTGTTAATCACGTAATTAGGAGCCGTAAATCACGGGTTGTCACAATTATCAACAATACTCATCAACAATAATCACTAATTTCTCCATTTCATGAACTTGAATATTTACAAAAATGTGTAGTAACTTACTAGCACATTTAGTAAGTCTTGTTATCTTTAAAAATAAGTTTTATTTCTTAAAAACTTTATTTTTAAAGATTATGAAGTTTCACAACTTCTAGTCAAGATTCACAAAAATATTTCTTTGTTGAACTTCCTTGTTACACAAGTGTTTACACACTTGTTTATTTACTAAAAAAATATATTTAGTTCATGTAAGATCCGGGTTTTTAAACATGATTTCATCAAACATTTGGTTATTCAAAAATACCACTTGTAGATCCGTAGATCTACTAATTTTGAACAATATTTCGTAAGTAAAATCGTTTTTACACAAGTTCATGATTAGTGTGTGGTAGAGTTTCATCATTTAACCCTTTTTATTCTTAAACAACTCTATGTCATGATCCATGATCATGACCAATCCGGGTTAGACGATGATCCGAGCTACCACAACATAGATCGGCACTAAATAATCACCACAAAACAAGTCTTACAAGTTTTACACCACATCATAGCTTTTATCCAACTTAGTTATCATTTTAGTAGACTTTGTGTTATGTTCTTGTGTGTGTTTGATTTTTAACCATTAAATCATCTATTAACCATCATAAACAAGAACAATATGAAGATTTGAAGCACTTACTACTAGCACAAGGCTATGGAAGTTCAAGAGGGCAAATGAAGTGGATAAAAGCAAATGGTGAAGGTCCTTCAAGATCCGCTTGCACCGAGCTTCATTAGTGACCTTCTTACACCTCAATATCACCTTGGAATGGAAGGATGTGGATCGAAAATGAAAGTATGGGTGTGTGTGGGTGAGGCCGTAGCCAAGGGAGAAGGAAGAGGAGAGTTCTTGAGGTTGAGTGATGAATGGAATGAAGACATGAGCCTTATGTGTAATTTTATAATCCATGTTCTAGTATTAACCCAAGTGTAATGTGTTTCTAAAGGTCCAACACCATCCATTAAAATATATGAAAGAAATCCCATGAGGGATTTTGGTCTCCCAACCGTCCAACATATGGGGGGGGGGCTAAGTGAAACATTCTAAGTGTAAGTTTTTTTCAAAAATGGTTAGGATCTAATGACATTTAGTTAGGATCTAATGACATTTAGTTAGGATATTAGGTGTATTGTATAACACATAGGTGGTGTTTGTTTTTTTTCAAAAAGAGCTTCCTGCCTCTTCTGTCTGCACCGTGCAGACGCGGGAAGAGGTTTAGCCTCAAAAGAGTGTTTGTTTTTTTTTTTTTGAGAAGTGCTTCCTGTCTCTCCCCAGCCTCTTCATGAGGAAGTGATAAAACCAAAGCTTCTCCAAGAAGAGCTTTACCTCTTCTTGGCACCACCTCCACCTCCACCCATGCTCCGCCCCTGCTCCGCCACCACCACCACTGCTCCGCCACCATCATCATCATCACCACCCCTGCTCCGCCACCACCACCTCCACTCCGCCACCACCTTCGCTGCTCCAGCCCCACAAACAAAACCCCCAAATCTTCTCCACCTCCACCTCCACTCCGCCATCACCTCTGCTCCACCTCCACTCCGCCACCACCTCCGACATCATCATCAACATCACAAACAAAACCCCCAAAACGAAAACCCTAAAATCGAAAACCCTAAATCGATCGGAGATGGCAGTTGCAGGTTGCTCGGTGGTTGTGATCGGAGATGGCAGTTGCAGGTGTGTAGGCGGAGGTGGTGACGGTCGTTTTGTTCGATTCGTGATGATGGAGATGGCAGTTGCAGGTTGCTCGGTGGTTGTGATGATGGCGGTGGAGGTGGTGACGGTGGTTGTGATGATGGCGGTGGTGAAGTGGTGGCGGTGGTGATGATGGCGGTGGTGAAGTGGTGGCGGTGGTGAAGTGGTGGCGGTGGTGATGATGATGGCAGTTGCAGGTTGCTCGGTGGTTGTGAGAAGAAGAGGTTTTATATAAAAGAAAAAACAAACCCTCTTCTCCTTGCAGACTGAAGACATTTGGTCCACCTCTTCTCCTGCAGATGCCTGCAGATGTGGCCTGCAGCAGAAGAGGTTTTCAAGAAGAAAAAACAAACAGCACCATAGTGTGTTAGGGTGTTCGGGTATCCTAACTAGCTTAGAAAAATAAAAATATTGCTTCTAGCAATATTTTGGTGCTCCGGGTATTGTCCGGTTGTTCGGTTAGGCACCGGTTCGTTAAAGTGCTAAATTACACTTTTTAGTGTCTTTTAAGTACCTTTCTTGTATTCTTTCAATTCCCAACACTTAGGGAAATATTCTGGACGATAAAACGGCATTTCAGCATAATATTCATATGTCTAAATGCTGAAATATTGCCGAATTAACCCTTGTATGTACTCTTGGGTTTTAATGCATTCTTGTTGTCGGACCTACACCTAGGCTCCAATTTTATTGTCTGACTGCTTTCTGCAGTTCCGTTGACACAGTGTGTCTTACCGGTGAGTTTACTATTATTTCTGACGCAACGCTCTCGTTTATGCATAAAGCAATATTTTTGTAGTATACAACGTGCATGAATTCACTTGTTTAGTATGTGTTCAGTCATTGCTGACAATTAAGCACATAATTGCAGTCATTAAGCAATAATTAAAGTGTACGGAAATTACCGGTTTGTGCCAGTTGTCACACCATGCACATACACATAAACTTAGGGAGTTTTATTTCTCATTTGTTACAAAACAAGAACACACACCAAACCCTAATACTTCTCTCTCTCTCTCTCTCTTGATCTAAGCCGACGGCATCATCTTCATCCTTTGAAGCTTTTGTGTTCGGATCAATCATTGTTTTTTCTCTAATCGGTTAGTGTTTTAACCATTGCTTTCATGATTGTATGATATTGTGTGATAAATGCTCTACATGATGATGTAGGAATGATATATGATTGATGGTGATGTAAACTGTTATTATTGATGTTTATGTAATCGGCTCACATGTATAGTGTGTATGAATCATATAGGATTGAAAAATCGAATGAGGTTAAAAGATGATTTTAATCCAATGCTTGATTAATCGGCTGTTATATATATATATTGCTCGAATGATTTGTTAATATGTCATGTTAGAATGCATGCTAGAATCAAGGACATGAATCTGGTAATGTGTTTAAAGTTGTGGTTGATGTTTATGCTATGAATATGAGTAGGGTTCTTATGAATTAATGGTAAATTGCTTGGTTTGATTGAGTAATGGTTATGATAGAAACTGTTAGACTGTTGATTGATTGTGCACAAATAGGGAAACTATGTAACTGATTACCATAATTTCGGGATAATTAAAACAAATCACACAAGACCAGTCGCACAAGTGCAATCGCACAAGCTCTTGAATCACACAAGAGCTCAATCGCACAAGGCAACCGATCGCACAAGTGTCTGGTCGCACAACACAGTCGCACAAGTTATAGTGTACAACTGATTAAGCATTGAGTACAACATCACATTGCATGATCGCACAAGACCTTGTGGACCGCACAAGATAGTGTCAATCGCACAAGGCTTGGGCCACACATACAACAGTGGACCTCACTTATGCTGTTGGGCCGATTAGCCCAAAACACAATCGCACAAGCTATCCGGATCGCACAAGTCCATCCGGATCGCACAAGACCAATGTTTAATTGTTTGGGTCGTTACTTGCTGGACTGTTTATATTTATTTGGGCCGGGTATCATTGGGCTTCTATGGGTGAATCGCACAAGGCTGTTAGACTTGTGCGAGCCCAATCTCTTGAATCGTACAAATGTGATTATGTTATGTACTTAACTGTTAAGGTGTTACCATGATCAATACGTTTTCGTAACCTGTTTGCTTACGTGTAAACATACGTGCTTTACTTGAACCTAGACCTGACTTGTATGGTAACCATGTTAGGACGTGGTTGACCACATCTAGCTCAAGTAACCTTTTTATGTATCTGCTGAGCAAACCAAGGTGAGTTTACACTCTATCCAAGGCATGGGATTCCCAAGGGTTGGGAATGGGTTAAAGAACTGAACGGTAACTACGAACTTGCGTATTCCCCATACAACAGGATACGTACGACTATAAGACCATCAACTCTATCACTTTAAGTCCCTCATTTATCGACTTAATCGCCGAGGCCTATGGCGAGCAGGTCATTAGTTAATAGCGCTATTAGGTTTAATAAACCTCACACCGTGCCAGTCGGACGGGCGTGTACTAATGGACTATGGGCAAAGGGTCAATGCTCAACGATCCACAACGACGCTTCGCTCCACGTGCAAGACTCGACATTCTAGGTGATATGGTTTATGTTATATTGCCTACTTGCTAGTTATATAGAACATTGCTCATGGTATGCTTAGTTAGTATAACAACTGTTGCTTGAACCCTGTGTGCTTACTCTCTTCTGTCACTCCACACTTACACACATTCGCGACACCTTTCCTACTTGTGTTTAATTCGATGAGAAGATCATGAGTGGACGTGTGAACCTAACTCAAGCCCAGCTGACGGCTCATATTAACAAACAAGTTACGGCAGCACTCGCAGCCGCTCGAGCAGGAGGTATAACCTTCTATTCCGAACCTATCCTAGGATGATAGATCCTACTCTCAAGACCCAACTCTCGCGCTTAACCCTGTCTTTTCTTCTTCGCGCAACAAGGTCAGAATGCTCAGCCACCTGTATGCACATTCAAAATCTTCATGGACTGTCGTCCTAGTACTTTTAGTGGCACTGAAGGGGCCGTTGGACTCCTCCACTGGTTCGAGAAGCTCGAATCGGTCTTCGAAATGTGTGAATGCCCTGAGACTCATAGGGTGAAGTACGCCATTGGTACTCTCAAAGGCGTTGCGTTGACTTAGTAGAACGCACAAGTCCAAATGTTGGGGCTGGTAACTGCCAATGCCACCCCATGGAATGATTTTCAGGAACTGATCAAACGTGAATATTGTAGTCGTGATGACATCCACAAGTTGGGAGTAGAGTTCTTTAACTTAAAGATGACGGGGTCAGAAATTGAAGCTTATACAAAAAGATCGAACGAGCTGGCAATTTTGTGTCCTACTATGGTGGACCCTCCCATCAAACGCATCGAACTATACCTTAAGGGTTTAGTACCAGAGATTCAAAGTCATGTGACTTCAGCTAACCTCGCCACCATCCAGCAAGTTGTTCAATTGGCTCATCGGCTCACAGACCAGGCAGTGGAACAGAACAGGCTGCCTAAGCGTATAGGTGCAACTACTACTACTACTCCTGCTACTTCCAGTGACAACAAACGAAAGTGGGATGGAACCTCCAGCAAGGGTTCCACTTCAGTTCAGGGTAATCGAAGTCAGGGTGGATACAGGGGAAACCACCCTAAGTGCAATCGATGTAATTTGTACCACAGCGGGTAGTGCAACAAAGATCGTTGTCAGAGATGCAACAAGCTTGGTCATGGAGCCAAAGATTGTAGAAGCTCACGTCCTGCAAACCAGAACCGACAACAGCAGCCACAAGCTCCACAGAATCAGCAGCAACAGCAGGGTAACAAGGGATGTTATCAGTGTGGAGCTGAAGGTCACTTCAAGATGACACTGCCCACAGTTGAACTAGAACCAGAATCAGAACCACAATCAAGGAAACGGGAACAATAATGGAGGCAATAACGGGGGTAATAACGACGGAAATGGTGCCAGGGGTCGAGTGTTCGTGATTGGTCAGGGTGATGCTAGGAATGACCCCAATGTTTTGATGGTTTCGACATCGTTATTGGTATGGATTGGTTATCCCAACAACAAGCAGAGATTCTTTGCAACGAGAAGATCGTCCGTATTCCTCGCTCAGGAGATGAACCTCTTATGATTCGTAGCGACAAGAGTGGTGCTGTTGTGAGCATCATCTCTTTCCTCAAGGCCCAAAAGTGTTTAAGAAAGGGCCACACTACTATTGTGGCTCTCGTTACTGATACCTCGATGAAGGAGAAGAAGATAGAAGATATTCCTATCGTACGTGATTTTCCTGAGGTATTCCCTGAGGAATTACCTGGTCTTCCGCCTCATCGTCAAGTCGAGTTTCAAATCGAGCTGGCTCCTAGAGCAGCACCCATAGCTCGAGCGCCCTATCGTCTCGCTACATCTGAATTGGAAGAACTATCTGCGCAACTACAAGAACTCTTGGATAAGGGTTTTATTCGTCCTAGCTCTTCGCCATGGGGAGCTCCAGTGCAATTTTTGTGAAGAAGAAGGACGGTACCTTCAGAATGTGTATTGATTACCGCGAACTCAACAAGGTGACTGTGAAGAATCGCTATCCTCTTCCACGCATTGATGACCTATTCGACCAGCTGCAAGGGTCGAGCTTCTATTCAAAGATTGATCTAAGATCGGGATATCACCAGCTGAGAGTCCGAGAAGAGGACGTCTCCAAAACAGCTCTTAGAACTCGTTATGGACACTACGAGTTTCTGGTTATGCCTTTTGGATTGACAAACGCACCTGCAGTTTTCATGGACCTTATGAATAGAGGGTGCAAGCCTTACCTAGACAAGTTCGTTATAGTATTCATCGATGACATCCTGATCTATTCTAAGAGTCAGGAGGAACACGAGCAGCATCTACGACTTATTTTGGAACTCCTTCGAACAGAACAGCTCTATACTAAGTTTTCGAAATGTGACTTCTGGCTTCGTGAAGTCCATTTCCTAGGCCACGTGGTAAACAAGGATGGGATTCATGTTGATCCATCCAAGGTAGACTCGATCAAGAATTGGCCTGCGCCCCGTACACCAACAGAAATCCGCCAATTCCTGGGTTTGGCAGGTTACTACAGAAGGTTTATCAAGGATTTCTCCAAGATTGTGCAACCTCTCACCTCACTAACTCAGAAAGGTGTCACTTATCGTTGGGGTGATGCACAAGAAACTGCGTTTCAACACTTAAAGGATAGACTTTGTAGCGCCCCTATCCTCTCATTGCCTGAAGGCACAGACGATTTTGTGGTTTATTGCGACGCATCCATTCAGGGACTTGGATGTGTGTTGATGCAAAGTGACAAGGTTATTGCATATGCGTCACGTCAACTTAAAGTTCACGAAAGGAACTACACTACGCATGATTTGGAGCTGGGAGCTGTTGTTTTCGCACTCAAGATATGGAGACATTACCTGTACGGTACCAGGTGCACCATCTACACCGATCACAGGAGTCTCGAGCATATCTTCAAGCAAAAGGAGTTGAACATGCGACAACGTCGATGGGTCGAGTTATTGAATGATTACGAATGTGCCATCAAGTACCATCCAGGCAAAGCCAATGTTGTGGCCGACGCCCTCAGTCGAAAGGATACTACACCTAGGTGTGTACGAGCGTTGTAACTCACTATTCAGTCTAGTCTTCCTTCCCAGATACGAGATGCTCAGGTAGAAGCGTTGAAACCAGAAAACGTCAGGGCTGAAGCCCTACGTGGCTCAAGGCAACGGTTAGAACAAAAGGAAGACGGTTCTTACTACGTAACAGGACACATTTGGGTCCCACTTTATGGCAACCTACGAGAGCTTGTGATGGATGAGGCACACAAGTCTCGTTACTCAGTACATCCTGGTTTGGATAAGATGTACCACGACTTGAAAACTACGTATTGGTGGCCTGGCATGAAAGCTCACATAGCAACTTACGTTAGCAAGTGTTTGACTTGTGCGAGAGTCAAGACCGAATACCAGAAACCATCAGGCCTACTCCAACAACCAGAGATTCCATAATGGAAATGGGAGTAAATTTCCATGGATTTCGTTACTGGCCTGCCTAGATCTCAACGTGGAAATGATACTATTTGGGTGATCGTGGATCGACTCACAAAGTCTGCACACTTCTTGGCTATCAAAGAAACTGACAAGTTCTCTACTTTAGCAGACGTTTATCTTAAGGAAGTTGTCTCGAGGCACGGGGTGCCCACCTCTATTATCTCTGATCGTGATGCACGATTTACTTCTGAACTGTGGCAAGCAATGCACAAGTCCTTTGGCTCACGTCTAGATATGAGCACAGCTTATCACCCATAAACGGATGGGCAGTCTGAACGCACCATGCAAACCCTTGAAGACATGCTTAGGGCATGTATGATTAACTTTGGCAACGGCTGGGAAAAGCATCTTCCACTAGTGGAATTCTCGTGTAATAACAGCTACCACACTAGCATCCAGGCCGCTCCATTTGAGGCATTATATGGGCGTAAATGCCAATCACCTCTTTGTTGGGCAGAGATGGGTGACAGTCAGATCACTGGCCCAGAACTTGTGGTAGACACAACAGAAAGGATTGCTCAAATACGACAACGAATGGCGGCAGCTCGTGACCGCCAGAAAAGCTACGCTGATAAGGGCAGGAAGCCACTCGAGTTCCAGGTTGGGGATCGAGTGCTACTTAAAGTCTCACCCTGGAAGGGTGTTGTTCGTTTTGGCAAACGAGGCAAACTTAACCCACGATATGTTGGACCATTCAACATCATAGAGAAAATAGGCAGGGTGGCCTACAAACTGAACCTACCAGCAGAACTCAGTGGAGTTCACAACGTTTTCCACATGTCGAATCTGAAGAAGTGTCTGTCAGATGAGACCCTCATAGTTCCTTTTAAGGAGCTCACCATCGACGATCAGTTGCAATTTGTTGAGGAACCAGTTGAAATCATGGACCGGGACGTTAAGGTCCTCAAGCACACCAGAATACCTCTTGTTCGAGTTCGTTGGAACTCCCGTCGTGGCCCAGAGTTCACCTGGGAACGCGAAGATCAAATGAAACAAAAGTATCCCCAATTATTCGCGAACAGTACAACCACTACTGAGGCTGAAGCTACTGCGGAATTTCAGGATGAAATTCCAGATCAACGGGGGGAGGAGGTGACACCCCAGGAAAACCATGCAACTTAACTAGCTTCCTCAGTGAGTACGTACCAAATTTCGGGACGAAATTTCTTTCAACTTGGGGATAATGTGTAACACCTGTGCCTCCATGGCCATCAAACAAATACCGAACCAATGAAATATTATATTTCATACTTGGGATTTGTAAAAATATGTGTATCATTTGCACATATCAATTTTTGTTCCATTCCAAACTCTAAATCGCTTTCTGGAAGGTTATACGCGCACCGATGCGTAAATATAACCAGTTTAATGCAACAAACCCTCCGGAATAGTGACATAGGCTTAACATACCTTAAATAACCTTTACATAACTTAGAAATAAGTTTTGAAGGCTTTGGTATGGCAAAATCAAGTTAAATCGCTTACAGGGACTAAAGTTGACAAACTGCGAAAGTATGCCAATTTGAACTATAACAGACATTTTGGAACATGACCATAAGTTAAACACACCATAAATATCCTTTACATAGCTTAGAAATAGGCTTTGAGGGGTTCGGTGTGCTAAAATAAACTTTTGGGTCATTCAGGGACTAAAAGTGTCAAAAAGTGCACAAGTTTGCATTTTCGCGCATATCTTACGTTCTGAATACATCCGGACATCCAAAAATTTATGTAAGCACTAAAACATTTTATTTTAGTGTTTGGCATAAGAAAAATCCATTCGTCGCGTCATTTGGATCGTTTTTCGCGCTTGTGCGCATTCCGTCGTAATTAACCGAACATCGCAACCGTACGGCTAAACGAACCGACATCCGAGATATTTTTGAACACATTTTAAGTTCCCTATACTTTAACTTCATTTTAGAGCTTTGAAATGGGGTTAACGGGCCTTAAACGTGTCGAAAATGGGCTGAATGCATGACCGGGACCAAAAGTGTAAATCTGCCAAACTAAGGCCTAGCGCACCGCTACCCTTATTATGTAACGGTGCGCTAGCCTGGGTCAGACCAGATGCAGAGTATTTAACAGCCTGTTTGCAGCTGTTTGATCCACCACCACACATTCTAAGATGCTTAGTCAGCTGATAAGGATGTATTTGAGCTACCATAAGGTCCCGACACTTGTACGGGTGGGATTAAGGCGCGTTTTCCATGAAACGATCTTAACGGTGGACCAAATACTATAAATACCCCATGCCCCCCATTGCTAAACTTACAAGAATCTTAATTTGAGAAACTCTAAGTTGAAACCATTGTTTCATACCTGAGATTCTTGAATCGAGATTAGCATTCGGGGACCCTTCGTAAGTATTCTTTCGTTCTTTTATTGCTTTTCGAGTCTTTCGAGTCTGAAAGTCAAACTTTGTTTGACTTTCTGCGTTGACCAGTAATGGTCAATGCGAAGTTCGTTTGAACTTCGCAACGTGAGTGTAATCACGTTGGTTATAGTCCCTTGGGACTATGCCTACTGATTACCACGTTGTCTAGGGTCGTAGGGTAAGCGATCTAATAAATCGCTTATACCTTCGAACCCGACCCAGTTTGGTCGATCATTAGGATCCGACCAAATACATTAGGTGACCATAGTATAGGGAATAACCTTCCAAGGTTATACCTAATGGTCACATCGTTTGAGTAGTTGTATGATAGGTAGTTTATATGCCTTAAGTAAATTACCAGAATACCCTTTTCATGTATAATTGGTAATTAAGCATATGTAACCTAAACTTTTGTCACATAACTGATTATGTAACATGTTTAGGCATATAACACTTGTCATAGGACTAGTTAGGCGGTCCGAACGCGTTTCACGCGAACGACGCGTTAAAGTAGCATAAGCTACCTAAACGGGTCGTAATGGGTCGTAAGCTATTAGGTTAGGTTTCATTTAGCATGTAGGCTTTGATAAACCATATGACACGAGTCTCTATACTCGTTTGGTTTACGAACCCTCATTCTATCAGATCTTCCGATTTAGGTCCGGTTTATTAACATAGTTACCTATATTAGGTGCCGTTTGATATCCGCGATCTCTAGCATTATTTGGTTGTTACTCAAGGACTACTGAGCAATCTCAAGTGAGTACATAGACCCCTCTTTTACTGTTTTCCAAACTGTTTTGGGGTGAAACACATGTGCCTACTTGTTACTTTCGTGCTTTCCTGTTTTCACATCATATACTTGTTATGTTCATTAGTACACTATTAGTACATTGTTTTACCTTACATTTCTGCCATGTATGTTGACTGATAACATGCTAGCACATTGATTTACATGACTTTTCTGCTTTGTATGTTAACTTAGCATACTTAGTACATTATTTAACATTGCATCTCTGTTGCATATGTTCCAGTAACATATGGACACATTGTTTTACAGCTCTACCTTGTATGTTTACTCTAGCATACTAGGTACATTATCTTCATCACATGCTTACATTTTGGTATGACATTTGGTTTGTTTAAATGAGACAATGTACATTCATTAACACCGATCATGCCGCTCGGTAGTAGGTAGTGGTACCATAGGACTTGACAAATCCCATTCCTGAAATCTCGGGTTTGTTTGGACGTAAGGAATGACCGAATCCGAATACATATTCTTTTGATAACCTTGACTAAAAGGGTTATCCGGCTGTCTCAAGGCTTGGATGTATGAATTTTCACAATACTGCATAAATGTCTATATCAGTATAGCATGCATATATTACACAAAACATAACTTTGATTTAAACCATGTTTTACTTCAATACCTTGTTTTTGTGCATTTTACTTATGGTTTAAGTAGTCTTAATTTTACTTACCATACATAACATTTGTTACACATTACTTGACTACTTTTGGACTATCAACATTTGACATGATTTATACAAGGACTTTTGACATTGGTTATACATAATATGATTTACATCTTGACATAAACATTTTAACATATTATTTCAATACATTTGGAAGTTGTTTTAAACATAGACATCTTACATTGTTTGGTTTGGTTTGGTTTGAGTAATTGATTAAGTAACGAGGCGTGTGTAATATGATACAAGCATGGTGGATACGCCGCTGGTACTTCCTATATATAAGTGTTTGTATAGTATTACATATCGTAGAGTTATTTGAATCATTTCAATTTGAGACATATAACATTTTATACAAATAACATACTTTTCACAAGACATTGTTTTACAAAACTTATCTTTTACAAACTCATTTTACCTGGTTATTCATTTAACCATACATTATTCTTTTACTTATACATATCATCTGATTCTATTGCTTTTCAAACGATTTATAAAACAAAGCAAACTACAAGGTTCATGACTAAACATTTTCTTAAACTGAAGTCATGAGTCTTATTTCACAAAACCTATGTATCTCACAGGCATTTTTATGCTGACGTACCTATTTTCACATGTGTTTTCAGGAGATGATGCATAGGACTTATCAAGATACACATAGGCGGACTTGTGCCTTAGTGACTTAAAACGAGACAAGAATTAGTTAATTTATGTTATGTACTCTTTATTCTTGTTTAAAGACAATGTAAATCGCTTGTTTGATGATTAAAAAGAAACTTTAATTTCCATGGTTGTGAAACATTAATTCTGTTACAACACTCCCCGATGTTTCCGCCACGTTTTGTATGTTCTACGTGGTCGGGGTGTGACATAATGTGACAACTCGTATTTCAGAACTTATCTTTGTGCTTAACGTAACGTATGTGAACCATGTGTGATAATCTGATATGTTGATTTAATGAATGATTATGAGATTTTATGTTTGTATTATGTGAATCTTTGTATGAATATATATATATATATATATGACAACTCGGATCATACAACACAACCCGATCGCACAAGCCCATTCGGGCTACACTCTTTGCATCCGAACCAAGGGCAGCCCAAGTTTGGGTTCGGCCCACTTCCCCATGTGCATACACATAAACTTAGGGAGTTTTATTTCTCATTTGTTACAAAACAAGAACACACACCAAACCCTAATACTTCTCTCTCTCTCTCTTGATCTAAGCCGACGGCATCATCCTCATCCTTTGAAGCTTTTGTGTTTGGATCAATCATTGTTCTTTTCTCTAATCGGTTAGTGTTTTAACCATTGCTTTCATGATTGTATGATATTGTGTGATACATACTCCACATGATGATGTAGGAATGATATATGATTGATGGTGATGTAAACTGTTACTATTGATGTTTATATAATCGGCTCACATGTATAGTGTGTATGAATCATATAGGATTGAAAAATCGAATGAGGTTAAAAGATGATTTTAATCCAATGCTTGATTAATCGGCTGTTATATATATATATTGCTCGAATGATTTGTTAATATGTCATGTTAGAATGCATGTTAGAATCAAGGACATGAATCTGGTAATGTGTTTAAAGTTGTGGTTGATGTTCATGCTATGAATATGAGTAGGGTTCTTATGAATTAATGGTAAATTGCTTGGTTTGATCGAGTAATGGTTATGATAGAAACTGTTAGACTGTTGATTGATTGTGCGCAAATAGGGAAACTATGTAACTGATTGCCATAATTTCGGGATAATTAAAACAAATCACACAAGACCAGTCGCACAAGTGCAATCGCATAAGCTCTTGAATCACACAAGAGCTCAATCGCACAAGGCAACCGATCGCACAAGTGTCTGGTCGCACAACACAGTCGCACAAGTTATAGTGTACAACTAATTAAGCATTGAGTACAACATCACATTGCATGATCGCACAAGACCTTGTGGATCGTACAAGATAGTGTCAATCGCACAAGGCTTGGGCCACACACACAACAGTGGACCTCACTTATGCTGTTGGGCCGATTAGCCCAAAACACAATCGCACAAGCTATCCGGATCGCACAAGTCCATCCAGATCGCACAAGACCAATGTTTAATTGTTTGGGCCGTTACTTGTTGGACTGTTTATATTTATTTGGGTCGGGTATCATTGGGCTTCTATGGGTGAGTCGCTCAAGGCTGTTAGACTTGTGCGAGCCCAATCTCTTGAATCGTACAAATGTGATTATGTTATGTACTTAACTGTTAAGGTGTTGCCATGATCAATACGTGTTCGTAACCTGTTTGCTTACATGTAAACATACGTGCTTTACTTGAACCTAGACCTGACTTGTATGGTAACCATGTTAGGACGTGGTTGACCACATCTAGCTCAAGTAACCTTTCTGTGTATCTGCCGAGCAAACCAAGGTGAGTTCACACTCTATCCAAGGCATGGGATTCCCAAGGGTTGGGAATGGGTTAAAGAACTGAACGGTAACTATGAACTTGCGTATTCCCCATACAACAGGATACGTACGACTATAAGACCATCAACTCTATCACTTTAAGTCCCTCATTTATCGACTTAATCGCTGAGGCCTATGGCGAGCGGGTCATTAGTTAATAGCACTATTAGGTTTAACAAACCTCACACCGTGCCAGTCGGACGGGCATGTACTAATGGACTATGGGCAAAGGGTCAATGCTGATAGACATTGACTGAGGGCACCTCTTACATTTTTGTAGCAGTCGATACGCGTGGTCTAACAACACATGGGAAGCCCCCACTAATCTTCGCAAACATGTCAGGGTGACCGCGATACGAATCAATACGATACATGGGTTACAAAACGAACATACGATTTACGAAACAAATGCTATCACTAAACAACCAACTGTGAACTCGCTCAACTTTGTTGTTAACTCGTTGTTACATGCCTTGCAGGTCGTTAGGTACTCTTGGAGCTTGCACAGGGAGGCGTTGTCGTTGTGGGACATGGCAGTGTGTGTGCCATGCTAAAAACATTACTTTATTTCGTACTTAATACTTTCATTGGGTTTTACAATTATGCTTCCGCTCAAGACTTAACTATGCTTTGGTTTTGAACACCTTTCATATTGTTTGGTTGAATTATCTTTACTACATACATTGTTCAATATGATTGGTGGCTTGATCCTGGTCAGTCACGCCTCCAAGCGGTGATACTCCGCGTGTGGATTTTGGGGGTGTGACAGATGTCGTTGACACTTGTCGTATTTAGGTAGTTTACCCATGTATTCTTTTCCCTTTTTGGCCTTGTTGTTGTTATTCGTCTGAGTACCCTGCTTGAAGTTTGCGAACTTTCTCTTGTTGTCTCCCGATGACTCCACATGAGTCTCCTTTTTCTCTTCAGAGATTGAAAATTTGTCCAACCTGATTGCATCTTCACTCAAGGCCACACTTAGATCAATGGCCTCAGCGATCGTTTCAGGCTTTGATGTCGTCACCATGCTCATGATTTGGGGTGCCAATCCCCAAATGAAATGCTCAATCTTCTTAAACTCTGGATCTACCATGTAGGGGACAACACGCGACAGAACATGGAATTTCTCCACGTACTCGGCTATTTTTGGACCTTCCATCTTCAAGTTCCAGAACTCAGTTTCCATCTTCTGGCTTTCTACTCTCGAACAATACTTCTTATGCATTAGTTCTTTCAGTTCGTCCCATGTCAAAGCATACGCAGCAGCCTCGCCCAAGGTCTGAACCTGGAGGTTCCACCGTGACAGAGCCCCATCTTGGAACAGTCCGGAAACGTACGTAACCAGATGCTCTGGGGCGCATTTGCTCACACGTAAAACAGAATCCGTCTTCTCAACCCAGTGTACGAAGGATACGGCACCCCTAGTGCCGTCGAAATTCAGGGGCTTGCAGCCCAAGAACTGCTTGTAGGTGCAGCCTGTGACATAAGCAACATCATTCGCGTAAGGCATTAGCAAAGCACTCGTAGAGATGTCCAAACGTTTTGTAATGTGTCTTAAGTGAATAATCATTACCGTTGGGTGGGTTATTTCCTGAGTGGCCTCCGCTGCGCTCGGAGTAAAGGGCCTCGTACTGTGCGATGGCCTGTAAGAGGCGCTCTTGCATTTCCGCCTCTGTTGTTGGTAGAGGGGTGTTGGTATCGGTGTTTCCTTGAATCGACATCTTCCTAGAAGAAGATCGGTTAGGTCAGGTCTTGTTAAGGACACGAGCACACAAGCCTCTACTTAACGAATGAGACCTCAGAGGTGTATTACATATATGTATATACGCAGTCATTATAACAATCAATCACATATAATCTCAATTATAGCACAACTTGTAAATAGGAACGTAGCAAGTAAGCATGTAGCATTATAGTTATAGCACAAATATGCAGATCAACAACGTGCTTAGTGAGAACATAGCGACTAAGCTTTCATTAGTCATTAGTCATAAGTATTGTCGCATGTTTAATGATGATTGGGCTTTCATTATCCTCCGGCCACAATCACTTTGTCTTACAAAATGTATTACATCAAAAGGGACACAGGGTCACCCTACCCTTGTCCAACAAGTATATTAGTGTATCAAAATTATGTAGTAAGAAGTAGTCTTCAAAAGTCTCCACAATCCTGGCTTATCATTAGTGTCTTTACCCAAGTGTAATGCAATCCGCATAATCCAGAAACCACTATACTGGTGACTGAGGTGGAGAAGAAAAGCAAATTGCTAACATGTGCGAGCTCCTCCTCAAGTTTGTATACACGTCTAAGTAATTAACTGATCTGTCGCTTGACAGTAAAGAAATGAGCATCAAATCCTGGGAAAAGTGTAATAGTAGCAGGTGAGAGTGCCAAAGGAATCCTTGATAAATGTGGAGGACCAAAGTATACTGGTAATAGACAGGGTGGAGGACGTGGTGTCAGCTCAAGCTCCAAAACTCTGCGACTTGTATCCTCAAACTGTAGTCGATGTGACAGGAGCAACTCATTCTGTGTATAGCCTCCATAATGTGAGGGATGGTAAGGGTCTAAAATCAGCATAGTGTAGTATAGGAACCATCGAAATGGCTCGTCCAGCGACATAGAGGTGAAAGTAGCCAACGGTGCGGCCTGTGAGGTCGGGGGAAACGCTGCTGTAGCATAAGGATCGTCATGCGGGTGCTGACCTGGAGTACCTTCCCGTGGCGCGGGTATGTCTTGAAAGAAAGCGATAGGCATGTTGGCGCAATGGACTTCGGTCTCCATAGGAGCAACATTAGCGGTGACGGTGCAGGAACAAACGTCTCAACCAATAAGAAGATCATCAGGTGCAGGTACTGGGTCAGATATAAGAGGTGCAATGTCTGGTAGATCAAAATAAACAGGGTCATGATCAATCAAGGGTGCAGGACCAGCAGGTACAACATCAAGCTGACCCAAAAGGAACAGGAGCCGTCTCAGGAGCAGGCTCTGGGTTGTGTAAAGATGTGGTGCCTCAAGCAGGTGAATAGTGCAGTAGTCATAGCGGCGGCGTCGTCTGAGTCAGTAGTAGAAAGCTGTAATCCGGCCGTCTGTAAGGCTGCAGATGTCATAGATTCAAAGGAGTCTAAAATCGAGTGTATACTAGTATCAGAGGATAGCTTGATAATAGGGGTCTCAAGAAGTGGATTTAGTAACAACGTTCTCGTCTATCTTTCCATCATTATGGGCATCATTAGGAGGGCCACCAATAAACAGGTTAACATCATCATCAAACAAATTGTCAAAAGGCATATCCTCGGGAGGAATGACCATAAGAGGTACGGCGTCGAGGATCGGTGTCATGATGTGCTTACCATCGGGATGACCAGTGATGAAGTGGTCATGGACCGAAACAAGAGTGACAGGAGGATTCTTGTCAGAGAAGCCATTAGCAAGAGTAAACTATCACCCAAAATCTGGTAGCGCGGACCGTTGGAAGTCGTCTTCGTCCTTGGTCAGCATATCAGGATCACTTTCAGTGTCTGACGTGAATATCTCTGGTGCAGATGCAATCCCATTATCTGTGGTGGTACATAATAGTCATAGCATGTATATCCATAGTAATCGCTAACAATTAGTGTAAGCAAACAAGGGTAACTTATCATGTAATCATGTATTCACATTATTTTCCATGAAATTTTCTATCATTCCTAGTCTCTCAGACTAAACCACCTAGCCTCTCAAACTAAGCTTCCCAGTCTCTCAGACTGAACTCCCTAGTCTCTCAGACTAAGCTTCCCAGTTTCCCATACTGAATTTCCCAGTCTCTCAGACTAAACTCCCAGCTTCCCAAACTGTCCCAACTAGTCTCTCAGACTAACTACCCAGTCTCTCAGACTGAACTACCCAGTCTCTCAGACTGAATTTCTCAGATTAAACTCCCAGTCTCTCAGACTGAATCTCTCAGATTAAACTCCCAGTCTCTCAGACTGAATCTCTCAGATTAAACTCCCAGTCTATCAGACTCAATTTTCCCAGTCTCTAAGACTCAATTTTCCCAGTCTCTAAGACCCAATTTTCACTAGTCTCTAAGACTGATCCTCCCTCAGTCTCTAAGACTGATCCTCCCTCAGTCTCTAAGACTGACACTCCCTCAGTCTCTTAGACTGATTTGTAAACATAACCCTGAAATGTGTTTTGTGGATTTCTTTGTAAAAATGTTTGTCTCCTGGATCTGGGCGTTTTGTGTATGCAATGAAAACATGTCATAAAAACTTTTTCGTGAGAGCCCTAATGATCGTAGTCTAGACTCAAGAAAGAATCCTAGTTCGCTACGATCGAGGCTCTGATACCAAGCTGTCACACCCTGACTTTTGCGGAAGCGTGGTTGTGGTGTGACCTTCTTAATATCATTGCATTCAATCATAACAATAGCTATATGATAAAACCATTGGTTTGTCATCCACTGGATAAGTTTAAAACATAACAACATTGTTTAAAAATGTAGTCTTTAAATTTAAGTTTTACAATCATACCAAAATGTTTATGAGTTCACAAAGGACTCATCGAAAGATATTAAATAGCACCAAGGATTGGGGAACGTGTCTCGTCCAGGAATTAAGACACACCGACCAAACCCAAAGACCATGGATGACATCTTTATTTCAAACGCAACATAAAAACTTTCAACGCCCGCCAGATCCACTTATTAGTTCCCTGAAATACATGTAGTTTGAAAAACATCAACAAAAGTTGAGCGAGTTCATGTGTTTAGTATGTATGCACGAAACATTCTTGAAAACCCTTGTATGTATGTATGTACTTGTAAACTGGTATGAAGCAACAAGGAAAAAAAAACAGATCAATTAATGTGTAGCTAATACATTAAAAAGTGCCATGGCATAGGAAGCACTCAAACCTGTATGCGTATTTCGTACCGGCCCCTCCGGCGGAACGACATAGTCACCACATGCGGCCAACTCGCAGGCCCATGGGTGGGGCTCGCAACACCCAATAGATCTATCACTCATGCCCCTCGGTCCTTATACAAGGATTAATGGTCTTAAGCTAATGGCCTACCCATTCACGTGATCTAGCAGTAACTTTCCTTAGCTAATCATACCATGGTAATTGTTTGTAAGCAGTATGTAACATGTATTTCACCCCCGAAGTATAAAACTGAAAACAGTTAAGAGAAAAGGGGGACATGAACTCACAGTTTTGCGTTCCTTGTATCCGATGTAACTCAAAGCTTCCTCTAGAACGCACAACTACCTACATGCGTACTATGGTCCGTTAGACGAGCGGGTCGTGCCTTGACTTGGTATTGATAAGTGCCTTTGAGTTACGTTTTAGAGTGTCTTTGGTAGTATTCCAAGTATACAATTTATTTGTTAAAATAATCAATATTTTCGCAACAATACTTCTCAAGTATTTATATTCATATTTCCTTCACAAGGATAGGGTATCTCATACATGTGTATTCGTATTTTTGTATGTGTGTATTTAGCCATGTATTGACGTCGTATTCCGGTGTATTATTCCAATTAAAAATATACCCATATATTCCCAATATATATTCTCAAAACAATATATTTTCAAGTCTCACTTAGAAAATATATATAACTTATTTGTCAGAAATAATGTATTCCAAGAAAATATATATTTTTCCCAAAAATCATACATCTTCTAAATATAATAGGAAAATATATATTTTATCTCCCAAAAATAATATATTTTCTTTTTGTCGAAAATATGATATACTTGGTAATATGTTCAAAAGTCATATTTTCACCTCTTGTATCCAAAATAGTATTTACCAAAAATATATTTGTAAGAGTATTTTCCGGAATATTTCATAAGTTACGTTTTTGCGTTCGGTTTCATAACATCAAGTGTGTAACTTATATATTTATTCCTTGTGATTTTTGGTATTATTTTGGAGTTGTAATTTCTTAGTATTTGTAAGTTATATTATTTTACCCTAAAATAATATAACTAGTCCACAAAATATACAAATATTCACACAAGTGTCTTAATATAAAATATATATTCTAAATATATATTTATCCATTTTTGTTTACAAAAACCAACCTCCAATACTTGTATTTTTGTTTCAATATTTATGGCAAGGCTTATACTAAGAAACATGGTTTAAAACATACTTGTAAACACTTGTTTAGAAAATATATTCTAAGTGTTTGAATTTTTAGAAAATTTTGCCATAGTTTCCTTTGTAAATGGAGGTGTCCATGCTTTTAAGCATATCATTTTCTTTTCCAAAATTCATTCAAACAATCAACAATCAACTCTAAACAATATTATACGTACCAAGTGTAAAAACAATACACTTTACAATATAACATGAACTTGATCTTTTCGCAAAAACGCGTAGTAACTTGATAAAGTGTTTAGTGGGTTTAGTTACCCTCCAAAGTGTGTTTACTTCATTTAAAATCTCATTCTTGAAAGAATTGGTGTTTACAACTTGTAAACATAATTTACAAAAATGTTTATCCATAACATCTTCTTGTTTCTCTAGAGTTTATTTACTTGTCTTTCCACCAAAAATAGTGTAGGTTTAATAAAAACCATGATCCTTCAAGAATCATCTTTTTGAACTTGGTTCCTTTAGAAAAATCATTCACAAGTCTTGGATTTACAAGATTACTAGTTCACTTGGTTTATTACTTTTCAAGAAAAAACTTTTTACTTTCAAGTTCATGTTTAACCAAGGAGATGATTATTTCATGTTGTAACATAATCATCCCTTATCTTGTTAGATCATGTTTTTTTATCATAACCTAACAAGTTTCACATGATGATCAACATCATATTACCAAGAAATCAACAAGCAATCATCAACATATACAAAGCAACATCATACTAACAATATTACATCATGTTTCATCAATTTTTCATCTTATGTAAAGCTTTATGTTCATGATTTATGTGTATGTTCATTAGTGTTCTTGTGTTAATCATTAACCAACAACTTTTAACCACTAAAATATGAAGTAACAAAGATCAAAGGAAGTCTTACTACTAGCTTCAAGCTAGGGAAGATCACAAGTGAAAATGGAGTGGATAAAAGCAAACGGAAGAGGTCCTTGATGATCCGCAAGCTCCAAGCTTCGTTAGTGACCTTCTTACACCTCAAGATAACCTTGGAATGGATGGATGATGAATGAAAAATGGTGGTGGTGGTGAGCTTGTTTGGGCCGAGAGCATGGAGGGGGAGAGGGAGGAAGAAGATGTGAAGAAGTGTAGGTGATTATGAGAACCCTTATCTATCTTATAACCACATAATCCTTTTACCCCATGGATATTATGTTCCCCATAGTACACACCCTAATCTTTCATAATCCAAGAAAAATCAAATTAAATCTTGTAAGATTTGGAGGTGGGGGCCATCCCCATAACCGTATGTTTGAAGAGGGGGGGTTAAGTGCAAATTTGATGGTAATTAGTTAGCTTATAATTCTATTCCAAGTATAGAGCTACAAGTGTTAATTAATTAGATATTGTAGTGGGTGTTAGGGTGTTCGGGGATCGTAACTAGCTCAGAAAAAGTAAAACAATGCTTCTAGTAATATTTTAGTGTTCCGGGTAATGTTCGGTTGTTCAGTTAGATACCGATCCGTTAAAGTGCTAGGTTATACCGTATAGTGTCCTTTATGTAACTTTTTGTGACACTTTTAACTCCCGACACTTAGGAAAGCATACAGGACCATTTTGCCATATTTTTGCACATTACAAGCATGTTAATGCTGAATTTTGTTAATTAATGCATAATTCTGCACTTTGAGTGGGTTTTAGGCACTTTCCGGTACTTAAACTATCACCTAGTGACGCAGTTTTATGGTCCTTACTTCCCTACACTCCATACTAGTGTAGTACCTTGTCTCTGGCTCATACTGGGTCTCAAAACACTGTCTGTCTATGTACTGACATTGTCAGCATGTTTCCGAGTTATCCGCTAACGGTGCTAACTGTGCCTTGTGCATCATGTAAGTTAATAAAGTCTGTATGTGATAATGAGATGACATCATGTAATATGTGATGCACATGTATGTATGATGTAGTAATCAGAAAGCAGTTTAAGTCATCAATTGTAATTAAGCACAGTCATTAAGCACTAATCAACATTAATTAATTGTACGGATATATGCAAATTTGACGGTTGTCACACGCCCCCGTGGTGGGTGATAGAAGCTTCTTCAGCTTTGTCTTTTCTGCAGACACTTGGGCACACCCCCATGCTCACTGAGCACGGGGCGTGTTCAGCCTTCTGTTTTCTTGTTTTGCTTGGGAAGATGCTGTTGGGGGGTCGGGCATGCCACGTTTATCCCTTTTCTTGTATTTTTGTTAGATTTAGCTACCTTTTTGCTTCTTTTGTTCATTTGAGCTCATTTAATCCTGAAAATACAAAATGAAGACAAAAATACACTTTTTCCAACATTAGTACTAAAAAAGGGTTAGTTTTATGCCTCATTTGATGAAATTTATATGTTGCATTTTGCACACATCAAATACCCCCACACTTGAATCTTTGCTTGTCCTCAAGCAAAACTCTTTATAATGTGGCTTAACACTCCCAAATGGAATGGGTAGAAGAGTAGGTTTTTGGGCTTGTCATAGAGTGTCGGGATTTCCAAGATTCTTTATTAAGTTTTATTTTTATTTATTTACAATCCTATTCGTCATGATTGATTTAAAACTTTACATAAGATAAATTACTTATTAGGGCATAACATGCCTTTTTAAAATTCCTTTTATATACAAGTTCACATACCTCACGGGGGATCACTCAACACTCGGCCGAAGATGTATTTTTGTGAAACACTCGATAGCGGCATGGAACTTACTTCTACCATAAGCTTGCCAAGCAATCAATCCTCCTCCTTTTTAACTATATACCTTTGTAAATATCAAGAGGACTTTTTGGGTGAAGGGTTAGGCTTGGGTTAAAGGTAGGTGGTTGGGTTAGTGGTTAGTAGAAAAGGGCGAAAAAGACGTAAAAAGCGTCGGTTTTTTGCAAAACATATTGTTTTTGTGACTTTTTATTCCAATGAAGTATTATTCAAACAAGCTTTCTTTTTGTGAGCCTTGTTTGTTTATTGCAAACTTCATTTTTTTTTTCAACATAAGAAAGTCACACAAAAATCGAGCTTTGTTACTAAAATAAAGGGTTTAAAATGAAAAAGAGTTTTGGTGGGTGAAAAGGGTGTTTGTTTTGGGTTAAGAAATGAAAAGGTTTAGGCTCAAAGGGGTTAACTAGGGGGATTTTGAGTAGGTAGTTAAAAAAAATAATGGTGTAGAAATAAAAAGGGTTAGACCTAATGCCTCCATCATTTACTTACTCGGGTTTAAGTTGGTAAGGACTGGGAATGTATCGTCTTGGCAAGTTCTAGAGTCGTAAGAACCAAGCGGCTATGCACACAAGAAACGAAAAATGAGCATTTAGTTTAAAGATGTGTATTTGTATGCTCAATAAAGGCTCAAAACTCACTTTTTGTGGGAATGGGTTTTTATGTGATCAAGTATATATAATCAAATTTTAACTAGGTTTGTCATGCCGTTTCATAATTTTCTTATGTTGGTTCTTTTTATCACGAAGCTATCGGTTGTAAATTTGTAAAAATATCACCTTTTTAGAACTTTGAAATTCCCAATTTAAACTTAGACAAGTAAGAAAAATGAAAGATTTTTGAAAAAATTTGGGGTGTTTAGCGGTTCCAATAGAGTTTTGTGTAAGGCTTGTAATTAGGACTTGCAAAATTCAAGGTTTTAGCATCCCCCCCACACTTAAATTACACATTGTCCTCAATGTGTCTCAAAAATAAGTTTTTAGGTTGATTGAGTGTGTAAAAAGGTGTGAAAAGCAAAATTTTATGTTACTGGGCATCTGGACACGGCCCCGTGGTGTCCGGGCACGGCCCCGTGTTCAGATCGCCAGTAACAGAAATTAAGTAAAAGAAACAGAAGCCTGGACACGGGGGCGTGCTGGGTGAGCACGGCCCGTGTCCAGTTACCTAAACTGGGCAACTTTCTGCAGATGGTTGGGCACGGGCCGTGTTGGGTGAGCACGGCCCCGTGCTGAACTTGCTGTAATGAAGAAAAATTAGTCGGATGGGTCAAATAAAAAAAACTAACACATTACATAAGATCCTAGAAAATTTAAAGACGAGGCAGAAAATAAAAAAAACTAAAGGTCCTAAGATAGATGGGTCAAATGGTGCATAAAATCATCCTAAGGAGTTCTACTTTTATCAATATTTCCGGAAATAATTTTCCGGTTCTTAAAAGATTTGTAGAACTTTGGACCGATGGGTATTCCATAGATGTTATTAAAGCCACTCTTCTATTTCCCTTGGGAGAAAGAAGGCGGGATCGTTTTCTTCAACATCTTGTGGAGGGGGATGACACCAACGGGAACCCCTTGTAGTACGTCCCGAGGGGGCTCTGGATGTATGGCGTACCATTCGGCCGGTATGATGACTTCGGGAACCACATTCCATGCCCTTTGGGTAATGATTGGAACCAAAGGAGGAGAAGCGAGAATGTTCAACCTTTGGTGCAAAAGGTTGACCTCTCGAAGACATCCCTCTAGTCCCACCGTCAAATGATTGATACGGTCGACCAATGCTTCTTCCACTCCCGTCATCTCATCAATGGCTTCTCTTAAAGCGTAAACATAGTTTACAAGAGAATCTTCAACCGTTGATGACCTTCTCCCTTGTCGGTTGTTCCTGGAGTGCGATGAAGATGTTCCGCTAGTTCTGCTCACCATTATGAGAAAACATACCGAAAAGAGCTCAATTTTATGTAAACAGTACCTCAGACACGGCCCCATGCTCAATGAGCACGGCCCCGTGCTCAATGAGCACGGCCCCGTGTTCAGATATCTGCAGATTTTTGGAACAAGGAATCTTGGTGTTTTAATTTGTTTTCATGATTTTTTAAAATGTTTTCAAGCAGAAACTACTTAAAACATTGTTATAGAACTCATTTTTAACAAGATTCCTTGAATAAAAATCTAACAAACATCTCAAAAAGGCTTGGAATTATGGAGATTTCAAGCTCTAATGGAGGTGTCAAGAAAAATTGAAGAAGAAGGTAATGGACAAAAGTGGAAAAGACAAGATGGTTGTTAAGAAACTTCTTTTAGAACATACCTAGGATGGTATGTGAGAAGATCCACCAGATCTTTGTCTTTGGAGTGGTCCATATGTGCAGGAATCTTGCTGCATTTATAGAAAACGACAGCACGCTGCACACGGCCCCGTGTCGGCTGGACACGGCCTCGTGTGCAGATGAAGTCCTGACACATTTTGTCCGTATTCTGATACGAAGTCAGACAGGAATCTTTGAGTGGACACGGGGGCGTGCTGACCTGGACATGGCCCCGTGTCTAGAGGCTGTTTATGGAGTTTCTTCTACTTCTAAGGAACTTATCCGGATCGGGTGGTTCCTTACTGGATGGAACAACCCCAAAGTGCCTGAGATACCTTAATTGCTCTAGACTAAGACGAGAACGCAAGAGGTTGTCGGTGAGGGTGATTCCTATGCTAAATGTAGGTGGACAAGTCCAACCCTTTCCCGGGCTCTCGTTAAAGAAGGTGTATGCCGAATCGCTCAGGTCTATGTATGCACCGAACAAAGTCGATGGAGAGTCCTTCACGGCACAATCGACACAGGGACGACTATCGCTCAAGTCCTCGCTAGAGTTAGAGGTGATTTCGGGAACAACGAAGTTGTTTTTATTCGAATGTGATCCCAATAATTCTTCTTGGGCTTCGTCTTGAGGTGAATTACTGAAATCCAATTCAAGTTCTTTCACCCAATTAAGAATTAAATCTTCTAATTGAAATAGTTCATCAAGAAGCATTTCTCCTAGAAGATCCGATTGGGAGCTTTCGAGAGAGAGATAGGGATTATTTTTACTTTCGCCCCTCTTAAGGCTACAGGAAAACAATGGGTCTATATAATGGGGCTTATAATTTAGAAAATAACATTCTAATTCTTTATGAGGGCCACCACATATTTGACACCACGTACCATAAGAGTGCCGAAAGTAAAAAATATCAGTATCACTCATATTTGTGTCAGAAATTACCAACCGTCGGGATCTTACGGTTCTGTTTTCAGTAACTGAAACTTGGGCACGGGGGCGTGTTGAGTGGGCATGTCCCCGTGTTCAGCTTACTGTCTGACTTAAAACAGGATTGCCAGTACCAAAGATTGGGCATGGGGGCGTGTTCAGCGGGCACGCCCCGTGCTGAGTTCTGCATAAGCTGAAAAATTAAGAAAATCCTAAAAAAAAAGAAAATTTTAGAAAAAAAACGATTAGGCCGTTGATTCCTAACTTTCTTAAAATCCTTGTGTCCCCGACAACGGCGCCAAAAACTTGATGCGTGTGAAGTGTCGTATAGATTTAATGTATATTTTAAGCCCTTTTACACTTTTTTAGCCAAGTTTTAAATTTATAAAACACGATATTTACTAACACTAAACACACATATGGGTAATTACACCCATCGTGAGCGTAGTATAGTGTTGGTAAGATACCGAGTTCGTCCAAGGACACAAGAGGTTTTAGTACCGGTTTATCCTCAACGTCTAATCAAATCAAAAGTTTAGAAAAAGGTTTTTAAACTAGAAAAATAAAACTAACTAAAATGCTGAAAAATAAAATAAAAGTAAAAACAGATAGACAAGATGAATCACTTGGATCCGACTCGTGTGTAGTGTAACCTTTGATTATTTCCGCACTTTTGCACTTTTTAAGAGATTATCTTAGTTATTGTAGTAGGCCCCTCTTTTGAAGGTGACGTTACCCTCAACCCAGTAGTTTGAGTCAGCAAGGATACAATCCTAAAGGGTCGGATTATTGAAAGATAATTAATTAAGCTATTAATGCATAATGTGGTAGGGCCCTCTTTTGAAGGTGACGTTACCCTCGGCTAAGTAGTCCGAGTCAGCAGGGATACAGTCCTAAATAGCCGTGTTAAAGTATTAATAGTAGCTTACATATGAGGGGATCAAAGAGTTTGGACCCCCGCCATCCAATACCAGTGGGTATTGAAGGAGGTCCTACTAAATTTGACCCAGGTCCTTGCAGGATCTATACACTGAACAAGGCAAGACTCTTACCAAACCGTTCCCTTAACCCCCGACCAGGTAGCCAACATATCTCCATATAGACCGTGGAGATATGAATGGTGAAAATCTTTTATTTTATATAGAAAGTAAAATAATGCCAAGACACCACGGACAAACGATAAGAAAGAATCACCTTCAACATAAGAAACTAGTTATTAAAGTCATTAATACATAACCAAATAAAAAGTGCGAAAAGATTAAAAATAAAAAGTATTACACTAGACACTTGTCTTCACCAAGTGATGTAAGAGACTTAGGCAAACATGGCCTTTGATTGTCAAGAACTCTTACGATCAATCTTGGATCCCGAGACTACTACACACACTCTATGATGGATGATGGATGATGGATGATGGTGGTGGATGTGGGTTATGATGGTGGTGGAGGGTGGGTGTAGTGTGAGAGAGGTGGTTTGCCAAGGGATGGTTTGCAAATGAGCCAAGCACCCCTATTTATAGCCTGAACAGCAGCTCGGGCACGGCCCCGTGTCCATTGGGCACGGCCCCCTGTCCATATTCCTTCTCTTTCTTCATTAATTGCAGTTTGTCTGCATTAGTTGACCCCGCCCCCGTGTCCGCTGGGTACGACCCCGTGTGCAGAAGCCTATCTGTACTATCAAGATTTCCTCAGATTCTGCGAATCTTAGAGTTGTCCACGGCCCCGTGTCCGCTGGGCACGCCCCCGTGGTGGGTGATAGAAGCTTTTACAGCTTTGTCTTTTCTGCAGACACTTGGGCACGCCCCCGTGCTCACTGAGCACGGGGCGTGTTCAGCCTTCTGTTTTCTTGTTTTGCTTGGGAAGATGTTGTTGGGGGGTCGGACATGCCATGTTTATCCCTTTTCTTGTATTTTTGTTAGATTTAGCTGCCTTTTTGCTTCTTTTTAATCCTGAAAATACAAAAGGAAGACAAAAACACACTTTTTCCAACATTAGTACTAAAAAAGGGTTAGTTTTATGCCTCATTTGATGAAATTTATATGTTGCATTTTGCACACATCAGTTATTCATCCCAAGACAACGATCAAGGAGACTTATTTAGATCGCATTCGGATTCTAACAACATCGTCGATACCGAAAGCACCTCTAACTCTTGTGAGGACTTGAGCGATAGTCATCCCTGTGTTGATTGTGCCGTGAAAGACCCTCCATCGGTCTCCGCTGATGCGTTCATAGCCCTGAGTGATTCGACATATGCCTTCTTTAACGAGAGCCCGGATAAGGGAAATAAAGGTTGGTTTCGCCCACTGGTATTTAGCTTAGGTTTTACCCTTTCCGATAACCTCTTGCGTTCTTGTCTAAAGCAAGGAAATTAAGGTACCTCAGACACTTCGGTGTTGTTCCGTCCAGTAAGGAACCGCCCGATCTGGACAAATTCCTTAAAATAAGACGAAACTTCATAAAAACTCTCTAGCCACGGGGCCGTGTCCAGGTCAACACGCCCCGTGCTCACCTAAAAATTGACCACGGGGTTGTGTCCAAGCCAACACGCCCCATGTTCAGAATACGGACAAAATGTGTCAGAGTCTTGTCTGACCACGAGGCCGTATCCAGCCAACACGGGGTCGTGGTCAGCACGTTGTCATTTTCAATAAAGTCAGCAAGATTCCTGCACATTTGGACCCATTCCAAAGACAAAGATCTGGTGGGATCTTCACATATACCCTACAAGGTATATTCCAAAGAAGGTTCTCAACAACCGTCTTGTCTTTACTACTTTTGTCTCTTGCCTTCTTCTTTAAAAACTCCTCAAAACCTCCATTAAAGCTTGAAACCTCCATGTTTTCAAGCTTTATTGAGATATTTTCTAGGTTTTTAACAAAGGAATCTTATCAAAAATAAGTTTTATAACACTGTTTTAAATTATTTTTGCTCAGTAATGTCTCAAAGTTCAGAAAAATAATTTAAAACTATAAGATTCCTGAGTTCAAAAATCTGCAGAATGGTGGCCACGGGGCAGTGGCCGGAGTAACTGTTTCATTAATTTGAACTTTTCGACTTGTTTTCTTAGAATGTCAAGCCAGAATAGCGGAACCTCTTCAGCTCACTCGAGGAACAGTTGCAGGGAAAGAAGGCCATCGATCGAAGCAACCCTTGTGCGTTACGTAATGGCACTAAGAGAAGCACTCGATGAGATAACATCCGTGGAGGAAGTCCTAATTGACCGTATCAACTATCTAACGGTGGGACTAGAGAGTAGCTTCCAAGAAATCAACCTTTTGCACCAAAGGTTGAATATTCTTGCAATCCCACCTATGGAACCAATCCTCCCTCAAGAAGATTGGAACTTGACACAAGAAGTTATTAATCCCACCGGATGGGACGACATTCCCCCGGAACCTCCTCTAGACGCCTTACAAAAGGTTCCGGTCGAAGTCGCACCTCCTCCACATGAGGAAGACAATGAGCCTGCTTTCATTCTCCCCCGGGAGATAGAGGAGTGGCTTAACGATGTGTGAGGAGCCCTTTCCGGAAAGAAGTTCTAAAGGCCTTATTCAACCAAAAGAATCATTTTCCGGAAATTTTATTGCTATTACAATAAAAACATCTAGGCTAGGACGTCTTTGTGGTTTAATATTTCTTGCATTCTATGACCTACTTATCCAGCTTTTAGTATGTACTTTCTATTTTTTTTAGGAACTATGTATGTCACTCTCTAATGAAAGATGGTTTTAAATTATTTAATGGTGTTTGGATGATATTGTAATGATAAAACACACTCAAAAAGGTGGAGGTTACCAAGGGAACTTTAAAACCACACCCCATGCACAAAAACATAACCTCCCGACAATTTTCCATCATTACAGCAAGATCAGCACGGGGTCGTGCTCAGTCCAATACGCCCCCGTGCTCGAGATTCTGCAGAAAATGCCCAGTTCAGGTAACTGGACACGGGGCCGTGCTCACGGAACATGCCCCGTGCCCAGCCTTCTGTTTAATTATGATACTGGCAATCTGACCACGGGGCCGTGCCCAGACCAACACGGGACCGTGGCCAGACGCCCAGTAACACAAAATTTTATTTTTAAACACCTTTTTACACATTCAATCAACCTAAAAACTTATTTTTGGGACATATTGAGGACAATGTGTAATTTAAGTGTGGGGGGATGCTAAAACCTTGAATTTTGCAAGTCCTAACAACAAGCCTTACACAAAACTCTATTGGAACCGCTAATCACCACAATTTTTTTTCGAAATTTTTTTTTATTTTTTTACTTGTCTTGATTTAATTTGGGAATAACAAGTTCTAAAAAGGTTATATTTTTACAAATTTACAACCGATAGCGTCGTGATAAAAAGAACCAACATAAGAAAATTATGAAAAAGCATGACAAATCTAATTAAAATTTGATTATATATACTTGATCACATTACAAACCCATTCCCACAATAAGTGAGTTTTGAGCCTTTATTGAGCATACAAGCCTACATCTTTAAACTAAATGCTCATTTTTGTGTTTCTTGTGTGAATAGCTGCTTGGTTCTTACGACTCTAAAACTTGCCACGACGATACATTCCCGGTCCTTACCAACTTAAACCCAAGTAAGTAAATGATGGAGGCATTAGGACTAACTCATTTTCCTTCCAACACAATTATTTTTCATTTTCTTTATCACCTACCCAAAAATCCCCCTAGTTAACCCCTTTGAGCCTAAACCTTTTCATTTCTAAACCCACAAAACAAACACCCTTTACCCACCAAAACCTTTTTCTTTTCAAGCCTTTATTTTAGTAAAAAAAACTCGGTTTTCCTGTGACGTTTCTATCAAAAAAAAATGAAAGTCTTGCAATAAACAAACAAAGTTTCTTCCTCAAAGAAACTTTGTTTGAAGATGCGTAGTTTGAATAAAAGTCACAAAAACAAAAAGTTTTACGACAACCGACGCTTTTTACGCTTTTAGCCCTTTTTACTAACCACTTACCACTAACCAAAACCACCTACCTTTAGCCCAAGCCTAACCCTTTCCCAAGTCCTCTTGATATTTACGAAGGTTTATAGTTAAAAAGGAGGGGGATTGATTGCTTGGCAAGCATATGGTAGAAGTAAGTTCCATGCCGGTCTCGAGTGTTTCACAAAAATACATCTTCGGTTGAGTGTTGAGTGATCTCCCGTGAGGTATGTGAACTTGTATATAAATGGAATTTTAAAGAGGCATGTTATGCCCAAATAAATAATTTCTCTTATTAAACGTTCTAAATAAATCATAACGAATAGGATTGTGAATAGTATAAAAATAAAACCCAACAAAGATCTTGGATTCCCGACACTCAAGACAAGCCCAAAAAAAACTTATCTTCTACCCATTCCATTTGGGTGTGTAAGTCACATAATAAAGAGTTTTACTTGAAGACAAGCAAAGATTCAAGTGTGGGGGTATTGATGTGTGTAAAATGCAACATATAAATTACATCAAATGAGGCATAAAACTAACCCTTTTTTAGAACTAATGTTGGAAAAAGTGTGCTTTTGTTTTCTTTTTGAATTTACAGGACTAAATGAGCTTAAACGAGCAAAAGGAACAAATAAACAGCAAAAATAAACATAAATACAAAGAAAAGGAATAAACGTGACATGCCCGACCCCTCGGCAGCATTCCCAAGAACTAAAACAAGAAACAGAAGGCTGACCACTGCCCGTGCCCACTGGACACGGGGGCGTGGTCAGATGTCTGCAGAAAGGACAAAGCTGTGGAAACTTCTATGCCCACCACGGGAGCGTGCCCAGCTCAGCACGGGGCGTGGTCAACGCTAAGATTCGCAGAATCTTGCAAATCTTGGTAGTACAGATACACTTCTGCACACGGGGCCGTGCCCAGCGAACACGGGTCGTGTTGAGCCCTATGCAGACAAAAGCAATTAATGAAGGAAGAGAAAATGGATGGCCACGGGGGCGTGTCCGCTGGACACGGGGCCGTGGCCGGGCTTCTGTTCAGGCTATAAATAGGGGTGCTTGGGTCTCTTCAAAGGCATCCCTTGGTAAACCACCTCTCTCCCACTTTGCCACCACTGCACCACCACTACAACTCCCACATCCACCACCATCTTCCATCATCCATCTTAGAGTGTGTGTAGTAGTCTCGGGATCCAAGAAGGATAGTAAGAGTTCTTGTCAATCAAAGGCCATGTTTGGCTAAGTCTCTTACATCACTTGGTGAAGACAAGCATTTAATGTATTACTTTTGATTTTTAATCTTTTCGCACCTTTTATTTGGTTTTGTATTAATGACTTTAATAACGAGTTTCTTATGTCACACCCCGACCACGTAAAACATCAAATCGTGGCGGAAACGTCAGGGAGTGTTGTAACAGAATTATTGTTCCACAACCATGGTAATTAAAATTTCATTTTATTCAACAACCAAAAGTTGAATACATTGTCTCAAAACAAGAACCAAAGAGTACACCATATAATTAAACTAAGTCTATCTTTATTTTTAAGTCTCTAAGGCACAGGTCCGCCCTAGTGTCACGATCATCCTAAGCATCAGCCCCTGAAACACATGTGAAAATAGGTACGTCAGCATAAAAATGCCTGTGAGTAACATAGGTTTTATGAAAATAGGGTTCATGACTTATAAGTTTAGAAAAAGGTTGTTTGACAAAATCAGTCATGATCCTTGTAAAATGTTTTGTTTTATAAATCTTTTTAAAAGCGATGTTAAAGAAGATGACATGTAAAGAGTGATGTGAGGTTAAATGAATAACCAAGTAAAATGAGTTTTGTATAAAATGAGTTGTTTGTAAAACAATGTCTTGTGAGAAATATGTTATTTGTATAAAATGTTATACATCTAAATTGAAATGATTCAAGTAACGCTACAATATGTAATACCATACAAGCACTTATATATAGGAAGTACCAGCGGCGTATCCACCATGCTTGTATCATATTACATATGTCTCGTTGCTTAAATCACTTACCCAAACAAACCACTAATGTAAATTTGCCCATATTAAATCATTTGTCAAATGTCTTTGTGTAAACCATGTCAAAATATCTATGTCAAAATACAGTCCAGGAAATATGTATATCAATATCAAAATGTCTATGTCAAATGTCAATGTGTAACCAAAATGTCATGTATGGCAAATGAAATATATAAATATATATCCACCGAGCCATAGGTAAAAATGCACAAAACAATGTATTGAAGTAAAACATGGTTTAAATCAACGTTATGTTTTGTGGAAATGCATGCTATACTGAATACAAACATTTATGCGGTATTGTTAAAATGCATACATTCAAGCCTTGTGACTGTGGTGATGAGCCTTTAAACAAATTAAAGGTCTATCTGTCTTATGTTTTATCGAATTCGGTCATTCCTTTCATCCAAACATACCTAGGATGTTAGGAATGGGAGTTGTCAATTCCTATGGTACCATTACCTACTAACGAGCGGCGTGATCAAAGTTAATGAATGTATATGGTCCCATTTAAACAAGCCAAATGTCATATCAAAAATGTAAGCATGTGATGAAATGAAAATGTACTAAGCATGATGAACATACATAGCATGAAAAGGTAATGTAAAACAATGCACTAAGTATGCACACAATGGACATACATAGCATAAAATGTCATGTAAAACGATGTACTAATAATGTACTAATGAACATAGCATGTATATGATATGAAAACATGGAAAGCATGAAAATAATAAGTAGGCACATGTGTTTCACCCCAAAATGTTTGGAAAACAGTAAAAGAGGGGTCTATGTACTCACTTGAGATTGCTCAATAGGCTTTAGAAATCCACCAAGCAAGGTTAGAAGATCACGGATTCAAACGTCACCTAATATAGGTAACTACATTAATAAACGGACCTAATCGGAGGATTGGGTAGCATGAGGGTTCGTAAACCAAATAAGTGTAAGAACTCATGTAATATGGTTTAACAAAGCCTACATACTAAAATGAAACTTATCCTAAGTGCTTTTGACCCGTTACGACCCGTTTAGGTAGCTTATGCTACTTTAACGCGTCGTTTGCGTGAAACGCGTTCGGAACGCCTAACTAGCCCTATGATAAGCAAGATATGCCTTGACATGTCTAATATTGTTACTAAATCAGTTTAGATACCAAAAGTTATGTTACATAGGCTTAAAATGAATTTTAACTTAAAAAGGGCATTTTTGTAATTTACCTAAGGCATAAGAATTACTTATCATACAACTACTTAAACGACGTGACCATAAGGTATAACCACGGAAGGTTATTCCCTATACTACTATGGTCATCTAAAGTATTTGGTCGGATCCTAAAGATCGACCAAATGGGTCGGGTTCGAAAGCATAAGCGATTGATTAGATCGCTTACCCTTACGACCCTAAACAAGCACAAATCTAAAAGTGACGAGCTAAACATGATAGAACATGTTTAACAAGGTTTAAAAACAGGTTTGGTATCAAAACAAACGGTTTTGATACCCTAGAGTAGTTTGGTTACAAAATACGCGAGAACACGCATTTTGGCCGAAACTACGACTCATCACTGAGCCTAGATAACGTGGTAATCAGTAGGTATAGTCACTAGGAACTATAACCATCGTGATTACGCTCACGTTATGAAGTTCAAACGAACTTCGTATTGACCATAAACTGGTCAATGCAGAAAGTTAAACACAGTTTGACTTTAACGCTAAAACGAACAATAAACGCGAAAGAATACTTACAAAAGGTCCCCGCAAGATTCGAACCCGATTCACTCTCAGGTAGGAAGCATATAAACTTCCACTTAGAGAGCTTTGAATCAGATTTCAAATGTGAGGGAAAATGAGCAAACATGGGGGGGGGTATTTATAGGAAATGTAGAGCCGTTAGGATCGTTCGTTGAAAAACGTGCCTCGATCTCAACCGTCCAAGTGTGCCCCTTGTTTTACTAAACCATTAGAGCCCATAGAAATGGCCCATGGTGTTGTAAAAACCGTTTGCAAGTGGAAAGTGATGGTATAACAGCTGGAACAGGCTGTTTGCAACAATTTTGCAGGTCTGGGGAGGCCACGCGGCCCGTGTAAGAGACAACAGAAGTCTACACGGCCCGCCTGGGCAGCACAGATCAGACACAAGTTTGCAGAATGTCAGTTTCAGTCCCTGTTGTGTTTTAAGGCCATTTCCGAAACTTCTAAGGCCCGTAAAGCCAACTTTAAGGCCCTAAAATGTTTCCTAAACATTGTGGACATGAAACATGCTCAAAAATATGCCGGATGTCGGTTCGTTTGGTCGTACGATCGCGATGTTTGCTTAATTACGACGGAATGCGCATAAGCACGAAAAACGATCCAAATTGCGCGACGAATGGATTTTTCTTATGCCAAATACTAAAATAAAATATTTTAGTGCTTACATAAATTTTTGGATGTCCGGATGTATTCAGAACGTAAGTTATGCGCGAAAATGCAAACTTATGCACTTTTTGACGCTTTTAGTCCCTGAATGAGCATAAAGTTTTATTTTAGCACACCGAACCCCTCAAAGCCTATTTCTAAGCTATGTAAAGGATATTTAGGGTGTGTTTAACTTATGGCCATGTTCCGGAATGTTCGTTACAGTTCAAATTGGCATACTTTCACAGTTTGTCAATTTTAGTCCCTGTAAGCGAATTAACTTGATTTTGCCATACCAATGCCCTCAAAACTTATTTCTAAGTTATGTAAAGGTTATTTAAGGTATGTTAAGCATATATTGATGTTCTGGATTATTTGTCACATTAAACTGATTACGTTTACGCACCAGTTTGCGTATAACTCTCCAGAAAGCGATATAGAGTTTGGAATTGAATAAAAGTCAAAACATGAAAGATGTAAAACAAAAACAAACCAACATTGAGATCAAATAACTTTATTTCATTGATAACTGAATTGTTTACAATGATTACAGGCACAGATGTCAGAGTCTCCCCTACTTGTGGAAATTTCGTCCCGAAATTTGTTTAGAGGAAACTCGTGGGAAAAGATGTGGATACTTCGACTTCATTTGATCTTCGCGTTCCCAAGTAAACTCAGGTCCACGTTTAGATTCCCAGTGAACTTTGACCAAAGGAATGCGCTTGTGTTTTAAGCCATTTGACTATACGGTCCATGATTTCAACAGGTTTCTCAACAAAATGTAGTGTTTTATCAACACGAATTTCATCAAGTGGTATGTGGAGGTTCTCATCAGCTAAACACTTCCTGAGATTGGACACGTGGAAGGTTTGATGAACATTTCCAAGTTCAGGAGGTAACTCAAGTCTGTAGGCTACCTTACCGATTCTTTCGACGATCTTGAATGGTCCAACATATCTAGGTGCAAGTTTTCCAGTCTTTCCAAATCTGATCACACCTTTCCAAGGTGAGACCTTAAGTAATACTCGATCACTGACTTGAAATTCCATGGGCTTGCGTTTTGGGTCCGCGTAACTCTTTTGACGGCTTCTAGCTGTCTGAAGGTTATCACGAACTTTCTTAATCTTATCAGTTGTCTCTAAAATGAGGGCAGGTCCAGTAAGCTGAGCCTCGCCGATCTCATTCCAGCAGACTGGTGAACGACATTTTCGACCATAGAGAGCCTCGAAAGGAGCCATGTTGATGCTGGAGTGATAACTGTTGTTGTAGGAGAATTCAATCAATGGAAGATGTGAATCCCAACTACCACCAAAATCGATCACACAAGCTCTAAGCATATCCTCCAGAGTCTGGATTGTTCTTTCAGATTGACCATCCGTTTGCGGATGATAAGTTGTGCTCAGATTAAGTTGGGTCCCCATAGCAGATTGCATGGTTCTCCAAAAATGAGAAGTGAAGCGAGCATCTCTGTCAGAAATGATGTTCAAAGGAACACCATGTCGAGCTACAATTTCATCCACATAGATTTTAGCAAGTCTGTCCGCAGAAAAATCCTCACGGATTGGCAAGAAATGCGCTGACTTAGTAAGACGATCAACGACTACCCAAATGGCATCATGACCTTTCTTAGTGCGTGGAAGTTTAGTAATGAGATCCATAGCGATGTTTTCCCATTTCCAAACTGGGATCTCTGGTTGCTCCAAAAGACCAGAAGGATGTTGGTGTTCAGCCTTAACCTTAAGACAAGTAAGGCATTTCGAAACGTACAAGGCAATGTCTTTCTTCATACCAGGCCACCAATACTGAGTACGAAGATCCTTATACATTTTGTCTGAGCCAGGATGGACAGAATAACGAGACTTATGAGCTTCATCCATAAGCAGAGTGCGAAGACCATCTTGGCTTGGGACCCATAAACGGTCCATGAAATTGTCACACCCTGGCTTTGCGGAAGCGTGGTTAATGTTGGTGTGACTTCTTAATACCATAGCTTAACCATAACAAGCTATATGAGTTAAAAACCATGCAAGTCATCCATTAAGTTTTGAAAACAAAATACAGTACCATTGTTTTAACCAACAACCATAACCTTGTTCAGTAGACAATACAACTTATAACATAACATAAACGTGGTTTAAGGACTGTGTCTTGTCCAGGAAAGAGACACATCCCCTAAACCCTGATGACTTCATGACAAGTGCAGCGGAAAACGTTCCATACCGTGCCAGATCTCGTTAATTTCCTGAAATACATGTGAGTTGAAAAATCAACAATAATGTTGAGCGAGTTCATGTGTAAGTGAGTAAGTAAAACACTTGTGAGTATAAAATAGTTGTGGTATGTAGCAGTTGTAAGAGGACTTGTGATCACCAATGGTTTGCAAGGCCACTGACATATGTGAAGTGCAAATAGGGAGACTCAAACCTAGCAGATTTCGCCACGGCAAAGTATGTGGACAAAGTCACCCCACGGTCCGTTTCTAGTTTGGCCGGGGGCTGGGCTCGCTACACCCAGATAGATCTACCGCTCCTGTCCCTCGGTCCCTCCATGAGGACTAATGGCCCCATGTTGTTCCTATCCACTCACATGATCGTATAACACCTCCTTACGTTAAACATACCGTTGTAAAGTACTCGTAAATCATAGTAACATGTATTTCACCCCCGCAGTTAAGTAAACTGAAAACAGTTAGAGAAAAGGGGGACATGAACTCACAGTGAATGCGCGTCTCTACCAAGTGTCTCCAATACAGTAAGCTGTGCAACGACCTACAAGTGCTAATTCTATTAGACGGACGGCCGTGCCTTAGCTTTATAGTTTAAGTCTTTGGGAAATAGTTAGACAACTATTTCGTGTTTATGTTCCGTATACACTTGGTAGTTATTCTTCTTCCCAAGGATGGGGGATACAATACATGTGCGTAAGTTACGTTTTATCAATCTTGTGGTAATGTAATTACCGGTGTAACTTATATGTTTGTGGAAGCGTTCGTAAAGTTTTGGAATCATTAACGCTTGTAAATATTATTTTCACTCTAAAATAATATTTATGTATTTTCACAAAATAATCATAAACAGTGTTGTGACAAATATACTTATCACGTTATTCTTTGTGAAAATCCCACCTCCGAATATTTAGTAAAATATAGTGCTGGCGAAATTTATGTTTCGAAAGTATGTTCAAAAATAGTTCTAACACTTGTTGTGTAAAAAGTCTAAGTGTTAGGTTTTTAGGAAAATTTCGCCAGAGTTTCCTCTGTAACTGGAGGTGGCCACGCTTTCAAGCGTATCATTTTCTTTTAACAAATCAATTCAACAATCTTCTTTATTCAATCAAGCAATTTCCGACACATCAAACTAGTCGACAAGTATGTAAATCGCATAATCGCATGAACTTGCAGTTTTTCCGAATCTATAGTGTAAACACCCTTTATATATGTAGATCTTTATATGAAGTAACTTTGATCTCGTAAAAACCTTGTGACTAGAGAAATCCGTCTTTACAACTTCTAGTCATTTTTCCCAAAAATAGTTATTTGTCGGATCTTTTCATTTCACAAGTGTCTACACACTTGTGGTTTATAAAATCATATTTATTAGTGTAAGATCCATCTAGAAAAACATGATCTCTTTAAAGTGTGGTCTTTCAAAAATACCACTTGCGGATACGTAGATCCGCTAGTTTTAAACACCATTTTACCGGTTAAATCACTTTTACACGAGTAAAATATTTTCTCACAAGTTCATGCTCTAAATGTGGTAGTGTTTCACCTTTAACCCTTGTATCTTTCAAAAACAAGTTTATGTGATGATACATGATTTTTACAAAGTCGGGTTAAACGAAGATCCGAGCTACCACATCATAGATCGGGTCTAGATAAACACAAATTTCAAGTCCTACGACTTTTACACAAGTTATATGTCTTTATCCACCATTTTTATGATTTTACTAGACTTTAAAGTTTCAAAACGCATGTTTACGATATTTAACCGACGAAAGTTCTTTTAACCACTTTAGACATGCTTAAATATGAGTTTTAAACAATATACCTCTAGCTCGGGGCTAGGGAAGAATCGTGATGAAAATCGCGTGGATAAAAGCTAACGGTTGAGGTCCTTCGCGTTCCGAGTGCACAAGAGCTCCTAATACGTGACCTTTGATGTTTGTAGATGCTTGGAATGTCTTGCTTGAAATCAAAAATGGATGGATGTAGGGGAGGAGGTTCGGCTGAGAGTAGAGAAGGCAAGAGAGAGTAGTGTGTTGTTTGTTTTGTGGTGAGATGATAATGTTATGATAATGCAAGATCTTATAGACAATATTAGAGTTAATTACCCCATGGTTCTTGTGCTTGCTTGATACCCAACATAGGAAATAAAATAATCAAAGTTGTACTTAGGGGTGTCCCCCTAGTTTATGGGGCCGGTTATGAGAAAAGGGGGGGGGGGGGGGTTCGATCCAAACTAGATAGTTAGGGTAAACCATGTTAAGTTAAGTGTTAAACCCCGTTAGTTATGTAAGGCGTGTTATGACGGGTGTTAGGGTAATCAGGGACCCTAACTGGCTCAGAAAAATATAAATAGTGAAAATGTTAATATTTTCATGTTCCGGGTAAAGTCCGGTTGTTCGGTTGGATAGTAATCCGTTAAAGTCTTACAAAAGCTTTAATGTGTCGTTATTACATTTTTAGTGACACAATTTGTTTTCCCGACACTTTAGAAAGTGTCTAGTAATATTTTCTCATGTTCTGGCACTTTACTAGTCAGCTAGAAGCTGGATTAATTTTTAAAGTGCTGTGTTTGGTACTTAAAGTACGTTCTTGGCACATCCGAATCAGTGTATCTTATCCCTAGAGACCCGGTACCCCAACCCTTATATCCTACACTCACTACCAGTGTAGCCAAAATATGTGAGGCTCTTAACAGGCCTTAGAGGCAGTGTCTGCCTGATGCTGGTCATATCAGCATGTTCGCCGTGTATCCGTTTAGTGCTACTGTGCTTTTTGTGCATCATGTTTGTCACTGAGGTGCCGTATGTAACTAATGTAGTGACAGCAAATAAAGTATGATGCAAGTAAGTGCATGTAATCAGTATGCAGGTAGCAGTTTATCAGCTAGTTCAAACAAGCACAGTAATCAAGTAGTAATTAATCATTAATTAAGTTGTACGGGTACCTGGTTTAGTGCGGGTTGTCACATTCTCCCCCCGTTAAATAAATTTCGTCCCGAAATTTAAGTTCTGCTTGTAGAAGCAGGGTTCTTAGGAAATAAGTGGGGGTATTTCTCTTTCATCCGGTCCTCACGTTCCCAGGTAAATTCAGGACCATGTCTGGCATTCCAACGAACTTTGACGAGTTTGACACTGCTCCGGCGGGTCTTGTTAACTTTCCAATCCGTGACCTCAACAGGTTCTTCAACGAAGTGGAGCGTGTCGTCAATATGAATCTCGTCGATAGGAATGGCAATGTCAATTTGAGTTGGACTTTTCTTTAAATTGGATACATGAAATGTATCGTGAACACCATTCAGTTCAGCAGGTAGGTCCAACTTGTATGCTACAGTTCCAATTCTTTCCAGAATTCGGAAAGGACCAATGTAGCGCGGATTTAACTTCCCACGCTTCCCAAAGCGCGCCACCCCCTTCCAGGGTGAAACTTTCAATAACACCATTTCCCCAACTTGGAAATCCGTATGCTTCCGGTTTGGATCCGCGTAGGCCTTTTGTCTGTGGCGAGCGGCTTCGATGCGTTTAAGTATTTGCGCAATCTTGTCTGTCGTCTCTTGGACGATTTCGGGACCAGCAAGCTGCCTATCACCTGCGTCAGACCAACATAGTGGTGATCGGCACTTGCGTCCGTATAGGGCCTCAAATGGCGCGACACCAATACTGGTGTGGTAGCTGTTGTTGTATGAAAATTCGACCAAAGGTAAGTGTTTATCCCAGCTACCGCCTAAATCCATAACACATGCCCTCAGCATGTCTTCCAAAGTTTGTATCGTTCGCTCGCTCTGGCCGTCAGTTTGCGGATGGAACGCAGTGCTCAGATTCAATTGTGAGCCAAAAGATTCTTGGAAGGATTGCCATATTCTTGACACAAACCTTCCGTCTCTATCAGAGATGATCGAGAGAGGTACTCCATGCCGTGCTACGATCTCTCTCAAGTAAATTTCCGCAAGTTTGCTAGTACTGTCTTTCTCCTTGATTGGCAGAAAGTGTGCGGACTTTGTTAGGCGGTCAACAATCACCCAAATCATATCTTGGCCTCTTGGCGTTCTTGGCAGTTTTGTAACAAAATCCATTGAGATTTGTTCCCATTTCCACTTGGGAATCTCAGGTTGTTGCAGCAGCCCCGAGGGCTTCTGGTATTCCGCCTTGACCTTAGCGCACGTTAAACATTTGCTTACGTAAACAGCAACGTCGCCTTTCATCCTAGGCCACCAATAGTAATTTTTGAGATCCTGGTACATCTTATCCGATCCAGGGTGGATAGAGTACCGTGACTTGTGCGCTTCATCGAAAATAACTTCCCTTAATCCACCAAACAGAGGAACCCAAATCCTTTTCTCAAAACATAACGTTCCTTCCTCGTTTGGTACCAAAAGCTTCTCCATTCCACGGAGATATTCTTCCTCGAGGTTTTCCTCCTTGAGAGCTTCCTTTTGTGCAGCGCGAATGCGCAAGGAGAGATCGGTTCGAATGATCATTTCCAAAGCCCTAACCCTTATGGGCTTGATTCTTTCTTTACGACTTAGGGCATCGGCGACCACATTCGCCTTCCCTGGGTGATACTTTATCTCGCAGTCGTAGTCGTTCAATAATTCAACCCATCGTCTTTGCCTCATATTCAACTCCTTCTGGTTGAATATATGCTGTAAGCTTTTGTGATCTGTGAAGATTGTGCATTTCGTACCGTACAGGTAGTGTCTCCAGATCTTTAAAGCGAAAACCACTGCGCCAAGCTCTAAATCGTGTGTGGTATAATTCTTTTCGTGCACTTTCAGTTGGCGTGATGCGTAAGCAATGACCTTTTGGCGTTGCATCAACACACAACCCAATCCCTGACGCGATGCGTCGCAGTATACCACAAAACCGTCGGTACCTTCCGGTAGAGCTAAGATTGGCGCGTTGCAGAGCTTATCTTTCAATATCTGAAACGCTTCGTCCTGTTTGATTCCCCAATCAAACGTCTTATCCTTCTGGGTCAGGAGCGTCAACGGTTGAGCGATTTTCGAAAAATCCTCGATGAACCTTCTATAGTAGCCAGCCAAACCCAAGAATTGTCGAATCTCGGTTGGCGTTGTAGGCGTTTCCCAATTCTTGATTGCCTCGATCTTTGTGGGATCAACATGAATTCCATCCCCATTAACCACATGTCCAAGAAACTGGACTTCGCGTAGCCAAAACTCGCACTTAGAGAACTTGGCGTACAGTTGTTCTTTCTTTAGCAGCTCCAATATGGTTCTAAGATGTTGTTCGTGTTCAGCCTTCGTCTTTGAGTAAATCAGGATGTCGTCGATGAATACAATCACGAACTTGTCTAAGTATGGCTTGCAAACTCTATTCATCAAGTCCATAAAGACTGCAGGTGCGTTTGTCAAACCAAATGGCATAACGAGGAACTCGTAGTGTCCATAACGAGTTCGGAAGGCTGTTTTCGGGATACTTTCCTCCTGTATCCTTAGTTGATGGTATCCAGATCGAAGATCGATCTTAGAGTAACAGCTTGAACCTTGAAGTTGGTCGAACAGATCATCGATTCTTGGCAGAGGGTACCTGTTCTTGATCGTCAGCTTGTTCAATTCTCTGTAGTCAATACACATGCGGAAACTTCCGTCCTTCTTCTTGACAAACAAGACCGGAGCTCCCCAAGGCGAGAAGCTTGGTCGGATAAATCCCTTGTCTAACAGCTCCTGAAGCTGTGTTGACAATTCCTGCATCTCAGACGGAGCAAGTCTGTATGGTGCCTTAGCCACAGGCGCTGCGCCTGGAACTAAGTCGATGTGAAACTCCACTTGCCTCTGAGGTGGCAGTCCGGGTAAGTCTTCTGGGAAGACTTCTGGATATTCCCTTACGACAGGGATGTCTTCGATCCTTGGTTCGGCAGCCTTCTTATCCACGATGTGTGCCAGGAAAGCAACACATCCTTTCTGTAAACACTTCCTTGCTTTCAAGCAGCTGATAAATCTTAGCGGCGTGTCACGCTTCTCTCCGTGAACCACAATTGTCTCATCATCATCAGTTGGGATACGAACAACTTTCTCGTGACATACTATTTCAGCCTTGTTTCCGGATAACCAATCCATTCCTACCACTACGTCGAAACTTCCCAATTCGACTGGTAGTAGATCCAAAGTAAACTCGCGTTCTCCCAGTTCTATCGCACAGCCTCTGATTACTTCGTCGACTTCAACTAACTTTCCATTAGCTAATTCGATCGAGTAGGGTATGTCTAACTTATTAGCAGCTAACCCAAGCATATTCTTAAATTCTAATGATACGAAGCTATAGTCGGCACCAGTATCAAATAAAACAGATGCATAGCGCTGATTGATAGGGAACGTACCCGTAACAACATTTGGATCCTGGCGTGCATCCCTAGCTTCGAGTTGGAACACTCTACCACGGGCCTGATTCAACGTTGGGCAATTCTTCTTAAAATGCCCGATTTCCCCGCAGTTATAGCATCCCAGTCTCTGCCCATTACCACCAGCTTGATCATTCCCCGGATTACGATTCATTGCGCCCGCTTGGTTAGCATTGTTGCCTTGATTTCTGTTACCTCCAAAATTTCCTTGTAGGCGGTTTCCATTTCCACCACGGTTATCATTCCTGTTTCCATATCCTCCCTGGCCTCCGCGGCCTGTACTAGCCCAACATGATTCCCTTGTGTGGCCCGGTTTTCCACAAGATTCACAAACTCTTATGTTACAAGGGCCAGTGTGGTGGCGTTGGCAGTTGTTGCATCTGGGCTGGGTGCCCTGGTACCCTTTTCCTCTCTTGGTACTGCCAGCTGATTTTCCTTTCTTTACTGCCATGCTGATGCCTTGTTTGAAGTTTGAAAACTTCCTTTTGTTATCACCTGAGGACTCAACGTGAGTCTCTGTCTTCTTTGCCTTGACTTCATCAAACTTGTTTAAACGAATCGCCTCCTCGGTGAGAGCCACGCTCAAATCGATGGCTTCAGTGATAGTCGCTGGTTTGGAGGAGGTTACCATGCTTATTATTTGGGGAGCCAAACCCCAAATGAAGCGCTCGATTCGCTTGTATTCAGGCGTAACCATGTAAGGAACCACTTGAGATAAGTCGTGAAACCTTTGGACGTATTCCGCAACCTTTGGACCGTCCATCTTTAAGTGCCAAAATTCAGTCTCCAACCTTTGAATTTCTGCGCGTGAACAGTACTTTTTGCGCATCAGTTCTTTCAATTCGGCCCAAGTCAGGGCGTAGGTGGCAGCTTCGCCTAGAGTTTGTACTTGTAGGTTCCACCAGGATAGGGCTCCATCTAGAAACAGCCCTGAAATGTATGTGACTTGCTGATCCTCAGCACACTTGCTCATGCGTAAAACAGAGTCGGTTTTCTCAGCCCAGCGGGTAAAGGCAACTGCACCTCCTGTGCCATCGAAGTTAACTGGTTTGCAGTCCAAGAACTGCTTGTAGGTGCATCCTGCACGTATGTTAAAACATGTGTTTGGCATTAGCATCATTGCTAAAATTTCCAATTAGTTCATGGTAGGTTCGTATGGCGTGGTATTACCGTGAGGTGGATTGTTATTGCCTTGGTTAACACTTCCGCTCCCTCCTGGCTGAGATGCTGCGTACTGTGCTATGGCAGCTGCAATGACTTGCTGTAGCTCTGCCTCATTAGTAGGCATTGGCATTGGCGTAGGGCGTTTTGGCGGCATCTTCTAAAAGATGGTTTAAGTTGGTTAGGCCATAGTAAGGCTCCGTTGTTATAATACGTAAATCAGTTCGTAATATAGTGTACGTATATAACGGTAGTAATAGTATAATCACATAACATCTCATGTTATCACATATCACAAATATCAATCATCCACATCTCATACCATAGTAATGCAAATAAGTAATCAAGCGAATCCAAATATGGTGAGAACACTGCGATTGCCATATAAATGAGACCACATCGTAAGTGTATACATACAATCATCAATCACTAGGGGCTACATCACCCCTGTCAAAAACTACATCAGTATCAATACAACATCAAGTACATAACAAAAGTCAAGTCATAACGTAGTCTCCCCAAAATGCTGTGCAGACAAAAAGCAATCGCCGCCTTCTCACCTCGCCTACCCTAGTGGCACCGATGAGCTCTAAGCAGATGGTGGTGGAGGAGGGGGAAAATGGGTATAAAACAAACGGCGCAACTGTAACCAGTCCGCCTCCATCGCCTGCTGTGTGCGAATAATGGAAGCAATCTGCTGCTCCAAAGTAGTAAGACGAGCAGCATAGTCAAGGGGTAAAGGTCGTGATGGCTGCAACGGAGAGGGTACCCGGCCATGGCACTGACATGGCTGCAGATGGGCTCTCTCCAACTCCTGCAGTCGCTGCTCATGCGACTCATGCTGGTATACAAACGACATCAATACATCCTCGATGGTGTGGCCCACGTGGAACCTGTGGTATGGATCAGTGGGTGGCATAGGGGAAAACGGTGCCCAAAGCAGTGGCTCCCGTGTGGGGTCAAAGGGTGCCACACCAAAAGGAGCTGTAGTGGGTGGAACAAAAGGAATCTGAGGCATGAAAGGCATGGGCATCGGTACATGCCCATCAGGGTGAGCTGAAGAGCCCTCTCCAGGCCCTGCTGGAGGTATAAACATAGGAACCTGAAACGAAAAGTCGGTATGTGGTGCAACAGGAATCTGTGGAGGGAATGGGGGAACGTCCTCGTCTGCCGGTATCCAGCCATGCTGTGCAGACTCATCCGGGGGATCCATATGTGCCGCGAATGGTGCATGTCCGGGCTCTAGGGGAACGGGATCAAATATGGGAGCAACAACAGGGTGAACGGGTGCCAAGTGCTCGAAAGGGGGGTCAACTGGTACAGCAACAACGGGTAAAGGACCAATGGGATCAACAGGAACATCTATGTGGTGATCATCAGCAATGGGCTCAAAAGGTACATCAGCATGCACAGGGTCATGCTCTGGTAAAGGGTCAAGGGCAGCTGCCTGCTCAGGAGCAATGGCAGGCTCAAAGTCACCAAATGCCATGTCAAAATCAAAACCGGGATCAATCGGATCAAAAGGGTCAACAGGATCTGCTGGATCCTCCATCAACTCGTCAATCGGGACAAACTCTAAGTCACGGTCAGGATCAAATCCCGGGGGAAACACAGGATCTGAATCCCCCTCGTCGTCATGGTCAAAAGCAAATCCGGGTATAGGAGCAACAGAAATAGCCTGGTCAGAATCGGACCCATGGGAGAAGTGCTGCGCACTATGAGCATGCGTGGGTACAGAAGCCACAGACTCAAAGGAGTCCGCGACTGGGGAATGTGCAGGTGACTCCGCAGCCTGAGCATCTGCGATCAGTAAGGGAGCAACAGCAGGTAGGGCCTCGCCCTGAGCATCCTCCAAAGGCTCCTCCTCAAACATATCGATATCATCCTCCTCATCGTCGATGGGTAAATCATAAGCTGGGTACGCAGCCAGCGGTATGGGAGCAGGGATCAGTGCCAAGGGTAGATCCCCTGCTGGAAGATCAACTGGGAGCTCATCAACGCCGTCGGGTAAGGCGAATGGCTGAAAGTCATCGTCATCCGTGCTGGTGAAGTCTGACGTATAAACCTCGTGCTCCGATGACTCAATGTCGTCTGAAACGATAGGCCTCGGGCCTGTGGTGCCTGAACCACCAGTGTCTGCAGAATCCATGTGTCTGTAACATATACACAAACATGCACAAATAGTCAATCATAAATCAAGTAATCACATAAGTCATCAAGTAAGGCATCACATAATCCTCCTAGTCTTACTAGCCAATACCATCCAGTCTACAAGACTGCTCTATCCTTCACTTAAACCAAACCTCGATCCTCCAGACCGATCCTATAACAAACACAATTTCATCCAGTCTACAAGACTGCTCTATCCTTCACTTAAACCAAACCTCGATCCTCCAGATCGATCCTATAACAAACCAACGTGCTCAACTACCTTGATCACTTCGATCCTCCAGATCGATCCTCAGCCCTCCAAGCTGAACTTATAATTAATAAAATGTGCTCAACATTTGTTTGTAAAAAGTGTGGATCTGGACTTAAGTGGTATGCAGAAAAATGTTTTCGTGAGAGCCCTAGTGATCATAGTCTAGACTCGAGGCAGAATCCTAGTTCGCTATGATCAGAGCTCTGATACCAAGCTGTCACACCCTGGCTTTGCGGAAGCGTGGTTAATGTTGGTGTGACTTCTTAATACCATAGCTTAACCATAACAAGCTATATGAGTTAAAAACCATGCAAGTCATCCATTAAGTTTTGAAAACAAAATACAGTACCATTGTTTTAACCAACAACCATAACCTTGTTCAGTAGACAATACAACTTATAACATAACATAAACGTGGTTTAAGGACTGTGTCTTGTCCAGGAAAGAGACACATCCCCTAAACCCTGATGACTTCATGACAAGTGCAGCGGAAAACGTTCCATACCGTGCCAGATCTCGTTAATTTCCTGAAATACATGTGAGTTGAAAAATCAACAATAATGTTGAGCGAGTTCATGTGTAAGTGAGTAAGTAAAACACTTGTGAGTATAAAATAGTTGTGGTATGTAGCAGTTGTAAGAGGACTTGTGATCACCAATGGTTTGCAAGGCCACTGACATATGTGAAGTGCAAATAGGGAGACTCAAACCTAGCAGATTTCGCCACGGCAAAGTATGTGGACAAAGTCACCCCACGGTCCGTTTCTAGTTTGGCCGGGGGCTGGGCTCGCTACACCCAGATAGATCTACCGCTCCTGTCCCTCGGTCCCTCCATGAGGACTAATGGCCCCATGTTGTTCCTATCCACTCACATGATCGTATAACACCTCCTTACGTTAAACATACCGTTGTAAAGTACTCGTAAATCATAGTAACATGTATTTCACCCCCGCAGTTAAGTAAACTGAAAACAGTTAGAGAAAAGGGGGACATGAACTCACAGTGAATGCGCGTCTCTACCAAGTGTCTCCAATACAGTAAGCTGTGCAACGACCTACAAGTGCTAATTCTATTAGACGGACGGCCGTGCCTTAGCTTTATAGTTTAAGTCTTTGGGAAATAGTTAGACAACTATTTCGTGTTTATGTTCCGTATACACTTGGTAGTTATTCTTCTTCCCAAGGATGGGGGATACAATACATGTGCGTAAGTTACGTTTTATCAATCTTGTGGTAATGTAATTACCGGTGTAACTTATATGTTTGTGGAAGCGTTCGTAAAGTTTTGGAATCATTAACGCTTGTAAATATTATTTTCACTCTAAAATAATATTTATGTATTTTCACAAAATAATCATAAACAGTGTTGTGACAAATATACTTATCACGTTATTCTTTGTGAAAATCCCACCTCCGAATATTTAGTAAAATATAGTGCTGGCGAAATTTATGTTTCGAAAGTATGTTCAAAAATAGTTCTAACACTTGTTGTGTAAAAAGTCTAAGTGTTAGGTTTTTAGGAAAATTTCGCCAGAGTTTCCTCTGTAACTGGAGGTGGCCACGCTTTCAAGCGTATCATTTTCTTTTAACAAATCAATTCAACAATCTTCTTTATTCAATCAAGCAATTTCCGACACATCAAACTAGTCGACAAGTATGTAAATCGCATAATCGCATGAACTTGCAGTTTTTCCGAATCTATAGTGTAAACACCCTTTATATATGTAGATCTTTATATGAAGTAACTTTGATCTCGTAAAAACCTTGTGACTAGAGAAATCCGTCTTTACAACTTCTAGTCATTTTTCCCAAAAATAGTTATTTGTCGGATCTTTTCATTTCACAAGTGTCTACACACTTGTGGTTTATAAAATCATATTTATTAGTGTAAGATCCATCTAGAAAAACATGATCTCTTTAAAGTGTGGTCTTTCAAAAATACCACTTGCGGATACGTAGATCCGCTAGTTTTAAACACCATTTTACCGGTTAAATCACTTTTACACGAGTAAAATATTTTCTCACAAGTTCATGCTCTAAATGTGGTAGTGTTTCACCTTTAACCCTTGTATCTTTCAAAAACAAGTTTATGTGATGATACATGATTTTTACAAAGTCGGGTTAAACGAAGATCCGAGCTACCACATCATAGATCGGGTCTAGATAAACACAAATTTCAAGTCCTACGACTTTTACACAAGTTATATGTCTTTATCCACCATTTTTATGATTTTACTAGACTTTAAAGTTTCAAAACGCATGTTTACGATATTTAACCGACGAAAGTTCTTTTAACCACTTTAGACATGCTTAAATATGAGTTTTAAACAATATACCTCTAGCTCGGGGCTAGGGAAGAATCGTGATGAAAATCGCGTGGATAAAAGCTAACGGTTGAGGTCCTTCGCGTTCCGAGTGCACAAGAGCTCCTAATACGTGACCTTTGATGTTTGTAGATGCTTGGAATGTCTTGCTTGAAATCGAAAATGGATGGATGTAGGGGAGGAGGTTCGGCCGAGAGTAGAGAAGGCAAGAGAGAGTAGTGTGTTGTTTGTTTTGTGGTGAGATGATAATGTTATGATAATGCAAGATCTTATAGACAATATTAGAGTTAATTACCCCATGGTTCTTGTGCTTGCTTGATACCCAACATAGGAAATAAAATAATCAAAGTTGTACTTAGGGGTGTCCCCCTAGTTTATGGGGCCGGTTATGAGAAAAGGGGGGGGGGGGGTTCGATCCAAACTAGATAGTTAGGGTAAACCATGTTAAGTTAAGTGTTAAACCCCGTTAGTTATGTAAGGCGTGTTATGACGGGTGTTAGGGTAATCAGGGACCCTAACTGGCTCAGAAAAATATAAATAGTGAAAATGTTAATATTTTCATGTTCCGGGTAAAGTCCGGTTGTTCGGTTGGATAGTAATCCGTTAAAGTCTTACAAAAGCTTTAATGTGTCGTTATTACATTTTTAGTGACACAATTTGTTTTCCCGACACTTTAGAAAGTGTCTAGTAATATTTTCTCATGTTCTGACACTTTACTAGTCAGCTAGAAGCTGGATTAATTTTTAAAGTGCTGTGTTTGGTACTTAAAGTACGTTCTTGGCACATCCGAATCAGTGTATCTTATCCCTAGAGACGCGGTACCCCAACCCTTATATCCTACACTCACTACCAGTGTAGCCAAAATATGTGAGGCTCTTAACAGGCCTTAGAGGCAGTGTCTGCCTGATGCTGGTCATATCAGCATGTTCGCCGTGTATCCGTTTAGTGCTACTGTGCTTTTTGTGCATCATGTTTGTCACTGAGGTGCCGTATGTAACTAATGTAGTGACAGCAAATAAAGTATGATGCAAGTAAGTGCATGTAATCAGTATGCAGGTAGCAGTTTATCAGCTAGTTCAAACAAGCACAGTAATCAAGTAGTAATTAATCATTAATTAAGTTGTACGGGTACCTGGTTTAGTGCGGGTTGTCACAGAAATAGTATGATCCATTGTCCTTCAAAACAAGATCAGGCTTAATGTGATAGAGTAATTCCTTACCCATCAGGTCTTGTGAAACATAAGCATGTTGAGCCTGAGAAATGCGGGCTTGAATATCAGCTCGAGCCTGAATATCAGATTGAACACGAACACAATGAAGCTTGACATGTTCGTTACGACTCAAAGCGTCAGCTACGACATTCGCCTTACCAGGATGGTAGCGAATTTCGCAGTCATAGTCGTTCAAGCTTACTAGGACCTCCTTCAATACCCATAGGTATTGGATGGCGGGGGTGCGAATGGCTTGATCCCCTCATATGTAAACTACTATTAATACATTAAACCAGCTACTTGGGATTGTATCCCTGCTGACTCAAACCACTTAGCCGAGGGTAACGTCACCTTCAAAAGAGGGGCCTACCACTTTTCGCATTAATAACTTAATTAATTATCTTTCAATATTCCGACCCTTTGGGATTGTATCCTTGCTGACTCAAACCACTGGGTTGAGGGTAACGTCACCTTCAAAAGAGGGGCCTACTACTATAACTAAGATAATCTCTTAAAAAGTGCAAAAATGTGGAAATCATCAAATGATACATTAAAGGTGAGTCGGATCCAAGTAATTCATCTTGTCTATCTGTTTTATTTTTATTTTTATTTCAGCATTTTTAGTTTTTATTTGTCATGTTTAAAACCTTTTATCAAAAAATTTATTTTGATTAGACGTTGAGGATAAACCGGTACTAAAAGCTCTTGTGTCCTTAGACGACCTCGGTATCTTACCAAAACTATACTACGCTCACGATGGCTGCACTTGCCCATGTGTGTGTTTAGTGTTAGTAGAATATCGTGTTTTATAAATTTAAAACTTGACTAATGCGTAAAATGGGCTTAAAATATCAATAAAATCATAATATACCTAACGCACACCAATGTCGTTATCTTTTGTCCTCCATTTCAACTCCATTCTAACAGGTTCTATGTGCTTTATATCATTTGCATTTGGATGATCAACAGATTTAAGGTAACCTGCCAAACCATTCCTCTACAGAAAAATAAAACAAAAAGATTAGGTGGTTTATATTGTGTTTTAAAAGCATAAGTCGGCATAACTTACTGTTTTTTCAGGCACATCTCCATATTTCTCTTTATTTGTAACATCTTTTGCACTGTTGTCAATGATGTATATTTGTTGCTCTTCTAGATTGAATGAGATCACATAGAAATGCTATACATGGAGAATACGGACAAGGATAATTTTAAAATCATTTATGCTTTTTAACTTTGCACCTCGAAGAATTTATTCTATTTTCCGTGTGAATTCTTTTATCATTTTTTTCTTCCTTGTCTTCCAATGTGAAAGCCTGCATAACAATAAACAAATTAAAATATTCATTGCGTTTTATGAAGGTAATAAAACATGCAATTGCGTTTTATATAACTTCATTCAAACAAACTATTCATTGTGTTTATGAAGGTAATAAAACATACAATTGTGTTTTATATAACTTCATTCAAACAAACTTCAAATAACTTCATTAAACATATATTATTTGTATAAAATAGACAAATTGCGTTTTATAGATCTTACCAGCATTTGAATTGTACAGAAAAATCTTGGAGTTTTATTGTCTTTTGATCTTCTTTTTTCTTCTTCGTTCAAAATATATGCCCAACAATTGATTACTTCTCCTGTTATGTATAATCCTGGCCTCATTGTTTCTACAGCATATCTTGCCAAAAAAACATGATCACTAATTAAAAAGAGAGTGTCCCTGCAAAAAAAAATTAATTAAGTTATAATACATGATTTTTGCATGTGTTTTTTGTGTGTTAGTGTATATAAATGTTTTTGTACATTATGTCTCATTCTCCATGGAAAGCATATCCCGAAATGTTGTTTTCGTTCGCCGGTCTAACTACGTTCATTGCTATTTGTCTTTAATAGTGTGGTGAACATAATTTTTCTCCTGCATTTTTCTGTTGATCTGGTCGTACAATCTTTGTAATTATTTCTTCTGTTTTGTTGATATCACTTATTGGTTGTTTTTCCTAAACAGATTTTGCAGGTGTTTTATACGGATCTTCTTGTGGGTTGAGGAATGATGTGTTTTGAATCAGATCATTGATTTCTTTTTCAGTATCATTTTCATCAATTCTATCTAACATTGTTTGTATTCCAGTAATTTGAATACATGTTTCAACTCCTTTTTCGCTTGTTTGATTTTCAGATTTTGTTTGATTTCCGGATTGTGCAGCGTTGCGAGTGGTATCATCTTCCACTTCATTTTCATTCTCATTTGAAGACAATTGAGAAATTTTCAAATCAAAGGATGGTACCTCATCATTTTGAATTTTTTTTTTGTTTTGATTTTTTTTCTGCTTCATCTGTCTTTTTTATCATCTCCAACATTACTGATTGAGTTTCTTCGCTAAATGATGATTGTACCAATAAAGGATTTTCATTGTGTGTTTGCAGACTTGATGGAGTTTCTTTCACAGTGGTTTTTTCAGGATTTGAGGATTGGACTACAATTGTAGTATCTTCATTGCGTTTTGTAGTATCCTCATTGCATTTTACAATCAATGGAGATGAAATGATTTGATTTTCTGTGTCTTCATTTTGGCTCAAATTTAAGAATCTTGATGGTGTTTCGATCATAGTTGAATCAATACTAACTTTCTTGTGCATTTTAGCTTGATCGTTACATTTCTCCATCAATGAAGCCCATTCGTTTACTTTGTCATGAACAATTTCACTATTTGGATATTCTTCAATAACCTCATCTATGCGTGATTGGATTTTTTAGAAAAATTCTTCAACGCCTTTAAAATGATGATCTAAGGCTTTCAAAACATATTCTTCATTGAATTTTTTACCTTCATTGATTATCATATTTTTATCACCACTTTTTGTTGAATGAATGTCAGAAAGACCTTCACTTTGATTTTGTGATGGCATGAAATTACGCAATCGGCATTGACTGTCTACCCATAATTTTTCTTTATTTCCTTCTGATGGTTTTATGAAGAATTGCCCCCATGATCCTCCACTTTCTGTTGGGGTTTTTTCAGTTTCATTGGTTTTAAGTTGGCTATTTTGAGCATCCTCTTGTTCAATCCAGTTTATTGCAACTCTTAGTAAGGTGTTTCCTTCTTCTATTTGAACAGAGTTGATTTGGCTGTTTGGCTGTTCTTCAACATCGTCATTATCTTTTTCTTTAGATTCATCTTGACAAATTTCTTCATTTTCATTGTCGGATTCAGATGGATAAACATAATATTCATCCTCCTCATCTTTTTTTTTTTGTTTTTTCTTTCCCATATTTTTCTCTTTTTTCTTTGTTTCTTTTACAAGAACTCTCCCCTCATTTTGCGCAGCAATTTCCAATTCATCTTCAAATTCTTGTAAAGTTGTAGAGTCAATTTTATCTAGAGAGAACTCTTCAGTGTGTTCACCATCTTCAAATCTTTTTTTTTTTTTTTTGTAAGCATATAGAATCTGTATGAATCATTGTGTTTTAAAAATAGTCAATACTAATTTTGTTGCGTTTTATAATATAAATCATTGTAAACAACATACATAACTCATTTTTTGTAACTTTATATACATTGCGTTTTAAACAAGCATTGCATTTTAATCAAGCATATTTTAAACAAGCATATTTTAAACAAACATATTTTAAACAAAGCATATAAACAAGTCATTGCGTTTTGTAACTTTATATACATTGCGTTTTAAACAAGCATATTTTAAACAAACCATATAAACAAGTCATTGCGTTTTGTAACTTTATATACATCGCGTTTTAAACAAGCATAATTTAAACAAAGCATATAAACAAGCAGCCTAAACAAGCATTCAACATAATATATAGCAATAATACAAGCATATAAAAAAGTAAGCATAATTGCGTTTTATGATAAAAATAATATAAAGATCAGATTTCATACCGCTAGCACTCCAATAGGTCCATTGAAGGTCTTTCATTTCCAGGCCATTGTCTTCTTGTACGCCTTAAAACATTCAAAATATATTCACACCAACTAAAATCTTGGGTATTTATGTCACTTTTCATCGATGGCAAAAATCTTTGGTTAACGTTACTACTTTGCATTGCCTCTGCCATGACCATAAAAAGTATAACCAAGAAGTTTAGTTTTTTTTTTTAAATCTCTAATCACGTTGGCAGTATACATTCTCTTCAAAAGTTCTTTTGTTGAATTGACCGCGCCATACTTTAATTATAAGATCTGATTCTTTGGGCCTCAGTTTTTCCTCAATCTTTATTTTTCCATTTGGTATTTGAAATACCTTTTGGATCAAATCAGCCGTGATCTTAATCTTTTCATCTCTAGTATTTATCACATCATTTTCAGCATCAAAGTTTTTTACCAGCCAATATCCGAATTTGCGTGGAACTGAATGCAAATTGATTGATAGTATGCTGCCAAACCCTATTTCTCTAACGACTTTCTTTTGCTCTTTTGACAATTTTTCAATATAATCTGTGAGATTATTGACTGCACATCTTATGCTGATTTTTCTTCCGTCGTAATCATAATATGGTTGTTCTTCTGTTTTATCCTTTCTTAATGATCTATTTGGTTCTGCTCCTGACTTTTCCTTCTTTTTCTTTGATTGATTTTTTGTCTGTTTCACTCTTGGTGGGGGATCAACAAAATCATCATCTGATAAATTCAAGTGTTTTAGAAACATATATTTGTTCATAAAATTATGTTTAATGCGTTTTATGTTACCTGAATTTATTTGTTGTTGTTCAGAACTATGCAGAACTATACCTCCCCTAGTAATTTCCTCTTATGAAACAGAATCTTTATCTTCTGAAGTTTCAATCACCACTTTCTTTCTTTCTTCTCCTTTTCTATTTTTCCTGTTGTTTTTTATCTTTAAACAGAATAATGAAACAATGTCAGTTAACAAATTTAAGATAAAACGCATTAGTTAAAATTTTTAAGATAAAAAGCAGTAGTTCACAGTTTTAAGATAAAACGCAATACTTAACAACATATCAAACTAAGCAAATAAAACACATTTTTTGTAATTAACAATTTTAAGATAAAAGCAGTAGTTCACTGTTGTAAGATAAAACGCAATACTTAACAACATATCAAACTAAGCAAATAAAACGCATTTTTGTAATTAACATTACATTACCATTATCTCATTTTGTTTTCTATAATATTTTAAGATAAAACGCATTAGTAAGCAATTTTAAGGAAAAAAAAAGCATATGACACAGTATTATGATAAAACGCAATAGTTAACAACACTTCTAACTCAGCAAATACAAAGATAAGATAAAACACAATGTTTTAAATTTCGATTACAATTATCATAATAATAATCTCTTTGTTTCTACTATTTTTTAAGATAAAACGCATTAGTTCACAATATATAAAGCTCATAAAAAGCATTAGGTCACTGTTTTAACATAAAACGGAACGCAGTCTCTAATAACATACTTACCTAAGCACATACAATGATAAGATAACACTCATTAACAATTTTTTGGTAGGGATATGGTATATTAGGTCTATTGAACTTCATAAAACGTAATTTGAATACAGTTTAAAAAGCAAAAATATATCAAATTACCATTATCAGAAATCTCTTTTCGTTTTTTACTAGTTTGTTGTTTCATTGTTGATTTTCCGCTAATTTTTCCTTGTTGATCGATGTTTTCTTCGTCTGACGTTTTTTGCTTCTTTGATGATATAGGGTTTTGAGATACGGATTTCTTTTCAGTAACTCGAAGGTAAACCTTCAAACTATCTCTCGATGATGCCATGAACTTCAATGGAGTTTGATTTTCTCAAATTTCAGTATGTGTGTTCGTTCAATCGAAGTGTAAAACGTAATGAACTTTTTTACGAAGCTTTCTGTGTATATTCAAGAGCGGTTATTGTTGGAAATTGACGATAATATCCTTAAAAGCCCGGAGAGCGTGTTTAAATGAGAGTTTTTTTATTTGATTTTAATCTAGACCGTTCATTGTACAATTGGACGCTTCAGATTATTTCCTATCCTTTCTAGTGAAATAAACTTCCTATTATATCTTAACCCTAAAATAAAATTCCAAGATTCAAATTTTCCAACTTTAAGTAGAAGTCCAAGAAACAGATCTGACACCTGGTTTGCAAGAATGATTAATCTAGACGAATACCATATAGCACATGTGTACAGTTTATGTAATAGAAGTGTTAAGTGTGTATATATTTTTTAACACGTGTGCTTTAATTTCTTTACCTTTTGTTCGTCTCTCAAATTACGTAGGAATTACTTGGTTTGACTACTTTGCCAACATGTAATAAACTGGTATCCATCGGATGTTTGCAACAACGCTCTTAATAAATGTTGTAAAACTTTACCTCAATTAGTTTACCTAATCAATGTATAATTTATAACCCTTCCAAAACTAAGATAGGAAGCAAAAACTGATTACCCTTCATGTACAGTGATTGTTTGTACTGTACAAATGGCTAATGCATGTAACACTCATTATATCATGTTGAACGAAAATGAAAATATAATCCCCAAATCAGATACAATAAACGTATTTCAATTTCCAGTAAGATTTAAAACCGACCGGTTCTGGAACCGACCAGGTACCAAACCAATGCTTATCGGTTACGTCTTCGGTCCACAATTTCCCTTCTGCTCGGCCTTTGGTCCAACGGTCCAGGTTATGTTGGTCCGGTCTTACCCTGCAAGACGGAAATGATTAACATTATTCCACAACTTGAATAAAAACATGATTAACAAAAAAAGTTATATGTAAATTCCATCAATCACCCGAATAGATGTATTGTTCAAAAGCGTCAGATAGAGCTAAATTAAAAACTAAAAAAAATTTAAAACGGATCATAAGCGTCAACCTTTTTCAGTTGATAAAGAATTCAACCATTTGTTCATCAAAAGAATAAGCCCTTCTTTTTCGCCTTCTTTTTCTCAACAGCCTGCAACCAGTTCCAAATATGAATATTAAAAAAAACCAAAATTATATTTACCTCTTTTTCCAATTTTGCTGCATATATTAATAACGAACAACGATCAACGGTTTTTGAAATCATTACCCGTTTGATAAAGTATCTCAAGGTGAGAACGATGATATCCCTTGAACTGCAAAAAGAAAGCTTAAAAACAATTATTAACAATTAAACATAATTTACATAAATGTGACAATAACCAACAAATTGCAAAAAAAAAAAAAAATATATAAATATTAGCACCCGATAGCAGTAGCTGATTCTTGCTCCACTCGAAGCTTCCTCTCAGCACTTCCTAAACCAATAATAGAAAACTCTACCGGATTTCCATATGGAATAAATACCTGGAATTTGTTGAATCAAATTATAAAATTGAACTGAAAACATCAAATAACTCTACTTAATGCAAATTAAGAAACTAGAAAAGTCACCATCTTTCAAGAAAGATAATAAGTATTAAATTTTCAAATAAAAAGGGCTGGAAAGCTTACTGTTGCGGTTGGACTGAACTTCTCATTGACCGGAGTGCCACCACCCTTTATGTTAATTCCATCCTTCTTGATCACTAATGTAACTGGCTCCCATATGTCAAGGTATCCCGTCTGTAAATTAACACCAAGAAAAAGAAAACATCAGATTACTTGAAGAAAAACTCGAGAGTTGTACAGAGTGTATTTATGGACAAAATATGTTTCGTGTCAACACACCCGACCCATAGAAATAAATTAAACCGCTCTAGCTACTGATAATACAATATAATGATACTTTAAAAAACGTCATACCCATAAGGACAATTTATGTTCAGCATAACCAGGCTGAAGAGCTTTTCTGATATGGTCATGCATATCAGGATCTGTGAGAACAAGGAAAACACTGGTAGTTTGTTACAGCTTCTAGGAGCAAAATTCGGTGCACGGTGATGAAGTAATATCAAATACAGTAATTTCAGGGAACTGTGTGTGTATATACACATATAATCACACCAATTTATATACAGGAGGAAGAAATCAGAATTAACTTACCACATACAATTTTTCTGTTCTCATTGGCAAAAACCTTTACAAGTTCACCCTGGACATATAATTCAAACATAATTGTTATATAACATATTGTGGATAATGTCCTCATTTGCGATTTTTGTATCAAATAAAAGCTAGAATTATTAAGATATAATACAATAAAATGTAGAAATAGTTATCAACTTCAAAAAACCAGATGGAGAAATAAAAATCAATCACAAACTTCAGGCAGAGTATAACACCTTCCGCTTTCTATTATCCATGGGCTGGACTTCAATGGCAAGGTATGTATCAACATCATCAGCAGTAACAAGATAGGTTGGTTGTTTCGCACCTGTTTCACAAATTCTCCAGTCAAAATGAATAAAGTTATTAAAGAATAAAGGCGTAAGACCATAAGGAGGAGTACCCTCAATATAGCTAACAGACCCATCTTCCATATGTCGTACCCACTGAAAAACATTTATTAAAAACATAAATAAGAATGCTAGAAATGTAACTGAACTTCAATTAATGTTTGCAATATAAAATCAGAAACCTCAAAATTACAGCTTGTAGTTCCATTGATAGAGTATCCACTTGCTTGTAGTTCTCGACCCGGGAGAGGTTCGCCTGAAATTTGGAGTTGCTCTACTGCAGGTAACGGGTCATCATCTGCAGCTGAATATTGTAACAAACAAGTCAAAGTTTGACCAGTTAAATAACAACTAGCCAGTGTAGACACAAGATGGGTGGATCAGACAAGTAGCAGTGTCCAAACAGACAGTTTTTTTGGTATAAAACGACACTGGTCAAGTTGGGTTGACCTAAGACCTTTTTGTTCAAATCCTTGATCATGTTTTATAGATAAGTAGTGTGTTATTCAACTTGTTTCCTATAAAGGTACTTTAATTACTCATTCGACCAGTAAAAGAAAAAAAAACATTTTCAAAACTTATTAATACTGTATTATACATATACTTAAAAGGCTATGTCAGTGGACCAATCCTAGCCAAGTGTCGCAAGATGATTGGTCCACAATGATTGTACTCCTTTTACCCTTTAACTTTGTAAATATACTTGTTTAGTCCCTCTACTTTAACTTTTCTAATATACATGTTTAGTCCCTCTACCTCAACTTTGTTAATATACATCTTCAGTCCCTCTACTTTAATCCCTGTTAGTATTTCGCTTTTTTGGGTTTTTTTTTTCGTTAACATAGTTGTTAATAACGAATAGCGACAAATAGTGACCGCTATTTTATAAATAGTGATACACTAGAAAAAGAATTTTGAAAATTTTTATATGTATATTACATCAAAATACCCTGGTATATATGCTATTTTACATGTATATTTAACAAATACCTATAAATCCAACTATTTTATAGCTATATCTAATTGCTATTTACATCAAAAAAAAAAAAAAAAAACTGTCGCTATTCACGCTATTGGTCGCTATGACCCAAATAGTGACACTTGGTCGCCTTGCTACATAGCGTGCTATAGCGGTCGCTATAGCCGCTATTGACAACCATGCTCATTAACATGATGAACCAAATCGACTCGAACAGAACAATATATTATGGTATCGATATTATCAGCACCGCTATTTTTTTGCTTTTAGTATTTCGTCTTTTATTGTTTTTTTTTCCCGATATGTATCATGTATGTTGACGTTTCGATGTTCTTTTTCCTGTGGTTTTATGTTCTCTCTTTCGGTTGCTATACCAAGTGTCTGTAGTGTGCTGATAAGCAAACTTCCGCCGCAACGGGCGGGTTAAGATTACTAGTTTTAATAGTAATGATAAGTAAATGGGTTGAAATTACAACATTTGATTAACTATTACCTTCAGAGAATGAAGAACCAGGTTCTTCAAGAACCGGAGATAAATACGGAGAATATGAGTTAGGATCCTCAAGTGTGGTTGTATAAGATGATTTTTTGGAATTCCAATTGGCAAATGGTTCCCCCTCATTTCCTTCATTATGGTTTCCCTCCTCATCAAAATCATCGTCATTATTGCTAACCGGATCGCTAAATGTAACTTGCTTATTGGTAATTTCCTCATTTTTACTTGTAGGATACGAATTACCCTGGTGACTAGCAACTTGTGCATTTGTCCCAAGTGAATGATCATTTCTGTAAAACGTAATTTTAAAATTCATATACCAAACAGAACCAGATGGTGATGAACGGTCAAGATTTGATGGCTCACGGCTCACCTGTTCATGAGAGGTGAATACCTCCCTGAATCAGGCTCCAAATTGTCGGCAACACCACCTGAATGTCCTGCTACATCCCAGCCTCTAGCAGTCAGATGGTCTGATGACATTGGTACTTGTCCATCAGAGTATGCTTGTTGCGGCACCAATTCAAGCCCGTTTTTGTTCTGTAAGATGGGAATTTTTAGCATTTTACGAGGCGTTGATAATTGTTATAGTAGAAAAAGGACAGTTTGATATTGTTACGCTACCCCAAATGAATGCAACGGTGATGGTGCATAACTTGAGGGATTCACATCAGAACACCAGGCTGTTAGTTGATATTGAGACTCTTTTAGCTTTGTCTGCCAGATCCACAAGAGTCCAATCATTCACATGCATATTAACAACCAGAGTGATATATATGATTGCAAAAGGTATATGTCCAAAGCAATAATCCAACTTTTGACTAAAGAGGGTGCATTAAAAATTTAATAAAAGCACTTTCGGAGACTTTAAACCGCTTGACCCATTTGGCGGTTCCTTTTAAGCTAAACTTAATGAATTTACCTATTCATTGGAGATAAAGTCATAAAACACAACCTTATTTAATCGTTTTCAAAACTATATTGGTTGAAATTGCCACCTGTAGCCTAATCGTTAACCACATAAAAATAACGTACCTCAATACCTATGAGCTTCTCTTGTAAATGTCTAAAAAGTACCTATCAACAGAAAAGGTTCCATCAATTAGATATTAGGAAGAAGAATATTGACGACGACATTAACCACAATTAGGAGAGAAAATGGCTGCAGACGAATTGGTAAAACCTTGACATTACTAACGATGGACTGGGCATCAACAACTGGTGGCTGAAGAGAATATTCAGCAAGAAGAGGCATTAAAGATTGTATATATGTTGTTCGTTCTTCTTGTGCATCCTGAAAACACCATATAATCGAATCTTCATATGAATTCTGGAGTTGAGAAAAATCAACAAAGATAAAGTACCTGCAATGCATATGTTAGGCGTATATTTTCTTCAATAATCTCTTGTCTGTATGAAAGGGCTTTATATGCTGCATCAACGAGGTCCTTTTGCTGCTGATCAAAGGCCTGTAGCAAGCATCATAAGTTTTAGTATAACTGTATGGTGAAGAAAGAGGACATGTAATGTGTAAACAAATATTTTGCTGACCAAACGCATATAAGCAATTCGTTTCTCCAATGCTAACTTCTCATTGTGTATTTTGGCTTCCTGCAAACCACAGCAGTTGTAGTATTACTACATGAAGTATAGTAAAAGCATTCATGTGAATGACCAAGTTAGGTTACGGGTTAAAAAAAATTATCTTTAAAATGCATCATGTTAAATTAATATTAATAAAATACTCAAGCTTTGGATATAGCTATTTAGGAGATATACTTTCGGCGGCTTTCAACGTAAACATTTTAATTTGACCCGTTAGATATAAAACACAATCATTGGCCCTACCTTGATTGAAAAGTCAGCAAGATGCTTTCTCAACAACAAAATGTCTTGCTCCTGATCTCGGGTGTCAATAACGATCTATGCACATAAATATTATAGAGAAATACAACCTTTATGATTCAAAGAGTTGTGAAAAACAAAAACCATGATAGAAACAAATAAACAACTATACCTGGTTTAAGGGGATTTCAGCGTTCTGTACACCAGATATTGTCATGAGCCTTTGTCCATGTACTGATGCATTGAACTGTGGATCATATTCTCGCTCCGGTTGATACCTAACAGTGTGTTTGTGTATGTAAAATCCGTTCTTGTGGATAAATGTAAATGAGTAAGTGGATAAAATCTTATTCTCAATCCATGACTTATATACAAAATCCAAAATACCTTGAAGGAGAAAGCAATGATGTAGAGGCTGAAGAAAACATGCCCCCGTTATTTGTTGTTGTGCGGTCACCAGGAACCATTTTAGCGGTTTCGTTAATGTGGGTCTCCATGAAATCCTTATTTTCATGGTTGTTCGAATGACCAATTGGGGGAGTATTTTCAGTCTTTGTATCACTCGATTTCTGTCATAAAAATCACACTGATTCTTATATAACAAAGAAAACGACTGTGCAGACCTCAAAAATATGCAGCATAACACCCCAAATACTGAAATTCAGCAATACACATAGAGAGTAGAAGCATTAAAAGCAGTGTTCATATGTGAAATGACTTGGCATATAAAATGTTTACATGATAATTTATATAGTCAACATTGGCATAATAGAATATGATACTATTTATCATAAATGTGATATAACTTTAGTTACGACTAAATAAAGGAAACAAGTGGACTTTGTAAACATCATCAACACACAGCAAAGCAGTTTTTAATCAACACTTTGTAATGATTACTAACGGGTTAAATAGGAATTTGTAACAAGTGATTAGTGTTATTGATACCTGCTTACCATTTACATCACCTAAGTAAATATGGTGTTCAAAAAAAATTTAGATGACATAATTTGAGAATGACAAATGACCCACTGACACAAATTCTTATATATTTTCTACGCTTCAAGTGATGACTGATGAGGTGGACTTATTGTAAACTTTATCCTTGTTATCTGAATTGATGTTTGTATAAACATCTATCATCTTACCTATCTTACCATTCAAATAGTTCTTGTGTTCTTTGTAGATTTGATATTAAACAATACATTTTATCAAAATGATAATAATACTAGAAAGAGAAACAAAGAATGGTAAAAGATAAGCTCATCTTCCCATTGAAATGGCCGTTGAAGCTAAGCTCACACTCAAGACGATCATAACTTCACATTAATGACAGGAAATGGCATCTTTCTTCACCTTACAATTATCGTTTAATATGACCAGAAGTATTTTTATGTTCTTTCTCCTAATTTGCTGCTTGAAAACACTACTATAGAAATGGATGGCTATGGTAAAATAATACGTCCTTTTAACCCGTTTAATCATTAAGTAATGCAATCTTGTATGATTCATATTTGTAAAGGCATGCACCCTAATCCGCTACACCTAATTAGCTAAATTATTAACATGGTAAATCACAAGTCAAAGAGAAGTCAATTGTTACACTTGATTCCTAACATTCCTAGAAAACTAATACCAGCCTACCAGGTCCTTCAAATATAACTAATGATATAAAAAAACTGCAATATTGAGTTGTGATTCAAACATAAGTCAATTGCGTCACTAAACACCTATAATACCTACTGGTTAACTGGCTGTGTAAATATTGAATGATAGACACACTCAATGTACTCCAAAAGCATGGCAAGGAGATTTAAAGTAATCAACTAACCGCTATGTGTAAGGGTAACTTTATTTAATAAAGTTGAGAGCTTTGATGGTGATTTTGTGCTATAAGTATAATATTAAGAGGCTGATCTAAGTAAGTTGGGAAAGAGACATTACAGCTAGCAAAAACAATAAGGCTGCATTCTAAAAGAAAAAAGAGAACAAATACATAGTTTTCAAGTTCCTGAATCTTCTTTTGAAGCTCCGACCTCAATCTATGATTCTCTTCAACCTGTAAAAAGATGAATAGCATGAAAAATGTGAGTCAGAAACAGAAGGTGAGGATGAGAACAACGATGTACTAAAAAAATTAATTATAGAACTACAACAATATTAAGTATATAGTGTTACAAGCATTTTTTGTGACTGATAAAATGGCTAAGTTATTCTCTATCATGTCACTTTAATTCCTTAATTGTTGAAAAATATGTACTATTTCCCAAATACTTTTTCCATTCTATCTAAATCATTTCCAAACGCTTGTCAAGCTTTCTTGGTGACTAACACAATAACATACACAACTGAAATTTACATGTATGCTACTTGGCATTGATCAGTAGAAACAATAGTTAAATGTAGAGGTGTGCAAAATCCGAACCATAACCGAAAAACCGAAATATTATCCAAAAAAAGTAACCGAAATTAACCGATCAAACCGATTGGTTATGGTTAACTGTATCTCCATAACTTAGCCATCGGTTATGGTTATGGTTAAGCAATCATCCATAACCAAATTAAAACAAAACTGAACTGAACTTCCAAAATATATTATTCAAGTTGGTAAAAATTATGTTTTTATTTTTAATAGCTTGAAATATTTTTTTTATAAATCATATTTTGTGTTTCCAGAAACTAATGAGATCGTTCAGGTTTTGTAGTTCGTTTCATATTTTGTAAATTTATAGATTTGTTCTTTATTTTCCAATAAAATGTTTTCAATTATGTTTTTGGCATGAACCATGTATATTTCCATGTATAACCGAGCAAAGAACCTTGGTTTAAAAAAGCGGGAAGCGCACAAAAGCGATGAGGTCTAAAACCGATTTTTAAAAAGCGAAGCGCAAAAGCGGTGAGCTTTTCGTACGTAAAGCGCAAAGTGATTATATAATTTATTTTATATATCCCATAAGTGTTTAGCATCCAATACCTATGATTTAGCTATAATTAAGCTTTATATATGTTTTAAAATGGAAAAAACATAAATGTACAGCATAAAAAGCCTGTTGTACAACACTCAGTAGCATAGAAACACCCCATGTACAAAAAGCGTGCGCCTCAGCTGCGCCTTAGGTCGATTTTCACCCTAAAAAGCGCGCCTCAGCTGCTCTTCTTGTACATCGTGCGCCTTATGTCACACAAGGCGATGGGGTTTGCGCCTAGATGCGCTTAAGGCGTGCTTTTTTAAACCAAGCATAGAACACTATAATCGAACCATTTTCAGTTTGAACAAAGCAAAGAAATTACATTGGATAATTAACCAAATATAACTGAAACCGATCCATAACTGATGGTTAACCGAACCATGCTTAACCGACCATCGGTTATGGTTATGCAATTCTCCATAACCGAACTTCGGTTATGGTTATGGTTAAGCCTCCATAACCGAACCGACTTTGCACGCCCCTAGTTAATTGCCTTTTTCCTTCTTTCTAAATTCATTTAATAAAAGGATTCATGTGGATGGGCTTAGGGCTCTATACCTTTTCTGTTTTCCTTTCCCATCAGAGTTTTATCAAAAAAAAAAAAAAAAGCTAATCAATAAACAACAATTTTATAAATCTCATTACCGATTCTTCTTTTTTGTACCAAATGATCCATACAAGAAAGACAATACCAGTTTCGTAGGTTGTCTATACACAAGGTAATTCATGTAATCCCCAAAACTCATTCACAAACACATGCCAAAATTAAAAATATATATATATATATTCCTAGTTAAAAGGCGCTATCAGATAGCAAGCCTATCATGAAACTATCACTTTACAATTCCCATCACAACATTGTTCTCATTCAACTATTTTATTCGCGCAAGAAAGACAATGCCATTTATGTAATATGTTCACACAAAACCACATTCATAAACCCTTGCTTCATTGAAAATCAACATAAGAAACTAAACCGCAATTGTGAAACACTTATAACGAGTTATTGAGCATGACCTAGTTTAGCACCATAATTACACATCATGACATCCAATCAAGCAATCACAACATCATATTACAAAGAATTGACATAAAAACACAAATCTAACCACTGATCCAATACCGTAAAGAACACAAACACAAAACTACCTGCTGTTTAATTGTGGCTTCAGCAGCTTCAACTGCTTTCATGACCTGAAACAATCCATCACCCTTATTCACGCCATTAACAGTACTTGAAGTATTACTATAGCCATTAACACTGTCGCCAATGCTCAAATTAGACAACTGGTGGTTGAAATTGCTTGCGTCATGAAACCTATTGCCGTTGTCCATCTTCAACTTCGTAATTGTAACTGATCTGCTGTGAAATAACGATTAGTGGTGGAATTGACGACGGATTGGATCGAAATATGGGGGGAAGATGATCCGGAAACCATTAATGTTGGTATTATGTGCAGACGGTGTTGGAAATTGGAAGCTGGATGAAGAACATAGAATCCGGAAGAGAAATTGGGGGTTTCTGAAAACTGAACCCTGTCAGGAGTGTTTGGAGTGGTAGGTTAGACCACCCGTAGTGGTAAACAAGAATAATGCCCTCAACATCAACATGGGGCATTATACGACACGTGGCATCCTAGTGGGCATTATAGCAAAAGAGGCGTAGTGGGGCATTATTCCAATAACGCCCATTCAATCATTTGACAATTATTTTTTTTTTATTTAAAACATAAAAAACTTCATTAATTTAAAATAAAAATTACACTACTTGAAAAAAAAACAAAGAAACCGAAAAAAAAAATAATGTTAAAAAAAAACAAGAAAATAAAAATACAGAAAATAAAAATACAGAAAATTAAAAAACCTAAAAAAAATAATGTTAAAAAAAAAAGAAAATTAGCTTTTGTTTTTTTCCCCACCATAGGTCCCACTTTCTTCTTCTTCCTTTCTTCTTCTTCTTCCCCATCACCACCTGCAACTTCAAAAAACTTCCATTCTCTTCTTCCTTTTCTTTTGTTTTTTTAAATAAAACTAATTATAAACACACACAAATATTATACACACATGGCAAGCTTTCATTGGACAACCAAATCAAGCTCCGGCGTTTTTTAAATAACGCCAAACCCATTTTTTTTCAAAAAAAACGCCCGGAAACGCCGGGTGTAGTGGAGGAGTGGGCGTTTTCCGGCGTTTTTTTTTAATTTTTTTTAAAAAAAACGCCCCACTACGGGCAGACTTAAAGACTAGTGGGTTTGGGTGTGGGTGTGGCCAAGGGCGTTGTTGGCCCTGGTACAACACTCCGAGTTGGCGTTGGTCATAAAACAGATATTTTACATAGAATGTCCATTAACACTCCGGGTTGGCGTTAGTCGTAAAATGGATATTTTACATAGAATATCCATTTTATTTTGAATATAGGGCGTTAGACGGTGTTGTCTGTTTGGTATGGCAATAGTGTGGCGTGGGGCGTTGGTCTAGGGAGGCGTGTCTGGCAATGGTTGGCTGCGTGTTGATGACCGTTTGGTTAGGTGCCACATGGCACCCCAACGCCAGCCTGGTCACGCCCTTTCCACACCCCACTTTTTTAGATGTGGACTGATAGAGCTCACACCTGCCACATGTCAAACAATGCACCCAACACAAGCCCTCCACACCTCATACTCTAATAATAAAAAGTTAGTCAGCAACTTCTCTACCCCTTTCCATGTTTAAGGGTACAATGGTCACATAAAAAATTAAATTTATCTTTTCATTTTCGCTCAGTCTCTTATTGAAAGCACAATCTAATCCAACCATCCTGACTTACCTTAAACACTAATTATATTTGGATTATTATTATTATTATTATTATTATTATTATTATTATTATTATTATTATTATTATTATTTAGTAGTATATAAATGTTACATCTAATAACACATCATTATTATTTGACATTTATTACACTACATTATTAAATGCCAAAAATGTAAAGTGATAAAATTGTGAATGAGAAGTAATTAATGTATCAACACTTGTACCAAGTACAACAATAATATTCTTAAGTGTCTTAAAATTGAATTAATATTACATAGTTGTCCTAAAAAGATCTTTTTTTTTTTTTTGAAAAGTGAACTTCATTAAAGCAACGTCAAAACCTCAAAACGAGGCGTCAACACACAAACCTACAACACCAACATTACATATTGACAAATTTACACCAATCTTCCCAACTAATATCTATTTTCTTCGATCTACTATTTAGCCTTAAAAAACCGACCGTCTTTATTTCCCGCAAAATCCCCTCTAATTTAAAGGCCTTGTTGTTGAATCTCGCTTCGTTTCTAGGTTTCCAAATTCTCCAACAGCCAATTCTAATAATTCCTTGAACTACCTCTTTTTGTTACCTTTTAAACCAATATGAGTCTCCAGAAGATCCTTAACCGAGATTGCTAATATATTAGGAATCTTGCACCATATGCTAATAATAGGCCATAGGACCGACGCGACACTACATGAGGTAAAAAGGTGCTCCACCGATTCTTCGCCATCGCCGCACAACACGCAAGTGGAATCTCCCATATCAATATTTCTTCTTCTTAATGCATCTATAGTAGCCAATTTGTCCAACCCTACTCTCCAAGTAAAAACAATACACTTGCTGGGAAGCCATTTAAACCATACCGGATAATAATCCACCGAATGCCTATTATTTTTTATCAATAACCTTTTAACCTCACCCACACTGAAGATTTTATCCGCAGCCCCAACCCACGACCATCTATCTTTCTCTACCTTTAAATCTAAATCATGAAACAAGCTACACAAACCGATCATTTTGTCTGTTTCCGCACCCATCCCCAACGACCTTTTCCATTGCCAAGCATACCTGGAGCCCACCCTATTATTCGACATTTTGTCACAAATCTTGCAATTCTTATTCACTTCAAGCTCAAATAAAGCCGGGAAAAGAGATTTAAGCGGAGCGTTTCCAATCTCAGGATCCAGCCAAAACGAAATCGTCTCCCCGTTTCCTACCTCCCCTTTGATGAAATCCTTTAAAGGCATGTTATCAATCTTGGAGTTAACCAACAAATTAATAATACTGCACCAAACTCTCCCCATAGCTGTCCTAAAAAATCTAATACTAATAAAGAAATCATTTTAATGCCACACGACATTCTATTCATTTATTTGGCAATAATAATGGCACTTGACATTTGTGCCTTCAATCTCACAATTTTTGTTTATATTTTTTAATTTAATATATAATAAATATCACTTAGCCTTATCTTAATCCCTAAAATAATAAACGTTTTTAAAAAATATCATCAAGTCTCTTCTTCTAATTAATATTAAATATAAATCTCTTCATCATAATATATATATATATTATGAACATATATTTTATTATTGATTATTTTTATTTGTATACTCAAAATATTTTAGATTTTCGCAATGAACGAATAATAAAATATTCTAAATTAATATTAGCGATAAAAACAGTTAATATAAATTATATTATTGCAAATTCAAATGTAATATATTTAAACCTTATAAATATCAATTATATAGTTTTTATTTCTTCAAATATTTATACGAATAGCATTCCCTCCTTTAATTTGATAATAATATTAGTTAAATATATTTAATATAATAATTAGTTCTACAATATTTTTAATGGGTATCTAATATTATAATTAATAACTATAGTGATTTTTTTAAGATGTGTTATGAATTATATTAATTTATTAATAATATTATAAATATATGACTTGTTATATTAATATCTAATATTATTATCATTAATATATTATATTGTATTGTATGATATTGTATTGTATTGTAAACAAATTCAATATTTAACAGATGTAAAGATAATTACCTTTGCATTTATGACTTTAATTTCCAAATCTATTATTAAATGCATATCAAGATTTCAAAATTTAAAAAATAGTAAATCTCAAACTATCAATGTTCATCTAAAGAGCAATCTATAAACATCATTGCTAATAACAATTTTAACTTTACCAAAGCATAGTGGTTTACCTTTTCTATTAACATACCATAAAATACCATACCACAACTATTATTCTTCAATATTTCAAAAAATCTGAATATTTCATAACAAAGTCACACTTACTACAAACGAAGTTGTAAAGAAAGTAAATAATCACCTTCTTTCATTGTTTTCCGACAAAGAAAATGAATAACTAATTTATGTAAATTGGTGTATGTATAAAAATAATTCACCTGTGTAAATTTGTGCAGATATTGTAAAGTTACATGATTTCTATATATTATATAGTTGTCCTAAAAAGATGTATTATATAGTAGTATAATTATATATTAGAGTTAGCTTTTTTTTTTTCACTTAGTTTGGATATTTTAACTATTCCGGTCTAATCGTCAAATCTCCAGCTCATTAAGACACCATGGTTTCAACTTTAACTCTATTTTTCTCTAACTTCCTCTAAAAAATATGTTAAAACTCCCCATGTGAGGGGCATTTTCGTCTATTTTAAGCATTCTTATATTATAAACAAAAAATAAATAAATATAAGTTCAACTTTCTTCCTATACACTTTCTCTCTCTACGCGTTCTCTCTCAACTCTTTTCACTGTGTCTTACTATATTTTCTCTCTACTCTCTTCTACACTCTCTCATTTGAACCACTGCACCACCCCAACCATCTGAACACCACAATCTCATCACTGTCAAAATTAAATAGATCCATCACACCGACCCCCTATCTATCCTTGTACATTGTTTTTTCAAAATCAAAACCAATTCTTCATCAATAACAAAGAGGGGGTGTTTTGTTCATATTTAGTTCATCTTCATCACATACACATTTTTTACAAAGTCTCTTCATTGGTGATCTCTCTATACTACGGATGTTCATGTGGTACCAAATACCGATACAATACCGATACCGTACCGGTACCGTCCCATACCGATACCATATAGGTTGTATTCAGTATCGGTATCGGTATTACATTTTACCATTTTTTCGGGATCGGAATTTTCGGGATTGGTACCGATATTTTTCGGTAATACCGATTTAGTACCGATTTCCCACTTATTCCTATTTCCCACCCATAATTCAAGTAGGGTGGTGAACTGTAATTTAACTAGGGTGTAAGTCTTCTCATTATCAATCCAAATCAAATTCCAAATTCTCATAAACAAAAAATGACGATCCTAAGATGTTGAAACTGCTGCAAGAATGTCTGCAATTGAAATTGACATATTTGTATGTTAAACTGAAACTGATTAGCATGTTAAACTGAAATTGACATATTTGTATTAATAATAAATCATTAAGGATAATAATAATAGAGGGTCAAGTTATTCTACAAATGCTCTTAATTGCAAGAAGTGTAAGAAAGATTTATAGAGTGACAAGTATCCAATAACCTAAAACCTAAACCCACTACATCACCACCCAAAACCTAAACACCCATCACCACCCCACCACCACCCAAAAACCTAAACCGCCACCCCGCAAAAAAAAAAAAAAAAACAAGAAAACAACTATACCTCGCCAAAAAACCCCCCAAAAAACCTAACCCCCCCCCCCCCCAAAAAAAAAAACCTAAAAAAAATCTAGAAAAAAAAAAACTAAACACCTACCCCTACCCTACCACCACCCAAAAACCTAAACCCCCACCCCCATCACCCACCCAAAAAAAAAGTGGGTTTTTTTAGGAGCCTTTGTATCCTTCTTACAATTAGGAGCCTTTGTATTTGATCCTAATCCTAATAAAAGAACATTAAATCTTAACAAATTTTGGCTCATATGCAAGGCCAGTTGATGTAAGAACTAGGGACCATGGCTGAGGTTTGGGGTCACCTTAACCTTATGACTTGATGGTTTTACGGCACAAAAGATATTTTTTAACCGGGGTACTTAATATTCAACATGAAAGCCATCATACTTAATAATTTACATTTGAGCAACAACATAGTTGATAGTTGATCCTTTATAACAAAACAAGTGTTAGAATTTGATATCAAATATGAATTAAAAGAGAATGACAAATAGATGACAGTCGAATGCTTTAATTTCCCTAACCATGTTCTTCAAATTTCCAGTATTCTATAATGTATATGACTAACTTTTTTGCAAATCTTGGTATCCAAAGTGGGAGATAGAGCTGGTTGATGATTTTGGTGCCAATATATCAATTTAAGAATTCGGTACCAACCGGTATCATATCGAAAAACCGGTACCGATACCACTACCGATACCGATATCGTACCGGTATTTTCGGTACGGTATTCGGTACCAACTTTTCATGAATATCGGGATCGGGATTTTCGGGATCGGTATCGGTTCGGTATCGTGCTCATCCTTACTCTATACCCCAAACTCAAATCCAGTTCTATTTAATCGGTAATAAAGATTGTAACTAGGGTGATATGGAAAGTCGATAACAAGAAGAACACTATTGATTAATCACAAAGAAAATCGATAAAGAATACCGCTAATTCAGCATCCAAAAATTCGATCACCAAAAGCTGAAGAACCATAGATGGAGATCTGAATATAGAGATAAAGCAATATGAAAATGGAGGGTATCGATCTCTTTTGATGTTTTCGTTTTTAAGGCTACTTCATTCTTTGTTATTTTTACCAGAAATTACAAATGCGAGATTTGTCTCGATCTCTTTCTTTTTCGCTACTACTAGACCATATGTGAGAGGAGGGTTGTTTTTGTTAGGATCTGGGTTTTAACTCGTGTGTTTTAACTTGATCAATCATTATTCCTCATCAACTTCTCTTTGAGTTGCCCCTTAATTTTGTGTTCAAACTTCATAGAGAAATAGTCATCTGGATCCCTTTCAAGTTCAAGCTCTAGAAGGTGTAGGATCGAATTTGGACCCGAATGAGTCGTGTAGAAGAGTTTTTCACCAAAACAAGAGGCGGAAACAAGTGTTTCGATGTAATTCAGCACGAATTCACATTAAACTGTCGATATTATTGATATAGATACGTTTACAACCTGTCGACACTTCGGCAGCACTTCGTGGCTCACCGGAAGACAACACCTAGAACTATGTGTGTGATTCCGCTCTAATGACCTATATATACTACAAGTGATTTCGCTTATGTGTACATGACACATAAGCGAGACCTTACAATTGCCATAAAAGCGAAATAACATTCTGACATATGAGCGGAATCGACTTGACCGAATGAACGAAACCAAACTTTTACAATTTAAACCATTTTGTCTTTAGTGAGATGATGTAATGATGACATCACTTTGATGATGTCATCATGACATCATGTTTGAACATCTCCGCAACGAACTGAGATACGACCGAAGACGTAGACGACAGACGGATGCACCAACAAACTCCCCCTCGGATGTTGACGGAGTCTTCAGTGTCGAGTCTTTGCATCTTTAGTCTTTATCAGTCCTCTCTAACTCTCTGAAGTGTCTGACATTGTAAGTATCTTCAATCTCTATCTTCTCTTTCAATCTCTATATCAGGTATCGGAACCTGACACTCTATCTTCATGTTTAAACTTTAAACCTGGCTATACCTGCACATGCTCTACCCAAAAATAAATTTTCTGATGATAACTTGAACACAATCAGACATCACTTGAAAATATCACAAAAATGATCTAACATTTATAGTCTCTGATGAACCATTTGAAGAAATATCATTTTCATGTACAAAAACAACACAATCTCCCAAACCAACTGTTCATCATGTTTAGCACTTGGAATTTTGAAAATCAGCTCATCAACATCAATTGTCGAAAATCTTTTTTAATTTTTCAAAATTTATGCTAAAACACACCGAAAATCTTTTTGTATTTTGAATATAAAGAAATGCAGTAAAGAAATATTTACAAACAATATTTTTATGAGTTTGTGCAAGAGGATCATATCAGTTTTTGAGACAAATCACCAACACCGTTAAGCTTCATTTCATTTTAAGTTCTAAACGATTCACCTAGATTGTCAGTATACTGGTCCACTTAAATTTTCACACAAAGTTCAACTGATCCGAGATACGATATTAATGTTTTAAGCACTTGAACTTATCCGTGTGTCCCACTACTTGAATATACTCCCGTATCCAGATCCCAATATTCAGTCTTACAGGTGAGTATACCACAGATGATATCTGTAAGGGAATAAATTATAGTGCGAGGGCCGTGAGAGCTCAGGTCGATCTTTCGATACGCAGAGAGATGACGGCTTCGACTTTTGGTATGTCCCCTTTAGAGGATCTTTTGCATTACAACAGCAGCGACTATCAATTTTATTGTTTCATCAGCTTGCTGAGGGCGATGCTATATTTCAAGCATTTGCAGAACGCATTATCCGGGGACTAGGTCAGAAATTTCTTTCAGCAGAAGTCCCGGGATAATACCCCAGATATCACTGAGCATAAAGACCTAGTATCTCAGAATAAGGGACCTTTCAAACAAGATTTCAGGGGTTACCAATATATCCAAGTTTGTGTTAACCCACAGAACAAGCAAGTTTGAAATTTAGGTTTATATCTCGTCACAATCTACTAAATGTGCAAAAACCTACTGGCACATCATCAGTGAGACCGTTTATCACATTTTTACTTTCCAATTCTTTAGCATGCTGTGATCGTCCACTGATGTACTATCATTTCCTCTTTTATGCAACAAAAACTCATTTTTGATTTTATCATGTTTCTGAATTTTTCAAATTTTCAAATGTTTTTGGATTTTCTAAAATTTTACTCCCCCTAAAATGCAAACACATTTTAGGAAATTTGAAAATAAACTGTACAATAAAGTTGACAACTGATATCAAATCGCTTCAATTCGCCATCCACATGGCATAAAAAATCAGAACTCCCCCTCAAACTATTTTCCCATTTAGATTTCAAAACACTTAAGTTTGTTTTAATCAAATGGTTTTTCCGGAAAATAAGTTTGATTTTACCACTTGTAAAATTGGGGATGTGGTTCATCATTATGTCTTCAACCACTTGTAGAAAATCAAGTACAAATTAATGTCCCTGATTTACCACTTGTACGAAAAACACAAACGAGTACACAGAATGATGCCGATTCCTGATCCACGATTACCAACTTGGGATCTCCGGCAAGTCCACAGACTTACTGTTCATAGTATGAACCATCCCAATCACAAACCAGGGATGGTTCAACCTTATCTTTCTTCGTCTTCTTCTCATAGAACTCTTTAACCCCTTTGACTTTTCGATCAATCATTTTACCAAAAATATGTTTCACAGTGGGGTTAAAAGCTTTTTCAACATCAAAAACTTTGTTATCATCATAAAATTGGTTTGATATTTCAATTTTACCAATTTTCTTCTTAAAATTTTCAGCCCGAAGTGGTGGAAAATTATCATCATCCACAGTCAGAACCGATTTTTCACTTTTTGAAACAACCTGTGGCTCCTCTGACTTTGTGGAATCAGATTCATCGCCAGAAGATAGCTCCTCTGATTTTGACCTATCAGAATCATCGCTAGAACTACCTCCAGACTTCTTAACAACCCATTTCTGGTTGTCAGATTTAGCTCTTTTCTTGTAAAACTTGTTTGAACATTCACCAATTTCAAATGTAGAATTTTTGAAAAGTTTGGTTCTGTCAATTAGTGATTCAAACACAATTTCCTTGTCTTTCGAGTTACGAGAAACTCCCTGTTTTGACTGTATTGCCTTTGAACAATCTTTGGCAATATGTCCAACATTGTTGCATTTGAAACAGGTTCTCGTTTCTTTCATCTCTTCTTGCTTCTTTGCAAGGAATTCTTTGTTTGATTGTCTCCAGAATTCTTTCTTTTCTTCCTCTTCTGCTGATGTACCTGAAACAAATGTCATCTTTGCTTTAAAATCACGAACATATTTTTCATTTTTCTGTTGGAATAAATCCAAGACCTTTCTTTTTGAAATTACGGTTTTGGTTTGATTTCTTTTGAAAACCAGAACCAGAACTGTAACCCTTTTTCTTGTTTAAACGTTGTTGAACTCTTGAGGTGTAAGATTTAGGTTTACCATTAAGATTTAAATCTTTTATTTCAGAAATATTAATTTCTTTAAGTTTAAAAACCTTTTTTATCATCTCAGTTTTAACACCTCTTATTGGAAATTCCTCATCAGAATATAATTTGTCAGAATCATTCAATGTATATGCAACTTTGAATGTTTCGTCACTCAAATTAGATTTTGATAACAGGAATTCTTTATTGTAAACCCTTTTAACCGATAATTTTTGACTGTTGACTGTCGAACTCGAACTTTCTGAACCAGACTTTGACTCTGACTCTGACTTTGACTCTGAGTTTGACTCCAATTTTGACTCCTCAGTTTCATCTTTATCCACCCTGATCGACAACTTTCTTTATTAACTCGGACTCATGATCAGTGTCAGATGATGTAAACGTCACATCAATATTTTCTGGCAAATTTACTGACGACTCCGACTCCCACTGTAAATTTGTTGCTTTTTCGACTCTTTCCTGATTTAGATTTCTGGGCAAATATCCATTTTCTAGCGGGGGTGGACACTTGTTGTAACCAATATCTTGTTTCTTACCAGAATCCTTTTTGTCAGTCTTTTTCTTTGAGTCACTCTTCTTCTTGTTCTTCTTTTCTGGAGTCTTTTCTTCAGCCACTTTTCCAACATCATTCTTTTCTTCAGTTACTTCATCCTCTTCAAATACTTTCATGCCTTCAACAGTTGGATAAATCCTGTCAATGACATAAGAAGTACATGAGTAACTTTTCAACAAACGATTTACTCTTTCAGTCTCAATTCTTTGCAATTCCAACTTTTGTTCTAGCACAGCACACTTCTCAATATAGTTGTTCACCACTTTTTGCTTCGTCATAAAAGCTCCTTGAAGTGTTTTCATCGCTGTTGCTTGTTCTTCACTAGTTAGATTGTATTGGTTCATTGCTTTGTTCAGTACATCGTAAGATTCCTTCAAACTATTCAAGTTATAGATCAGTGTACTGTTCTGCTTCTTCACAGCTTCACAGTTTTCACACTTCACTGGAATCTTCTTTGCATCAACTTCTTCATCAACTTTGAACTTTGCAACTTCAACCTTTACTTTCCTTTTGATCACTGGAATTTCTTCGTCATCACTGCTCATTGGAGTCTTGATTTTTTTCTTTTTCTTTTTAATCTTTTCATTTTCACTATCACTTTCAGCAATCAGTTTCATATCAGCTTTGAATTTTCTTGCCCAATACTCACGATCATCATCACTATCTTCTTCAACTTGTGCTACAAAAGCTTTGTGAGCTGTATCTTGATCAGGAACATAATTATCCCAAGTGAAATTTGCCCAGCTAAACCCTTCAGGTAACTTTTCGTCATCTTGATCTATTATCAAGGCACTACCATTAACTCTCTTTAAAGAATCTTGATTCACTGCACAAGCTCTCTTTCCAGAGTCTTCAATAATGTGCATTCCATGTGCAGTTTGTGCTTGATTTTGATGTTGATGTTGTTGAGATGGTTGTTGAGCAACTTGATGATAGATGGCTTTTCGATAATAATCATTGTTGTTGTTGAAAGGATTCTGAGCTCCACTTGCTTTGCGATTGGTGCACTCTCTCTTGAAGTGACCTTTCTCCCTGCAACGAAAACAAGTGACTTTAGATTTGTCAAAACCTAAAGTAGAAACATTAGCCTCACGAAGATCATCTCTCCCCGTGATCTGCTTGAATTTCTCAGCTCTCCTTAACACGCTGGCCAAGCACCATTTTATGTCCATCAGCTCCATCTCTTCAGCATCGATCTGGTCGTAATCTTCCTTTGTCAGCATTGAATTCCCGATTCGACCTGCAACAAAACTACTATAAGATTCAAGAACAGTTCCCAATAAAGACATATGACTTTTTGCTAACTCTTCAGAATATTCCTGATCATTTTCAATGTTCAACACAATGTTGCATTGAATCTTTTTGCCATTTCTTGTTGTTGACACATTTGGATCAAATGATGAAAATGATGTAAAACTTGTTTTGCTGTTTGATCCTGATGATGAACTTCCAGGAGAATTCTTGGCATTGTAAGCAGTTTCTATTTTCGGAGATAGATTTGAAGACTTTTCATTCACTCCTGCTTTATAATACAACCCAATATCCTGTTCACCATCGAAATCTTTCATTCGAATAATCTTTCGTTGCTCCATCTCTTGAGCTTCCAACTTTTCAATGAACTTGCTGAGTGTCAAACTGCTAAAACCTTTCTTGTTTCTAAGCATCATGAGATATGTTCCCCAAGTCTCGTATGGCAAGGCATCAGCAAGTTTTTCGATCAACTCTTCATTGTTTTTCTCAATACTCAATCTCTTCATGTTAGCAAGCAAATTGCAGTATCTTTCAATAATCTCTCTTGTACTTTCATTCTTTAATTGGCGAAACAGATCAAATTCTTTCTTTAGAAGCGATTTCTTGCTTTTGACCATTTCTTCACTACCACGAAACTTTGACCTTAAAGCTTTCCAAATTGAATATGAAGTTCCATTGTGTTGTAAAAGCACCATAATATCTTCTTTTACTGCTTGTTGAAGAAGACTTAGCATCATTTTCTCATCTTTGTATTTCTTTCTAGCATCAGCGCTTAGATCTTTTATCGGAACAGGCTCTTCATCATCATTCATCGGTCGAATGTATTTTGTTTCGACACATTCCCACGCATCCAAGTAGTTAGCTTGTACCCAATTCTCAAAACGACCTTCCCAACCTTTAAATTCTTCTATGTTCATGAGTTTGGGCGGTTTTTGCATTGTTCCTGTTTCGTTTTCGAGCATTGTGTTTTGTGCAACACTGATCGGAGTAACCGGTGTAGCGAATGCGTTGTAAAAATCTTCGTCCATTTTTTTTTCGAATTTTCAAATGAGCTTTATCACTTTGTAAAAATTCCTGACAATTACCTGTCGACAACAAACAAACACACAATCAGTTTTAAACTTTTATCAATTATCTGAAAGAAACTGGTACTCGAACTGATGATTTTCTGTGCAGACTGAACGATCAACTGTGCAGACTGAATAACCAACTGTGCGGACTGAATGACCAACTGACTGAATGACCCGGATCAAATTCAATTAACCTGATGAACCTTTGATACAAAATTGACTTTATGACACCTTTGAACTCTGAACCGTACGAATTCTCAAGCGAAATGATGACTTTAATACGCAACTTGACTGACAAAACAACTAATCGAAACGTGCGAACCGACTGAACTCCAAACCTGACAACATTTAATGCCAAAACAATTCCATTTGACCAAAATCCCACTTAATCGACAAACACTTTATATAACATCACATGCCTTTTAAGATTCAAAAACAATAATACTGATCACGTGAATGATATGATTACAATCAGTTTATCACATGCACACCACTATCTCAATTAAATCACAATTCACATGTACCAAACCTCTAAATTCTCATTTGACCAAACTTTAACTATGTCGACAACATCACATGCTACCTTTTTGACTTGACCAAAAATTCACATGCACACTTTGAATTCTTTTTTTTTTAACTTGCCGACAACTTTCAATACACAACAACAATTTCCGATAACATGAACGAATCGGTGCACCAGATCACGTGATTACACTGTTCGATGACCTTAGTTGTCACAAAATAGAAATCTAATTGTCACTATAAGCGAAATCACTCGTGGTCACAAAAGCGGAACCTCAAGTGACACAAGAGCGAAATCTCAAATGTCACAAAAGCGATACCGTAAGATGTCAAATGAGCGGAATCAACTAAACAATGACCGTAAAAGCGAAATCACAAGTAAACCTGCTGATGTCACTTTTTGTACGAAATCGTAAAAGCGAAACCTCAAAAATTTGATGTTTTAGGTCGATTCAAGCTTTGAAACTTTCAAGGATTTACTTGTATATGATTACGAACATACTGTGTGAATTTAAAGCGATTTCGACCGTAAAAATTTTTGTTTTTCGAAAAAGAAAGGTGTAGAAACAGATTTTACGGCTGAATTAACAAGAACTCTTCTTCACTGGCTCTGATACCAATTGTAGGATCGAAATCAGACCTAAATAAGTCGTGTAGAAGAGTTTTTCACCAAAACAAGAGGCGGAAACAAGTGTTTCGGTGTAATTCAGCAAGTATACACATTAAACTGTCGATATTATTGATATAGATGACGTTTACAACCTGTCGACACTTCGGCAGCACTTCGTGGCTCACCGGAAGACAACACCTAGAACTATGTAAATGATTCCGCTCCAATGACCTATATATACTACATGTGATTTCGCTTATATGTACACTGACATATAAGCGATACCTCTACATGCCATAAAAGCGATATTACAACTGACATAAAAGCGGAATCGACTTTACCGAATGAACAAAATCAGTTTTAACTATCTAATCCTATTTGTCTTATATGTGATGATGTCATTGATGACATCACTTTGATGATGTCATGATGACATCATGCTTGAACATCTTCGCAACGAACTGAGACATGACTGAAGACGTAGACGACAGACGGATGCACCAACAAACTCCCCCTCGGATGTTGACGGAGTCTTCAGTGTCGAGTCTTTGCATCTTTAGTCTTTATCAGTCCTCTCTAACTCTTTGAAGTGTCTGACATTGTAAGAATCCTCAATCTCTATCTTCTCTTCTCTTTTCATCACCAACATACTCCTTCCTTAAAGTATCTTCAGACTCCCCCTTTCGATATGCTGGGATCGCAGTCTGGCATGTTTAAATCACACAATCCTCAGGTATCGGAACCTGACTCTCTGTTCTTCAAATAACCTGCACATTCTCTACCCAAAAATAAATTTTCTGATGACCACTTGTAGAGCAAATTATAAAATGATTCAACATTTATAGTCTCTGAAGAACCACTTGCAGGAGTATTATTTTCATTTTCAAAACAACACACTCTCCCAAACCATCTGTTCATCATGTCTAGCATTTGGAATTTTGAAAATCAGCTTTTCAATATCAGTTGTCGAAAATCTTTTTGTATTTTCAAAAATTTTATGCTAAAACACACAGAAAATCTTTTTGGATTTTTGAATAGAATGAAATGCAGTAAAGAAATATTTACAAACAATATTTTTGTGAGTTTGTGTAAGAGGATCATATCAGTTTATGAGACAAATCACCAACACCGTTAAGCTTCATTTCATTTTAAGTTCTAAACGATTCACTTAGATTGTCAGTATACTGATCCACTTAAATTTTCACACAAAGTTCAACTGATCCGAGATACGATATTAATGTTTTAAGCACTTGAACTTATCCGTGTGTCCCACTACTTGAATATACTCCCGTATCCAGATCCCAATATTCAGTCTTACAGGTGAGTATACCACAGATGATATCTGTAAGGGAATAAATTATAGTGCGAGGGCCGTGAGAGCTCAGGTCGATCTTTCGATACGCAGAGAGATGACGGCTTCGACTTTTGGTGTGTCCCCTTTAGAGGATCTTTTGCATTACAACAGCAGCGACTATCAATTTTATTGTTTCATCAGCTTGCTGAGGGCGATGCTATGTTTCAAGCATTTGCAGAAAGCATTATCCGGGGACTAGGTCAGAAATTTCTTTCAGCAGAAGTCCCGGGATAATACCCCAGATATCACTGAGTATAAAGACCTAGTATCTCAGAATAAGGGACCTTTCAAACAAGATTTCAGGGGTTACCTATATATCCAAGTTTGTGTTAACCCACAGAACAAGCAAGTTTGAAATTTAGGTTTATATCTCGTCACAATCTACTAAATGTGCAAAAACCTACTAGCACATCATCAGTGAGACCGTTTATCACATTTTTACTTTCCAATTCTTTAGCATGTTGTGATAGTCCACTGATGATACCAATCGTAGGATCGAATTTGGACCCGAATGAGTCGTGTAGAAGACTTTTTCACCAAAACAAGAGGCGGAAACAAGTGTTTCGATGTAATTCAGCACGAATTCACATTAAACTGTCGATATTATTGATATAGATGACGTTTACAACCTGTCGACACTTCGGCAGCACTTCGTGGCTCACCGGAAGACAACACCTAGAACTATGTGTGTGATTCCGCTCTAATGACCTATATATACTACAAGTGATTTCGCTTATGTGTACATGACACATAAGCGAGACCTTACAATTGCCATAAAAGCGAAATAACATTCTGACATATGAGCAGAATCGACTTGACCGAATGAACGAAATCAAACTTTTACAATTTAAACCATTTTGTCTTTAGTGAGATGATGTAATGATGACATCACTTTGATGATGTCATCATGACATCATGTTTGAACATCTCCGCAACGAACTGAGATACGACCGAAGACGTAGACGACAGACGGATGCACCAACAGAAGGTCTTGCAGATATTCATTTTGAGCCCAAAGGCATTGTTCATGGAGATCTTTTCAACTTCTCCATTAGCCCTGGGCAAAGTTAATTTATGTTTGTAACAACCTGACTTTCGGTTGTTCCTATTTTTTGTATCGATGATTCATTCGTAAACACTTGTACTCTGAGATTCGATGATTACCAAGGGTTAACTACATTTTTAAACGCATTTTATATCACCTATTTATCGCATTTAAACGCTTATTACTTAAACGCTCATCGCAACGCAAACTCAATGAGAACTCAAAACGCGGAATTATTTATATTGTTTGTGTGTTTAGGTAAAGGATCCTGTAAAAAAGGCCTAAAGTGTGAGAAAGGTGAGAAAGAATCTCAGCCATTAGATCATTCCATATTAATTTCATTAGATCAAGGTTATATTAGTAATTATACCAATAAACCTAACTAAGGATCAAATCTTTGTAACCGATTTTTCTGAGTTTTTTTAGGGAATTCGATTTTTGAATATATTATCAGATTCATCTAAATCTTTAAATTATCTCGATCTTTTCTTAATCATTATAAAATCGCTTTCAGTTTCTTATTTGATCACGCATACAGATTGCATACGCATACAATCGTTAATCTGATTCATACTTTCTTTCTTCATGGAGAACGACGATCAAGGTAATTCTTTATGTTTGATTCGCAGCTTATTATTTAATTGTAATGAATATGCAAGAACATTGTTCATTTAATTCTAATTGCCAATTTTTCAATAATCTGTTATTTTTATTGGAATTTTCATGAACACCAGTTATAACTCTGTATGGTGTTTTTTTTTTTTTTTTGCACTGGTGTTTTTGCATATTAGTTGTGGTGTTTTTACTTTGGTACACTGTATGGTGTTTTTCCATGTGTGTTACTTTTCTATACGCAATTTTTTGTGATGACTCCATGTGTAGCCCGTTCAGGGTGTTTTTTATACGTACATGGTGTTTTTAAGTATGTTATCGAAGTTGAAGCTGGTATGTGTTTTTTATATCAGTTGATGTTGAGTCATGGTGTTTTTTTGCATGTGATGTTCCTTACAGGGTTTTCATACGTTCATGGTGTTTTTCATCTAAAAAGAGGGTGTTTTTTTTATAACAGTTGTTTTGTGGTGTTATTTATATGTATTATGTTGTATTGTTTTTTTCTCTAGAATCATTCAATTTAATTATTTTCGCAGGATTTCAAACCTATCAGCCGCTTGGGAAACTACATCTGTCTCCAAACTCCGGTAAGAAGACTTATTTACCGGAGGTAGATGAATCGCTTAAGCCGAAGGATAAGATGACCTTTGATACGGTGAACAACGCATTCCTATTTTATCAGAAGTATGCAATGGCTTCAGGCTTCACTGCCAGGAAGTCTTCTCAATACACGCATCAAGGTGTTATAAAATCTAAATGGTTCGTTTGCTCAAAGAAGGGGACTAAACCTTTTAAGGCGATCGATACATCTAAAAAGATTGACACCTCAAATAATGGGTCAAAGAGGAAATCTGTTCGCCGTGTTCCTTCTATAAGGACGGGGTGCGAAGCACGTATGTGAGTAAAGTTAATGCCTTCGAATCTATACGAGGTATATTCTTTCAATGAGGCACATAATCACTTTTTTGTTGCTGAGGAAGATAGGCATTTACTCCCCGCTAACCGAGGTATGAACTATATGCAAGAGCAAGCCGTTAACGCGTTGAGCGCCTTGAACATTGGACCTGTCAAAGCGTTTAATATCATGAGGACATTGTATGGTGGGTTTGACAAGGTTGGGGCAACCAAAAACGATTTTAAAAATTTCAAGCGAGACCTGAACAGGTATATATCTGAGTTTGACACTGATATGATGATTAAATGGCTTATGAGGAAGAAAGAGTACATGCCAAACTTTTCAATGGAGTATATAACAGACGAAGGTGGGGTTTTAAGGGGTTTGTTTTGGGTAGATGAAGATGCCAAAAGGAATTTTTCGGTGTTTGGTGACGTTGTTTCATTTGATGCCACATATCGTCGTAACAAGTAAGTTTGGTAATTATTATATTTATTTTGATTTTTACAGCTTATTTTCTTCAGTATATGTCATTCAGTTTTATGGTGTTTTTATTCCGTATTTGTTTTTCAGGTACAACATGATGTTTGTTCCATTTACCGGTATCGACAATCACAATCGCAACGTTACTCTTGGTGCCGCTATAATAGGAAACAAAACTGCTGAAACTTACAGTTGGTTGCTAAACGTGTTTCGTCAAGCATTTGGTCGTGCCCCTCCGGTGATTGTCACCGACCAAGACCCAGCCATGAAGAAGGCTATTGAAGATACATGGCCTGAGAATAGACATAGGCTATGCATGTGGCACGTCATGGACAAGCTTTCTGCTAAGGTGTTTAGTTGTTCGTCCTTTTAACCTTTCTTTATACTTTTTACATACTTTTTGGTGATTATGGTGTTATATGTTATTCAATGATGTTTTAGGTTGGTGCTACAATCTGCAATAATACAGATTTCAAAAAGAGGCTGTGTGCCATTGTGTGGACTGATTCAATTCTACCTGTTAAGTTTGAAAGTGAGTGGGCTACCTAATGAAGGATTTTAACTTGGTTGATCATGAGTGGCTGCAGTCACTTTATCAAATCAGGGATACTTGGATACCGGCTTATTATCGTGAGGAGGTCATGTCCGGGCTTATGCGTACCTCTTCTCGTTCAGAGAGTGAGAACCATTTCTTTGAACAGTTCTGTAACTCGGGTTGCACACTTGTCGAATTTCTCGGGCATTTTGATTCTGCTCTTGAAGCTCAAAGACATGAGCACAGGAAGAATGACCATGACACCAGAAATACCAACGCTGAAATATGGGCTGAAGACTTTGTTTTGGAGGATCAAGCGTCCAGGATATTCACACGCACTATATTTTTTGACCAGCAGTTGGAGATACAAAACGGTATACACAGATGTGCTATCGGAAAGTGGGAAAACATGGTTGACTTCGTTAACTTTTTTGTGAAGGACTGGGAACAACCATGCACTACTTTCTTCGAGGTATACACATGATGTTTTGTAGTGTTATTTTTGAAAATTGTATAGCTTTTGCCGATTTCCAGTTGCATATGGTGTTTTGTAGTGTTATTTATGAAAACTTCTAAATTTCTAATGGTGTTTTAGAGGTTATGATGCGGGAGGACGACATGACTGTGTATTGTACATGCAAAAGATTCGAACAGTTTGGGTTGTTATGCTCACACATCTTGTGTGTGCTAAGGATGCTGGACATTAGGGAGTTTCCACAACGCTATATATTACGACGTTGGACACGGGAGGCTGTTCCAAATAGTGCCCCTGGTGCTATTCTAGGTATCAATGAGACCGAGGATCGTTATTATGAAGTTAACCGTGTTGTACGTGAGATCACATATTCTACAGAGTCCGTTATTAACAAGCTTGTCACCAACTTTGATGCGCTATGCTCGTTCAGGGATCATGTTGTTAATTATTTCAAAACTGCGGATGAGTCGGTCGTCAATGCTCCACCTAAGAGTCGTCGTGAAAGGTTTGCCGAAATTACTGGTAACACAAAACCATCTGATGCAACCGTTAGTGTTCCCATTGGAACAAGATTCAAAGGTATGGGTAAGCCTAAACGGATGAAGTCCAAACGTGAAATTGCATTAAGTCAGTTGGGTAAAAAGAGCCGTCAGTGTCAAAACTGTTTTAGATATGGGCATAACAGACGTACTTACAAAAACCCTACCCGGACTAAAGAACAAGCTATAGCCGAGGATGACGGTGAAGAAGCTGATGAAGTTGACGAGGAGGAAGATGAATGGGTGGAAGTTGAAGAAGATATGGGTGAACAAGATGAGGATGCATTAGACGAGGAGGATGGGGAAGAGGAGTAGTAAGTTATTTAGAGATGTCTAAAAATTTCGTTATTTTTAATGTACTTTCTTCTTGTTTCGTACATTGTTAGGTTTTTTATCGTTTTTCGGATTTTGCATACACTCATGGTTTTATTTTGTTTGCTTTTGTTCGAATTTAATATTACCGGTGACAATGTTTTATATATTGTTTCTGTTAAATATGTTTGTTTTTGTTAACCAATGGTGTTATTTGTTGTTCAGGGTGTTTTATTATGTATGTTTCAATTTGAATAGTGTTATTTGTCCTACCTCAGAAATGTATTGTTATCCAGTGGTATTATTTGTTGTTCAGGGTGTTATTTGTTGTTAATGGTGTTATTTATATGTACATAATTTTTTTTTATTTTCAAAACATGTGGTGTTATTTTTAGTTCTGGGTGTTATTAATGGTGTTCAGGTGGTGTTCATATGTTCATGTTGTTTATTTATGTATGTGTAGATTTATTGTGTTATTTACTTGCCTATAGTGTCTTAATTGTGCAAAGGAGTTGGTATGTTTTTTATACATCATTAACATGAACATCATTTACTTTGTAAAAAACCATCTGCTCAATACGCGTTCTTTTTGTGTGGGAAATCGCAATATAAATTCATTAAAACACCTGAATAAAAAGGTGTAAAACAGAAACAGCTTACGATTGTAATCAGGCTTTACATAGTCAAATTACACCATAATCACAACTTAGCCAAAACTCTAACACATCATATAATCTATAATGACCCAAAATGTTTGTCTATTAACAAAAACTTTAACTTGTTCCGCTGTCCACCTACACGCCAGCTCCCAACCTTTCAGCAATCCGATCGATTGCATTGTCTTCCATTCTCACCCTATCATCCTCGTCCAAAAGTGCGTATTCTTGTACTTCTCGTTCCACTTGGCCTCGTTCCATGTTCACGTTGCTTAGGAGCATTTTTTATAGCTACTTCTTACGCAGATCCTCGATTTCGCGTGCTAGATCAGGCAACACCTCGCCAGTAACGCCCCTCTCATTCGATAAACCACACATCCAATGTCCAACATGTGTTCCTATTCAATACCAAACCATCAGAATTGTTCATATTTCTGCAACATGTATTTCAATTATTTTTTTACTAAATAGAAATTTAAACGCGATTACCAGTGTAAGTTTCCATATGCCGCATAAGGAAAATACCACAGTCGATGCCATTGTAAAGTGTTTGCCATGGCAACTCCAGTCGAACTGGTTGTGTATTCCTTATCATTGAGGCGATTTTAGGATGCATCGGTCTTAGATACCGACAAAATGTACTTATCTGCAGTTACACATTATTGATGTTAAGAAATAATTTTTTTTTGTTACGGCAGCCGCATAAATATAAACATTCAAAAACTTACCATCTTCTCCACATTTCCGTGGTATCTTTCTAAGCCCGCATCACCTTCTACGTTGTCAATAATAAAGACATATCTTGTTCTCAAGTTGAAAAATAGCAGATAGTAATGTTGCCCGGTCAACATAGGTATAAACACCATCTTGAAGTTGCCTTTAAATACTTTTGGTTCTGTTGAAGCCAGCACAGCATTCATGTTTGTCGTAAATTCTGCTAATCGGTCATCATCAGACAACGCGAAATCTTTTTCCATCTGTGGTGTTTTTTCATGTAAACAAAACAACAAATTATGGTGTTAAGTTAAGAATTCACAAGCATATTTATGGTGTTATTTAAGTAATACACAATTAAGCAATGGTGTTATTATTTCCAGGCCTATGGTGTTATTTAAGCAGTGATAAATAATACATGGTGTCATTAACTATGCTCATATGATACGGTCTGCTTTTCGAGCTGTAGTGTTTTTTCAGGTAAACAAAAACCAAATTGTGAAGGTTTTCAGTAATCAAACTATGGTGTTATTTAAGCAGACATAATTAAACAATGATCTTATAGTTTACAGACCTATGGTGTTATTTAAACAGCCACAAAATATACATGGTGTTATTCACTATGCTCACATAATACGGTCTGTTCTCACTTAATAATATACATAAATTAAACTTACCAACATTCCTGCGTTGCAGAATAATCTTGGGGCTGTCCCAATCCTCCTCTTTTTTTCTTCATAGTTCAACAATGCGGCCCAGGAACTGATGACATTCACGTGCACAGTTACACCAGGCATCATCGACTCAAAAGGCCCCCTCATCACCGACACGTTACCGTTTTCGCTGAACAAAATATCCCTACAAACCGAAACACCATCGACAAGAATGTATAATTCAATATTTGTTCAAAACTTATAACGAATAATACACTACATAAACACATTTTTTAAGGTCCAATTCAGATTCTTACCATACGTTTCCTACTGCAGAAAATATCCATCGGGCCAGTGCATCTTCAGTCTTATCATGAACGGTTCTCAACATGACAGCCCGCTCGATGTACGGTGACCGCAGTGCTTCCGGAAGCTTGATTGTTCGTTTCGGCCTTGGCGATCCCTGACATTGAACAGGCTGCGTTACTTCTTTACGTTTTTCATCCGTTGATGCGTCTGCCAGTCTTGTTGACAAGTTCACCGCTTCAATTCCTGAAACGTTGAATTTTGTCTCTGGTGTAATTTCACTTTGAACCCTTTCAACAACTTTGTCCAGTTCTGCGACAAATGAAGACGTCATTGGTGAAAAGGGAGATGTGTGTTGTGTTATATGATCTTTATTTCGCTCGTTCGTAGGAGTGTTATATCCGTCTAATGATACACTACCTTTTTACGGATCAACTTGTTCAGCTGCCTCGGCCACATCATCCTTTTCTGCGTCAACGTTTTGATCTCCCTTTTCCACTTCATCTCCATCCTTTTTTTTCTCATCATCAACAACAAGGTGCATTTTCATTATCTCCTTCCACTCCAATGCTTTCTGTTTCAGCAGATCACTCTCCGGGAACATCAGACACGATTCTGTTATGGTGTTATTGATCTTGTTAACGCATATCTCAAATTCGTTAAAAAAGTTATCCAACAAATTCGACCGAACCTGTACGAAACCCCGGTTTAATAACATATCATGAGAAATAACATATACTTTCAAGTCTAGTATGAATCATAAGATGTTTACCAGCTCAAAATCGTCCTGAATTGATGTTCCTGATGCTGATGGAGTGTCACCATACTGTGATACCATCGGAATGCGCACTTCGCCATCCGGACCTACAAATAATGCACATGTTTGGGTGTCAGTTTGTGACAGGAGGTAATCTGCACAGTGTCTGTATATACCCAAGTGCGCATCATCATCTTCGATCTCGATCTCTTCAATTCCTTCATCAATCGGATTCTCCTTTTCCATTCCTTTTTCCTGTCTTTGTTTTTGCTTCTTGATTTGTTTTCCACCACACTCATCCCCTTCTGCTCGTTTGGGTTTTTTATCTTCCCTCGTCTTTCTCTTCTTATTTTGTTCAGAATGCATACTTTCCATATCACATTCGAGATTGTTCAGAAGATCATCATCTACAAGTTCAATAATATTTGAACTGTGTGATGAAGGTATCTTCTTTAACACAATTCCGTAAGCAACCTGCACTAATATTTTGCAATAACTTTCATTCCCAGCATAATTGTCAAAATAATTGTAAACAAGATAACAACAGTGATGTTATTAAGTTATATAGTGTTATTAAGTAAAATAGGGTGTTATGCAGGTATATAGTGTTATTAAACCACATGTGGTGTCATTTAGATATATAAATTGTTATTACGTAAACTAGGGTGTTATGCAATTTTATAGTGTTATTAAACCATAGTGTTATTAAGTAAAAAAGGGTGTTATGCAGTTATATAATGTTATTTAAACATATGTGGTGTCATTTAGATATACAAATATTCATTCTGTCACTTATGGTGTTACTCAGCTAGCCAAGGTGTTAAATACTTACCGCAAGTAACAACATCGGCCCTCGAAAAGCATCATCACCACCATGCCACGCTGTTTTCGTTCTTTTAAGACACGTGACCATGTACGCACATCAATTGAAGCTTTTGATATCCACGTCCGGCTGAATATTTGAAATGAATCGCACGTTGACGGAATTGTTCGTCGTGGTTTCTCCTAGGAGTGAAAAGTAAAGAATCAAGAAGTTCAGTACAAACAGTCTTCCGTCATCAGCCTGCCAATCCAATATGTAATTCATCAGCTGAACCGGCGACAAGCGGGTGATATCCATATGCTTAAACTGATCTCTGAACGCTTGGACAACAACATCCTTCCTTTTGCTCGCTTTCTTCTTCTCAGCAAGATCTGTTGGACCCATAGGCAGCCCGAAAACACTCTTAACAAGCTCCGACGTTATGTTTACAGTGCGCCCGCCGCCCACGTTTAAAACACCATTTTCTGGGTCGTAATTTGTAACCAACCAGTTTGCCAAAGCAGTAGGCACACCTGTCACCTCATAACCAAATATCGACCCAAACCCAATTTCATGCACTTTCTTACGTTGTTCATCATTTAGGCCGGATGCTAGTGTTATCAGGTTGTCTATACCTACTTTTGGCCTGATCCGTGCACCCGTGAATGGCTTATATGGCTGTGTCACTGGTTGATGCATTCCACGAGACGGTACTCTTTTGGCAGCCGATTTCCGTCGCTTACCCGGTGGTGGGGTGTCGACAAAATCGTCATCCGCGTCTCGCAGCCGATCTACAACAATTTTTAATATTTGTTTTAGTAAACAAGTACTTCAAAATATAAACTCTTCAACATAATACCTATTGTTGATGTTATATGGACGTTTGGGTGTACGGCAAGTTGACTATCATTAACATCTTGGTCTACAAACAAAAATCAATTTTTATCATTTCTTATATATAAACAAATTATAATCACAACATCATTTTTTTCAAAACGTACCTTGTGTGTTTTTTATCGATGGTGGAACATCTTCTCTTGTTTTTGCATTACCCGCATCTTTCATCCCATCATCACCATCTGTTTAATTCAAAGCGAACATCGTCAAAAACAACACTCATCAACAAACATAAACACATATGGCTACTAATCATACTTTATTGTTTTTTGTTTCTTTATACTTTAAACGACATTTGGATTACCTTTGTCGTCGTTATTTGACGTTTCTGAGTCACTACATACCAATGGTCTGTCAATTGTGTTTATGAAACGTGATTTGTACATTTTGCCCCTCAGCCGATGGCTTGACCTGACTATAGAAGAAATTAAAAACTATTTTTAAAATACTTCATCACCTACTTCATGTAATACAACTTATTCTAAATCCGCTTGAGACGGATATACATAACACCATTGTGTTAGATCAGCATGATAAATAACACCCTTCATATAAGACCAGGATAAATAACACACTTCATCTAAGTTAAATAACAACACCCTAGATAACACCATATTTTTGCAATGACCAGAATAAATAACATCCTTCATATAAATAACACCCTTCATATAAGACCAGGATAAATAACACACTTGACAAACAACACCTTTCATATAAGTCCAGGTTAAATAACACGCTAGATAACATCATATTTTTGCAATGACCAGAATAAATAACATCCTTCATATAAATCAACAAGATAAATAACACCCTACATGAAAGTGCAGGATAAATAACACCATTCAAATACAGATCATGATAAATAACCATATATATCTAGATGTTTATAACACCATTTAAAAAGCACCATTAAAAACTCCATAAAACACCAAATAAAACTATAAAACAGGTTTATAACACCATTTAAAAAAAACACCCTGCACGAATACCAAAACTACCCAAACTAAACACCTTAAACTGATATAACACCAAATAACACCCTAAAACTAAACATAAACTACATAACACCATTATAACACCCTTAATCAATTAAACACTAGTTTTAACACCATGATAAATAACACCATACATATCATTATGTTTAAAAACACCATAAACTACCATATTATGTATAAAAACACCATAAAACACCACATAGAACTAAACATGAGGTTAATAACACCATTTGAAAAGAACACCCTGAACGAATACCAAAACAAACCAAACTAAACACCTTAAACTGATATAACACCAAAATCAAACTAAACATGAACAACATAACACCATGGAAAAACACCCTTATTCTGAGTCACTACATACCAATGGTCTGTCAATTGTGTTTTTGAAACATGATTTGTACATTTTGCCCCTCAGCCGATGGCTTGACCTGACTATAGAAGAAATTAAAAACTATTTTTAAAATACTTCATCACCTACTTCATGTAATACAACTTATTCTAAATCCGCTTGAAACGGATATACATAACACCATTGTTATAGATCAGCATGATAAATAATACCCTTCATATAAGACCAGGATAAATAACACACTTCATCTAAGTTAAATAACAACACCCTAGATAACACCATATTTTTGCAATGACCAGAATAAATAACATCCTTCATATAAATAACACCCTTCATATAAGACCTGGATAAATAACACACTTGACAAACAACACCTTTCATATAAGTCCAGGTTAAATAACACCCTAGATAACGCCATATTTTTGCAATGACCAGAATAAATAACATCCTTCATATAAATCAACACGATAAATAACACCCTACATGAAAGTGCAGGATAAATAACACCATTCAAATGCAGATCATGATAAATAACCATATATATCTAGATGTTTATAACACCATTAAAAACTCCATAAAACACCAAATAAAACTATAAAACAGGTTTATAACACCATTTAAAAAAAAAACACCCTGCACGAATACCAAAACTACCCAAACTAAACACCTTAAACCGATATAACACCAAATAACACCCTAAAACTAAACATAAACTACATAACACCATTATAACACCCTTAATCAATTAAACACTAGTTTTAACACCATGATAAATAACACCATACATATCATTATGTTTAAAAACACCATAAACTACCATATTATGTATAAAAACACCCTAAAACACCACATAGAACTAAACATGAGGTTAATAACACCATTTGAAAAGAACACCCTGAACGAATACCAAAACAAACCAAACTAAACACCTTAAACTGATATAACACCAAAATCAAACTAAACATGAACAACATAACACCATGGAAAAACACCCTTATTCAATGAAACCCTAGTTATAACACCATTCGACAATCGATCAGTCCCTTTTAGGTCTTGGTTAACATAAACTACCTTACTCTATAAAAAACACCATTAATCTTCAAAAGTATCAAAGAAGACAGACGAACCTTTTTTAAAATCAGAGGATGTTTTCTTGATTTTTGGTAGTGTAAGCCGCCGGTTTGTAGTGTCTTTTACAGTTGAATGATCCATCTTCTTCTTCGTCCTTCGTTCCATTGTCTCAGATGACGACCTTCGCCTCTTTCGCTTGTATACGATTTCAATTTTAGGGCTCATTGTATCTGATTAAGCTTATAATCTTTGGTGGGAAAGAAACACCCTGTTTTTTCGAGCGTAAGAATTGCAATGGAGAGAGAAATCAGGTACAATAGATACGGTTATTGATTTTGAAAGTATATGAATGCCCTATTTTACCCCTATTAAATCAAATCAGTATTTAAAAAACACTATTTTAATTACAATATTGCCATTCTAATCTTAACCATTAGATCAATGATCTAATGGTTTATATTCTTTCCTACCTTTCTCACAAAAACTATCTTTTTTACAATAACCTTACCCTATATATATATAAAATTGGGAAACTGTTTATAAACACGAGGTATAAATAGATAACATCAAGGTAGAATTCATTTCCATTTGATTGTTTTTTTTCTTTGTTTTATTCCTCATTCCTTCGTCATCAAAGAATGGATTCTATTTTTATACTTTTAGTAAATTTTTATTCTTCTAGATTTTTTTCCTAGTATTTCTTGGGAGACAAGAGGATTCATATGACCCATGAGGCCACGATCTCTAGAAATGTAAGATGGCCCAATGCTTTTGAAGTAGTATAACCCACGCAATATTTTTATTAATGTGTGGCATTTTATAAAGCTTTGAAGTGATTATATGATTAATGATTTTAATTAATTATTTATAGCAGAACATTTTGCTATGTATATGTTTAAAATGTTTTCTTTATTTGATAATAATTAGAATAAGTTGAGTGTTAAGAAAGTTAAAAACATAAAATCATCAAAAAAAAAAAAAATTAAATCATGAAATAATCAAAATAGACATCTGAAACACTTTTTAACTAGAATAATGAAGTAAAAAATCTAAGTTTAAAAGGGGTAAATTTTCAAATGGTGGAGTACATGGCCCATTTATTTGATATAATTGTGATATGATAACTTTCTTGATAGCAATACATATATATTCTTAAAACTTAATCAAACATGATGACCATAAGTAAAGCTAACTCCAACTCTAGAGTGTTTCTTCCCGTGGATGCAACCTTAACATATATAAGTACTCCAATTTATATTCTAGAAATAGGCTATAGCAAATTAAGTCAACTGAAAAAAAAATGTATACCTTCAATCTTCTCTTTGTCATTGCTATTCTCTTGTTAATATGCTTCTGTAGTTTACCTGCGTATTGTGATAACCTCCAAGACACCTGTCCAACCTACATATCCCCTGATGAAACCATTTTCATCAATGGCTTCCCATGCAAAAACCCTTCAAATGTCACAACATCTGATTTCAAAAACATGATGTTGAATCAACCGGGTAGCGTAGATGAGTTCCTACGCTCGTCGGTCACCATAGTCACGGCTGCTGAGTTCCCCGGTCTTAACACCTTGGGATTAGCAACGGCTCGAACCGACTTAGAACTTGATGGGCTAGTGATGCCTCATACTCACCCTAGATCCAGTGAAATGATGTTTGTGGCAAAAGGTGTTGTGATAGCTGGATTTATTGACACAAAAGGCCAATTGTTTCAAAGTGTTTTGAGGGCAGGTGATGTGTTTGTTTTCCCTAAAGGATTGTTGCATTATTGCTTAAATTCTGGATATGAGGGCGCGCTTATTTACTCGGTGTTTAATGCCCAAAACCCCGGCGTTGTTGATGTGTCAAATGCTATGTTTGGGGACAATAATTCAGAGGCAGTGAAAATGGCGATGGCTAAACTGGTGTCGCTTAATAGGGTGGAAGATGTGCATGTCGATGATGATACAAACTTAAATGACGAGCTTTAGCGTGCCGTCTTGATATCAAGTTGGAGTGTTGATTAATTTGTGCTATAAGATTAGAATGATAGGAAACATATATGTTTGCTTTTGATTTCTGGTTTTGTTGTTTTTGATGTGTTATGTGTGGATAAGAAAGAATTTATATTATTGGGCACATTAATGCTCGTACAAATGAATACTTCAACTATAATCTTCAGTTGCTTTGAACCGGTATGTGTTTTTGTGGTATAAAGAACATTGTTGTTTGTTTTAGTTGTGAATGAGTTTGAGAAAATAAAAGGATTGTTTAACAAGCTCATCCTCATGTAATATAATATTTGAAAATAATAGTGAATGAGTTTGAGAAAATAAAAGTATTGTTTAACAAGCTCATCCTCATGTAATATAATATTTGAAAATAATAATTTGTTTAATTTTTTTCCCTACTCTTTTAAAGTCTAATTCTATCATATGATTACCCGATCAATTTATGCATTACTTGCTAACATTGCGTAACTCTACACAAAGTTAAGTGGGTTTGTGCTTAAGACTATTAGGGTTTCATTCATTAATTTCTGGATTGTTTCTCTTTTTGGATGCCCAAGGCGAAAAGAAATTCTGGGGCCTTTCACTACAAGAAATAACAGCATTGGGGGCGACATGTAAAAAATCGTCGCTAAAAATCTGATCCCTGTTTTGGCATGTTAGATGAGAGTCTGGCACCCATGGCTTTATAGCCTAGTGGTATCTTGGGGGTGAGATAAGACTTTGGACCAATAGGTCCTGGGTTCGATTCTCACAAGGGGGTTTTTCCCGTATTTATTGGGTTTCCTCCTGAATTGGTGTATAAGCATTATGCCTAGTGAAGATGGATATGATCGGGTGGTTTCGCTGGTGGCACGATGATACTCCAGTGGTCCGTCAGTGATTCAAATTTGTTGTTCAAAAAAAAAAAAGATGAGAGTTTAGCCCTTGATCAACAAAACGATCCGACGGTTGGTGTTATATCTTGATATATCACCCCTAAGCGTCAACAAAACCCTTGGGTGGCCTTTGTTTCCCACTTTCCCCCCAAATGGCACAACCTAGAGAAGACAACCACCGCTGCCTGTGTCTGAGACAACCACCACCACCTAAGACGACGACCACCACCTGAGACGAGCCCCACCGTCGGAGCACTAGGCCCCCACCACCTGAGACCCCAAAATCACCACCGTATCTCACCATTCGCGTCTGTTGTGTCTGAGACCCACCATTCACCACCGCCGAAACACGCCGCACCACCGTCGGTTTCAAGGAATTCACCATCATATCTCAACAATTTAATGAATTTGGTAATTTTTTGTGCTATATATTGTGTTACTTTTTTTCTTGCACTTGGAATTTGGATAATTTATAGTCTAGGACTCTAGGGTTTGTTAAAACTTAGATATCTAAAGTTAATTGTTAAAACTTGATATTTAGGGCTAATGGTATGCTTTGTTGCAAAAGGAACTGTTATTTTGGCAGATGACACAGAAGAAACATGTCAAATAAGAAGAAACATGAATATTTGAAGATTATATTTGTGACTCAATATCAACCTTTATATTCATTGTTGGTAAGTCATCTTAAGCCTAAAACTCAAAGATTTTATTATTAAATTTGCAGTATGCTTAGGTTAAAGGCGGAGGAGAAAGTTAAAATAGTTTCATATAGCAAAGTCAAAATGTGTGTATGTGTGTTCTATGAAAATGGCTACTTAGTGAAATCCCATATTTTTCTTGTTTGATATTTATACTTCCAGCGAACTTGAATGGCGGCCTGAGTGGGTCTTGGTTTGACTTTGGTTAGTTGTTTATGGGGGTAGATTTTACTTTCAGTCTCGATTTGGCTTTGGTTAATTGTTTTTGAGGGCAGGTTTGATTTTGGTTAATTGTTTAGATGCTTGCTGAAAGTTTTGAGGTTTATTATTGATTGTGGTTAATTATTCAAAACAAAATAACAAATGATAATAAATTGCTTTTATAAAGTAGTGTTTTATAAATCGACTATTAACAAGTAGTGCTACTTTTGTCCTATACAACCCGCCACCACCAGGGATGCGGCACTCACCTCCTCGCCGCTCCACAAGCCACCTTTTGAGCATCAATTCGTATGGCATAACGAACTTTTGTGTAATGTGCCTAGCCCTGGTTCAAATTAAATTGCCTAAGTTATAGTAAATTTTTCCTTCTTTGATTATTATAGACGATACATGTTTGGAACCAAACAAAATCTAACACAACTATAAAGCAGAGTGGTTTGCTTATATAAGAAATCAAACAAGTCTAACCAATAAGTTTGCACTAATCATAGTTAGCATATTAATTTTCTTTTAAGTGGAGGCCCTTTTTTTGAAGGCCCTAGGCCGAACGCTAAGTTATTGTACTATAATTCCAGCCCTGATTAATTTGGATAATGTTATGAATTCAAGTGTAGCCCAACTAATATATATAACACCACAAGTGACCCAACTAGACGGCCCATATCCAGATTATTTTAAGGCCCAGGTAGGAGTATTAGGCTCTGCACGATATAAGGAGATTAGGGAGATTATTTGGGTATGATATGATTAAGTCGAATGTGTAGGTTCTGGCTTCCCACCTTCGGTTCTCTCTGTAATTCACATCCCCTTCTTCATTTGAATCATTAAATCTGTGTTGACCGCCCCTTTAATCAATTCTAGTTGTGGCTTCTATTTTTGATTCACAACATTGGTGCTTTCATTGATCCTTAGCATCGATGGCTTTGGGAGATCTCGAACCACAATTACCTCGTTTCACTGGCTCTAATCCTAACTCGTGGATCTCTTAATCTGAGCTATACTTTCAATTTTACTCAATCTATGGTGATGAACGATTCTCATACGTTATTGAAGTATTCGAGGTTGGACCATTCTACTGGTTTAATTCCTGGTTTCGGAGCGATGACCTCACATGGAGTGATTTCACTACTGCAATGCTTCATCGATTTCGTTCTCCGTCCTTAAAACCTACTGTTGATACCGTTGTCAATTTTTCCCCGCCATTATCTGCCCTCCAGGTGTTTGATGAAATGCCAGATAGTATTGAAACTGAAATTGACAGTACAGATAATCAAACCATCGATTTTGAGGTATTATCTATCCATCTGAAATAATAGCTGTTGTTAATGAGTCACACAGGGTCAAGGATGCTCCGATCAATATATCAGATTATGTTGATTCCCTAGTTATGAACTCCTTTGCGTGGAATCCAGGTTTGCTTGCGAATCATGTTCCCGTATCTTCTAGGAACTTTGGTTATGATCCTTGTCTGCTTGTTGTTAACACACTTTATTCTACTCGCATTACTAACATGTTTGACCCGCTTTCCCCGGCTTTGCTTGATTCTCGGCATTCGTTTTTGGACCTTGTGCCTACTTTTATTCCTCAAGCCATTCTAAAGTTTGAACCACCCACTCCTAAGTTATTTGCTTTGGATAATGATCCGAAATCACCCGACGCGATTACAACTCTTACTTCAATCTCTATTCACCATGGTATTTCAAATATGGTGTTTCAGTTTCAAACACACGAACTCGATTCAGACACAACTGTGATCTTATTCTATTCTGTACCATCTCACTCTACACGTATATTCAGTAAAGTTCTTATCGAGTTTTGGGAAAATCAGATCAGGGTGACTTTTTCCATTCGAAAAGCTATTAAAATTATTTACACCGAGTTGCAAAGGGTTATGGTTTTGATTGCAAGTCCCCGTTTTGCATCGTCACTAGCCAAAGAACTGAACAAAGTCATAGAACACAATGGCAGATCATTTGCTCTTCTTTTGTTTGCTAGTCATGATGTGTCAGTGAATAGTACTGAAAATCTAGGGGCCTTACAGAGTAAAATGATAAGTGTTGTACCGTTTTATGTTGTAGCGCCTTCTAATAACTTAGATTTTCTATCTGTTGATATGAATATAATTGTAGTAGCAGAATCTTTTTCATGTTCTAGTGTTGAAGAGGTTTGGTATCTCCAGGGAGGATATGTTGAAACATCAACATTTGAAAAGTTCGTGTTGCACACATCGCTAAGTGATACTAAGACTACTAGTAAATGGATTGATACTAAGGGATTAATCCCTCTCTTGTGCAGGAGATTGAGTTCTACCAATTCACTTTTTGATGCTTTTGGGTCCGGTCTTTGTTTTCCAAAAAAAATATGCCAGGAGATACTAAGCAACCTTTCGTGTGTTGGCACAAAACAAGCTCGGTTTGACATCTGGTTGTTTATGTTCATTTCTATAAAATGTGAAAAAATACTACGAAAGACTATTATTGAGGGCTCTACCCATGATGTCATTTTTGAGATTGGTCATTCGATTTTGGGCTCTACATCTGTTGTTATTACTCAGACTGTGCATTATTTTGACCAACCTATGGGGCTTTTCTGGGATGCACACCTTGCTGCAGTTTATATCTTTAATCAGTCGCACACTTTTGTACAGGCTTATAAGGGTAATGTGAAGACTAGACTTGTTTATTTGGTTCTTAAGTTCCAAGTAGGGGATAAACGCCTTAGTTGGAAAGGAGGAACAACGATGGTTATTCGGTATTACACAATGTGGTTATGGATCAGGTCTCATTATTCTTTTTCTTTGGCAGAAGTTGACTTTCTTGGTGACCACTTACGTCCAAATTCGGTTGAATGGGTCAGCTATTGCATTACGATTGCTCAAACGCTCTTATTTTCTTCCATGTTGCCGCTGAAACATTCTCTAACATCTAATCCTTTCACTTCTGTACTGTGACAACCCTCAAAATTACAGGTATTCGTACAATTAATTAATTTTAATTATGTGCTTAATGACTGTGCTTGATTACAACTGACGATTTAAATTGCTTTATGATTTTTATATCATACATACATATGCATCATATTTCATACAGTCACTCCAGTTATTATACACAAACTTTAGTGACATACTTGATGCACAAAGCACAGTTAGCACACTGAACGGATAATTCAGAAACATGCTGACAATGCCAGCACATGGACAGACAATGTTTTTAAGGCCAGTATGAGCCAGAGACAGGGTACTACACTAGTATGGAGTGTAGGGAAGTGAGGACCATAAAACTGCGTCACTAGGTGATAGTTAAAGTACCGGGAAGTGCCTAAAACCCACTAATAATGCAGACTTCTGCATTATTTATCAAAAAAAATTTAGCATTTAACATACTAGTAATGTGCAAAGTTATGGCAGAATGGTCCTGTATGCTTTCCTAAGTGCCGGGAATTAAAAGTGTTACAAAAAGACACATAAAAGACACTATAAGGAATAATTAAGCACTTTAACGAAACGGTTTCTAACCGAATAACCAGACATTACCCGGAACACCAAAATTTTGCCAAAAACATTGTTTGATTATTTCTTGGCTAGTCATGATCCCCGTACACCATAACACCCACTAAAATATCCACTAACTAACATATGTAATCATATACTTGGAATTTGACTAACATTTACCAACTATCATCAAAATGTTACAATTAATCCCCCCCCCCCCCGTTGCTTGTTTACGGTCCAAAGGACCCACCAAATCACCACCTTGCCTCCACACCATACTTCCTAGATTATATCGTATATTTTATTAGATGTTGCTTGATTATGTGAACAAGATATTAGAGAAGTCCTATATGTATGGATCCATAGATCATCAACACCATTCCATATCTTCACACCCCATCCCTCACATCTCTCCCTCTCCTCTCGGCTCACTATAACCGCCACCACCACCACCATATCACCACCATATTCTTCCATTTTTAAGCTACATTCAAGCATTAGAAGGTGATTTAAAAGGGTTTGTAGCTTGTGGATCATCAAGGAGTCTTCATCACTTGCTTTCACACACCATTTCACCATCTTTTTCACTAGAGTTCTTCCCTAGCCTTTGAGCTAGTTGTAAGTCTTTGATTAACATTGTTTACTTCCATTTTGCGTAGTTAAAAGTTATAGTATGTTGAAATTTACAAGAACACTAAAATGGTTTAAACAAGAAACATGAACATAAAGCTTTACATAAGGATGAAACATAAAGAAATGTTATTAGTAGGATGTTGTTATGAATATGTTGTTAATTTCTTAGTGATTCTTGGTTATGTGATGTTAATCACCATATGGAGCTTGTTAAATGATGTTTAGAAACACGATTTAACAAGACTAGGAGGTGATTATGTGATACATGAAATAATCATCTTCTAGTTTAAACATGAACTTGAAAGAAAATGATTTTCTTAAAATATAAGTGAACAAAGTAAGTTGATGATCATGTAGATCCGAGTTTTACAAAAGACTTTTCTAAATAAACCAAGTTCAAGAACCGATTTTTGGAAAATCATGACTTTTACATACACTTACACATTTTTTGGAAATAAAATAAGGGTGAAAACATTTTATCTACAAGAAGAGTTCAAAAGGTTAATTTTTGTAAAAATTGTTTACAAGTTGTAAACACTTAACTCTTTTAAGAAAATGATTTTTAAAGAAGTGAATACCCTTTGAAAGGTAACTAAGACCACTAAACGCATTGCCAAGTTACTACGTGTTTTCGGGATATATCAAGTTCATGATTAATATGTAACACATATAGTTTTTGCTCTCGGTGATGTAAAGTTGTTTAAAGGATAATTGTTGATGATTATTGTGATTATTTTGAAAAGAAAATGATATGCTTATTAGCATGGACGCCTCCATTTACAAAGGAAACTTTGGCGAAATTTCCTAAAAATTCCAACACTTAGAAATTATTTTCTAACGAATGTTTGCAAATATGTTTTAACTTTGTCTTTCAAAATAAACTTTGCCATAGGCCTTGTTACAAAAATACAAAGTATCGGAGGTTGATTTTTACAAGAAAAATGGATAAATATATATTTAGAGTATATATTTCATACTAATACGCTTGTGTGAATATTTGAATACGTTGTGGAATAGTTATATTATTTTAGGGTAAAATAATATAACTTGGCAATTACCAAGAACTTACATTTCCAAAATAATACCAAAAATCTTACGGAATAAATATTTAAGTTACACACTTGATATTGTGAAATCGCACGCTAAAATGTAACTTATGAAATATTCCGGAAAATACTTTTACAAACATATTTTGGTAAATATTGTCTTGGATACAAGAAGTGAAAATATATATATTATTTTTGGGAAAAAGGTGTATATTTTGGAATACATTAATTTTTGACAAATAAGTTATATATTATTTCGGTATCACAAAAATACATGTATAAAAACACACCCATCATTTGGAAGGAAATACGCACATAAAATACTTGAGAAGTATGAATACGAAATAGTTGTCTAAGTATTATTTCAAGACCTAAGAATATAATGTAAGTTAAAATAAGTATTTTTATTTTAACAAGAAGTTATAACTTGGAATAATATCAAAGTAACGTAACTCAAACCGTAAATATAAAAGCAAGGCACGGCCCGTTCGTCTAATAGACATTAGTACGGTGTAGGTTATCATGTAGCTAACAAGGTTTGAGTACGAGCACAGGAGACGCACTACAGTGAGTTCATGTCCCCCTTTTCTTTTAACTGTTTTCAGTTTTATACTTCGGGGGTGAAATACATGTTACAATTATACAGACATTTTTATACATGGTATGGTTAGCGTAAGGAGGGTATACTACTTAGATCATGTGAGTGGTAGGTACAACACTTAAGGCCATTAATCCTCGTCGTAGGACCGAGGGACATGAGTGATAGATCTATTTGGGTGTAGCGAGCCCACACCCATGAGGCCAGGGTGGCCCATAGTGGTGACTGTGTCTTACAGCCGGAAGCCCGGTGTAACTCTGCTAGGTTTGAGTTTTCCTGCATCACTTCACACATCCCAGTGGCTTTGCAACCCATTGGTGATCTCTTTTTCCTTATTGCTATATACCAGGGACTTTCATACATACAGACATATTTCAAAGGTTTATACATACTCACATACACATGAACACGCTCAACTTTTGTTGATTTTTCAAACTACATGTATTTTAGGGAATTGATCGGATCTGGCAAGTGTCTGCATATGTGTCAAGCTGCGTACTAAATAAAGATGTCATCCAGGGTTGTAGGGTTTGGGAGGTGTAACCCTTTCCTGGACGGGTCACACGTCTCCAAACCTCGTTTTATTTAAAGTCTTTTGTTGAGTCCTTGTGAACTCATTTTAAACAAGTCAAGGTTGTAACTTATTTTGGGTTGACGTTACAAGACAAGCATGTTATGGTATTTTCTAAACTATATTAATGGATGAACATCTCGTATTTTATTCATATAGCATTGTTATGGTTGTTGTTATGGTATTAAGAAGTCACACCAAATAATCCACGCTTCCGCAAAAGCCAGGGTGTGATAGCTTGGTATCAGAGCATCGATCATAGTGAACTAGGATTCCTTCTCGAGTCTAGACTATGATCATCAGGGCTCTTACGAAAACATTTTGTTTTACATTGCATACACTAAACGTCCAGATCCAGGGAACAAACATTTTTACAAACAAAAAAGGCACAAATACACATTTCAAAATTCATGTTATAATTCAGTCTTAGAGACTGAGGGAGTTCAGCCTTAGAGGCTAGGGAGGTTCAGTCTTAGAGACTGAGGGGTTCAATCTTAGAGATTGGGGAAAATTTAGTCTTAGAGACTAGGAGGTTTGGTCTTAGAGACCAGTGAGTTGGTCTTAGAGACCAGGGGATTAGTCTTAGAGACTGGGAGTTGGTCTTAGAGACCAGGGAGTAGTCTTAGAGACTGGGAAGGTTTGGTCGTAGAGGCCAGGGAGTTAGTCTGAGAGACTAGGGAGTTCAGTCTAAGAGACTGGGTGGGATAGTCTGGGGAAGACTAGGACGATTACTTGCTTACATTATTGTGACTTACATGCTTATTTGATTATATGTTGATATATGTGCAATTATCGTGATTGTTTTGATTACAGACGTCATGTCTTCTTCGAGTGGAGTTTCTGGCGCACTAGACCCCATAGCAGTAGATTCAGATGATCCGATGCCCACAGATCCCAAGATTTATACATCTGATACTGACAGCAGTGATGATGACGATTTCCAGCCTTTGCTTTGCCGGATTTCGGAGACGATGTTCAGCTCGCTGATGGTATTCTAGTCGGGGATCTACCTCTTACTGAGATCCCTGCTCCCGTTCCCCTTGCTGCAGCTCCTGTTGAGGATCTGCCACTTGATGATGATGTCGTTATTCCTGTCATCGAGGTTCCGGTTATGGAGGTTCTTTCTGATTCTTCTGGTCCAGACTCTTTTGAGTCAGTATCATCTTCTACTCTCCATGCGCTGGGGTTACAGCGATACCCCACCGACTCAGATTCCGATATGGCCATGTCAGCCGCATCCGATCAGGACCCTGAATTTGACCTTGCTGATGACCCCGATCATGAGTTTGACCTTGCTGATGGCCTCGATCATGAGTTTGACCTTGCTGATGACGTCGAGCATGAGATAGACTATGGTCCTGAGGAGCAGCCATTCGAGGCCCCTGTTTCTCCTCACGATCTCGACCCAGATCACGAGATTGGGCTTGTGCACGAGGATCAGCTCCTAGAGGCTCCTGTTGCTCCTATCGATCAGCCCCCTGTTGTACCCGCTGATCTAGATCTAGCCCCAGCTGACCCTGTCCCATCGCCAGATCATGACTCTATCTTTGCTGAGATACCTGATATTACACCGATATTACCTGATCCAGTCCTTGTGTTTGATGACCATGCTCCGTTTGCCACCCACATCGATCCTAGATATGCTGACACCCACAATGGGTGGGTTGATGATGACGATTATCCCCCATATGTTAGACCAGTCACTCCCCCTCATGCACCCATCTCTGCACCGATTGATGTTGCCCCTCCTTTTCCCCATGTGTCAGATATCAATCGCACCAACCTTCCTATCACTTTTCTCCAGGACATTCCTCCACCTCGTCCTGGGGAGGGTTCGTCGAGACAGCAGCCTGCTTTTGTCCCGCCTGTGTCGTCAGCTGTACCATTCATGTCTCAGCTTCCTCATACTACATCACCCTTTGTACCCTTGGGCGAGCCATTTATGTGGTCTTCGCCCAATGTCATGCCTTTATCAGACCCATATCACCCTTTCCATGTTGGATATGCCACGGATGACATACTTATATCCCTGCAGTTACAGCATGATGCGTTGAGCCGACGAGTCCAGGAGCTGGAGAGGATTCCACGTCCTCCCCCTTGTCATTGTCAGTCTCCTTTTGCTTCACCACCAGCTCTTTTTCCACTACACCCGGATTCTGATGTCCGCTTCCTCACTCCGGAGCAGCAGATTGCTTACCTGTTGCGCGTTGTCCACGCACTCGAGGAGGATTGGGTGCATATGCGCCGTGTACTTTTCTTCCCTCCTCATCCTCCTCCGCCATCAGCGTAGCTATATTTTTAGTTTGGTGCAGGTAGATTGTTTTGGTGAGAGAGTCACAATTGGGCCAACATATGAAGACTTTTGGAAGACCACGTTTTTGTATATTATTTGTGTAGACTGACTTGTATTTTGGGGTGATGTAACCCTATGATCTTATTTTGATGTATGATGTACTGTGAAACATGTAAAACTATATTGTGGTCATGATTAAATGAAAGCTCAATGGCAACGTTCTCACTACATGCATTGTTGGATTACTTGTTGTGTTATGACATGGGATGTTATATGATTTCTTACATTGATGAATGTTCTTACAAATACATGTGATGTATGTACAATACTTTTTATGACCTGACCGATACCATCTTCTTTAGAAGATGCCTCCATGACGAGACACACGTTTGCCTACTACTGAAGCAGAACTACAGGAGCGTATTTCCAAGGCAATAGCAGATTATGAGGCCTCGCGAGCCGAAACAAGCAGGAATACCTCGGGCAACAACAACAACCCACCCAATGGTAAAATTTAAGACGATTGAGACACACTACATTACATTCGGATATTCTTTGCACATCCGCTAATGTTTTCTGAAATGATATTGCCTGTACAGGCTGTACTTTCAAACAATTCCTGGATTGTAAGCCCTTGAACTACGACGGCACTGGAGGTGCTGTTGCTTTCGTCAGGTGGATGAAAAGACGGACTCGGTAATAAGGATGAGCAAGTGTGCTCCTGAAAACCAAGTTACTTACGTCTCAGGACTCTTTCTTGATGGTGCTTTATCCTGGTGGAACCTGCAAATTCAAACCCTGGGAGAGGCGGCGGCGTATGCACTAACATGGGTTGAGCTGAAGGAGCTCATGAGGAAGAAATATTGTTCACGGGCTGAAATACAGAAGCTGGAAACGGAATTTTGGAACCTAAAAATGGACGGTCCAAAAATTGCTGAATATGTACAAAGGTTCCACGACTTGTCACGCGTTGTGCCGTATATGGTTGATCCTGAATTTAAATGCATTGAGCGTTTCATCTGGGGATTGGCTCCCCAGATCATGAGTATGGTAACCACGTCCAAGCCTCCGACAATTACCGAAGCCATTGATCTCAGCGTGGCACTTACTGAGGAGCCATCCGGTTAAATAAGTTTTCAATTTCTGAACCAAAGAAGAAGGAGACACATGTTGAATCCTCAGGAGAGAACAAGAGGAAATTCTCCAACCTTAAAAAGAGTACCGGCAGTGCCAACAAGAGGAAGGATGTGAACCCACCAGCTGAAGCTAAGTATGGTGCTGAAGTCAAAGGGAAAGGATACATGGGCGCTCTGCCCAAATGTGAATTATGCCAGTATCATCATGCTGGCCAGTGCAGAGTTAGAAAATGTGAATCTTGTGGGAAGGTTGGTCACTTAAAAGAAACATGTTGGGTTGGTACTAGCCGTGGTGGCCAAAGGGGATTTAGTAACAACAACCGAGGAGGTAACGGGAATGGGAACCGCAACGGCAGAAATGGTTATCGCGGTAACTTCAGGAATCAAGCAGGAAATGGTAACCACAATCAGAACAACAATCAAGGCGGTAATGGAGATGGTAACGGTCGAGGACCATGATGTTTTAACTGCGGAGACATCAGGCACTTCAAGCGTGAATGCCCAAAACTCAATCAAGCTCGTGGAAGGGTATTCAACATTGGAGCAAGGGAAGCACGCCAGGACCCGAATGTTGTCACTGGTACGTTCCCTATAAATCAACGCTTTGCATCTGTACTATTTGACACTGGTGCCGACTATAGTTTTGTATCGCTAGAATTTAAGAATATGCTTGGGTTAACTGCTAGTAAGTTAGACATTCCGTACTCAATTGAATTGGCTAACGGAAAGCTAGTAGAAACAAATGAAGTCATCAGAGGATGCGTAATAGAGCTGGGAGAGCACGAGTTTGCACTGGATCTACTGCCAGTCGAGTTGGGAAGCTTTGACATGGTAGTAGGGATGGATTGGTTGTCAAGCAACAGAGCCGAAATTGTATGTCACGAGAAGACCATTCGCATCCCAATGGCGGATGGAGAAACGATTGTGGTACCCGGAGAGAAGCGCGATACGCCCTTAAGGATCATTAATTGCTTGAAGGCTAGTAAATGTTTGAAGAAGGGATGTGTTGCCTTCTTGGCGCACATCGTGGATAAGGAGGCCGCTGAGCCAAAGATAGAAGACATTCCAGTCGTAAAAGAATATCCTGAAGTCTTTCCAGAAGACTTGCCAGGATTGCCGCCGCACAGGCAGGTTGAATTTCGCATTGATTTAGTTCCGGCGCCGCGCCTGTGGCTAAGGCACCTTATCGACTTGCACCTTCGGAAACGCAAGAGCTGTCAACGCAACTCCAGGAGCTGTTAGACAAAGGATTTATCAGACCAAGCTTCTCGCCTTGGGGAGCTCCAGTTTTGTTTGTTAAGAAGAAAGATGGTAGTTTTCGCATGTGTATTGACTATCGGGAGCTGAACAAGTTGACAATTAAGAACAGATATCCTTTGCCAAGGATTGATGACCTGTTCGATCAGTTACAAGGTTCAAGCTTTTACTCAAAGATCGACCTTCGATCAGGATATCATCAGTTAAGGATACAAGAGGAAAGTATTCCCAAGACTGCTTTTAGGACTCGATATGGACATTACGAGTTCCTGGTTATGCCGTTCGGTCTGACAAACGCGCCAGCCGTATTCATGGATTTGATGAACAGAGTTTGTAAGCCGTACCTCGATAAGTTCGTAATTGTGTTCCTTGATGACATTTTGATCTACTCAAAGATGAAAGAAGAGCATGAGCAACACTTAAGAGCCATCCTAGAGCTACTTAAAAAGGAGAAGTTGTACGCAAAGTTCTCGAAGTGCGAATTCTGGCTACATGAAGTACAGTTTCTTAGTCATGTGGTTAATGGAAATGGAATTCATATGGATCCCACAAAGATCGAGGCAATCAAGAACGGGGAGACTCCAAAGACGCCAACCGAGATTCGACAGTTTCTAGGTTTGGCCGGGTATTATCGCAGGTTCATTGAGGATTTCTCAAAAATTGCTCAACCTTTGACCTCCCTTACGCAGAAAGACAAGAAGTTTGATTGGGGAGACAAACAAGAGGAAGCATTTCAATTGTTGAAGAACAAACTTTGCGACGCACCAATCTTATCTCTACCCGAAGGCACGAACGACTTCGTGGTATATTGCGACGCCTCGTGTCAAGGATTAGGCTGCGTGCTGATGCAGCGATAGAAGGTTATAGCATATGCTTCCCGCCAGCTGAAAGTCCACGAGAAAAACTATACCATGCATGATTTGGAATTGGGCGCGGTGGTGTTCGCTTTGAAAATCTGGCGACATTACTTGTATGGCACACGATGCACAATCTAAACCGATCACAAGAGCCTACAGCATATATTTGATCAGAAAGAGCTTAACATGAGGCAAAGACACTGGGTTGAATTGTTGAACGACTATGATTGTGAAATCAAGTATCACCCAGGGAAGGCGAATGTAGTCGCCGATGCCTTAAGCCGGAAAGAAAGGATTAAGCCCATAAGGGTTAGGGCTTTGGAAATGATTGTTCAGACAGACCTCACGTTGCGCATTCGTGCTGCGCAAAAGGAAGCTCTTAAAAGGGAAAACCTTGTGAATAAATACCTCCGTGGGATCGAGAAGCAATTGGTACAAAAGGAGGATGGAACATTGTGCTTCTTGGGAAGAATTTGGGTTCCCCTCTTTGGTGGTCTTAGAGAAGTGATTTTCAATGAGGCTCATAAGTCAAGGTACTCGATTCATCCCGGAGCGGATAAGATGTACCAAGATCTAAAGGATTTTTATTGGTGGCCAAGGATGAAAGGCGACGTTGCGATATATGTTGGCAAATGTTTGACTTGCGCCAAGGTAAAGGCCGAGTACCAGAAGCCTTCAGGCCTCTTGCAACAACCCGAAATACCTCAATGGAAATGGGAACAGATTTCGATGGACTTCATAACGAAATTGCCAAGGACGCCCAAAGGTCACGATACAATTTGGGTAATTGTAGACCGTTTAACGAAATCTGCACACTTTTTGCCAATCAAGAAAAAAGATAACACGAGCAAACTTACTGAGATATACCTGAGAGAGATTGTTGCACGTCATGGAGTGCTCTCTCAATTATCTGTGATAGAGATGGAAGATTCGTGTCAAGGATTTGGCAGTCCTTTCAAGAAGCTTTTGGTTCTCAGTTGAACCTGAGTACTGCTTTTCATCCGCAGACAGACGGATAGAGTGAATGAACAATTCAAACGTTGGAAGACATGTTGCGAGCTTGCGTGATGGATTTAGGTGGAAGTTGGGACACTCACCTACCATTGGTTGAATTTTCATACAATAATAGTTATCATGCAAGCATTCAAGCCGCACCGTTCGAAGCTCTCTATGGGCGTAAGTGTCGATCACCCCTATGTTGGGCAGACGCGGGTGATAGACAGCTTGTTGGTCCGGAATTGGTCCAGGAAACAACAGACAAGATTTTCCAGATCCGAGAACGCATCAAAGCGGCTACCGTCAAAAGTGTTATGCAGACCGCAGAAGAAAACCCCTGGAATTCGAGGTGGGAGACATGGTATTGTTGAAGGTTTCACCCTGGAAGGGTGTGGCACGCTTTGGGAAGTGTGGGAAGTTAAACCCCAGATACATTGGTCCATTTAGAATCCTGGAAAGGATTGGTCTTGTAGCCTACAAGTTGGACCTACCTGTAGAATTAAATGGCGTTCACGATACATTTCATGTATCCAATTTGAAAAAGAGTCCAACTCAAGTGACAGTTGTCATTCCTACCAACGAAATTCATATCAACGACACACTCCACTTTACTGAAGAACCTGTTGAGGTCATGGATTGGAAGGTTAACAAAACACGCCGGAGTAGTGTCAAGCTCGTCAAGGTTCGATGGAATGCACGACACGGCCCAGAATTCACGTGGGAGCATGAGGATCGCATGAAGGAAAAATATCCACATTTATTTCCCAAGACCCCTGCATCTAGTAGCAGAACTAAAATTTCGGGACGAAATTTTCTTAACGGGGGGAGAATGTGACAACCCTCAAAATTACAGGTATTCGTACAATTAATTAATTTTAATTATATGCTTAATGACTGTGCTTGATTACAACTGACGATTTAAATTGCTTTATGATTTTTGTATCATACATACATATGCATCATATTTCATACAGTCACTCCAGTTATTATACACAAACTTTAGTGACATACTTGATGCACAAAGCACAGGTAGCACACCGAACGGATAATTCAGAAACATGCTGACAATGCCAGCACATGGACAGACAATGTTTTTAAGGCCAGTATGAGCTAGAGACAGGGTACTACACTAGTATGGAGTGTAGGGAAGTGGGGACCATAAAACTGCGTCACTAGGTGATAGTTAAAGTACCGGGAAGTGCCTAAAACCCACTAATAATGCAGAATTCTGCATTATTTATCAAAACAAAATTCAGCATTTAACATACTAGTAATGTGCAAAGTTATGGCAGAATGGACCTGTATGCTTTCCTAAGTGCCGTGAATTAAAAGTGTTACAAAAAGACACATAAAGACACTATAAGGAATAATTAAGCACTTTAACGAAATGGTTTCTAACCGAATAACCAGACATTACCCGGAACACCAAAATTTTGCCAAAAACATTGTTTAATTATTTCTTGGCTAGTAATGATCCCCGTACACCATAACACCCACTAAAATATCCACTAACTAACATATGTAATCATATAATTGGAATTTGACTAACATTTTCCAACTATCATCAAAATGTTACAATTACCCCCCCCCCCCTTGCTTGTTTACGGTCCAAAGGACCCACCAAATCACCACCTTGCGTCCACACCATACTTCCTAGATTATATCTTATATTTTATTAGATGTTGCTTGATTATGTGAACAAGATATTAGAGAAATCCTGTATGTATGGCTCCATAGATCATCAACATCATTCCATATCTTCACACCCCATCCCTCACATCTCTCCCTCTCCTCTCGGCTCACTATAACCGCCACCACCACCACCATATTCTTCCATTTTTAAGCTACATTCAAGCATTAGAAGGTGATTTAAAAGGGTTTGTAGCTTGTGGATCATCGAGGAGTCTTCATCACTTGCTTTCACACACCATTTCACCATCTTTTTCACTAGAGTTCTTCCTTAGCCTTTGAGCTAGTTGTAAGTCTTTGATTAACCTTGTTTACTTCCATTTTGAGTAGTTAAAAGTTATAGTATGTTGAAATTTACAAGAACACTAAAAGGATTTAAACAAGAAACATGAACATAAAGCTTTACATAAGGATGAAACATAAAGAAATGTTATTAGTAGGATGTTGTTATGAATATGTTGTTAATTTCTTAGTGATTCTTGGTTATGTGGTGTTAATCACCATATGGAGCTTGTTAAATGATGTTTAAAAACATGATTTAACAAGACTAGGAGGTGATTATGTGATACATGAAATAATCATCTTCTAGTTTAAACATGAACTTGAAAGAAAATGATTTTCTTAAAATATAAGTGAACAAAGTAAGTAGATGATCATGTAGATCCGAGTTTTACAAAAGATTTTTCTTAATAAACCAAGTTTAAGAACCGATTTTTGGAAAATCATGACTTTTACATACACTTACACATTTTTTTGGAAATAAAATAAGGGTGAAAACATTTTATCTACAAGAAGAGTTCAAAAGGTTAATTTTTGTAAAAATTATTTACAAGTTGTAAACACTTAACTCTTTTAAGAAAATGATTTTTAAAGAAGTGAATACCCTTTGAAAGGTAACTAAGACCACTAAACGCATTACCAAGTTACTACGTGTTTTCGGGATATATCAAGTTCATGATTAATATGTAACGCATATAGTTTTTGCTCTCGTTGATGTAAAGTTGTTTAAAGGATAATTGTTGATGATTATTGTGATTATTTTGAAAAGAAAATGATATGCTTATTAGCATGGACGCCTCCATTTACAAAGGAAACTCTGGCGAAATTTCCTAAAAATTCCAACACTTAGAAATTATTTTCTAACGAATGTTTGCAAATATGTTTTAACTTTGTCTTTCAAAATAAACTTCGCCATAGGCCTTGTTACAAAAATACAAAGTATCGGAGGTTGATTTTTACAAGAAAAATGGATAAATATATATTTAGAGTATATATTTCATACTAATACGCTTGTGTGAATATTTGAATACGTTGTGGAATAGTTATATTATTTTAGGGTAAAATAATATAACTTGGCAATTACCAAGAACTTACATTTCCAAAATAATACCAAAAATCTCACGGAATAAATATTTAAGTTACACACTTGATATTGTGAAATCGCACGCTAAAATGTAACTTATGAAATATTCTGGAAAATACTTTTACAAACATATTTTGGTAAATATTGTCTTGGATACAAGAAGTGAAAATATATATATTATTTTTGGGAAAAAGGTGTATATTTTGGAATACATTAATTTTTGACAAATAAGTTATAATTTATTTCGGAATCACAAAAATACATGTATAAAAACACCCCCATCCTTGGGAAGGAAATACGCACATAAAATACTTGAGAAGTATGAATACGAAATAGTTGTCTAACTATTATTTCAAGACCTAAGAATATAATGTAAGTTAAAATAAGTATTATTATTTTAACAAGAAGTTATAACTTGGAATAATATCAAAGTAACGTAACTCAAACCGTAAATACAAAAGCAAGGCACGACCCGTTCGTCTAATAGATATTAGTACGATGTAGGTTATCGTGTAGCTGACAAGGTTTGAGTACGAGCACAGGAGACGCACTACAGTGAGTTCATGTCCCTCTTTTCTTTTAACTGTTTTCAATTTTATACTTCGGGGGTGAAATACATGTTACAATTATACAGACATTTTTATACATGGTATGGTTAGCGTAAGGAGGGTATACTACTTAGATCATGTGAGTGGTGGGTACAACACTTAAGGCCATTAATCCTCGTCGTAGGACCGAGGGACATGAGTGATAGATCTATTTGGGTGTAGCAAGCCCACACCCATGAGGCCAGGGTGGCCCATAGTGGTGACTGTGTCTTACAGTCGGAAGCCCGGTGCAACTCCGCTAGGTTTGAGTTTTCCTGCATCAGTTCACACATACCAGTGGCTTTGCAACCCATTGGTGATCTCTTTTTCCTTATTGCTACATACCAGGGACTTTCATACATACAGACATATTTCAAAGGTTTATACATACTCACATACACATGAACTCGCTCAACTTTTGTTGATTTTTCAAACTACATGTATTTCAGGGAATTGATCGGATCTGGCAAGTGTCTGCATATGTGTCAAGCTGCGTACTAAATAAAGATGTCATCCAGGGTTGTAGGGTTTGGGAGGTGTAACCCTTTCCTGGACGGGTCACACGTCTCCAAACCTCGTTTTATTTAAAGTCTTTTGTTGAGTCCTTGTGAACTCATTTTAAACAAGTCAAGGTTGTAACCTATTTTGGGTTGACGTTACAAGACAAGCATGTTATGGTATTTTCTAAACTACATTAATGGATGAACATCTCGTATTTTATTCATATAGCATTGTTATGGTTGTTGCTATGGTATTAAGAAGTCACAGCAAATAATCCACGCTTCCGCAAAAGCCAGGGTGTGACATGTACAATCTGCAACTTATATGGATGTTACACTTGCATTGGGAACACATACAACCTACTTTTGTTTAGTTTACTCTGCGATAAGAGTTGCTTCTTTACTCCATGGTGAAGCTACTGTATTCTTTGAACGTATGATACCGAGTACATCTCGAACCGTGAGTATCACATTTTGGTTAGGGACTACATTTTGGAGAATAGGTGGAATCTGGTCTTTTATTAGTAATGAATTACTTACCTCCTATAAGCAAGTTGTGGTGGAAAGCATTTGGTTATATGGATATCAGGGTCTGATGCTTATTTATGCGAATAAGAATTGTCAAGAATTGAAAGAAATGGACATGAGGTTCACTTATTATCTTATTGGGCTTAGCACTTATGGAAGTAAGTGTCAAATTCAACGTATTATGATTTCTCATAGTCCATAGAGACTTGCATATTTGGCTAAGTGTATTCAAAAGGTTAAGTATAATCACTTGCAGCTAGAGTCATATTGGAGTTGGGCTCTTCACACATTTGGTCTTTTGACATTTGATCCAAAATTCTACGTTGACACGAGAAGTATTGATCTTTCAATTGCCAAACGAGCGTCTCATACTCTTTCTAAGACAGAAAACGAGTCTATCTTAGTTCATGTTATGTTATCCTTTGAAGCCCTTTATGGACATAAACCACCAGATAACTTGTTATGTCTACGCCTATCTTGACACTGCATTTTGGTTGCCCAACAGTTGGAACGGGCTACTGGATTCCTTCTTCTCAACATCAATATAACAGTTTTCTCGTTCCAAATGAATTCACAGAAAGTAACTACTCAGGAAGACAACTCTCAATCCACCAAACAACACGCTCACTTTCACCTTGCGGACAAGGTGAATTTGAAAGGGGGGAGTAATGTTATGAACTCAAGTGTAGCCCAACTAATATATATAACACCACAAGTAACCCAACTAGACGGCCCATATCCAGATTATTTTAAGGCCCATGTAGGAGTATTAGGCTCTACACGATATAAGGAGATTAGGGAGATTATATGGGTATGATATGATTATGTCGAATGTGTAGGTTCTGGCTTCCCACCTTCGATTCTCTCTGTAATTCCCATCCCCTTTCTTCATTTGAATCATTAAATCTGTGTTGACCGCCTCTTTAATCAATTCTAGTTGTGGCTTCTATTTTTGATTCACAACACCCTGATTAATTTGAAATTCATGTAATACGTCTGCATTACTTGCTAACATCACGTACATATTCATGTAATACATATTAAAGACATATTCCACGTAGATACCATAATGTCATCGAGATCTACCGTGATGGCAGTGTCCTCAAAGTTTTTTTTTTGTTCTCATGCTCATGATCATTTATGTTGTTAATGTAACGCCCTGCGTTTCGAACTTTTAACGTTTTGGCAAGTCTCGTCATACTTCCTATTTTGTGATGCTTAATGGAACTATTTGAATCTTAAATATGTGTGAAACTATATGAAACTTTTACTCTATGTGATGCTTTTGTGATGTTTTATACATAAACAATGTGAATCTTGATTCTTGTGTACACTTTAAATCTTGACACTTGTGATGCTAGAAACTTAACACTTGATACTTATTGAACGAGAAACTTGATACTTGTTGAAAGAGAAACTTGATACTTATTGAACGAGAAACTTGATACTTATTGAATGGGAAACTAGCTTAAACGCAGTCTTGAAACACAGAAACTTTTGTGTTAATTCTATATAATAATACCATGTAATGGTCACTCACGATAATACGCAACGCAATGCTTAACGTAACTCGCAAAAACGAACCAAAGTTGGAAAACTAGCAAACGGGTATCGGCTGTCCGAATGGACATTCAAACCCTTTGCACTCTCCACCAACTAGGTGTCACTCTCACCTATAAATAGAACCCTTGAACTCTCATTCTTATCTTTCACTCTCCCATTCGACCACACGCACTCTCAGCCACTTTAATCAAGATTCAAGCCCTTTCCGTAAGTAATTCTCCTCAAATCTTGTACAGCTTTCATCGATTATCACTTCTACACAATATTCTTCATCAAAATCACACGAACACTCCAACTTTTTCATGAAAATCAGCTGATTTGGGCCTCTTGAAGGTGGTTTCCACCCAGTTGTTGTGCAAACTGTGGTGGAACATCATTTAATCAAGATCGGCCCCAGATCTAAAGGATTTTCACAACTTTTATGCAAAACCTAAAGGAATCTCACACTTTTTTTACACCAGATCTGATGAAATTTCACATGTTTCCGGCTCGGATCTGATGAACATCACGTTTTACAATGGATTTCGAACTTTCTTCAATTTTTAAACAAAACATGGGTGAAATCAGACTCAAACAGACTTTTGACTCGTTCCTTAGTCGAAAGCCGCCTTGAAGACTGAATTCCACCAGAAAACGAGCTGATTGACGGGTCCAAACATGAGACTTCATCAGAAACAGATCGTTGGTTCGAAAAGGGGTGATGCCCATCCGATCGAACGAGCTGGGTGTGGTATGTTTCCGTTGTTTGACACATTGTTGCACCGTCTCTGTTAACTCCAAACTTAGAAAATTTCACGAAACTTCACTCACTTATCATCTATCCAAATGGCCATCCGATCGGATGACCATTCGTCTAGATGATCTGATCATGATAACACTTGTTGTTTGTTTTACAGGACACTATGATCAAAACATTGAAAACTTTAACAGTTCACAAACACCTACTGTTCAAATGGCCATCCGTTCGAATGGTCATCCGCTCGGATGATCATCCGATCGGATGGAGCCCATCCATCCGAATGGTCATCCGTCCAGATGACCATCCGCTCAGGTAGTCTGTCAGACACTTTTACTTGATTTTTGCACTATTCGACACTCTGTTCCCGACCGGGTAAGCTCTTAGAAGACTTATGCTCTGTTCCCCGCACGCAGGCTGATCCAGCGCTCCCTTCGATCCAATTTAGCAGTGTTTGGTTCTAAGCACCCACCGTGAGTATACTCGATACCTTTTTGTTTTAAACACTTTTGGGATGGAACATGTATTCTATATCAAGACACTTGATACTTGAAACTTATTTAAAACATACTCTATCCGTATTAAACATGAAAACATGATACTTGTGATACTTGAGACTTTTATGCTATGTGAACGTTTGATTCTTATGTGTAGCTTACCTTAACAATTGTAGCGCTATAGGGGTAACGCACCTCTCCATTAGTCTTGGGAGTTTTGTTAAGTTTTGATTCTTTTACCTCCTCTTCGATGCATCGAAGTAGGAAAGGCACGTTAACGCGTTGGTGTAACACCTCGTAAAATCACGTCCAATGATGTGTTGACACATGTATTAAACCCCAATTAAGTCAAACATTGACTATGAGGGACTAATTTTGTGAAAGATCAAAAACTTTGATTATGGAAGGACTGGAAGTGTTTACATGCTCAGAATAAGTCTCTGAATAACCTCTCATGATATTCGTATTCTCAAATTAAGCCACCTGTTGGATTATCGAAACCGTTTGCATAATAAATCAAAAGATTTGCACGGTAAAGAGGTAGAAGCGTCAACATGTTTAATAATACCTCTGAATGACCTTTTGTAACACCTCGTAAAATCATACCCAATGGAATAAAGACACGTGTCATGTAAGATAAACGTGTCAGGAACCCGGGTCAAATTAAAAGATGTATGGTAGGATTTAAAAAGTGTCGACATGTTAATAAACACCTCTGAGCGACCTAATTATAAATCCCAAGACCCTAATCAATATGATAGACATCTGATCTATTTAGAACCGGTTATTCCTATAATGAATAAATGCAGTTAATAAAGAATTGGGTTATTATAATGATATACGATAAGGTGTGTGATCAATTCTTTTCAAAAGAATTCAAATCCATCCAAATGCATGGCAAGACCTTCAAAGAGAGTCCAAGGCAACATAAGTGCATGGCTAGGCATGCATGCCCTTTTCAGGACTGATCATGTGGTCCCATACTGATACAAAAGACCCAAGATTCGAATTAGAAAAGTTGCATGGTCAAGACCTCAAAGTTAACAAGCTTTTATCCTCTGCTGAAGGCTTACGGACCGCAAAGGTGAACCCTTACGGTCCGTAAGGTGGCGGAGCTGGACAGAGATAATAAACGAAAAGCGGATACGGACCGCAAAGCAAAAGGCCTACGGTCCGCAAGATTGTAACTGGGCATCTTTGATCAAGGTCAGTTACGGACCGCAAGAACAAGATATTATGGTCCGCAAGAGGTACTTACGGACCGCAAGGCTTCTTGCTTACGGTCCGTAAGACTGTCGCTGGCAGCAGAATTTTGGACAAATGTCTGTTAAACAAGTTACACCGCCTTATAAGAGTGGTATTCGAAAATCAGGGGCCCTATAACTGGTTTTTAGCATCATAGGGACACCTGGGAACATCTTACAACAATTGTAGACTGATTTGGAATGATCTTGATGCATCAAAGTTGCTATATAAGAGAACCTCTTGTTGCAACATTTGGTCTTTCATTTGCAACTCACTTCAAGCTGGTCTCTGGAGCTTCTCTGATCAGCAACAAGCTTTCTTAGGATCCCTAATCATACTTAGGACTCTTGTAAGTGTCCTTAATCCTTCCTAATTCAGTTTAGCTTAATTAATTAGCTTAAAGTCAAACCGTCGTAATTAAGAGTTGACTTCGAGATTAATCAATAATTGTTCAGTCAAATCTCGAATTAAAAATACCTATGAGTAGGTAATTATGTGGGTAATAAACCCTCAAAAGGGTACTCTCTGATTCCCAGTCTTACTAGGTCAATTGTCGGGTCAAACTTGATATTAAAAAGTCAACAGGAAGCTTAATATCAAATTAATGCATAATTAGCAATGTAGAAGCTATGAAACCTGTTTTTATCATTAATATAACTAGGTAATTAATGTAAGAACATGTCTAAACGTGTTCAACCCGACAATTTTCAGTTTAGGCTCGGTTTGGAACCAAAAGTCGCATAATTTGACTTTTGCTTTGACTTTCAGTTCTGACCCGTTTGAGCATAGTTTAGAAATGCCTTAGAGCCATTTTAGGACCAGGTTCCATATAAGTATAACCCTCTGTGATTATACAACTTGGTTCAATAGTTATCCGATTCATATGCATGTTTCCGTTAATTGCTTATATGTTGACTATTATGCCCATATGACCTTAAAACATGAATTTTGAAAATGTAAAAGAGTAGAAACCTTAGTTACTAATTTATAAACTTGTACCTAAAATTTAACATCAGTTTGAAGTCTAGACTAAGAGTTATGCTCATTAGCGTAATTAGAGAGTTTTTAGTAATTAAACGGTATAATTAGCGTATAGCCTATCTAAACCCGATTTTTGATACCAACCTTTTTACCCACGGATATAAAATAATATTTTGGGATTTTTGGAGATTTTTATTTATTTTTAGGCTAAGCATAACTTAGAGTTCTAAGCTTGATTCGGTAATTGCCGGTTTTGCCCTTTTGGGCTATAAAATGAGTTTTCCAAAGCTTTTTGACCCCAAACCTTTTACTACTGATTTTATATAATAAATAAATTATTTTAAACCTTCTGGAATAATAAAAATATCAGTTTTCTATATAGAACCCGAAAATGGCTCCAAACCGCCTTTTTAAGCATTTTTTAACGCATAGTATGTACTAAAACTATTTTAAACATATAAGGTTTGATAGTGAGCAAAAGTTTTAAACTCAGGTTTCCAGTTTTGACCTTTTAGGCTTAAGTGAAATTACCAAAATGCCCTTTTGATGCATAGTATGGTTAGAAATGATAAATTTCACACATAGGTTATACCCTACTGTTATAGCTTATTAAATTAAGTATCTTTACTGATTATATCAGACCCGTAACTCAGTTTATTATTTAAACTCTTTTATAACTTTTAAAATGACCAAAATACCCCTACGGGGCATAATTTGAGTTTAAATCTGTTTTGGGCATAATAGAAGATATCTTACTGATGTCACAACATATTTAAGGCATATTAACTTAGGAAACCTGTGTATGACTCATTTGGTTACCCGTTACGCACTTTTCGCGTTCGGATCGGCTTATGTAACTAGTTTGCATAAATTAGCCGAAACGGGTCAAACCTTATCATTTTTGTCTCAAAATCCAGAATGTGTTTAAGTTACCCATATTAAACAAGCATACAAGCTTGTCAGGTCAAAACCACATTCTAAACCGGTCTTCGCTTTACCATGCGTTTGATCCGTGTCTTCCTTTTTGGAAAACTAACCGGTCTAAAGTCTGAACTTAATTAAAGACGCGTTAGGATTCTAATAGGTTATTAAAACCTTCGTTCCAGATTAGGAGCCCAGTAAAAGCTACGTGCACTTGCTGTATTTGATTTATACTTTGCTAAGGTAAATACTCTTAACTTATTTTCCCTATACGGGCTTGGGATACGGTATTATAATAATACCGCTTGGTCGGGTATGTAATCATTTAAATCAAAATTGTGATTAATGTATTTACATAACTCGTTTTATTCTGTATTATTTGGTGTATGGCCTTTGGGGGTTAAATGACCATGTCCCGGATATCCTTGGCATCATTCAAAGAAATGGCCACGACCTAAGCACGGGGTGTAGGCGTACACCTGACAGATACATTATGTAAAAACTGGTAATCCACTTAAAGGAAATAATCCTTGTGCGCATTATACCTGTGGCGTGTTAATTAATCTAGACCGGCCCTACAAACCGGCCCTGATGGACGACAAATAAGTAAAACTGTATACAAGATTATTTTAATAATGGTCCCAAGTTATAAAGCATATTTTTGCCGAAGTGCATTCAAATAAATTTTCAAAATCTTTTCAAAATGAGTCAGTTAAGTTGTATTTACTAGTGTAAACTGACGTATTTTCCAAAAAGGCTAAGTGCAGGTACTAGGCGAAATAGGCTGGCTACTCCAGGCATCACTACTCAAGTCTCGCAAGCTTTAGATATCCTTAAAGTCTGTTGAACAATTTCCTTTTTATTTAATCCGCCTGTGGATCTGTTTCAACTGTTTTGTGATACTCAATATTACAATTTTATTCGGTTGAAATGAATCTATCTTTTGCTTCCGCTGTGCATTTAAATATTGTGTTGTTTGACTATGATGATATCAACTACGTCACGATACTCCCCACCGGGCCCACCGGTAATACGTGGAAATATCGGGGTGTGATAGGTTGGTATCAGAGCCAACACTGAGTGAATTAAACACTAGCCTTTTTTGTTTAATCTTAGTTACGCAATTGCACATTCCTCGAATTTTCGAGTCTAGATAAAGAACATAGGACAAATCCTGATTTTGTTTTATTTTTGTCTTTTATATTTTGTTGCTATCTTTGTTTATGTTGACAGGTTTAAATATGCCGCCAAGATTCTTTAGGGGAAAAGGAAAGGGACAAGTAGCAGGCCACGACCATGAGGCCGGGCCATCTCAAAGACGAACCTCACCCGTCAACATGCGTACAAGTCCCCAGGGGGACTGGAGGGCACATCTATAGCCAGCGAGGTGGTCTATCTCGTTAAGCTCTTCACCGTCTTACCTTCACTCTTTTGGACCCCATTCAGAAAATGAGCCTGAAAACCCACAGCCTTCATTTATCCCTCTCCAGAGGTCCAACTCTCGTCACTCCTTTGATAACCCGTCACATATATTCCGTAGCCGGTTCAACCCGGCAAACTACCTCGAAGAACCAATGGTTGTTAACCCATTGGGACCTGAAGATCACTTTTCTGGAGATCATGACATGGATATGGATGAGGACACAGACCCTACTGAACCACCGGCCGGTACCCCCACACATCCCATCGAAATTTCCGATGGGTCATCTTTTCATGGATCACCCTACCGTGGTCCTGACAGCTACCAAACGAGGTTCAACCAGTATGAGTGGTACTTTACACCCTCTCACCATTCATCGCCTTATCAGCAGCAGCAGCAGGATCCTTCTGAGGATTCACGCTTTGTGGCAGTTACCCCGCCTCCACCACCACCTCAGCAACAGCCTCCTGAGCCACCAAGGCGAAGGAGATCGAACGCACGGATGTCCGTGCGGGGAGGAGTGCGTATCAGCACCCCTCAACCATCGAGTGGCAGCCACTACCCGCCACTCCAAGAAGACCAGTACATGGGGGAACCTTCAAACCCCAACCCGGAAGTGAACTCTGCACCTGTCATGCCACGGCCATTGGGTTTTGACAACCCAATTCCTACATACGCTGGCTCAGCAGCATATAATCCCTTTGAGCAGCCGGCTCACACTAGCTTCAATTATGCTGAGGTCGACCCATACTTGGCAGCGTGGAACTACAACGCTCTCAACCCCGAAGGGCCCTACGAAACTGCTTGGGGAGTTGGATACCCAGCTTATGGATACCAACAACAGCCGCCTCTTCGACCTCCACATCAGCCGCAGCCACAGCCGCAGATACCTCGGTTTTCCCCGCCAGAACGGGAGGAAATTCTCCAAAGATTGGATCAGGTTGAGCGGGAAGTTCACAGAGATCGTAGGGAACGACAAGGCTTCTTTAAGGGATTGACAAATTTAATAAAAGGGAAGAGCAAGAAGGACCATTGAATCCTTCAAATGTTTGGTTGTATTTTCCTTATTTCAATCCAGCCCCTGCGTGGGCATGCCTTTTTGTTTAGCCCCTGCGTGGGCATGTTTTTCTGTTGACCCCTGCGTGGGTATGTTTGTTGTTTAAGCCCCTGCGTGGGCATGTTATTTCAGTAGAAGTCCCGTTTAGGGCAAAATTGTACTTGTTAAAATTTTTGGAATGGTTAGTTTAAATTTCCATTTTTATTAATTATGTGCATAAACATAAAATGTGAAATAAATAAAATAACATTCCTACTAAGGGATCTACCATTATAATAAAATGGCAAAATCTAAAAAGGGACTAGACCTAGCCACGTGTCATCTTAAGACAGGGCCAAGATGGTAGTTCCATAATTAGGTTCAGATCCATATTAACCTCTCAACTTAGGATTGTTCTGCGATATATATTAAAGAGAATCTTAAAGGTAAAACCTAGCCTAAATGTCGTAGAAGACAAGGCCAAGATGGTAAAACCTATTCAAAAGATTCAAAACCTTGTTAACATCTGAAAGCATATTAACATGCTTGACAAATGTGATTCGATGAAACCACATAAGTCATTCTTAAATTGGGTTATTCTAATTTCCCTTATTTATATAATCATCCCTTAAGGATGAAGTGCCCACGGGTTATAATTAACGTCCTCTGAGACTAAAGACAGTGGTAGCCTACAACTCCCTGTCAAGAAAAGGTAATGAACTTGGATTCAAACGTTAATGCCTCGATTCCATAAAATCTGGGCTTATAAACTAAACTTGTCTACGTGACTAGGCCTTTTGTGCCATTACTAACTTATAATTTAGGATTATGATAAAGATCCTGAATAATTATATATTTAACAAATTAACTAAAATGGCTATTAAAAACCATGGTTAATAAATCGTTAAGAACGATAGTACTATTTAGGTTTCTAAATAAACCTTGTCCTTATTTTCTTTATGTAGCAATTAAAGCTACATGACTAGGTCAGAAGAGGGAAACAGTCATCCGGTAGAGAACCATGAAAATACTAAGATACATGTGACCGGTGCGGAGCTACAAGCATTAGTAGATAATGCTGTTACAAAGGCTATAGAGCGGCAGTATAATGAATCTAGCGGGACTCGAAGTAGGACCCTATCCACACCGTACTCCAAGCCTAAGACTCATTCGGAGGCTCATAGCAAGCCACCCTCTAAGAAAGATGAGCCAAACAAAGATGATGATCGACATTCATCTAATCAAAACAGTGTTCCATCTAAAAGGATAGTGTTTGATGATAAACCACGTACCAAGTCTTGTACCTATAAGTACTTTGTTTCCTGCAAACCCCGGGATTTCACTGGGGAGAAAGGGGCAATTGATTGTATGACCTGGTTGGATGAGATGGACACAGTAGTTGACATCAGCGGATGTGCTGAAAGGGATGTAGTGAAGTATGTATCCCAATCGTTCAAGGGAGAGGCACTAGCATGGTGGAAGTCTCTCATTCAAGCTGCTGGGAAGATCCCGCTCTACAATTTGTCATAGGATCAGTTCGTTGCTCTCATTAAGGAAAATTATTGCCCGCAGCATGAGGTTGAAAGAATTGAATCAGATTTCTTATCGTTGGTGATGAAGAATTTAGATTGTCAAGCTTACCTCACCAGTTTCAATACCCTGTCTAGGCTGGTTCCGTTAACCCCGGAACCCAAAAGGATTGCTCGCTTCATTGGGGGTTTAGCCCCAGAAATCAAAGCCAGTGTTAAGGCGTCCAGACCTGCTGCTTTCAGATCAGCAGCTGATCTATCTCTGTATCTTACCTTGGATGCGGTCAGGCTAAGATCGCTCAGGAATTCGGAAGAAGGCAAGAGAAAGCGTGAGGATGATAACTCACGAAGATCTGAAAAGAAGCATAAGGGTAGCACTGACTTCAGGAAGAAGTCTGGATCCAACAAGGGTAGCCAACAAGCTGAGGAAAAGCCAAAGTGCAAAACTTGCCAAAAACGCCACTTTGGAAAGTGCAGACTTGAGTCCAAGTCCAAGTCAGGACCATCTGCATGTGGGTTATGCAAGTCTACTATCACACCCGCTCGTAGCGGAAGCGCGAGGTGTGATCTGATCGGTTCTCATTGCATAACAATATAAGTGAACATACTAAATGAATAAAAACAAGCTCCAATGCCATTGTCGTAATCGTTTCAAAAGAACGCAACATAAGTTAAATGTATTGGTTACAAACCATCAAATGAACATAAGTTGTCATCGTTTTATACATCAAAATGTAAGTCTTAAAATATCAAGGCTTTGACCACTATATCACCGCAAAGAGGCGGTATATAACGGGCAAACCCTTCAAATGGTGGCATGGAGTCTTGATACTTGCTTTCCTTGACTGAAATGTCTGCATGGTCCACTAATTTCCTGAAATACATGTTAAGTTTGAAAACATCAACAAAAGTTGGCGAGTTCATGCAGTTTAGTTGTATGAGATGTATCTGTAAAATGTGAGTTGTATAAAATGTATCTATAAAATGTGAGTTGTATAAAATGTATCCATAAAATGTGAGTTGTATAAACTGTATCCAAAAAATGTGAGTTGTATAAAATGTATCTGTATGTAATGATGTAGTATGTAAAGCGTCAATGAAATCGTTGATCATTAATGTTTCGCTAGGACATTAATATGTGTGACGAAATAGGAAGCAATCCAAACCTAGACGATTTCGTGTCGATTACCATTGACTGGGACACAAACGCACTCTTCTGTATGGGTCCATGACCAAGAGTGGGGCTCGCCAAAACCCATTAGATCTAACCACTTGTACCTAGGTCCAAACTGGATTAATGGTGCTTAGATGTATAACCCTAATTCGCACATGATCTAAGGTGTTTCATTCCCTAACTTTAACATACGATTGAACATGTATCTTCCCCGATAGTTGTAAAGTTGTAAAACATTTAAATGAATAGGGGACATGAACTCACAGTATCGCGTCCTGTGAATAGAAGTAACTATGATCTCACGTGCGGTCGTCCTGAATAGTGTTGCGACCTACAAATGTTCTTATATTTGTTAGACACTTCGGTCTTTGTAATAACTTGAGTACAAGTCTTTTGTCTTAAATATGTGTAAGACTTGTATGTCTTTACTGTTCGTTGAACTGTGTATTTAGATGAATGATTTGTTAAATTGCTATATATATATATATTTCACCAAATATATATATATATATGTCATCTTGTATCTTGTGAGTTGTATCATCGGGTCTTGTCTTCTTGATTTCGTGTCGTTGTGTAAGTAAATTGTATAATTGAATTTCCAATAATGGTGTCATTGGGCCGAGCCCATGTTTTCATGTTATTGGGCCCCAAATAGTGTTGGGCCTAAATAGTGTTGGGCCAAAATAGTGTTGGGCCTCAATAGTGTTGGGCCTCAATAGTGTTGGGCTTAAATAGTGTTGGGCTTAAATAGTGTTGGGCTTAAATAGTGTTGGGCCTTGGCCCATATGTTTGGTATTGGGCTTAGCCCATGAGTTTTTGATATTGGGCTTAGCCCATGTATTTATGTTAAGCCCATTATAAAATGTAAGCCTATTTGTATAAAGTAGCCCATTAAGAAATGTAAGCCCATTTGTATAAAATAGCCCATTAAGAAAGTATAAGTCTTTCATTTCTATAAAACATTTTTATAAAAATTCACTAAGTATACTTTTTAGTAAATAAAAACATAATAGTTTTTATAAGTTTAAAAATGTCCGAATTTTGTTAATGGTAACGTATTTTGGTGTCCGCGTCGAAAGATCGCCCAAACGTCGTAGTAAGTCCTCGGATTGGTGATATGTTCATAGGTTCGTCCGTCGTCCGATTTGACCATAATTTGTATTCGATTACTCGGATTGTCCGTAACTCGCTTTTAAGGCGTAATTATATGAAGTCTTGTAAGACTTTGATTATTATGTAACATGTGTTAATAATAACCATTGTAATCAAGTACCTATCTTTGATATATATAACTAATACATCAAATACCACATAGCACTTAAGTTGTTAAATTAATCAAATATATATTTTCTCAAAATATATATTTATAACTAACTTTGCTTTTATAAAAAGAATTCTCTAAATCTTTTTAATCTTGTAAAGGTTTAGCCAAAAATGATGGTTTAGTTAACATATAAATTATTAGAAAATTTGGCCATATAACCTTTGTATTTTTAACTTTACCATGTTTAATCAAACATATCATTTTCTTTTCAAAATCACCATCAATTTACTCATAACGTCTTAACTAAAACATATGAGATTTTTATAACATAAGCTTATCAAAATGATCTCCAAATCATGTAGGGTTTTAAACATGATCATAATATATGTTAACTAATTCAAAAACCTAGTTTACTTCTAGTTTTAATTACTTTTATAAAAATCTCATGTTGTATGTTACCTTTTATAATCTTGTAAAAGTCTTGTTTTTAAATAAAAACATTAAGTAAATTAACAACACCATAATTTATGATCATCCATTCATCCTTTAAGTTTAACAAAAACCCTTTAACATAAACATGTATAATTGTTAGATCATATTTTTTTAAAACATCATCTAACAATTTATTTATATCATAATCCTCATAACAAGATCAAATATGCATATAACAAGTCTTAGATCACAATATAAACAAACATAAATATATCATGATTATTATTTTTGCTTCTTTGTATTTTTCATGTTTATTATGTATGATTATTTAGTTATTATTAGTTATAATAACACTCATAAACATAATATAAGTATGAGAAAAAAATAAATCTAGAAGCTTACTTCTAGCACTAGGCTAGGGATGATCTAAGAGGATGATTAAGAACTAAGAAGATGAAGATCTTGATGGTAGAATACTCTTGAATGGATGAAAACCCTTCCTTTAACTTGCAAATGCTTTAGATCACCTTAAGCTCCATGAAACTCCATGTTGATCATTAAGATGTGATAAACTTTAAATGGGTTTTTATGGAGTTCTTGGTGGAAGATGAAGATGATGATGAGAGAGTTTGTGTGGGTAATTAAAAGATGAAAAATGAGTGGTAAGGTGCTAGATTACTTAGTGGTTAAGTGATATAATCGTCCACCAACTTAACCACTTGCAACATAATAAAAATATCTAGATATTTAACACAAAATTAAGGGTGTGGGACCCCTTAAAAACGTGAACATGAGGGAGGGGTGGGTCTTGTATTTGTTTCAAAGTGTTAAGAAATTTATACTTGATAAAAATGTGGTAAAAATATTAGATGTTTAAGGGTTTAGGTGTTTGAAAATTTTCAAGATGTTTCAAGGTGTTAGTTGATTATAACTAGACCAAAATGATCCACATAATGATAGATAGTTGCTAAAAAAAAAGATTAGATATCGTTCGGATATTCGTTTGGCATTTGTTCCGCAAGTAACTAGTCGAATGGTAAACTTGTGGAAGTTGTAGGGAAAATTTCGGTTATGTGTGTAATTGATATTCCCTAAGTATTTTCATATGAAATTTGTGTTTAAACAACACTTTTGCATCTTGTAGTAAAAATAATAATGCTGAATTTTGCGGAAAGTTATTGAAATGGTAAGTTTTAGCGCTTTTCGGCAGTTTTCGAGCAGTTTTTGGTGCTACCGGACATTGGTAATATATTAAACCAAACCCTTGTATTCCCATATAGGGTTTATTGTATATTTGATGTTGGACTTTCGTCTGAGTCCTAAAGATGTCTTTTAAATGGTTTTTGCGGATCCTGAGTTTTTGTCAGCACGCTAGTTTACTAGACACTACTCTAGTTGTTTCGATGCATTGTTTACACTGTTTCAAATGTAACCACTATAAATGAATCATGTGCATCATAAATGAATATTTCATGAGTATTCTAAGATGTATATCCTGTAATCATGCAGTTCGAATATTCAAAACACATACTTGTATAATGTAAATCATTGCTTTAAATGTACGTAAATTATCAGAAAGTGGCAGTTGTCACATTCTCCCCCTGTTATTGAGAATTTCGTCCCGAAATTCAAGTTGAGTCATCCTTTGCAGGAAACTACTCGAACAGGTGAGAGTATTTGGCTTTGATTTAATTTTCACGTTCCCAAGTATACTCGGGTCCGTGTCAAGAATTCCAACGTACATTTAATAATTTGATACGACTCCTCAATGATTTCTGGACTTTACAGTCCATGACTTCAGCAAGTTCTTTAGTGAATTGGAGTTTGTCGTCAATGTGAAATTTCATCCGCAGGAATGATAACGGTTGCTTGTGTTGGACTCTTTTTTAAGATTTGACACATGAAACGTGTCGTGCACATTGCTAAGTTCATCTGGTAACTTCAACTTGTAGGCAACAGTGCCAATCTTTTCTAAGATTTCAAATGGTCCAATGTAACGTGGGTTAAGCTTTCCATGTTTACCGAACCTCGCTACGCCTTTACAAGGCGAGACTTTCAACAAGACTTTGTCTCCTTCCTCGAAAGATAATGGTTTTCGTCTTTTATCTGCGTAGCTATTTTGTCGATCGCGAGCCGCCTTGATACGGTCTCGGATCTGAAAAATTTTATCCGTAGTCTCTTGGACTAGTTCCGGACCAATTAATTGACTATCGCCTGTTTCCATCCAACATATCGGAGAGCGACACTTTCGACCATAAAGAGCTTCAAACGGTGCAGCTTGTATACTAGTATGGTAGCTGTTTATTGTAGGAAAACTCAACTAAAGGTGGATGAGTATCCCGATTGCCGCCTAAATCCATAACACATGCACGAAGCATATCTTCGAGTGTTTGGATTGTCCGTTCTCTCTGGCCGTCAGTTTGTGGATGAAAGGCCGTATTTGGATTCAAATGAGATCCAAAGGCCTGTTGAAATGATTTCCAAATTCTTGAAACAAAACGACTGTTTCGATTTGAGATGATTGAAATAGGCACTCTATGACGAGCCACTATTTCCTTGAGATAGGGTTCTGCTAGTTTCTCTGTACTATCCTTCTCCCGAATCGGTAAGAAGTGTGCAGACTTTGTTAGTCTATCGATGATTACCCATATCATGTCGTGACCTCTTGAGGTCCTGGGTAACTTCGTAATGAAGTACATCGATATTTGTTCAAATTTTCAAAAGGGAATCTCGGGTTGTTGTACCAATCCTGAGGGATTTTTCTATTTGACTTTGACTTTCGCTCAAGTCAAGCATTCTCCGACATAAGTCGCGATATCACTTTTGAGATTAGGCCACCAATAGTATTCTTTCAATACTTAGGCCTATGTGCTTCCTCAAAATATCATCTCGAAGGCCGCCAAAGAATGGAACCCAATTTTGACCCATAGGGTATAGAGTTCCATCTTCTTTCGGCACTAATTGTTCCTTCATGCCTTGAAGTGTTTCTGCTTGAATATGCTCTTCCTTGAGCGCTTGTGAATCATCTTCTCTAATGCTTGAACTCTCAGTGTTCTAACTTGCTCCTTACGGCTCAAGGCGTCAGCTACAGCATTCGCCTTGCCCCAATGGTACTTTATTTCATAATCGTAGTCGTTCAACAATTCAACCCAACTTCGTTGACACATATTTAATTCTTTTTGGTTGAATATTTGTTGAAGACTTTTATGATCCGTGAAAACAATGCGTTGAGTATCATATAAATAATGTCGCCATAATTTTTAAAACGAATACCACCGTGCCTAACTCAAGGTCGAGAGTGGTATAGTTCTTCTCGTGAACTTTTTAATTGGCGCGAAGTGTACACAATAACTTTTTCATGTTGCACGAGTACGCAACCCAATCCTTGATGCGAAGCATCATATTCTACAACAAAGTCATCGGTATCGTCGGATAATGATAAGATTGTAAAATGCTATGCACCAATCTTAAGAATAAGTTGTAATGCTATATCTTGTTTTTCGATTGGGGCGAATTTATTGTCTTTATGGGTGAGGGAGGTTAGCAATTGAGTAATTACAAAAAAAAAATCTCAATAGATCTCCGATGATATCACGCTAATCCCAAAAATTGTAAGACTCCAGTTGGAGTCTTGGGCACTTCCCAAATCTCATTTGCTTCAATCTTAGCTGGGTTTACTTGAATGCCTTTCTCGTTCACTACATGCCTGAGGAATTGTACCTCGCGAATCCAAAATTCGCACTTGGAAAATTTCATGTATAGTTTCCCCTTCTTTAGTAGCTCCAAATGGTTCTCAAATGTTGTTCGTGTTCATCAGTCGATCGTGAGTATATTAATATGTCATCAATAAACACTATGACAAATTTGTCAAGATACGGCTTGCACACGCGATTCATTAATTCCATGAAGACCGCTAGTGCGTTCGTTAAACCAAAAAGGCATCATGAGAAACTCGTAATGACCGTAACGAGTCTTAAAAGCCGTTTTCGGTATGCTTTCCTCATGAATTCATAACTGATGATACTCCAATCGTAAGTCTATCTTGGAGTAGAAGCTAGAATCTTTCATAAACCATTTGAGTTAGTTAGAAATTCATTTGTAACATGGTTTAGAAATATGAATTTTCATTCATCAAAATGTTGTGCACTTTTGCAAAACTTGCATGTCTTTTCACCCCCAAAACCTTTATAAAGATGCATAATGGTAAAGAGTGGGGGTTATGAACTCACAGTATCCTTATTCGGTCAACTACAAGGTTCAGAAGGTGCTAACCGATATGAAGATCTGGCTATTGGTGTGGCTCCCGTTACCAAGTCGATGTGAAACTCGACTTGTCGATATGGTGGTAGTCCTGGCAAGTCTTTAGGAAAGACTTCAGGGAATTCTTTTACCACAGGAATATCTGTCATCTGAGGCCCATCGGCCTTCTTGTCGACAACAAGTGCTAGAAAGGCAATACAACCTTTCCGTAAGCACTTTTGTGGCTTCATGCAATTTATGGTCCGCAATGATGTGTTGCGCTTCTCTCCATAGATAACAAGTGTATCTTCGTTCGGTAGTGGTAAGCGAATGATCTTCTCATGACAGAAGACTTCGGCTCGATTATTGGATAGCCAATCCATGCCAACCACTACGTCGAAAATACCCAACTCAATGGGTAAGAGATCGATATGAAATTTCTGCTCCTAACTCGGCTAGTTTACCGTTTGCCAATTCTATAGAATGAGGAGACGTCTAGCTTACTTGACTCTAGGCCAAGTACATTTTGAATTCTATGTAGTAAGGACTTCCCTGTACAGATGTAGAGGACAACCCAATCCCTATGTTTAGATGTAGGATAACCCAATCCCTAATTGTAGCTAGGACAATCCCGTCACTAGCCATGAAACTATGCATCTGAGATGTTGAGATAAAACAAAAAAAATCGGCATTGGTATCAAATAATATGGATTTGAAATGTTGATTGATAGGATACGTACCGGTGACCCTTAATGATTTGACGTGTCTCAGCTAATTCCCCATTAGCTAACTTGATATAGTAACGTGTGTACAACATGACTCTAATTCGAGTATATGTACAACACCTAAAGATAACTAGTTAAGCTCGGTGTTGGTATTAATATAATTGATACATGATGATTGTAGAGTGTAAGTACTCATGACTTCATTGGGATTTTGTGGAGTATTCATAGTTCTAGCCACACACACACTTATTCACTAGCTCGATCCCTTCTTAAGTATTATCGTCTTACTAGTCTTTGTTTTGCGCCCGGTCTCAGCACACTGCTACTCTTGGCGCTTTTGCAATTGCCCTCATGATGAACGTCTCACTTGTCACATTTAGGATTCCGGCAAGTTACCAGCATACATCCTGGTGCCAAAATCGTTTATGGCAGCAATTGCCTTCATTTCTCTCATGGCGAGAGTTATTGTTTGAGTGATGAGGTAGGGAGGGATGATGCGGTCATGCTTCGGATCTCCGAGGCTAAACCCAAAATGTAACACTCAGTGTGTTTGAATTCGGGTGTTACCCAGTATGGAACAACCCCTGAGAGACCGTGAAAGCATCAAGTGTAACCATCAACATTGGCTCTAGTTATGATCGAGTTCTTTTATAAAATCATATGAAAATAGATATGAAAATCAGATGATATAAAAGAATGATGTATGGTTAAATAAATAACCAATGAAAATGTAGTGTATAAATATATCATGTCTCGAAATAGAATATTATGTCTTGTGTAGAGGATGTCGTGTCTTGTGCAAAAATGTCGTGTCTTGTCTTTATCGAAGAGATTTGAATAACACCACGATATGCAATATAATATAAGCACTTATATATAGGAAGTACCAGCGGCGTATCCACCATGCTTTTATCATATTACACACGTCTCATCACTTACAAATAACCACCAAAAAATGTCTTGTGTATACCAACGTCAAATGACATGTATAACAATGTCTTGCGTAACAATGTCATGTATAAAACATGTCTTGTGTAAAAGCAATGGTTTTCAACACATAACTTTTAACTTAAACAATTGATTCTTTTGGCGCCATGATCTTTTTAATACACACTATTAAAAGAATCTAGACATGTATTTGGATAAATAAAGTCTATCATGTGCCCAAGAATGAAGAATGCAATCAATCGGTAATGGAAACCTCAAGACCGTATTGTTCATACATGTTTGAATAAATGATAATGTGGATAACCAAAACCAAAAAGGTGTAATGCCTCTTGCGTGTATTGGTCATATTTTTAAATGGAAAAAAATAATAATAATAATTCGTTGAGGAGGGGAAACCAACCAGTGGTCTTTGTCCATATAATATGTATTCCCTACTCTATGGACCTCGATCATCCTAAGTAGAGAAAATCCTTTGTCTTACTTGTCCATGTGACAATTATGGTAATAGTGCTTGAGTTTCACGAGCTCTAGCAAGATTATTAGAAAATAGAATGCAATGAGGGAGTTGCAGCATGGCTCATGCCATGCCATGCCATTCCTTGGGAAAATAAAAATGTCAAGCGACGGAATTTATTGTATCATTTCCAATAAATATGGTATGGTGGGAAATGATAAGGTAAGGTAAGGTAAAGTAGGGTAAAGTGGCATAGACACCATGGAACCAACCCATGTTCAAGAATTTCGAGAATGTTGAGGAAAATCCTCCATGAGTGGCTAACAAGTTTTGTTTGTTTAAATGACTAGTCTCAACTGAATCGTGATATAGATCGAATGTTAGGTGTGAACAAATACGTGTCGTCTTCCTGTATTTTATTGCATTGTAGGGTGTTATACTAACCACCTCAGTTCGTGTTCTAATAGATAAGAAAATTTTAATCTCAAGTAATAACTTAAGAATTTTGAACGAATAGTGATCATTAGCTTGGCCCGCAGAGTCCACCAGAATTCCCATGCACTACAAGTTGTTATTATGTTGGCCACCGTAATAATAAATTGCCTTGCATGGTCACCCTAGCGTTCTCTCGTACGAAGCAGCCGATCAGTAAGAGAGGAAACACTATTGTCAATATACCGAGGGACCTTCGTGATAGCTCACGTGTCAACGTTCGTTGTCATTACTCGCAGAACGGCATGGCGTTAGATGAAATAGAAATGGAAAGAATCTGTAACAATAACAACTGAAGGGGCACCTTCAAGATGAGTAATTCATCTTCCTTGTAGGGACAAGAGTATATCAACCTTGATTAATATGAGTCACAGGGATCTCGTCCCACTAATGGAGTTGTTGTCCAAGGTTACCACCTCTGCCTCGTCGTCATTATCATGGTCAGGCATCTCAGCATTCACGAGAAAGCAACCATATTTTACGGAATTAAGTTTAAGATTTCACTTAGGAATCATGTTCGCCATAAGCTCCACAGTAGACGTGAGGTCGATATTTTCATCGTGCGAGTAAAGAATAATAATAGAGTTTGAAGTCGAAGGTATTTTGTTCTTGGAAAAATATTTTGTACAACACATATATAAATAAATCATATATATATATATATATAATCACATGAAATCCTATCTAACAAGGATTTCTATCTTGCATAAGTTGAATTTGTATATGCTGAACTTGTAAACTATTTATGATGTGTAGACTGACAATGTAATGTGTCTATCTTGTATAAGCACTGATAATGTAATGTATTGTAGGCACATAGTCTGTTAATGTAACGTGTCTATTCCTCATAGACTTCACCCATGGTAATGTCCTCGCTTGATTTATGTGAAATGAATTTTTGTTGTAGTGGACCTTGAAAATGTTTATGCAATGAAAACCTTTTGACCTGTCCAATTTTATTTATAATCTGTTCAACATGAACAAGAGGTTTTCGTGAGAGGTCCCTAGTGATTGTAGACTTAGACTCGAGAAAGAATCCTGGTTCACTACAATCGATGCTCTGATACCAATCTGTCACACCCGCTCGTAGCGGAAGCGCGAGGTGTGATCTGATCGGTTCTCATTGCATAACAATATAAGTGAACATACTAAATGAATAAAAACAAGCTCCAATGCCATTGTCGTAATCGTTTCAAAAGAACGCAACATAAGTTAAATGTATTGGTTACAAACCATCAAATGAACATAAGTTGTCATCGTTTTATACATCAAAATGTAAGTCTTAAAATATCAAGGCTTTGACCACTATATCACCGCAAAGAGGCGGTATATAACGGGCAAACCCTTCAAATGGTGGCATGGAGTCTTGATACTTGCTTTCCTTGGCTGAAATGTCTGCATGGTCCACTAATTTCCTGAAATACATGTTAAGTTTGAAAACATCAATAAAAGTTGGCGAGTTCATGCAGTTTAGTTGTATGAGATGTATCTGTAAAATGTGAGTTGTATAAAATGTATCTATAAAATGTGAGTTGTATAAAATGTATCCATAAAATGTGAGTTGTATAAACTGTATCCATAAAATGTGAGTTGTATAAAATGTATCTGTATGTAATGATGTAGTATGTAAAGCGTCAATGAAATCGTTGATCATTAATGTTTCGCGAGGACATTAATATGTGTGACGAAATAGGAAGCAATCCAAACCTAGACGATTTCGTGTCGATTACCATCGACTGGGACACAAACGCACTCTTCTGTATGGGTCCATGACCAAGAGTGGGGCTCGCCAAAACCCATTAGATCTAACCACTTGTACCTAGGTCCAAACTGGATTAATGGTGCTTAGATGTATAACCCTAATTCGCACATGATCTAAGGTGTTTCATTCCCTAACTTTAACATACGATTGAACATGTATCTTCCCCGATAGTTGTAAAGTTGTAAAACATTTAAATGAATAGGGGACATGAACTCACAGTATCGCGTCCTGTGAATAGAAGTAACTATGATCTCACGTGCGGTCGTCCTGAATAGTGTTGCGACCTACAAATGTTCTTATATTTGTTAGACACTTCAGTCTTTGTAATAACTTGAGTACAAGTCTTGTGTCTTAAATATGTGTAAGACTTGTATGTCTTTACTGTTCGTTGAACTGTGTATTTAGATGAATGATTTGTTAAATTGCTATATATATATATTTCACCAAATATATATATATATGTCATCTTGTATCTTGTGAGTTGTATCATCGGGTCTTGTCTTCTTGATTTCGTGTCGTTGTGTAAGTAAATTGTATAATTGAATTTCCAATAATGGTGTCATTGGGCCGAGCCCATGTTTTCATGTTATTGGGCCCCAAATAGTGTTGGGCCTAAATAGTGTTGGGCCAAAATAGTGTTGGGCCTCAATAGTGTTGGGCCTCAATAGTGTTGGGCTTAAATAGTGTTGGGCTTAAATAGTGTTGGGCTTAAATAGTGTTGGGCCTTGGCCCATATGTTTGGTATTGGGCTTAGCCCATGAGTTTTTGATATTGGGCTTAGCCCATGTATTTATGTTAAGCCCATTATAAAATGTAAGCCTATTTGTATAAAGTAGCCCATTAAGAAATGTAAGCCCATTTGTATAAAATAGCCCATTAAGAAAGTATAAGTCTTTCATTTCTATAAAACATTTTTATAAAAATTCACTAAGTATACTTTTTAGTAAATAAAAACATAATAGTTTTTATAAGTTTAAAAATGTCCGAATTTTGTTAATGGTAACGTATTTTGGTGTCCGCGTCGAAAGATCGCCCAAACGTCGTAGTAAGTCCTCGGATTGGTGATATGTTCATAGGTTCGTCCGTCGTCCGATTTGACCATAATTTGTATTCGATTACTCGGATCGTCCGTAACTCGCTTTTAAGGCGTAATTATATGAAGTCTTGTAAGACTTTGATTATTATGTAACATGTGTTAATAATAACCATTGTAATCAAGTACCTATCTTTGATATATATAACTAATACATCAAATACCACATAGCACTTAAGTTGTTAAATTAATCAAATATATATTTTCTCAAAATATATATTTATAACTAACTTTGCTTTTATAAAAAGAATTCTCTAAATCTTTTTAATCTTGTAAAGGTTTAGCCAAAAATGATGGTTTAGTTAACATATAAATTATTAGAAAATTTGGCCATATAACCTTTGTATTTTTAACTTTACCATGTTTAATCAAACATATCATTTTCTTTTCAAAATCACCATCAATTTACTCATAACATCTTAACTAAAACATATGAGATTTTTATAACATAAGCTTATCAAAATGATCTCCAAATCATGTAGGGTTTTAAACATGATCATAATATATGTTAACTAATTCAAAAACCTAGTTTACTTCTAGTTTTAATAACTTTTATAAAAATCTCATGTTGTATGTTACCTTTTATAATCTTGTAAAAGTCTTGTTTTTAAATAAAAACATTAAGTAAATTAACAACACCATAATTTATGATCATCCATTCATCCTTTAAGTTTAACAAAAACCCTTTAACATAAACATGTATAATTGTTAGATCATATTTTTTTAAAACATCATCTAACAATTTATTTATATCATAATCCTCATAACAAGATCAAATATGCATATAACAAGTCTTAGATCACAATATAAACAAACATAAATATATCATGATTATTATTTTTGCTTCTTTGTATTTTTCATGTTTATTATGTATGATTATTTAGTTATTATTAGTTATAATAACACTCATAAACATAATATAAGTATGAGAAAAAAATAAATCTAGAAGCTTACTTCTAGCACTAGGCTAGGGATGATCTAAGAGGATGATTAAGAACTAAGAAGATGAAGATCTTGATGGTAGAATACTCTTGAATGGATGAAAACCCTTCCTTTAACTTGCAAATGCTTTAGATCACCTTAAGCTCCATGAAACTCCATGTTGATCATTAAGATGTGATAAACTTTAAATGGGTTTTTATGGAGTTCTTGGTGGAAGATGAAGATGATGATGAGAGAGTTTGTGTGGGTAATTAAAAGATGAAAAATGAGTGGTAAGGTGCTAGATTACTTAGTGGTTAAGTGATATAATCGTCCACCAACTTAACCACTTGCAACATAATAAAAATATCTAGATATTTAACACAAAATTAAGGGTGTGGGACCCCTTAAAAACGTGAACATGAGGGAGGGGTGGGTCTTGTATTTGTTTCAAAGTGTTAAGAAATTTATACTTGATAAAAATGTGGTAAAAATATTAGATGTTTAAGGGTTTAGGTGTTTGAAAATTTTCAAGATGTTTCAAGGTGTTAGTTGATTATAACTAGACCAAAATGATCCACATAATGATAGATAGTTGCTAAAAAAAAGATTAGATATCGTTCGGATATTCGTTTGGCATTTGTTCCGCAAGTAACTAGTCGAATGGTAAACTTGTGGAAGTTGTAGGGAAAATTTCGGTTATGTGTGTAATTGATATTCCCTAAGTATTTTCATATGAAATTTGTGTTTAAACAACACTTTTGCATCTTGTAGTAAAAATAATAATGCTGAATTTTGAGGAAAGTTATTGAAATGGTAAGTTTTAGCGCTTTTCGGCAGTTTTCGAGTAGTTTTTGGTGCTACCGGACATTAGTAATATATTAAACCAAACCCTTGTATTCCCATATAGGGTTTAATGTATATTTGATGTTGGACTTTTGTCTGAGTCCTAAAGATGTCTTTTAAATGGTTTTTGCGGATCCTGAGTTTTTGTCAGCACGCTAGTTTACTAGACACTACTCTAGTTGTTTCGATGCATTGTTTACACTGTTTCAAATGTAACCACTATAAATGAATCATGTGCATCATAAATGAATATTTCATGAGTATTCTAAGATGTATATCTTGTAATCATGTAGTTCGAATATTCAAAACACATACTTGTATAATGTAAATCATTGCTTTAAATGTACGTAAATTATCAGAAAGTGGCAGTTGTCACATCTAAAGAGCACAAGACTGTTGATTGTAAGAAGATTTAAGATGCCACATGCTACAACTGCAATGAGAAATGGCACATTAAAACCAATTGCCCTAAATACGCCAAGAAGCCTGAAGAAGTCAAGAAGACCAATGCAAGGGTCTTCTGAATGGATGCAAAGGAAGCTGTCCAGGACGAAAATGTGATCACAAGTACCTTCCTCATAAATGATGTCTATGCAAGAGTGTTGTTTGATTCAGGTGCTGATAAATCATTTGTAGATAATAAGTTTTGTAAGTTGCTGAATTTACCTGTTAAAACCCTAAGTGTGAAATATGAGGTGGAATTAGTTGATGGTACCTTAGAAACCGTATCAACCATGTTAGATGGATGTGTTATATCCATTAGGAACCACTCCTTTCCATTGTCCCTACTTCCTTTGAAGTTAGCCGGTTTTGACGTAGTTATAGGCATGGATTGGTTATTTCGTAACCAAGCCCAGATAGTGTGCAATAAGAAGCAAGTGGTGATCAAGACTCCATCTGGTGAGCCAATTACCATTCAGGGAGATACCCAGTATGGACTGCCTGAGCAAGTGTCTATGTTCAAGGCATCTAGATGTTTGAAGAAGGGTTGTGTCATTTATATGACACAAGTGACTATCAATGAGCAGAAACCCAAGATTGAAGATATTCCAGTCATTTCTGAGTACCCTAATGTTTTCCCAGAAGAACTACCTGGTCTACCACCAGATAGGCAAGTATAATTCAGAATTGACATCATCCCTGGAGCTGCACCTGTTGCGAGAGCGCCTTATAGATTAGCACCAACAGAGATGAAGGAATTGAGGACACAACTAGATGAATTGCTAGCCAAAGGGTTCATTAGACCTAGTTCGTCTCCTTGGGGAGCGCCAATCCTATTTGTCTAAAAGAAGGATGGATCGATGCGTCTGTGCATCGATTACCGTGAGCTTAATAAGGTCACTATCAAGAATAGGTATCCTTTGCCCAGGATCGACGATTTGTTCGATCAATTACAAGGGGCAAGCTACTTCTCTAAGATCGATTTGAGGTCAGGCTATCATCAATTGAAGGTTAAAAATGAAGATGTACAAGACTGCATTTAGGACTCGTTATGGTCATTACGAGTTCCTAGTGATGCCTTTTGGGCTCACTAATGCACCTGCCACGTTCATGGATCTCATGAATCGCGTCTGCAAGCCTTACTTGGATAAATTTGTCATTGTTTTCATCGACGACATTCTTATTTACTCGAAAAGCCAAGCTGACCATGAGAAGCATCTCCGTTGCATTCTTAAGCTGCTTCAACAAGAAAAGCTCTATGCCAAATTTTCAAAGTGTGAATTTTGGCTTCAAGAAGTCCAATTCCTTGGACATGTTGTTAGTGAGCGTGGTATCCAGGTGGATCCCGCTAAAATTGAAGCTATTATGAACTGGAAAGAGCCCAAAACATCTACGGAGATTCGCAGCTTTCTAGGACTGGCAGGATACTATAGGCGATTCATTGAAAACTTCTCAAGAATTGCAGCACCCCTAACTCTTCTCACCCGCAAGAATAACAAGTTTGACTGGGGGCCTAAGCAGCAAGAATCTTTCGATATTCTGAAGCAGAAGTTGAGCAACGCTCCTATATTGACGTTGCCTGATGGAATTGATGAATTTGTAGTATATTGTGATGCATCACACACCGGTATGGGATGTGTGCTTATGCAGAAAGGCAAAGTCATTGCCTATGCTTCACGACAGTTGAAGGTGCACGAGAAGAATTACACCACCCATGACTTGGAGTTAGGTGCAGTTGTATTTGCACTAAAACTATGGAGACATTACTTGTATGGAATCAAGTGTGTGATTTATTCAGATCACAAGAGCCTTCAACATTTATTTAATCAGAAGGATTTAAACATGAGGCAACGACGTTGGATGGTAACTTTGAATGATTATGACTGTGAGATAAGATACCATCCAGGCAAGGCAAATGTGGTTGCTGATGCCTTAAGCAGGAAGGAAAGAGTGAAACCTATAAGAATCAATGCTAAGAGCATTGAGATAAAGAATAGTTTGAACGAAAGGTTGTTAGCTGCGCAGAAGGAAGCTGTGCTAGAAGCTAACTATCCTGATGAAAAGCTAGGCGTGACTGAAGAACAGTTATCCTATGGTAATGACGGAATCCTGAGATTAAATGGACGAATATGGGTTCCAGTTTATGGAGGACTTCGGGATGTTATCCTCCAGGAAGCCCACAGTTCCAAATATTCCGTTCATCCTGGAGCTGATAAGATGTACCAGGATCTAAAGGCAAACTATTGGAGGATAGGCTTGAAAAAGTCTATAGCTGCCTATGTAGCTAAATGTTTGACGTGCGCGTAAGTCAAAGCTGAACACCAAAAGCCGTCAGGTTTGTTACAACAACCTGAACTTCCCACATGGAAGTGGGAGATGGTGACAATGGATTTCATCACCAAGTTGCCAAAGACAAAGAAAGGAAATGATACTATATGGGTGATAGTAGATAGAGTGACTAAGTCGGCACATTTCCTACCCATTAAGGAGACTTATAGTTCCTACATGTTAGCCCAATTGTACGTAGATAAGATTGTATCTCTGCATGGCGTACCAGTGTCAATTATCTCTGACAGAGATACCAGATACACATCACATTTTTGGAAAAGTTTCCAACAATCTTTGGGCACGCGCTTAAATTTTAGTACAGCTTAGCATCCTCAGACGGATGGGCAAAGTGAGCGTACAATCCAAACTTTGGAAGACATAATTCGTGCATGTGTGATTGATTTAGGTGGTAGTTGGGATAACCACCTGCCATTAATCGAATTCTCTTATAACAATAGCTATCATACGAGCATTAAGGCGGCGCCTTTTGAGGCATTATATGGTAGAAAATGCAGAACGCCTATTTGTTGGGCGGAAGTAGGAGAAGTTCAGTTATCAGGACCTGACATAGTCTTTGAAACAACGGACAAGATTGTCCAGATTCGTGACCGCCTGAAAGCTGCCAGGGATAGGCAAAAAAGTTATGCAAATTTAAGGCGAAAACCTCTAAAGTTTGAGGTTGGTGATAAAGTTCTGCTTAAAGTATCGCCCTGGAGGGGGGTGATGCAATTTGGTAAGAAAGGTAAGTTAAGCCCAAGGTACACAGGACCATTCGAGATCATCAAATGTGTCGGATCAGTAGCTTATAAGTTAAACTTGCCTAAAGAGCTCGGTGGCATTCATAACGTATTCCACATCTGCAATCTGAAGAAATGTCTAGCAGATGAATCGCTAGTCATACCACATACAGATGTGCACATAGATAAGAGCTTGAAATTTGTGGAAAAGCCTTTGTCGATTGAGGATCGACGGGTTAAAAAGCTTCGGAGAAAGCATGTACCTATTGTCAAGATTAAATGGGATACCCGTAGGGGTCCCGAATACAAATGGGAGGTAGAATCTGTAATGAAAGAAAAGTACCCTCATTTGTTCCAGTAAATCTCGAGGTCGAGATTTCTTTTAAGGGGGTGAGGATGTAACACCTCGTAAAATCATACCCAATGGAATAAAGACACGTGTCATGTAAGATAAACGTGTCAGGAACCCGGGTCAAATTAAAAGATGTATGGTAGGATTTAAAAAGTGTCGACATGTTAATAAACACCTCTGAGTGACCTAATTATAAATCCCAAGACCCTAATCAATATGATAGACATCTGATCTATTTAGAACCGGTTATTCCTATAATGAATAAATGCAGTTAATAAAGAATTGGGTTTTTATAATGATATACGATAAGGTGTGTGATCAATTCTTTTCAAAAGAATTCAAATCCATCCAAATGCATGGCAAGACCTTTAAAGAGAGTCCAAGGCAACATAACTGCATGGCTAGGCATGCATGCCCTTTTCAGGACTGATCATGTGGTCCCATACTGATACAAAAGACCCAAGATTCGAATTAGAAAAGTTGCATGGTCAAGACCTCAAAGTTAACAAGTTTTTGTCCTCTGCTGAAGGCTTACGGACCGCAAAGGTGAACCCTTACGGTCCGTAAGGTGGCGGAGCTGGACAGAGATAATAAACGAAAAGCGGATACGGACCGCAAAGCAAAAGGCTTACGTTCCGAAAGATTGTAACTGGGCATCTTTGATCAAGGTCGGTTACGGACTGCAAGAACAAGTTATTACGGTCCGCAAGAGGTACTTACAGACCGCAAGGCTTCTTGCTTACGCTCCGTAAGACTGTCGCTGGCAGCAGAATTTTGGACAGATGCCTATTAAACAAGTTACACCGCCTTATAAGAGTGGTATTCGAAAATCAGGGGCCCTATAACTGGTTTTTAGCATCATAGGGACACCTGGGAACATCTTACAACAATTGTAGACTGATTTGGAATGATCTTGATGCATCAAAGTTGCTATATAAGAGAACCTCTTGTTGCAACATTTGGTCTTTCATTTACAACTCACTTCAAGCTGGTCTCTGGAGCTTCTCTGATCAGCAACAAGCTTTCCTAGGATCCCTAATCATACTTAGGACTCTTGTAAGTGTCCTTAATCCTTCCTAATTCAGTTTAGCTTAATTAATTAGCTTAAAGTCAAACCGTCGTAATTAAGGGTTGACTTCGAGATTAATCAATAATTGTTCAGTCAAATCTCGAATTAAAAATACCTATGAGTAGGTAATTATGTGGGTAATAAACCCTCAAAATGGTACTCTCTGATTCCCACTCTAACTAGGTCAATTGTCGGGTCAAACTTGATATTAAAAAGTCAACAGGAAGCTTAATATCAAATTAATGCATAATTAGCAATGTAGAAGCTATGAAACCTGTTTTATCATTAATATAACTTGGTAATTAATGTAAGAACATGTCTAAACATGTTCAATCCGACAATTTTCAGTTTAGGCTCGGTTTGGAACCAAAAGTCGCATAATTTGACTTTTGCTTTGACTTTCAGTTCTGACCCGTTTGAGCATAGTTTAGAAATGCCTTAGAGCCATTTTAGGACCAGGTTCCATATAAGTATAACCCTCTGTGATTATACAACTTGGTTCAATAGTTATCCGATTCATATGCATGTTTCCGTTAATTGCTTATATGTTGACTATTATGCCCATATGACCTTAAAACATGAATTTTGAAAATGTAAAAGAGTAGAAACCTTAGTTACTAATTTATAAACTTGTACCTAAAATTTGACATCAGTTTGAAGTCTAGACTAAGAGTTATGCTCATTAGCGTAATTAGAAAGTTTTTAGTAATTAAACGGTATAATTAGCGTATAGCCTATCTAAACCCGATTTTTTATACCAAACTTTTTACCCATGGATATAAAATAATATTTTGGGATTTTTGGAGATTTTTATTTATTTTTAGGCTGAGCATAACTTAGAGTTCTAAGCTTAATTCGGTAATTGCTGGTTTTGCCCTTTTGGGCTATAAAATGAGTTTTCCAAATCTTTTTGACCCCAAACCTTTTACTACTGATTTTATATGATAAATAAATTATTTTAAACCTTCTGGAATAATAATAAAAATATCAACTTTCTATATAGAACCCGAAAATGGCTCCAAACCGCCTTTTTAAGCATTTTTAACGCATAGTATGTACTAAAACTATTTTAAACATATAAGGTTTGATACCTACTGATATTTTCAGTAAATTTTTATATTTTAACAGTGAGAAAAAGTTTTAAACTCAGGTTTCCAGTTTTGACCTTTTAGGCTTAAGTGAAATTACCAAAATGCCCTTTTGGGGCATAATATGGTTAGAAATGATAAATTTCACACATAGGTTATACCCTACTGTTATAGCTTATTAAATTAAATATCTTTACTGATTATATCAGATCCGTAACTCAGTTTATTATTTAAACTCTTTTATAACTTTTAAAATGACCAAAATACCCCTACGGGGCATAATTTGAGTTTAAATCCGTTTTGGGCATAATAGAAGATATCTTACTGATGTCATAACATATTTAAGGCATATTAACTTAGGAAACCTGTGTATGACTCATTTGGTTACCCGTTACGCACTTTTCGCGTTCGGATCGGCTTATGTAACTAGTTTGCATAAATTAGCCGAAACGGGTCAAACCTTATCATTTTTGTCTCAAAATCCAGAATGTGTTTAAGTTACCCATATTAAACAAGCATACAAGATTGTCGGGTCAAAACCACATTCTAAACCAGTCTTCGCTTTACCATGCGTTTGATCCGTGTCTTCCTTTTTGGAAAACTAACCGGTCTAAAGTCTGAACTTAATTAAAGACCCGTTAGGATTCTAATAGGTTATTAAAACCTTCGTTCCAGATTAGGAGCCCAGTAAAAGGTACGTGCACTTGCTGTATTTGATTTATACTTTGCTAAGGTAAATACTCTTAACTTATTTTCCCTATACGGGCTTGGGATACGGTATTATAATAATACCGCTTGGTCGGGTATGTAATCATTTAAATCGGATTGTGATTAATGTATTTACATAACTCGTTTTATTCTGTATTATTTGGTGTATGGCCTTTGGGGGTTAAATGACCATGTCCCGGATATCCTTGGCATCATTCAAAGAAATGGCCACGACCTAAGCACGGGGTGTAGGCGTACACCTGACAGATGCATTATGTAAAAACTGGTAATCCACTTAAAGGAAATAATCCTTGTGGGCATTATACCTGTGGCGTGTCAATTAATCTAGACCGGCCCTACAAACCGGCCCTGATGGACGACAAATAAGTAAAACTGTATACAAGATTATTTTAATAATGGTCCCAAGTTATAAAGGATATTTTTGCCGAAGTGCATTCAAATAAATTTTCAAAATATTTTCAAAATGAGTCAGTTAAGTTGTATTTACCAGTGTAAACTGACGTATTTTCCAAAAAGGCTAAGTGCAGGTACTAGGCGAAATAGGCTGGCTACTCCAAGCATCACTACTCAAGTCTCGCAAGCTTTAGATGTCCTTAAAGTCTGTTGAACAATTTCCTTTTTATTTGATCCTCCTGTGGATCTGTTTCAACTGTTTTGTGATAATCAATATTACAATTTTATTCGGTTATCTATCTTTTGCTTCGGCTGTGCATTTAAATATTGTGTTGTTTGACTATGATGATATCAACTACGTCACAATACTCCCCACCGGGCCTACCGGTAATACGTGGAAATATCAGGGTGTGACACCTTTTAATGAACCCGAAACATTATTATATCTAATCATATTCTTGGGAATGCAAAACATTGGCCATTTAGGGCTTTAATGTCAATAAACAACAATACGCACACGTTTGTGCGATAAAAAGGGTTAAAAGTGTCAACATGTTAATTCTTATCTCTGAGTGACCTTTTAACAAACCTGAAGCATCGTAATGTTCAATAATACTCTTGGGAATGTCCAATATGGATAACATAGGGCTTTGACGCAATAAAGCGATAATACGCGCAAGTTTGCGCGTTAAAAGGACCAAAAGCGTCAATATTTAAAACTGCACCTTTGAGTGACCATTTAAGCGAACTGGTGTGAACTGGAGTGTCGTAATACTCCATTATACCCTTGGGAATGATTGTTATTAACTTCGTAAGGCTTTTACGCCATTTCGTGATAATTCGCGCAAGTTCGCAAATTGAAGCGTTAAAAGCGTCAATACGTCAAACTAGGCCTTTGACTGACTCCGTTAACGTATCAAGAAGTTTATGATGCTTGGTTATACTCTTGGATGAGCCTAATATTGGAAATACAAGGCCTCGTATACTAGATACATCGTTACACAAGAATATGGAAGTGCAGGGCCAAATGTGACAACAATTGAAAGTATACATGTGCTGTACATGTCCTTACAGACCGTATAAGGACCCTTACAGTCCGTATACCAATGCCCAGCAACAGAAAATTAAAAACCAGCTTTGGTTTGCCTCCTTGCCTCACACATTTGATTCTAGGGGCCTTTGATGGTTTAAAAAAATGGTATTACACCTGTTATGATCTAGTTAAACCTCTCTAACACTTGTAATGATCCTATGCAATCCAAAAACCTATATAAAGGGCCTTGAACTTCATTTCATTTCAAACCATTTTCTTGAGTTCTTGCTCTCCTACTCAAATCTGAGGGTCCTGATCATTTGGAACCTCCTTTTGAGTTATCTTCAGTCCTAAGGACCACTTGTAAGTGTTCCTTTCTTGCTTAGCTATTTTTGTTTGGCTCTTAAAGCCAAAAAGTCAAGCGTTTGCGATAAACTCTTTGACTTTTAGCTAGACCTTGTATGGTCAAGCCATGGTTCACAACGAACATGGCTACGTGATCGTAATTAGGTAGGTGTTAAACCCTCATAAGGGCACCTCCTAATTACCACATTTACTTAGTTAATTGTCGGGTCAAAGTAGTTAAAATAAAAGTCAAACGGGTCCGTTTTTTAAATAAAATTCATAACTGATAATATAGAAGCTATAAAATCAGTTTTGTCACTTTAATAACTTGGTAAATATTAATTGAACATGTCTAGGCATGTTCAACTCGACAGTTCTAAGTTTAGAATCGGTTCGCAACCGAAAGTCGCAAAAGTTGACTTTTGCTTTGACTTTCAGTTCTGGCCCGTATTAGCTTAGTTTAATTATGCCTTAGGGTTCCTTTGTGACGATATTATACGTTAGTATAACCCTCCGAGGTTATACTACATGATCCCTTAGAATTAAAGTTCATATGCATGTTTCCGTTAATTGCCTAAAAGTTGACCGTTATGCCCTTTTGATCTAAAAACAAGATTTTTGAAAATATGAGAGGACAAAAACTTTTATTGCTGATTTATAAACATGTCCTAAAAATTTGACATCAGTTTGTGGTCTAAATTAGGAGTTATGCTCAATATCATAAATTGAAGCCTTTTTATTAATTAAACGACATATTTGACATAAATCCTATTTAAACTCAAATTTGGACATCAAACCCTTTTACCTACTAATGTAATATAATATTTTACGATTTTTGGAAATTTTTATTAAATTTTAAAATGATCATAACATAGAGTTCTCGCATGGGCTCGGTAATTGACGATAACGCCCTTTTCGCTAATAAAATGAGTTTTATACATCCTTTACATATCAAACCTTTTTCTACTGATATTATATATTAAATAAGTTATTTTAAACAGTAAAGGTTGATCAAAATCTCAGATTTTCTTAATCAACCCGAATATCGTCAAATACCGACTTTTATGCGATTTAGGCGCATAGTATGGTTTAAAACCATATTAGACACCTAAAGGTTGATACCTACTGATGTTATGAATAAAATTTTATACTTTAACAGTAAATAAGGGTTTTGAACTCAGATTACCAAAATTAACCCATAAAGCATATGTGAAATGACCAAAATGCCCCTACGGTGCATAGTTTGACCATAAATGATAAATTTCACATATGTGAGATATCTTACTAATATAACTTGATAAAATAAATATTTTTACTGATTATTTAGACCAGAAACTCAGATTATTATTTAACCTCTTTTATAAACATTAAAATGACCAAAATACCCCTACGGGGCATAAATTGGCTTTTAATTCGTTTTGGGCATAATGGAAGGTATCCCACTGATATCACAACATATTTAAGGCATATTAACTTGTGAAACATGTTCATGACTCTCTTGGTTACCCGTTATGCATTTTTCGCGTTCGGTACGGTTTATGTAACTAGTTTGCATAAATTAACCGAAACGGGTCAAACCTTATCATTTTTTTATTTCAAAATTCAGAATGTGTTTAGTTTACCCATATTATACAAGTCTCCATACTTGTCGGGTCTAAATCACATTCTAATCCGGTCTTCGCTTAATCTTGCGTTTTGAACCGTAAACCTTTCCTTAAAACTAACCGGTCTAAGTTAAAACTTAAATAAGACTCGTTAGGAATCTAATAGGTTAATAAAACCTTCGTTCCAGATTGAGAGCCCCAGTAGAGGTACTTGTGCTAGCTGATTAGAATATACGGCTGAGTATAAATTGCATTTTTAAGCTCAGGTAAATACTTTTGACTTATTTTCCGTTATACGGGCTTGGGATACGGTATTATAAATATACCGCTTGGTCGGGTGTAGAAACCTTTTAATCGGAGATGATTAAATTGCATAATCCCGTTTTAATCAATATTGCTTGATAACAAATAACATTGGGGGTTAATGACCATGTCCTGGATATCCTTGGCTCATTTAAAAAGTGAATTGGCACAACTTAAGCACAAGGTGTAGGCATAACACCTCCTGTTGCGTATGTAAAAGATATACTCACTCGTGAGGTAACTTCTTGTGAGTTATATTTGTGGTGTGTCGGTTAATCTTGATCGGTTTGTTTAATCACCGGCCCTAAATGTTGGACAAACATGTAAATCTGATACAAGATTGTTATTAATATAATTGTCCCAAGATATAAAAGAATATTTGTGCCTTGTGCATTTAAATCAATTTTCATAAAGATTTTCAAAAGAGTTAGTTAATTGTATTTACCAGTGTAAATTGACGTATTTTCCAAAAAGGTTAAGTGACAGGTACTGTACGTAAATTGGCTGGGAGCTTAGGGCGTTAATAAGGAATCTTGCAAGTTCTAAACGTCTAAAGTCTGTTGAACTGTGTTTTTGTTTCTGTTTTAAGATCCTCCTGTGGATCCATCTTACAATCCATTTGTAATATTTGATGTTACTTTCGAATCGGTTTGTAATATATTTACTTTAGACTTCCGCTGTGCATTAAACTGTGATTATTTGACTATGATGATATCAACTACGTCACGATACTCCCCACCGGGCCCACCGGTAATACGCGTAAATATCGGGGTGTGACAGTTGGAAACTTGGGTTACCATATGAACCACGTAAACTAGCATGTTGAAACTTGTGATGTGTATTCATGTTGGATATGAGTTTTTAAACTATTACGCTTCGTATTCAAACTTGTATGCTCACCAACATTATTGTTGATTATTTTTTAATACATGTTGCAGGTTGATAGTAGCTGGGATTCAAGAAACAAGCTAGGATGACCTTAGAAAATCATCTTAGATAATTAAGAAAATTTTGAACAATATTTGAATCGTTATGTTATTTTGATGTGAATTGTGGTTGACATTTTAGACTATTTATGAAATTTTGATTAATCTATATCGAAACAATTATCGTTGTGGATTCTCTTGAACAATATGATTCGCTTAGTGCCACGCCCTGATGTTTTCGCCATCGGTTGGGGTGTGACAGATTGGTATCAGAGCCATAACTATAGGGAATTAGGAAAAAGTAGGAATTCTTTTGCCCTATTCTATAGTTCTAGAAACTTTGACTCTTATTTGTTGTTTAAAACTTATGCATTCTACCGTAGATGCTTCCTAGCAACACTTCCTTGTTAAAACTTACATGCCTTTCCTAAAGCTAACACAAATACACACTTGGAAGCTTGAAAACACTCTCGAAACGACTCATCAAAACAGGGGTGATTCCCGCCTTTGATGACGACTTTCGCTCAGCAGTGTTTATATTTTACACGAGATTTACCCTCAAGTCAGGAGTGACATCCAAACCTTGAAGGGAAGTTTCCATATCATAATCTAGTAGGTCTTATCTTTTGATAAGTACCGACACCATTAGGGTACGATGTTACCAAGTTAGAGGTGAAACTCGAATCTTGATAACTAGTCCCATTCTTTGATTTTCAATCTCGCCAAAGTCTCGAATTTCCCAATCATTTAAGGACATGTAGTGACCGAAAGGACAAATATCGTAGGCCTAACATCGATGAACGTATTTGTCTAAGTAAGCCAAAGCACGTTGCCTTAATTCGAAACGGGCTTGATTTACTTTGGTTAGTCAACGTTTCTCTACCCGAAACAATCCTATGTTTTATGAGCCTATCTTTTATGTTGTCTCGACCTACATGTGGTTTTATACTTGATACTTTGTCCATTTCAAAACTTTTACACGAATCGCACGTATCTCCGCAATCTAAAACGATAATAATAATCTCTCGGGAACGAACTAAATTTATGATGCTTTATTCATTCGTATCGTACTACGTGGAAGTCTTGATTGAACTATGAGAAAACATGATTTAACGTTTTATACTATGTAAGACAACTTGATTAAACAATGTGAAACATGTTGTACGCTTTGTGATGTGTGAAACAACTTGAGTCTTTTATGCAATCATGTGAAACTTTGTGCTATGCTACGTGTTTGTGAAACTAATTATTAAACAAAACATTATGATCGAGTCTCACCCAATCCTTAATCTGACTCCTTAGATGTTGTAACGTTCCCGAAATTTCAAATAAAGTTATTACACGAATAGGTCATGGGTAAGTTGACCAGTAGAAATATAAGGTATTTTGGCGAACGTAGGAACCGTTTAATAATTATAATAATAAAAATACATTATATTTGAACCTACTCCATTTTTAATAAAACTTGGTTCAAAATGTAGATACAAATATTCTCGTTCTAATGACATATTCATTGTTTTATAAAAGGTTATATTACAGAAGTTATAATCGCCAAATGAGTGAATCAGCTGAATTAATTATAATATATATATATATATATTAAAATAACTAAAACTCACAATTCATATTGTGATGCCCACTTTTTCTACTTCAAAAGTAAGGTGACGACATACTATTTTTAATGAAATTTGGGCATGACCCGTTCGTACTATGAACGGTTCCTTGTTTTTATAAAATCAACATTCAAACTAATACTATGAAACGTTTAAATAAAACATAACATAACCGTAATTAAAATAAAGTTATACTACATTCTAGAATTTACAAAATAACAAAACATGTTTAAGTTTAAAATTCAACTACTAAACATAAGCCATTTAACAAAAGTGTTTTGACCCTTTTACATGTTTTACAAAATTTGCGGAAGCGCATGAACGGCGTTCAAAGTGTGTTCGATCCTAGCGAAGCATAACCACCTAAACTTGAGTTTTACCTAAAACCAACACAACAAAAACAACATTAGCATATCATTCATAATTCAACTAATTTCAACGAACATGATGAACTAATAATTCGACATCCTAAGTTTTGTACAATACTTTACTAACTCTTTCTTGAATCCAAATTTCTTGATTTCGCAACCAAATCGGTTACACCATTCTTTCTCATATGACTCATTCGGAATGAGTCTATTACTTATTCATTCTTCCTCAGTAGGCTCTTCCTATCTTAACCCGTTTACAACGGATTTGCAACATAACACCCTTGTCACGATTCATTCTAATTATTCGACCCGTTCGAGACGGGTGCTAGTAACTCTTTCTCAAAATTCACATATCAATTATTTGACCCGTTTACAACAAAGTCATCATCACAAACCTATATCTAACATACCCTTCTAATGAATTGACCCATTCGGGTTAATTCGACAACATAAACACATAACAAATTCACCTTGATAAAAATAAGCAACCAATTCTACAATTTAAGATATAAGCACACCTTTACTACAATTCAAATTGTACAAGTGATGTACCTCGATCTTGATTTCCTTGTCGTTTCGCTTGACTTGAACTTTCTTCCTTAACACCTATACATAACCATTCACACTTTAATTTATGTCTTATACTCGTTTACACACACCACTTGATAAGACATCATACAATCTACATTTACTTCATAAACACCTTCAAATCACACAAAGTTTATGACTAACAAGGCTGAAATCTTTATTAAGGCATTTCATCAAACACTTGGTGTGCATAACGTCAACGAAGCATAAAGTACAAGTGTTCAAAGCATGGTTCTACTAGTTCATTCTTAGATTATCAAGATCAACCCATATTTTCTACAGCAATCATTCCAAATCAGTTTTAACTTTCATTTATTCACCAATAACAATTCTCACACTAAGCCATTACAATAATTTGCACATAATTCATTCATGTTCTTCACTATCTTCCTAATTCAAGTGGGTTTAAGTTTCAAATCGTTCGATTAACTAAACTCAAACAAATTTCTTGTTCTATTGTGAAATCCTAACTCACAACTACACAATTATTCACATTACTACAAGATTGGGTTGAAACCCACTTTCTACAAATCATCAAAATGTGTTTTTCGACTTACCAATCGTTGAACAAGCTTAGATTATTCGAGTTTTGGGTTCATGCATCCGATTGGGCTCTTAAAATCCTTTTGATTTTGAGAATTTTTTGAAGTTGGGGTTTCTCCTTGGCCCCTTTTTGCTCTGGTCGATCCACAGAACACACAAAGGTGTGTGTTTTGTGTTTTTGTTTTAATTAATAAATTTCATTCTTTTTTACAAGTTTAACCCCTCTAGTTATTATTGTTGTTTATTTGTCACATATCTTTCCTTCTTATTGAATTATAAACATATGCACTTAACTAGGTTAACATAACATAACTAGACATTTAGGTAACATAATAAATTGCATATTTTTGGGGTGTTACAAAATACATTTATAGGCACAATAATCAATTACGCATTTTGGGGTGTTACAAGTCCACCCCCCCCCCTAAAGAAAGTTTCGTCCTCGAAACCTGAATAGGTACGGTTTAATAACATGCATTCACATTATGTAGTCCAACTCTTTCGGATATAAATGGTCCTACTACGATCATACATACCTTACTACTCAACTTTCTTACGTATAATTTACATGCTCACAAATCTATTAAAAAATGCTAATCACAACATCTATGCGGATGATTCTTTTACATAATAAACTACATCCCGTGCATACACATTCACTTAATTTCCTTTGAACACCATACTATAATAGGCGCACCATTTTTTTATAAGCATATTACCATATACTTGTTACGTCACTTCACATATCTATAGTATCTCAATAAGTTTTACTTATTAAAAACTTAGCCATGTCCATAAAGAAAACATATCAACATACATACCACATCTTCGTACTTGCCCTCCTAAGTTTCCGTTCTTACATGTACCTCACAATACTCTATAGTAGGCTTGGGATACCTTTGGGAAGCTTATCGGGGCCTTGAAAGCAAGGAAAAGTGAGAAAGAACACGAAAAACGGGTTTCTGACGCCGGACCCACGTAGACAACAAGATAAGGCGTCGGCTGCAACAGGGCAGGGCGTTGCCGACGCCTCCTCTGAAGCTCAGACGCTGATTTTGCGTTTTGTTCTTTCTACTACGTGAAATAAATCATTATTCAAGTTCTCAATTCATTCCATACCTTTCCCAACCCAATCCACATGTTCTTCGGCTAAATCTTTATACTAAAAGTTTTGACTCGCTTGCCCCTACTGTCACACCCCCAAAATCCACCTGCGGAATACCACCGCTTGGAGGCGTGACTGACCAGGATCCAGCCACCAATCATATTGAACAAACATATAAGCAGTTATAAAATTCCAACCATTACAATTGGTGTCCAAACAAAACATAGTTTAAGTTGCAAAGCGGAAGCATAACGTTTAAAACCAAGACATAAGTTTGATTGTTTCAAAGTTTAACATGGCACACAACTGTCCATGTCCCACAACGACTCCCTTCCATGCAAGCTCCAGCTAAGTACCTATTGACCTGCAAAGCATGTAGTAACGAGTCAACAACAAGTTGAGTGAGTTCACGGTTGGGTGTTCGTTTTAAGTTGTTTCGAAAACAGTTTCCTTTATCTGGCATCCTGCCATGGGGGTTACCCCATAGTTATAAACGTGACTTATTTATTCCCGGTTACTCTGGCAATCCAGCCATGGGGACTACCCCGTGTTAGTTATCTGTCATTTCGGCCGTGGGGGCTACCCCATGTATACACTAGACTCGTTACCATATCGACTGCTGACTGTAGTCATGTTTATGTGCCCTGAAACTGTCAATGTCTATCATCATTGACGTGCCCCAGATCCATTAGTTCACGTCCGTCCTCTGCGGCACGGTGTGAGGTTTGTCAGACCTAAATAGCGCTATCTAACTAATGACCCGCTCGCCATTGGCCCGGCGATTAAGTCGATATAAAAAGGAGGGACTTCGTGATAGAGTTTTGGTCTAGTACGAGTTATTTGTCCATGAGGACGAGGAATTACATTCCTGAACCAATGCTGTCCTACCCAAGGAGGACGAGGAATCCACGTTCCTTAACCCCATTCCCAACCCAGGGAATCCCATGCTTTGTAGAGGGTGTGAACTCACCTTGGTTTGCTCGGCAGATACACAGAAAGGTCAATCAAGTTGTAAATGGTCAACTACGTCCTAACATAGATACCATTCATGTCAGGTTCATATCCAAGTAGTGCACGTATGTTTTACACGTATTGTACACAAGTAACAATCACGGCATACATGTCTAGTATGGCAGTTCAACAACAGTTCGTAACAAGTTCCACAGTAACATTCACGTAACAATCAAAGTCCAAGTGTGCGGCCCAAACAGTTGGGCTCGTAATAGCATGCCGGTCCAAAACAGTGCACGACATACACAATTAACAATACACAGAAAGTCCATACATTCGGCCCACTAACTTAGGCCCGTAACTATGCAGGTCCAACAAAACATACATAATTAGGTGGTCTTGAATCGAGACTATATGTCTCGAGTCGAGACTGTGCGGTCTCGAGTTATACCTACGAGTTCTCGAGTCACAAACTATGGAGGTCTCGAGTCATGCACGTTCTGGTCTTGAGTCGCAACCGGACTCGTGACCGTGGTTTCGAGTCATGCTATTTTGTGTGAGGGAGCTGTGGTCTCGAGTCGAGACTAGAGGTTCTCGACTCGCAAACCTGTGTCGCAATCTACGGTCTTGAGTTGTCATGTGGTGATCTCGAGTCGAGACTGAAGGTCTCGGCTGGAACATTTGCTGATTTCCGACATTGTACTAGCCAATGAGATTTCATGGTCATGATATGGTGTACTAGCCAATAACAATGCACTAACATGTTTCCTTGTCTAACACTAACCGAAATGGATCAAACATATCAATTTCAAATATTTTTCATGATCTTCAAGTAGTTCATCTTTCAAGTTTTTATATCAAATCAACATATTCATCCCACATAGTCATGCATTCCATGGACCCGAATCATGACACATACTCTAGATATCAACAATCATTTTCTTGTGGATCATTTATCAAACAAAATACTTGTTCTATGACATTTAACATAAAATCGGATGATCATGAATAACCCTAAGCTTATCATTCTTTTGTTATTCAAAGCATCTTGTTCATATGTTATTCTACAAAAGTCATGTTCTCCTAAGCATGTATCATTTATCAAACAAGAACTCATTAAATCAAACAAGCACTTTTTGTCATGTTCAAACAATAGTCATGATGTGTTTTTATTACATAATCGACACCTTAATCATGCATAAAACTTTAGCAAGCAAACACATTATCAAGTAACTTCATCACACATCATCATCATCAACCGAAACACATCACTATCAACCGAAATACAATACATCATCATCAACCGAGATATAACACATAACATAAATTACTAACCGGTTAAGTCAAGGGAGATCTTAAGCTTGAACTGAGAGCTCTTGTGTTGTCACCGGTTGAATCCGAAAGGAGAGGAGACTTGTGCCTCTAGGGTTTTAGAGAGAGAATGTAGGAGAGTATGTGTGAGAGTGAGTGTGGGTTGCCCAAAGAATGGCAAAGTTGGCTAGGAGCATGATATATATACTAGCTCTAAGTTGGTTCACCCTAGTGGGTTTTCGAGTGGGGTGAGGAGGAACATGGCCCAACCGGCCCAATAGTTACACTATTCACTCGAGACCGCATGGTCTCGAGTCGGGTTCTTGTGTCTCGGGTCGCATACATACAAGCATACATATAAACATAACACATAATCACATAGGATGTTCACTTATATCATTAAACCAACAAGTTAACTAGTCACACAACGTTCAAGCATGTTACATCAAGATACAACGAAAGGTTCTAAATTTCGAGTTTTCACATCATCCCCAAGTTGAAAGAAATTTCGTCCCGAAATTTGGTAAGCACTCACTGAGGAAGCTAGTTAAGTTGTATGGTGTTCCCGGTTTTCCTGGGGTGTCACATCCTCCCCCCGTTGATCTGGAATTTCGTCCCGAAATTCCGTAGCTTCAGCCTCAGTAGTGGTTGTACTGTTTGCGAACAGTTGGGGATACTTTTGTTTCATCCGATCTTCGCGTTCCCAGGTGAACTCTGGGCCGCGACGTGAGTTCCAACGAACTCAAACGAGAGGTATTCTAGTGCTCTTGAGGACCTTAACATCCCGGTCCGTGATTTCGACTGGTTCCTCGACGAATCATAACTGCTCGTCGATAGTGAGTTCCTTCAGAGGAACCACGTGGGTCTCATCTGACAGACACTTCTTCAGATTCGACACGTGAAAAACGTTGTGAACTGCACCGAGTTCTGCTGGTAAGTTCAGTCTGTAGGCCACTCTGCCTATTTTCTCAATGATTTCGAAAGGTCCAACGTATCGTGGGTTAAGTTTGCCTCGTTTACCAAAACGAACCACACCCTTCCAGGGTGAAACTTTGAGTAGTACCCGCTCCCCAACCTAGAGCTCTAGTGGTTTCCTGCCCTTATCGGCGTAGACTTTCTGACTGTCACGAGCTGCCGCCATGCGTTGTCGTATTTGAGCAATTCGTTCAGTTGTGTCTACCACATGTTCTGGACCAGTGATCTGACTATCCCCCACCTCTGCCCAACAAAGAGGTGACCGGCATTTACGCCCGTACAATGCCTCAAACGGAGCAGCTTTAATGCTGGTGTGGTAGCTGTTATTGTACGAGAATTCCACAAGTGGCAAGTGCTTTTCCCAGCTGTTGCCAAAGTCGATTACACATGCACGAAGCATGTCTTCTAAGGTTTGAATAGTGCGCTCGGACTGCCCGTCCGTCTGAGGGTGATACGCTGTGCTCATGTCTAATCGTGAGCCAAAGGATTTGTGCATCGCCTGCCACAGTTCTGAAGTAAAACATGCATCTCGATCCGAGATGATAGAGGTGGGCACCCCGTGCCTCGAAACAACTTCCTTGAGGTATATTTCTGCAAGAGTGGAGAATTTATCCGTCTCCTTAATAGCCAGGAAGTGTGCAGACTTGGTAAGTCGATCCACGATCACCCAAATAGTATCGTTTCCGCGCTGAGACCTAGGCAGGCCAGTAACGAAATCCATGGAAATTTGCTCCCATTTCCATTGTGGTATCTCTGGTTGCTGGAGTAGGCCTGAGGGTTTCTGATATTCAGACTTGACTCTCGCACAAGTCAAACACTTGCTGACATAGGTTGCTATGTGGGCCTTCATGCTAGGCCACCAGTACGTAGTTTTGATATCGTGGTACATCTTATCCGAACCAGGGTGTACCGAGTAGCGAGACTTGTGTGCTTCATCCATCACAAGCTCTCGTAAGTTGCCATAGAGTGGGACCTAAATGCGTCCCGTTACATAGTAAGCACCGTCTTCCTTTTGTTCTAAGCGTTGCCTTGAGCCGCGTAGGGCTTCAGCCCTGACGTTTTCTGGTTTCAATGCCTCTATCTGAGCGTCTCGTATTTGAGAAGGAAGACTAGAATGGAACGTGAGTTGTAAAGCTTGCACGTGCTTAGGAGCAGTGTCCTTTCGACTGAGGGCGTCAGCCACAACATTGGCCTTGCCCGGGTGATACCTGATTGAGCACTCGTAGTCATTCAGTAGCTCGACCCATCGTCGCTGTCGCATATTCAGTTCCTTCTGCTTGAAGATATGCTCGAGGCTCCTGTGGTCGGTGTAGATGGCGCACTTGGTACCGTACAGGTAATGCCGCCATAACTTAAGTGCAAAAACAACAGCTCCCAGCTCTAAATCATGTGTGGTGTAGTTCTTTTCATGAACTTTAAGTTGGCGTGAGGCGTAGGCTATAACTTTATCTCGTTGCATCAATACACAACCAAGACCTTGAATCGATGCGTCGCAGTAAACCACAAAATCGTCTGTGCCCTCTGGCAGTGAAAGGATAGGTGCGCTACAAAGTCTATCCTTTAGATGCTGAAAGGCTAACTCCTGTGCATTTCCCCATCGGTAAACAACGCCTTTCTGCGTGAGTGAGGTGAGAGGCTGTGCAATCTTAGAAAAATCCTTTATGAATCTCCTATAGTAACCTGCCAAACCTAAGAATTGGCGAATTTCCTTTGGTGTACGAGGTGCAGGCCAGTTCTTAATCGAGTCTACTTTTGATGGATCAATGTGAATCCCATCCTTGTTCACTACGTGGCCTAGGAAATGGACTTCACGAAGCCAGAAGTCGCATTTCAAGAACTTTGCATAAAGCTGTTTTGTGCGAAGGAGTTCCAACATAAGTCGTAGATGCTGCTCGTGTTCCTCCTGACTCTTAGAATAGATCAGGATGTCATCGATGAAGACTATAACGAACTTGTCCAGGTAAGGCTTGCACACTCGATTCATCAAGTCCATGAAAATTGCAGGTGCATTTGTCAGCCCAAAAGGCATGACCAAAAACTCATAGTGTCCATAACGAGTTCTAAAAGCTATTTTAGAGACGTCCTCTTCTCGGACTCTCAATTGGTGATATCCTGATCTCAGATCAATCTTTGAATAGTAGCTCGACCCTTGCAGCTGGTCGAACAAGTCGTCGATACGTGGTAGAGGATAACGATTCTTCACCGTCACCTTGTTGAGTTCCCGGTAGTCGATGCACATTCTGAAGGTACCGTCTTTCTTCTTCACAAATAGCACTGGAGCTCCCCAAGGCGATGAGCTAGGACGAATAAAACCCTTATCCAAGAGTTCTTGTAGTTGTGTAGAGAGTTCTTCCAACTCTGATGGGGCTAAATGATAAGGTGCACGAGCTATAGGCGCAGCTCCAGGAGCTAGTTCAATCTGAAACTCGACTTGGCGATGAGGCGGAAGACCAGGTAATTCCTCAGGAAATACCTCCGGATAGTCGCGTACAACTGGAAAATCTTCTATCTTCTTTTCTTTCTCCGAGGTGTCAGTAACGAGAGCCAAAATGGCGGTGTGGCCCTTTCGCAAGCACTTCTGGGCCTTAAGGAGAGAGATGATGTTCTCAACAGCACCCCTCTTGTCGCCACGAATCATGAGAGGTTCACCACTGGAACCAGGAATACGGACAATTTTTTCGTTGCAAAGAATCTCTGCTCGGTGTTGGGATAACCAATCCATTCCAATGACAACATCGAAACTACCCAAGACGATAGGAATGAGGTCGATAGAGAAGGTCTGGTTAGCAAGAACAAGTTTACAACCCTTGACTACGTGTGTGGCCTCTAAACTCTTACCATTCGCTAGCTCTACAGTGTGCTTGTTGTTCAAAGGTGTTGGAATACGCGTAAGCATTCGACTAACTTCTAGTGACATGTAGCTAGTATCGGCACCCGAATCAAATAAAACTGTAACATAAAAGTTGTCGAGAAGGAACTTACCCGCCACAACATTGGGGTCATTCCTTGCTTCACCTTGGCCAATCACGAACGCCCACCCCCTGGCGCCATTGTTGTTGTTGTTCCCGTTGTTACCATTCCCCTGATTGTTGTTATTGTTGTTGTTGTTGTTCTGGTTCCTGTTCAGTTGGGGGCAATCCCTCTTGAAATGGCCTTCAGCTCCACACTGAAAGCACCCTTTATTATCACCTTGCTGCTGCTGCTGGCGTTGGTTCTGTTGAGTTTGCTGACGATTCTGATTGGCAGGATACAAGCTCCTGCAATCCTTTGCAGCGTGACCTGGCTTGTTGCACCGATGACAGTTACCCCTGGTGCATGGCCCGCTGTGGTGCAGGCTGCAGCGATTGCATTTGGGGTGATACCCCTTGTACCCACCATGACCTTGACCACCAGATGATTGTTGATTAGGGCTCTTGTAGTCACCAGTCCTTCTCTGCTGAGACTGGGACTGAACAGAAGTCGAACCCTTACTTGGAGCTCCATCCCATTTCCGCTTGTTGTCACTAGGGACACCTGAAGTAGTTGCAGCACCTATGCGCTTTGGTAACTTGGTCTGCTCCACCGCCTGGTCCGTGAGACGGTGAGCCAATTGCACAACTTGCTGGATGGTGGCGAGGTTTGCTGAAGTCACATGACTTTGGATTTCGGGCACTAAGCCCTTGAGAAATAGTTTGATGCGTTTGATGGGAGGATCCACCATCGTAGGGCACATAATTTCCAGTTCGTTCGATCTCTTCACATAAGCTTCAATCTCTGACCCCGTCATCTTGAGGTTGAAAAACTCTACTTCTAGTTTGTGAATCTCATCACGACTGCAGTATTCTTCCTTGATCATCTCTTTAAAGGTTTCCCATGGGGTGGCGTTGGCGGCAACCAACCCCAGCATTTGGACCTGAGCGTTCCACCATGTGAGAGCTAAACCCTCGAGAGTACCGGTAGCATACTTCACCCTGCGTGCCTCAGGGCATTCACACATTTTGAAGACTGATTCTAGTTTCTCAAACCAGTGGAGGAGACCTACCGCTCCTTCAGTGCCGCTAAAAGTAGTGGGTCGGCAGTCCATAAAGGTTTTAAAAGTGCACACGGGTGGCTGAGCGTGTTGACCTAGTGTGGGCGAAAGAAAAGACAGAGTTTAACAAAAAAGTTGGTTCACGAGAGTAGGATCTAGAGATCCTAGAATGAGTTTGGACTGCAGGATATACCTCCTGCGTGTGCAGCTGCAAGTGCCGCAGCAACTCGTTCGTTAATCAGAGCCGTCAACTGGGCTTGAGTCATGTTAACGCGTCCAGACATGATCTTCATATCAAAGGAAACATGAGTGAGAGAGGTTCGCAACAAATGCGATGACAGACGAGAGTAAGCACACACGTGTTCAAGTAACAGTAGTCATACTAACCAAGCATACCATGAGCAATGTACTACATAACTATCAAGTAGGCAATATATACATAGATCATATCACCTAGAATGTCGAGCCTTGCATGTGGAGTGAAGCGTCGTTGTGGATCATAGAGCACTGTACAGGTTATAGTCTGATTTTAATAAAACCTTTTCCCTTATTAAAACCAAGTTCACTATAACCAATGGCTCTGATACCAATCTGTCACACCCCCAAAATCCACCTGCGGAATACCACCGCTTGGAGGCGTGACTGACCAGGATCCAGCCACCAATCATATTGAACAAACATATAAGCAGTTATAAAATTCCAACCATTACAATTGGTGTCCAAACAAAACATAGTTTAAGTTGCAAAGCGGAAGCATAACGTTTAAAACCAAGACATAAGTTTGATTGTTTCAAAGTTTAACATGGCACACAACTGTCCATGTCCCACAACGACTCCCTTCCATGCAAGCTCCAGCTAAGTACCTATTGACCTGCAAAGCATGTAGTAACGAGTCAACAACAAGTTGAGTGAGTTCACGGTTGGGTGTTCGTTTTAAGTTGTTTCGAAAATAGTTTCCTTTATCTGGCATCCTGCCGTGGGGGTTACCCCATAGTTATAAACGTGACTTATTTATTCCCGGTTACTCTGGCAATCCAGCCGTGGGGGCTACCCCGTGTTAGTTATCTGGCATTTCGGCCGTGGGGGCTACCCCATGTATACACTAGACTCGTTACCATATCGACTGCTGACTGTAGTCATGTTTATGTGCCCTGAAACTGTCAATGTCTATCATCATTGACATGCCCCAGATCCATTAGTTCACGCCCGTCCTCTGCGGTACGGTGTGAGGTTTGTCAGACCTAAATAGCGCTATCTAACTAATGACCCGCTCGCCATTGGCCCGGCGATTAAGTCGATATAAAAAGGAGGGACTTCGTGATAGAGTTTTGGTCTAGTACGAGTTATCTGTCCATGAGGACGAGGAATTACATTCCTGAACCAATGCTGTCCTACCCAAGGAGGACGAGGAATCCACGTTCCTTAACCCCATTCCCAACCCAGGGAATCCCATGCTTTGTAGAGGGTGTGAACTCACCTTGGTTTGCTCGGTAGATACACAGAAAGGTCAATCAAGTTGTAAATGGTCAACTACGTCCTAACATAGATACCATTCATGTCAGGTTCATATCCAAGTAGTGCACGTATGTTTTACACGTATTGTACACAAGTAACAATCACGGCATACATGTCTAGTATGGCAGTTCAACAACAGTTCGTAACAAGTTCCACAGTAACATTCACGTAACAATCAAAGTCCAAGTGTGCGGCCCAAACAGTTGGGCTCGTAATAGCATGCCGGTCCAAAACAGTGCACGACATACACAATTAACAATACACAGAAAGTCCATACATTCGGCCCACTAACTTAGGCCCGTAACTATGCAGGTCCAACAGAACATACATAATTAGGTGGTCTTGAATCGAGACTATATGTCTCGAGTCGAGACTGTGCGGTCTCGAGTTATACCTACGAGTTCTCGAGTCGCAAACTGTGGAGGTCTCGAGTCATGCACGTTCTGGTCTTGAGTCACAACCGGACTCGTGACCGTGGTTTCGAGTCATGCTGTTTTGTGTGAGGGAGCTGTGGTCTCGAGTCGAGACTAGAGGTTCTCGACTCGCAAACCTGTGTCGCAATCTACGGTCTCGAGTTGTTATGTGGTGATCTCGAGTCGAGACTGAAGGTCTCGGCTGGAACATTTGCTGATTTCCGACATTGTACTAGCCAATGAGATTTCATGGTCATGATATGGTGTACTAGCCAATAACAATGCACTAACATGTTTCCTTGTCTAACACTAACCGAAATGGATCAAACATATCAATTTCAAATATTTTTCATGATCTTCAAGTAGTTCATCTTTCAAGTTTTTATATCAAATCAACATATTCATCCCACATAGTCATGCATTCCATGGACCCGAATCATGACACATACTCTAGATATCAACAATCATTTTCTTGTGGATCATTTATCAAACAAAATACTTGTTCTATGACATTTAACATAAAATCGGATGATCATGAATAACCCTAAGCTTATCATTCTTTTGTTATTCAAAGCATCTTGTTCATATGTTATTCTACAAAAGTCATGTTCTCCTAAGCATGTATCATTTATCAAACAAGAACTCATTAAATCAAACAAGCACTTTTTGTCATGTTCAAACAATAGTCATGATGTGTTTTTATTACATAATCGACACCTTAATCATGCATAAAACTTTAGCAAGCAAACACATTATCAAGTAACTTCATCACACATCATCATCATCAACCGAAACACATCACTATCAACCGAAATACAATACATCATCATCAACCGAGATATAACACATAACATAAACTACTAACCGGTTAAGTCAAGGGAGATCTTAAGCTTGAACCGAGAGCTCTTGTGTTGTCACCGGTTGAATCCGAAAGGAGAGGAGAGGAGACTTGTGCCTCTAGGGTTTTAGAGAGAGAATGTAGGAGAGTATGTGTGAGAGTGAGTGTGGGTTGCCCAAAGAATGGCAAAGTTGGCTAGGAGCATGATATATATACTAGCTCTAAGTTGGTTCACCCTAGTGGGTTTTCGAGTGGGGTGAGGAGGAACATGGCCCAACTGGCCCAATAGTTACACTATTCACTCGAGACCGCATGGTCTCGAGTCGGGTTCTTGTGTCTCGGGTCGCATACATACAAGCATACATATAAACATAACACATAATCACATAGGATGTTCACTTATATCATTAAACCAACAAGTTAACTAGTCACACAACGTTCAAGCATGTTACATCAAGATACAACGAAAGGTTCTAAATTTCGAGTTGTCACACCTACGTTGAGGTTTCATCGGATTGACATCGAACGACCATTACAACCATTCTCATCCTAGCAATTCCATTATTTGTAGATGCTTACTTGATTTCAGTGTTTCAAATATAGTTAACTTTATCTAAACAAAATAAGAAGTGAGATCGATAGTCACTTACATTAAGCGCCCGTATTCGTGATCACTTCATCGCCTCCTTTTGACCCATTTGCCTTTCGTGCTTGCGTCATCTTGACATGATGCTTATCATTACATGTCACCACATTCACATTCTTGTTAGCATACAACATTTTATATATCACTTATCATATCTAGTTCATATCTCGCATTTGACTTTCACTTATCATTTGTAACAAGCACAAGGCATAGATTCAATAATACATCATTCCAAATTCACGCAAATTTAACATATCATTAAGTATATCATACAAGGATCCATCATGCATCATTCAATCCTTCTTTTCTTACAATCATATTAGGATTTCTAATCATGTTATTCTCATACTCGTTGACTTTTCTGAAAAGTCAACGATCAAGTATGCAAACTTCCAACTTAGGAACATATGTCCATATCGATGTAGTCGGTTATGCTAATGACACCATAATCATTTCGTACCCATTTAGTATACAGCCATGTAATCACCTAATTACATGCACAAATACACATAATCAATTTTACACATGCTAATGCTTTCATTATCTTACATTTGACAAGCACATACAAGGTTGGTCAATTTAACATAATCATAACATCATCCTTCACTAGCAAGTTTATATGTTTTACTTTTAGCACACATTCACTTCTTGATCGCAAATTAAGTAATTAATATAAAACATGGCGAGTATCACCCATTCAAGCACAATGTACAAGCCTCTAATGCATAATCTTTTCCAAAACATATATTTTACCCGAATTCTTATACGAGTTCCATCTATAACACATTCTTCAAGTTAGTTTACAACTAACTACATCATTATCATATTTCATTCATATATGTCAAGTCTTTCATACAATCTCACATCCTAACTTCACTTAGACATTTCATCATTTTCATTATTCCCATAAACCTCATGTTTATATTCCTTCTATTACATTATATTTGGCTTACTCATCCACTCGATTTCATCACTTTAATCCATTTGAATAATAGTAAATTAATAAACATTTAACCCGCTCACAACGGAATAAATACATGACTATTTCAAACATTATATTCTAGCTCATTGATCTGCTTCTACCGGATTCGTCTACATATTCATTCTACATATAACATTCTTATTCTTTGACTCATTTGTACTAGATCGTCAACATATTCATTCTAAACATAACATTCTTGTTCTTTGACCGGTTCTTACCGGATCAACTGTATGACCATATTAAATATTTCATTTTAGTTCGTATAGAAACATTATTCCGTCTATAACTTTCTCTTTATCATTCACAAGTCAAATACTTTACTAACCTTATTATTTGCATAAACAACAATTTGTATCCCTGTTCAGCCCGCCCCTTCATGAGCGACTGTCAAAAACTAGATTGACCTCGTTCATCCATTTGATGAGCTTCCACTCGTGTGCATCTTTTCACTAACTTTACTAGTTTTATCACGCCAAGAGTTCGTCCATTCTCATCTACAAATCAAGGGTTAGCACATTTCATTCAGTTTCCCTCAAGCATGGCATTTATCAAATCATCCTGTTTACATACTAGTCCTTACTAGATTCTTTTAAAACATAATGTGTTTGACCCGTTCGTAACGGGTCAATACATGACCGTTCCTTAACATATCATTTTCATTCATTTGACCCGTTTATGACAGGTCAATACATCACCATTCTTTAACATACTATCATTTTCATTCAGGTATTCATTGTATTCGGTGTTAACTCACCTATATTTCTTTCACAAATTTCTCACTTATTTGATATACTACATTACACACTTCGTTTCTTACGTATTACTCTTGCAGTTTATCAATTATATGCTAAATTCTGCAGTTTAACTTTCCAAGGTTAATCTGCCACTTATTACTTATTGTATACTTATATTGGATCATGTGTTGTACTTACTTTCAATTCACACATTCTAACAAAACATCATTTCACCGTGTTAGCAGTTCGTAGACAACTTTTCTTCCTCATCCATACTTATGCCATTCTCTGGGTCGTAGCCCGTCATCCACCCCAACTCACATGAGTTGACTTTTAATATGTTTCTTACAAAATTTTGTTTATGTGACATTTAGCTTCATCTCCCTTTCCATCATATTGTCATTGGTCTTACACTTATCCATATAACCCGTTTGACTCCAACAGGTCTAATCGTCAATACATTTTTTTAATCTCAACCTATCCCTCACTTGTTCGTAAGTGCATCATATGTATATATGCATCATGTTAGTCAAGTGACCTACTTGACTCGACAAGGCTACCGGCATCACTTACTTACAAGATTTATACTTACCTTAGTAGGATAAATAAGCACTTTCTCTCCCTCACTTTTACCCATTTCCACTTATTTATGGATTCAACATTTTGTTCTTACGTGTTTGGTTCGCAGATACTTATGGATTCAAGTCTTTTCATTCTTACTTATGACTCTTATATGTTCGATCCGTATTTGCTTACGGGTTTTACCTTTCATTATTATGTTCCATTCTTATAAGTTTAATCCGTATAACCCTTCCCGTAACGATACCTATTTAAATCCGCGGTATTTGCATCTCCTTCATTTGCCATCTACAATTACATACTTGTATTAGATAGCATTCCATTCATTCTCTTTATCATTCTATACTTTATTAGTTTTTTTTAACAATTCATTCTCGTAGATCATTCTACATTACAAACATCCTAGACATGTTAATTCAACCATACATTGATTCATGTACTTAACTTCCTTCTCGTTCATGCTTTTACTAATGTCATTCATGTTAATTAGCTTGTATTCTTGATTTCATTGGCATTTTGGGGCTTGACGGAAGGTTTTTGGGAGGCATTACGGAATATTGGAAGCATACACACAAGTTGGAAGGTCAAAAAGTGAAAAACGGGAAGTTTTGTAACATTTGGCGCCACTAGGCGCTGATTTCAGCGCACCACAGTTGGAAAGTTCATTTTGGCGCACTACGCGCTGTTTTTCGCGCACTGGGTGCTGAATCCCAGACCAGACTTGCAATTGCTCTTTTTACTCATTTTTACGCAAAAACTTCGTTCCCGAGCCCCGGTTCAACCCGAAAAGGTTCCGTGAAGTCCCGAAACCTCCCGTAACATTCCGTAATGTTCCAACCCAGGTTATTCTAGTGAGTTAACTATAACCCCTTCCCGTTTCCAACTAAAAACATAAATCGAAAATTTATAAATTACTTACTTGCATAGCGCTTCGGAACGAACACACCTTCATACGAGCTTTCGGTTTGAGTTCAAGCATTTTAACTCTAATACTTGAATCCCTCAAACCTCGGCTCTGATACCAAATTTTGACGCGCACTTTTTCTACTTCAAAAGTAAGGTGACGACATACTATTTTTAATGAAATTTGGGCATGACCCGTTCGTACTATGAACGGTTCCCTGTTTTTATAAAATAAACATTCAAACTAATACTATGACACGTTTTAGTAAAACATAACATAACTGTAATTATAATAAAGTTATACTAAATTCTAGAATTTACAAAATAACAAAACATGTTTAAGTTTAAAATTCAACTACTAAACATAAGCCATTTAACAAAAGTGTTTTGACCCTTTTACATGTTTTACAAAATTTGCAGAAGCGCATGAACGGCGTTCAAAGTGTGTTCGATCCAAGCAAAGCATAACCACCTAAACTTGAGTTTTACCTAAAACCAACACAATAAAAACAACATTAGCATATCATTCATAATTCAACTAATTTCAATGAACATGATGAACTAATAATTCGCCATCTTAAGTTTTGTACAATACTTTACTAACTCTTTCTTGAATCCGACTTTCTTGATTTCGCAACCAAATCGGTTACACCATTCTTTCTCATATGACTCATTCGGAATGAGTCTATTACTTATTCATTCTTCCTCATTAGGCTCTTCCTATCTTAACCCGTTTACAACGGATTTGCAACATAACACCCTTGTCACGATTCATTCTAATTATTCGACCCGTTCGAGACGGGTGCTAGTAACTCTTTCTCAAAATTCACATATCAATTATTTGACCTGTTTACAACAAGTCATCATCACAAACCTATATCTAACATACCCTTCTAATGAATTGACCCATTCGGGTTAATTCGACAACATAAACACATAACAAATTCACCTTGATAAAAATAAGCAACCAATTCTACAATTTAAGACATAAGGACACCTTTACTACAATTCAAATTGTACAAGTGGTGTACCTTGATCTTGATTCCCTTGTCGCTTCGCTTGACTTGAACTTTCTTCCTTAACACCTATACATAACCATTAACACTTTAATTTATGTCTTATACTCGTTTACACACACCACTTGATAAGACATCATACAATCTACATTTACTTCATAAACACCTTCAAATCACACAAAGTTTATGACTAACAAGGCTGAAATCTTTATTAAGGCATTTCATCAAAACTTGGTGTGCATAACGTCAATGAAGCATAAAGTACAAGTGTTCAAAGCATGGTTCTACTAGTTCATTCTCAGATTATCAAGATCAACCCAAATTTCCTACAACAATCATTCCAAATCAGTTTTAACTTTCATTTATTCACCAATAACAATTCTCACACTAAGCCATTACAATAATTTGCACATAATTCATTCATGTTCTTCACTATCTTCCTAATTCAAGTGGGTTTAAGCTTCAAATCATTCGATTAACTAAACTCAAACAAATTTCTTGTTCTATTGTGAAATCCTAACTCACAACTACACAATTATTCACATTACTACAAGATTAGGTTGAAACCCACTTTCTACAAATCATCAAAATGTATTTTTCGACTTACCAATCGTTGAACAAGCTTAGATTATTCGAGTTTTGGGTTCATGCATCCGTTTCGGCTCTTAAACTCCTTCTGATTTTGAGAATTTTATGAACTTAGGGTTTCTCCTTGGCCCCTTTTTGTTCTGGTCGATCCACATAACACACAAAGGTGTGTGTTTTGTGTTTTTGTTTTAATTAAAAATTTTCATTCTTTTTAACAAGTTTAACCCCTCTAGTTATTATTGTTGTTTATTTGTCACATATCTTTCCTTCTTATTGAATTACTAACATATGCATTTAACTAGGTTAACATAACATAACTAGACATTTAGGTAACATAATAAATTGCATATTTTTTGGGTGTTACAAAATACATTTATAAGCACAATAATCAATTACGCATTTTGGGGTGTTACACATATATGTTTACGTAATAAAATAATTAAATAACTAAAACTAACATAAATTGCTATGTTTACGTGTGTGCATTAAAAAATTTGTTGGGTCAAAATGGAGAATGATGTTATCAATTACGCCGACGTCATTTAGCATATTTATTGTTTATATTATGTGGCGTGTTTATTTATAATAGTCGGATATTTTAGTGATTTTAGTAGCTTTTCCAAGCAAGAGGCGGCTTGCTTGGGGGACAAGGCTCAAGGGTCTATAAATTGAGAATTACACCTCACTTGGAGGGTGTGCATTAGTGAGCCACCACCCCGGGGGAGCTCACCCGGGGTGGATGAGTATTTTGTAATATTTTATCACTATCAATGAAACATCTTTCTTTATCACAATCCTTAAAGTTTCGATCTTTCTTGTTTATTATCGATTGTTCATGGCTCAAATCACCCGTCTCATTATTTTTACCAAACCAAAACTGAAATTGGATCGTTTCAGGACTATCATTTGGTATCAGAGCCTCGGTGGCTCGTTTCAGTTACGGTTCAATCGGGACTTCAACGGAAAACCGCTGGAGACGTTAAATGGAGTGTAGTTCTGTGTTTTGAAGAAAGTTTCAGATCTGGCCACTTTATTTCTTCTTCCAGCGTATTTGTTCATCAGGTTTAGAGTGAGAAGGAGGCAACAAAGTAGAAAGAGATCGAAGGTGAAGCTGTTTCTACTGAAGTGGAAGTTACTCAGGTGGTCGAAAAGATTACGGTTGAAATCACTGTTATGGTAATCGAAGAGTCTAGTGAACCGAAACAAGAAAGAGCCGAGCCTGATTCATCAGGTCTTGTTAGCGGCGAACAGGTAGATGAGATCGTTGATCAATTTTTGCCAACATATATACACATCGGAGTCAGGATCCTTATCATCTCCGACTTCGGCTTGGCATCCAATCATCTCCGTCACTGAGCTGCTCTGCTAAAAAAAAATCAACCGGCAACGATCCTGGAGGAGCTGACTTTTAACTCAAGTCAACATCGCCTTTCTTAATTTGATAGCTCGCCTCCATAACTGCGTCATTCCAGGGCTTGAAATCGATGATCTTATTTCTAACTCGTAAGAGTTTTATGAGTAACTAGGATCTCTCCAGAAAAGTTGAATTTGGATAGAAGTTCCGGTGATAATTTCCGGTAAGATAATGGAGAATGGCTGCTGACATATTTTTGTGTCTAGGGTTTGTTGTTCGCTGATGAGCATGTCGGCTAGGGTTTGATGTCAAATGGTGCATGGGCTAGGCTGCAATGATTGGGCTGTGATGGATGAATCATTGGTATTTGGGCCATGCACATGGCTGATGGACTCTAAAATGTTTGTTTGCTCTTTGACAGCCACACATGATTCCTCAGGTGAGTTAAATGTTTATCTTGGGCCCACCTACATTCATGTTTCAAGGAATAAAGAATTTAGAGTACTACACTTGTGGCCCACAAATGTTGTGGATGACGGTAGCTTATGGATGGATACCACTTTAAAGATTTAATTCTTTTAAGCCTATTCTATTTTGAATTGGGTTTTTCTATATTTCATGTGCCATACACTGCTACTTTCAATTTGAAAATCGTTTGGGCTTAAAATTAATAATATTGGTGGCCAGAGACACTATGGTATATTTTTTGAAGAGATTTTCAATTCATATGAATGAAAGTTTGAAACAGTTGTTGGTGATTATGTGATCCTTTGGGCCGGGAGTACAAGATTATTTTATGGGCCAGTGACTTTGGTGGGTTTAAAGTTTTTGTCACCAAATAAATTATTGGCAACTTTAGCGTTGGATCGTGAGCTAAATGCAATCTGACAAAGTTGAAGATCCTCACAATGAAGTTAATTATTTGATTTTTATCATTGGAGTTCCTACCATATCACATGCCTATTACAATTTTATCTTTAATAAGATACGGAGCTTTGATGACAAGATATAGGAGGGTCTACATTTGCGGGGGAAAACGACAATGAAGATTTTGGATATTTAGCCGATTTGTGAAGATTCGAAGACGACGACAGATTTATTTTTGAAGATCATTTGAAGAATTGATAGCATCATTCTCGGGGGAATATTGTTGGGTCAAAATGGAGAATGATGTTATCAATTACGCCGACGTCATTTAGCATAATTATTGTTTATATTATGTGGCGTGTGTATTTGTAATAGTCGGATATTTTAGTGATTTTAGTAGGTTTTCCAAGCAAGAGGCGGCTTGCTTGGGGGACAAGGCTCAAGGGTCTATAAATAGGGAATTACACCTCACTTGGAGAGTGTGCATTAGTGAGCCACCACCCCGGGGGAGCTCACCCGGGGTGGATGAGTATTTTGTAATCTTTTATCACTATCAGTGAAACATCTTTCTTTATCACAATCCTTAAAGTTTCTATCTTTCTTGTTTATTATTGATTGTTCATGGCTCAAATCACCCGTCTCATTATTTTTACCGAACCAAAACTGAAATCGGATCGTTTCGGGACTATCAAAATTGTTTACGTGTGTGCATTAAATATAGTTGTATACGTGTCATGGCAAAGGAATAAAAAAATAGAATTTGTGAATTAATGTTCTGATACGTGTCTTATGTATAGACAAGAAAGAACATGCACCTCAAATTCAAATCAAGTATAAATAAGATAGTGGGGATCATTCTAACAATTGCTCAGTCCCTCTCGATCTCCTCTCTCTCTCTCTCTAGAATTCTACCTTTTATTTTTCACCCCATAATAATAATAAAACCCTGTCCCATTTTAAGTGTTGTAACCCCTGATCACAGAGTCAATACTACGTCCGATTGATTTAGGACCCACCAACGCATGTCAAGGCTCTGTCCGACTAAGCACGTTGGGGTTCTGTCTCGTGACATATTGATAAAGTTGAATTGGGTTACTATATATAATGTGAGTACATTATATATTTTATTAATAGTTCAGGAATTATACCCAAGATATAACAACTCTCTTAAAATCCTTACAAACACCCCTAAATGCCCTGAAATACACCCTGTATGTGAGAAATAGGCCGAAATACATTTAATTTAATAAAAAAAAAATAAAAACAATATTTTTAAGTCTGTCGCGGGGCGCGAACAGACTACACCTACTCCATCGCGGGCCGTGAGCGATGAGATAAGTGGCGCAGCCCGGAGCCGCCACGTGGCATGACACGCGTCGAACATGTGACAACTGTCAAAATTCCAGGTATCCGTACAACTATTAAACCATGATTAGTGCTTAATGACTGTGTTGAATTACAATTAATGACTTGAATTGCTTTCTGATTATTGCCATATACATACTGTTGGTGCATATGTCTGTCGACTTCGTCTTGTATCGAGTCTTGTATCTAGATAGGATAAACCGAAGCTTAGCAATCAAGAAAATAGGGTTTTAGAGTAAGCAGTTCAGTTCGCACGAACTGGCAGAGCCAGTTCGCACGAAGTGACCACTTAGCACGAAGTGGATTATGCTGGTTCGTGAGGACTGGATCTCCTATAAATAGCTGAGTTGTGATTTCATTTGTAACAATTCTGATTCCGGAGCTGAGGTGTTGCCGAAGTGACGAGTGACCTGTAAGAGCTTTCAAATCAATACTAACGACATTTAAAGTGATTCTAAGTGTTAAACAAGCTGCAATGAAGTCCGAATCATCGAATTCCGCCTTTGGTTTGGATTAGAACCCTTTTGATCGACTCATTAGATCGATTCGACGATCCTACAAGTGGTATCAGAGCTCAGGAGGAAGAGTTCTTACCGATTCAGCTTGTGTTCACCGAAATTCTCATTTCTACTCACTTTCTTCACATTTTTTTCAAAATTAACTGAGATTTTACGGTTAAAATGGCCTGATTTTTACATATAACAAGTGAAAAACTATTTTAATCAATCCGTGAACATATTAGACCCTAATTCAGCCTAAAAGTTGATCAATTTGTCAAAAAACCTTCCGATTGTTCGACACCTCTCCAGTTCGCACGGGCTGACCTATCCAGTTCGCACGATCTGCACTCAGGTCGCACCAAGGACCTCCACTTCGCACGGTTTGGTCGATTTGAAAAGGTCTAGTTCGCACGAAACATCAGTTCGCACGGAGTGCATATCCAGTGTCACACCCCCAAAAATCCACCATGCGGAGTACCACCGCTTGGGGGCGTGACGCGACTAGAATCGAGCCACCAATCATATTGAACAACATAATTAAGTAAATAAAACCAACCACAATACAATTAGTGACCAAAAGAGAGTAACCGATTTTTAGTTAACAGCGGAAGCATGAAACGTAAGTCCAAAACATAAGTTCCATTGTTCATAAGTTTAAAGTCCTATACGTAAGTTTAATAAGTTCATAAGGGTTAGATATTTAGCACGGGACATAACAGTCCATATCCCACAACGATCTCCTCCTCGTGCAAGCTCCATAAACATCTAGCGACCTGTAAGGCATGTAATAACGAGTCAACAACAAAGTTGAGTGAGTTCACGTTTGGTTGTTTAGTTTTAAGTTGTTTCCGAAAACATGGTTTGTCTTTCGTTGGCTTATTTGCCGTGGGGGTTACCCCAATGTTGAAAGTATGATTAACCAGTTCCTTCTTTATTACCCAGACCATATCCATAATCAATGGGGGCTTCCCCATGTGAACCACTAGACCAATATCGACAACTGACGAACAATAGTTGTGCCCTACGTCAATGTTCTATCATCATTGATAGTTTTCCATAGTCCATTAGTACACGCCTGTTCGGACGACACGGTGTGAGGTTTGTTAAACCTAATAGCGCTATTAACTAATGACCCGCTCTCCATTGGCCACGGCGATTAAGTCGATATAAAATGAGGGACTTCATGATAGAGTTTTGTCTAGTAAGTTTTAAGGTTGTTGTCCTACCCAAGGAGGACGAACGTAAGTATTCTACCCAAGGAGAATACGCAGGATTAATATTGGCATCCTACCCATGGAGGATGGCCGTACATATCCTACCCAAGGAGGATATGTAGATTCTATTTTAGTTTCTCAACCCATTCCCAAACCCTCGTGAATCCCATGTCTTGTAGAAAGTGTGAACTCACCTCGGTTGCTCCGTTTGACTCACAAAAATAGATAACAGTCAAGGTCGGTCAATCACATCCTAGTATGATTACCACTTAGTTTATTAGTGACATCAAATAAGCACGGAGTTCCTACACGCATCTACCACATAACATGCATCATTTTAGCGGTTCATGCCCATATAAACTTCCCATCTATTCCCGTTCATAAGCAAGCATACGATATTGCACATAACACTTTCATTGACATATAACATGTTAGATCATTCACAGATAACATACCCGACATTTAGACGCGCAAATTACTACTTATGTCGTTTCAGCTTTAAATCTTCGAAACTGGGCTGTTTTCGGGAATTTAAATAAAATAGTTAACTTATTCCAAAAATTCCCAACCTTTTACAAAAGGTCTTAAACGATACAAATATTATTGTGTAAAAATATCGGGATCCAATTCATCACCAATATTTTATAAAAAATCATTTTCCCGACTGCAATCAGATTCATCTTTTTCTGACTGCAGTCCACGGAATAATTTATTTAAAATTCATCGTAAGTCCGATTTACGAAATTCTAGTGGGAGGATTACAAATACATCAGTGGTCATTTACAGTACAAATTTCATGACCTAGTTCTACTCAGGTTTCAAGTTATGATGAAGAATATAACACATATTTTCAGCTGCAAAGTGGTGGTGATGGGGGCGGTTAAGGGAGCCGAGAGAGCGAGAGAGAAGAGTGAAGTGAGAGAGTGAAGATTGTGAATGATAGTGTGTGATCTTGGCCATGCTTTATAAGATTACTTCCTATATTTTAGTAACTCCAACAAGCAACAAATCTAATAAACAATTGAACATAATCTTGAACAAGATATGGAAGTACGGTGGGGATGGTCCTTGTGACCGAATCGGTTAGGAGGGGGGGTTGGTTGCAACTTTTTCAACTAATGAGTAATGGATAGTTAGTTTCCAAGTATGAACCTCCATATGGTATTTATTTGATATGTAGTGGGTGTTAGGGTGTTCGGGGATCACGACTAGCTCAAAAATAATTAAACAATATTTAGTGTCCCGGGTAATGTCCGGTTGTTCGGTTAAATACCGTTTCATTAAAGTGTTTAATTATTCCGTAAAGTGTCCTTTATATATATTTTCGTAACACTTTTAATTCCTAACACTTAGGAAAACATTCAGGACTATTTTAGTAACTTTTCTGCACATGACTAGTATGTAAACAAGCACATGTAAGTTTGACACAGTAATCAGGAAACAGTTAAGTAATTCAACACAGTCACCAAGCACTTTAATTATCATTAATAAATCGTATGGATACATGTAATTACGAGGGTTGTCACATTCTCCCCTGTTAAGAAAATTTCGTCCCGAAATTTAGTGCGTGGTTACTGAGGAAGCTAGTTAAGTTGCGGTGTTTACTGGCTTTTCCTGGGGTGTCACATCATCCCCCCGTTGATTTGGAATTTCGTCTCGAAATTCTGCAGTAGCTTCAGCCTCAGTAGTGGTTGCACTTTTCTTAAATAACTGGGGATACTTGAGTTTCATTTGGTCTTCTCGTTCCCAGGTATACTCTGGGCCACGACGGGAGTTCCAACGAACTCGAACAAGAGGTATTCTGTTACGCTTGAGAATCTTAACATCTCGATCAGTAATCTCTACTGGTTCCTCGACGAATCGCAACTGGTCGTCGATTGTGAGCTCCTTTAAGGGAACTATGAGGGTCTCATCTGACAGACACTTCTTCAGATTCGACACATGGAAAACATTGTGAACTCCGCTGAGTTCTTCAGGTAGGTTCAACTTGTAAGCGACCTTGCCAATTTTCTCAATGATTTCGAATGGTCCGACATAATGCGGATTGAGTTTGCCTCGTTTGCCAAAACGAACTACACCTTTCCAAGGTGAGACTTTAAGTAGCACTCGATCCCCGACCTGGAACTCGAGTGGCTTCCTTCGCTTATCAGCATAGCTTTTCTGAGGTCCCGAGCTGTCGCCATTCGCTGTCGTATCTGGGCAATCCTCTCAGTCGTTTCTACCACAAGTTCTGGGCCTGTGATTTGGCTGTCACCAACTTCTGCCCAACAGAGAGGTGATCGGCACTTCCGTCCATATAATGCCTCAAACGGAGCGGCTTGGATACTGGTGTGGTAACTGTTGTTATACGAAAACTCCACTAACAGGAGGTGCTTTTCCCAGCCATTACCAAAGTCGATTACACATGCCCTAAGCATGTCTTCAAGGGTTTGGATGGTGCGCTCAGATTGCCCATCCGTCTGTGGATGATATGCCGTGCTTATGTCTAATCGAGAACCAAAGGACTTGTGCATAGCTTGCCACAATTCGGATGTAAAACGTGAGTCACGATCGGAAATGATGGAGGTTGGCACTCCGTGCCTTGATACTACTTCCTTCAAGTAGATGTCTGCTAGGGTAGAAAACTTATCTGTTTCTTTGATGGCCAGAAAATGTGCAGACTTAGTCAGTCGATCCACTATCACCCAAATAGTGTCATTTCCGCGTTGAGATCTAGGCAGGCCAGTAACGAAATCCATGGAAATTTGCTCCCATTTCCATGTCGGGATCTCTGGTTGTTGAAGTAGGCCTGATGGTTTCTGATATTTAGTCTTGACTCTCGCACAAGTCAAACATTTACTGACGTAGGTAGCTATGTTGGCTTTCATACCGGGCCACCAATACGTAGTCTTGAGATCGTGGTACATCTTATCCGAACCAGGATGTACTGAATAACGAGACTTGTTCACTTCGTCCATCACAAGCCCGCGTAAGTTTCCGTAAAGCGGAACCCAGATGCACCCGTTAATATAGTAGGCGCCATCTTCCTTTTGTTCTAGCCGCTGCCTCGATCCTCGCAAGGACTCAGCCCTGATGTTTTCTGTTTTCAATGCTTCGACCTGAGCATCACGAATTTGAGCAGGAAGACTAGATTGGATGGTAAGCTGTAACACACGTACACGTTTAGCTATAGTATCCTTTCGACTGAGGGCGTCGGCCACTACATTGGCTTTGCCCGGATGGTACTTAATCGCACATTCGTAATCATTCAAGAGTTCCACCCATCGGCGTTGTCGCATGTTTAATTCCTTTTGCTTGAAGATATGCTCGAGACTCCTGTGATCGGTGTAAATGTTGCACTTGGTACCGTACAGGTAATGTCTCCATATCTTAAGTGCGAAAACAACTGCTCCCAGCTCCAAGTCGTGTGTAGTGTAGTTCCTTTCATGAACTTTAAGTTGGCGCGATGCGTAGGCAATGACCTTGTCACGTTGCATCAACACGCAACCAAGTCCTTGGATGGAAGCGTCGTAATAAACCACAAAATCATCTGTGCCCTCAGGCAACGAAAGAATAGGTGCGCCACAAAGCTTATCTTTCAAGTGCTGAAAAGCAGATTCCTGTGCCTCACCCCAATGGTAGGTGACACCCTTCTGAGTCAGTGAAGTGAGAGGTTGCGCAATCTTTGAGAAATCCTTGATAAACCTTCTGTAATATCCTGCCAAACCCAAGAATTGGCGGATTTCTGTTGGTGTACGGGGTGCAGGCCAGTTCTTGATCGAGTCAACCTTGGATGGACCCACATGAATCCCATCCTTGTTTACCATGTGGCCTAGAAAGTGGACTTCGCGAAGCCAGAAGTCACATTTCAAGAATTTAGCATACAGTTGCTCTGCTCGAAGAAGTTCCAGCATAAGTCGTAGATGCTGCTCGTGTTCATCCTGACTCTTAGAATAGATCAGGATGTCGTCGATGAAAACAATAACGAACTTATCCAGGTAAGGTTTGCATACTCGGTTCATGAGATCCATGAAGACCGCTGGTGCGTTCGTCAATCCGAAAGGCATAACCAGAAACTCGTAATGCCCATAACGAGTTCTAAACGCTGTTTTGGAGACGTCCTCATCTCGGACTCTCAGTTGATGGTAACCTGACCACAAGTCAATCTTGGAATAGAAACTCGACCCTTGCAACTAGTCGAATAGGTCATCAATGCGTGGAAGAGGATAACGATTCTTCACGGTCACCTTGTTAAGTTCGCGATAGTCAATACACATTCTGAAAGTACCGTCTTTCTTCTTCACAAACAAGACTGGAGCTCCCCAGGGCAAAGAGCTAGGACGTATGAAACCCTTTTCCAAGAGTTCTTGTAATTGCGTGGACAGTTCTTCAAGTTCTGACGGAGCAAGTCGATAAGGTTCACGAGCTATTGGTGCTGCTCCAGGAGCCAGCTCGATTTGAAACTCGACTTGTCGATGAGGCGGAAGACCAGGTAATTCCTCGGAAATACCTCAGGAAAATCGCGCACAATAGGAATATCTTCAATTCTCTTCTCTTCCATTGATGTGTCAGTAACGAGTGCTAGAATGGCAGTGTGGCCCTTTCGCAAACACTTCTGGGCCTTGAGGAAAGAGATAATGCCTATGACAGCACCACTCTTGTCGCCATGAATCACGAGGGGTTCTTCACCAGAACGAGGGATGCGGACAATCTTCTCGTTGCAAAGAATTTCCGCTTGCTGATGAGATAACCAATCCATCCCAATAACAACGTCGAAACTACCCAGAACGATAGGAATAAGATCGATAGGGAAGGTCTGACCGGCTAAGACGAGGTTACAACCCTTAACTATGTGTGTGGCTTCAAGACTTTTACCGTTTGCTAGCTCTACCGTGTGTTTGGTGGTCAAAAGTGTTGGGGTGCGCTTAAGCATTTGACTAACCTTTAAGGACACAAAACTAGTATCGGCACCCAAATCGAATAAAACAGTAACAAAGAAATCATCCAGAAGAAACTTACCCATCACAACGTTGGGATCGTTCCTTGCATCACCCTGACCCAGCACGAAGACACGTCCCCTGGCACCATTGCCGTTATTGTTACCCCCGTTGTTGCCTCCATTATTGCCTCCATTGTTGTTCCCATTTCCCTGGTTGTTGTTGTTCTAATTCTGATTCAGCTGAGGACAGTTCCTCTTAAAGTGGCCTTCAGCACCACACTGAAAACATCCTTTATTGCCCTGCTGTTGCTGTTGCTGGTGGTTCTGTAGAGCTTGTTGTTGTTGTTGGCGAATCTGATTTGCTGGTCGTGCGCTCCTGCAATCCTTTGCTTCATGACCAAACTTGTTACACCTCAGACAACGACCCTTGTTGCACTGCCCGCTATGATGCTTGTAGCACCGATTGCACTTGGGGTGGTTCCCTCGGTATCCACCCTGTCCTTGACTACTAGAAGATTGCTAACCAGGACTCTGGTAGTCATCAGTCTTTCGCTGCTGATACTGAACTGAAGTAGAACCCTTACTGGAATTCCCATCCCATTTTCTCTTGTTGTCATTGGGAGCGTCAGTAGTAGTAGCACTAATACGCTTGGGCAGTTTGTTCTGTTCAACTGCTTGATCGGTGAGATGATGGGCCAACTTAATGATTTGTTGAATGGTACCCAGGTTAGCTGAAGTCACGTGACTCTGAATCTCTGGTACAAGACCCTTGAGGTACAGCTCAATACGTTTGATGGGAGGGTCTACCATAGTAGGACACAAGATGGCCAGTTCGTTTGACCTCTTCGTATACGCTTCAATCTCAGACCCCGTCATCTTCAGATTGAAAAATTCCACCTCTAGCTTGTGGATGTCGTCACGACTACAGTACTCTTCCTTGATCAATTCTTTGAAGTCATTCCATGGGGTGGCATTAGCAACTGCCAGCCCTAGCAGTACACTTGTGCTTTCCACCAGGTTAACGCAGCACCTTCAAGCGTTCTAGTAGCATATTTCACCCTACGATCTTCAGGGCATTCACACATCTCGAAAACAGACTCAAGCTTCTCAAACCAGTGGAGAAGGCCTACAGCTCCTTCAGTGCCACTGAAAGTAGTAGGTCGGCAGTCCATGAATGTTTTGAACGTACATCGGGAGGCGGAGCATGTTGACCTGTGGCGCGAGTATAAAAGACAAGGTTAAGCACAAGAGTTGGTTCACGAGTGTAGGATCTAAACATCCTAGGATAGGTCGAAATGGCAGGTTATACCTCCTGCAGGGACTGCTGCGAGTGCCTCAGCCACTCGTTCGTTGATTAGAGCCGTTAGTTGGGCTTGAGTCAAGTTCAGGCGTCCACTCATGATCTTCACATCGAAGGAAACACAAGTAAGAAAGGTGTCGCGAAAGTGCGTAAGTGTGGAGTGACTGAAGAGAGTAAACACACAGGGTTTCAATTATCAGTTGTTGTATTAACTAAGCATGCAATGTACTATGTAGACTAATAGACATGCAATGTAAGCATGAACCGTTTCACCTATGGCGTTGAGTCTTGCACGTGGAGCGAAGCGTCGTTGTGGATCGTTGAGCACTGTACAGGTTATAGTCTGGTTTTATCAAAAAGCTTTTCCCCTTTTTAAAACCAAGTTCACTATAACCAATGGCTCTGATACCAATCTGTCACACCCCCAAAAATCCACCATGCGGAGTACCACCGCTTGGAGGCGTGACGCGACCAGGATCGAGCCACCAATCATATTGAACAACATAATTAAGTAAATAAAACCAACCACAATACAATTGGTGACCAAAAGAGAGTAACCGATTTTAAGTTAACAGCGGAATCATGAAACGTAAGTCCAAAACATAAGTTCCATTGTTCATAAGTTTAAAGTCCAATACGTAAGTTTAATAAGTTCATAAGGGTTAGATATTTAGCACGGGACATAACAGTCCATATCCCACAACGATCTCCTCCTCATGCAAGCTCCATAAACATCTAGCGACCTGTAAGGCATGTAATAACGAGTCAACAACAAAGTTGAGTGAGTTCACGTTTGGTTGTTTAGTTTTAAGTTGTTTCCGAAAACATTGTTTGTCTTTTGTTGGCTTATTTGCCATGGGGGTTACCCCAATGTTGAAAGTATGATTAACCAGTTCCTTCTTTATTACCCAGACCATGTCCATAATCAGTGGGGGCTTCCCCATGTGAACCACTAGACCGATATCGACAACTGACGAACAATAGTTGTGCCCTACGTCAATGTTCTATCATCATTGACTGTTTGCCATAGTCCATTAGTACACGCCCGTTCGGATGACACAATGTGAGGTTTGTTAAACCTAATAGCGCTATTAACTAATGACCCGCTCGCCATTGGCCTCGGCGATTAAGTCGATATAAAATGAGGGACTTCATAATAGAGTTTTGTCTAGTAAGTTTTTAGGTTGTTGTCCTACCCAAGGAGGACGAACGTACGTATTCTACCCAAGGAGAATACGCAGGATTAATATTGGCATCCTACCCATGGAGGATGGCCGTACATATCCTACCCAAGGAGGATATGTAGATTCTATTTTAGTTTCTTAACCCTTTCCCAAACCACCGTGAATCCCATGCCTTGTAGAAAGTGTGAACTCACCTCGGTTGCTCGGTTTGACTCTCAAAAATAGCTAACAGTCAAGGTCGGTCAATCACGTCCTAGTATGATTACCACTTAGTTTATTAGTGACTTCAAATAAGCACGAAGTTCCTACACGCATCTACCACATAACATGCATCATTTTAACGGTTCATGCCCATATAAACTTCCCATCTATTCCTGATCATAAGCAAGCATACGATATTGCACATAACACTTTCATTGACATATAACATGTTAGATCATTCACAGATAACATACCCGACATTTAGACGCGCAAATTACTACTTATGTCGTTTCAGCTTTAAATCTTCGAAACTGGGCTGTTTTCGGGAATTTAAATAAAATAGTTAACTTATTCCAAAAATTCCCAACCTTTTATAGAAGGTCTTAAACGATCCAAATATTATTGTGTAAAAATTTTGGGATCCAATTCATCACCAATATTTTATAAAAAATCATTTTCCCGACTGCAATCAGATTCATCTTTTTCTGACTGCAGTCCACGGAATAATTTATTTAAAATTCATCGTAAGTCCGATTTATGAAATTCCAGTGGGAGGATTACAAATACATAAGTGGTCATTTACAGTACAAATTTCATGACCTAGTTCTACTCAGGTTTCAAGTTATGATGAAGAATATAACACATATTTTCAGCAGCAAAAATACAGCTTTTGCTGCTGTTACAAAACGCCCTTTTAAAAATAGCAAACGAAGTCCAAAAATTATGATTTTAGTGCCATTAGAACCGTGTTTCGAAATACATAAATCTAGACTTCAGAAAATGCATTTTTCGTTTTATTAAGGTCCGGTTACAGCCAACTGAAGTTGGCTGTAATCACCAAACAGCCTCCTGTTTTTAGCTTTTAACATTCTAAAGCGTGTTCGATTGATTCCGTTAACATGTTTAGTGATCAACAACGACCTTTAACATCAATATTAACAAGTAAATCATCAAGTAATCAACAACATCTTCACCACAACATTCTACTACAACATTTCATCATGTAAATCTTCATGTAAAGGGTTATGTTCATCTTCTTAGTTCTTGTTTCTTGTTCAAACTCTTTTAGTGTTTTAAACATACAAGTCTTACTACAACTTTTAACCATAAAAGCAATATGATCAAGAGTTAAACAAGAGCTTACTACTAGCTCAAGGCTAGGGAATAATCTAATGAAGAAGGTGATGAAAAGTGATGATTAACAAGCAAGAACAAAGGTCCTTTGAAGCTCCATAAGTTGCAACCTCCTTGAATCCTCTTCAAAGCTTGAATGGAACTTGAATTTGATGAAGATGGTGGTGTGAAAGTGGTGGTGATGGGGGCGGTTAAGGGAGCCGAGAGAGCGAGAGAGAAGAGTGAAGTGAGAGAGTGAAGATTGTGAATGATAGTGTGTGATCTTGGCCATGCTTTATAAGATTACTTCCTATATTTTAGTAACTCCAACAAGCAACAAATCTAATAAACAATTGAACATAATCTTGAACAAGATATGGAAGTATGGTGGGGATGGTCCTTGTGACCGAATTGGTTAGGGGGGGGGGGGGTTGGTTGCAACTTTTTCAACTAATGAGTAATGGATAGTTAGTTTCCAAGTATGAACCTCCATATGGTATTTATTTGATATGTAGTGGGTGTTAGGGTGTTCGGGGATCACGACTAGCTCAAAAATAATTAAACAATGTACTTGACAAAGATTTAGTATCCCGGTTAATGTCCGGTTGTTCGGTTAAATACCGTTTCATTAAAGTGTTTAATTATTCCGTAAAGTGTCCTTTATATATATTTTCGTAACACTTTTAATTCCTAACACTTAGGAAAACATTCAGGACTATTTTAGTAACTTTTCTGCACATGATTAGTATGTAAACAAGCACATGTAAGTTAGACACAGTAATCAGGAAACAGTTAAGTAATTCAACACACTCACCAAGCACTTTAATTATCATTAATAAATCGTATGGATACATGTAATTACGAGGGTTGTCACATCCAGGTCGCGCAAAGCTGATTTTCAGTTCACACTAAGACCTCTCAGTTCGCACGGATTGAATTCTTTCAGTTCAAGTTCGCGCAGTTTGAGTTTCAGTTCGCACGAATTGATCCATTTTTAGTTCGCACGGATTGATACATTACTCAATTCGCAGGAAACAAACCAGTTTGTTTGAACCAGTTCGTTTGAACTCAGTTCGTTTGGAACTTCAGATCGTTTGGAATTTCTGAAATTGAAAATCTTTCAACACCGAAACAAGGATATGGAGTTTTACAACGCTTTTTCTACTTCTCTGATCACTCCAGTTACAGTTTCTGAAACTGTTGAAATCAAAAATGAAACGGGAACTTTCCAAAAGCCACCAAAGCTTATGTACATTGAGGACTTTAAAGGATGGCAAGAGCGTTTTGAAAACTGGGTGCAAGCTAATAAGTTTGATGCATGGGTTTCATTAGAGAAAGATTACACTCGATCGAAAGATGATCTTGAAAATGAAAAACCATTAAGTGAATTTACACCGAATGAAAAATTAAGATACACTAGTGAAAAGATGATGATTAGCCTTCTCCAACAAGCAGTAAAAGAAGATATATTCGTCTTGCTTCAACATGAGGGAACTGCTAGATCAATTTGGTTAGCGTTGGTTAAAAAGTTTAAGGGAAGTGCTGATATGATAAAAAACAAACGTGCATTACTAAAAAATCGTTTGATATGTTTACAGCTTTTGAAGGTGAGACGACTAGGAAGATTATCGAGAGATGTTGTCATCTTGTCCAGGAAATGAAAAGATTGGACATCAAGAAAGAAGAAGAAGAAGAATGGGTTGATAAGCTAGCTGATGCGTTACCACAGAATGAATGGGGAACATATCTGTTGATTTTAAAGCATAACCGACAATTTGAAGATATGAATTTGTGTAAGTTCATTCAGAAGCTTGAAGAACATGAGTTAGATATTCAGAAAACTGCTATCATGAAGAATCCGAGTGCTCAACAAGATGTTAGTTTATACTATAAAGGAAGCAAAGTTGAGACCACTCCAAGTCTGAAGATTCAGATTGCGTTCAGTGCTGATGGTACTTCCGGAACTAATGCTAGCACTACAATTTAGAGTGGTGGATATTCTTCATCTTATTCAAGCTTTGAACCAAATTTTTCAACACCAAGTTCTCAACATCAAAGTTCAACAAATGGTACCGGTCAAGTTTTGCAATGCAATGTTACATTAAATACTCAAAATGGTCAAAATTTCTCTCCAAATATTGCGAAGCAACACATGGCATCACTTGCTACTATGTTAGAGTCGTATGAAAGCTTGGTTTGTGACAACTGGCACAAAACCGGTAATTTCCGTACAATTTAATTAATACTTAATGACTGCAATTATGTGCTTAAATATCAACATTATCTAATTACATGCTATACTTGTGAATTCATGCACGTTTTATACTACAAATATTGCTTTATGCATTAATGATAGCGTTGCTTCAGAAATACTAGTAAACTCACCGGTAAGACACATTGTGTCAACAATTCTGCAGAAAGCAGTCAGACAATAGAATTGGAGCCTAGGTGTAGGTCCAACGTCAAGAATACATTAAAACCCAAGAGTATATACAAGGGTTAACATATACACTTTCCGGAAGCTAGAATATGCACTAAAAAGCACCTGAAACGCACTTTAAATGTAGAATTCTGCACAAATCAGCTATAATCAGCTTTTTAACACATAAATATCATGCATAATTCATGTTTTATTATCCAGAATATCCTCCTAAGTGTCGGGAATTAAAAGCGTCACAAAAGGGTACTTAAAGGACACTAAACGGTGCAATTTAGCACTTTAACGAACCGGTATCAAACCGAACAACCGGACATTACCCGAAACATCAAAATATTACTAGAAGCATTGTTTTAATATTTCTGAGCTAGTTATGGTCCCCGAACACCATAACACCCCTTATAACATAATAACACATTAAATCCCTAAACTTTATACTTGAAAACTAACTTGTTTATGAAACTAGGGATTGGAACTTACACTTTACCCCCCCCCCCTCTATATTGTTCACGGTCACCTTAGTGGCCCCACTCTTGATCTTGTGAGATCTTGCTAAATCCTCTAAAATCTTGCCAAGATATTCCATGATCTTCCTTGGATTCTATATGATTTTGTAAAGATCTTTGAAGATATGAAATAGTTATAAGTAGGCACAAAAGATCAAGACCTCACCAACATCAACCTTCTTCTTCTCTCCTCCCTCCCACTCTCGACCGTGACCACCTCCCTACACCACCATCATTCTTCAATCAAGTACATCCATTCCAAGCTTAACCTAAGGTGCAAGAAGGTGTTTAAGGAGGTTTAGAGCTTGTGGATCTTGAAGAACCTTCTTCATTTGCTATTAACCAACCCATTTGTCATCTTCAACCACTTGTGTTCTTCCCTAGCCCTTGTGCTAGTTGTAAGCTTCTTATCACTTGTTGTTACTTCATATTTTGATGGTTAAAAGATGATGAATATTGTTAATCACAAGAACATAAAAGAACATGATCATGATACTTTAACATAAGCATAAATACATAAGAATACATGTAAATGATGATGATTTGCTTCTTGATGAATGATGATTTGTGTTAGTGATGTTAGACATCATAAGAAACTTACTAGATTGTGATTAAACACATGATCTAGTAAGTTAAAGTGGTGATCTTGTGAAAGACCAAGATCTTCATGCTTTATGTCTACATGAACTTGAATAATGAAATTGGTCTTCATATATAAAGATGATTTAAACAAAATACAAATCTTGTAAATAGATGATTACAAAAATAATTTTCTCAAGAAACCAAGTTTATTTATGAGATTTACAAAGTCATGGTTTCTAAGTAAACTAATCATATTTTTAGTGTTTAAACAAGACTAGAAACATGGGTGTAACAAGAAAAATACAAAAGAAATAGTTTTAGAAAAAGCATCTTACAAGTCGTAAATGACTAAATCTTTTAATAAAGTGATTTACAAACAAATAACCATGTTTTTAAGGGTAACTCAACCTACTAAATAACATGGTAAGTTACTACAAGTTTTTACAAAACTTCAAGTTCATGATGTAGTGTAATTTACTTGATTTTGACACTCGGTAAGTGTTGAATAAGTTGATGATTGTTTGTGATGATTTTAAAAGAAAATAAACACATGTTTTGAAGACATGGGAAACCTCCATTTTTAGGGGAAACCATGTCAAAATTTCTATAAATTCTGACACTTAGAAAAATATAAGTTTTGGTGAAACTTATTCCCTAAAAATATTTGCCACGGTTTCCCTAACTTTTATGTAAACTTCAAGTTAAGAAATGACGATTTCCTCAAGATAAAAATTGATATTAAGTATGTATATTTTTTAGGAAAATATATATATTTTTTGATCACCAAATTTTGTGCTAAGTGTATGTAGTATGTATTATATGTAATAGTGTGTTAAGACTTGAAAATACACTAAATACTCCTAAGGAGTAAAAATACAAAATACACATACAACATGCTTAGACAAATACAAGAGAATATATTTATGAAAATATATTTCCTAATAAATTAAATAACTTGGACAAGTTATGAACATGAAATGAAGTTTTGGACAAAATACATAATTCGGGTGAAAAATACAAGATACTTATATTTAATTTTGAGAAAATAATATAAGTAAGGTACATAGTTAAAAATATAAATTATTTTTAACACAAGAACACAAACATAAAAGATGGTGACTTATACTTGTGCGATACAAGTCTAGTGACTAACTTTAATAAAACACATATAGGTCACGACGCTATATAAGCAAACCCGGTGAATTTTACGGCGCAAGAACGCAAAGTTGTGAGTTCATGCTCCCCCTTTTCTTTTAACTGTTTTCAGTTTTATAACTTCGGGGGTGAAGTACATGTTACTAAGTGTTTACAGACAAGCGAGTTCATGTCCCCACTTTTAAACTTTTACATACTTTTTAAACTTGGGGAAAATACATGTGTTATGGTATGATGGATACAAGAACTAAGGAATGATACTTGAAATCGTGTCACGAATAGGGTACCAGAAGCACCATTAATCGTGTACATACTAAGACCGCAGAACAAAAGGTTAGATCTAATGGGTTTTCGGGCAGCCACACTCTTGGTGATAACTAGTACCAAGTAGTGCTTTTGTGTCTCAGTCGTGAATCGACAACTAGAAAAATGCCTATGGTTTGGATGCTTCCTATGTCGTGTCACATGTTAATGGCCTTGTAACCCATTAACAATCTCGATACATACAGGAATACTTGATTTATACAAATTACATACCATGTTTTCATACAAAGTATACAAACGTTCAATACAAAAACTGCATGAATTCACACCAACATTATGTTGACGATTTTCCAAAAACTCACATGTATTTCAGGTAACTAAAGTGGATGTGCGCGCGGTCTTACTCTTGCTCTTGGATGTTGTTTATGTTTATCTTTGAATAAAGTTGTAAACTTATCAAACAAAATGTTGTCTTGTGATGTAAACACTTAACCTATGTTTTTAGTTATGTAATGCTATTGGCATTTGAAGTTATTTTTACGAGCATGTAGTATGTTTACCATTCGTATGCAATGAGAACCTTTCATGATCACACCTCGTGCTTCTGCCTTAGAAAGAGGTGTGACAGATTGGTATCAGAGTTGCGATTGTAGTGAACCAGAATTCCTTCTCGAGTCTAGACTACAATCTTTAGGATCCTTTCACGAAAGCAATTTTTCAAAAAGTTTTCATTGCATAAAACTTTCCGCGACATCCACTACCTGAAACTGTTTTCAAAAGAGTCAAGAGAAGACACTACGAGACTTAGGGTGCACTGGAGTAGCACTTGTCTTTGACTAGAAATTACTTGTGATTATGTGTGATAATTGATATATACATATACTAGAAATAGAATATCTCAGGTACTCGTGACTTTACCTGAAAGCAATGGCCTATCTGAAGGAAGTGATACAAGGATGAAACGAACTGTGCAAGGACTTACGTAATTATGGATTCATACATAATTATGGAATTCAGTGCACAGAAACCACAACAAGTCTTGTCACGTATCAAATGAGATTCCTTCAATACAAGAAAAGGTCAAACGTGGACACCCCTCCCCCAGCCTATTAGATACTCTTTTGGAGTAATAATTTAGGGTATAAAGACAAGAACCGCCAATGTGAAGTAAGATATTTTGTCCTTTACATATATTAAACTTGTACTTTGGGGAGATGTAACCCTTATGCATTTTGTTTACTTCGCAAACAATGGTGTAACAAGTTGTTCTGATATGTGTAAAGACTCGGTGAATATCTTATGACACATCAGTATTTATCTATTTATGCATGCTTGTTGCTGTGTGAATTGATTTATACATTGGGCGGATTGTTTGATGTCACCTATGTGGTATATGCCTGTGTGTATATATACTACTACTGTCTCGTATGATGATATCAAACAAATGTCTAACCCTGTTGTGTTATGTTCCGACAGAACATGGCACCTAGGAGAGCTGTGACCAATCAAGGTTCCGACCAACCCCCTCCTCCTCCTCGGCCAAGGACTGCTGAAGAACTGAACGCCCTACTGGAGGAAAGGATCTCCGCAGCTATCGCCCAATACGAGGCGAACCGCACCGAACAAAGTGGAGGACCAAGCAATGCTAGACGTAATGGGCAGGGAGACACATTTGGAGGAAGCACAGCTCAAGGCTGCACTTTCAAGCAGTTTCTCGACTGCAAACCACTGAACTACGATGGCACTGGAGGTGCAGTGGCATTTGTACGCTGGACGGAGAAGACTGATGCCACTATCCGCATGAGCAAGTGTACCATGGATCAGCAAGTCACTTTTGCTACGGGGTTGTTTGTTGATGAAGCTTTGACTTGGTGGAATTTGCAAGTCCAGACTCTGGGTGATGATGTTGCGTATGGCATGACTTGGGATGAGCTAAAGGAACGTATGAGAGAAAAGTATTGCTCACGTGCTGAACTCCAAAGGTTGGAGACTGAGTTCTGGCACTTGACCATGGAAGGTGCTGACATTACTAGTTATACTCGAAGGTTCCACGACTTGTCAAGAGTGATCCCCTACATGGTGACTCCCGAATTTAAGCACATTGAACGCTACATTTGGGGATTGGCCTCAGAATTTCGCAGCATGGTAACTTCGGCCAAACCTCAAACGATCACTGAGGCTGTAACTCTGGTTTTCAGCCTTACTGAAGATGTTGTCCGTATGAAGAAGTTGTCATTAAACCCAACCGAAAAGACCGAGACGCATGCTGAGTCATCTGGTGACAAGAAGAGGAAGCATTCGAACCTGAATCAAGCGAGACGTAACAACAAGGGTTCCAACAACAAGAAGCACGACTCCAACCCGCCTCAGGAGGCGAAAACTCTTGCAACCATGAATGACGCTCCTGCCAAAAGGTACCTGGGCACTCTGCCCACCTGCAATCAGTGCAAGCGTCATCACGAAGGAGTTTGTCGCATTCCAAAATGCGACAAGTGTGGAAAACTGGGTCACCACAATGAGGATTGTTGAGGAAAAGGAAGGAACGGGAATGGAAACTGCAACGGTGCTGGTAATAGAAACAGTGGTGGAAATGGAAATGGCAATGGTAACCGGAATGGTAATGGAGTTGGGCAGAACCAAGGATGCTTTGGTTGTGGAAGCAAGGATCATTTCATAAAAGATTGCCCAAGGGGGAACAATGCTCAGGCTCGAGCGTTTGTGATTGGAGCAAAGAACGCACGCGAGGACCCTAATGTGGTCACCGGTACGTTTCTCGTTAACAATCACTTTGCATCCATACTATTTGACACTGGTGCCGATTATAGCTTCATGTCTGTGGAATTTAAACGTATGTTTGGAATAGAATCTAGTAGATTATATATTCCTTATTCCATAGAACTAGCCAATGGTAAACTCGTTGAATCGAGCGAAGTCGTTAGAGGTTGCACATTAGAACTTGGTGAGCGAAGATTTAGCATCGACCTCTTACCTATTCAATTGGGTAGCTTCGATGTAGTGGTCGGAATGGACTGGCTTTCCAAGAGCAAAACTGAAGTTATTTGTCACGAGAAAATCATTCGCATCCCTCTGGCGAATGATGAAACTCTCATCGTGCATGGAGAAAAACGAGACGCGCCTCTGTGGATCATCAGTTGCATGAAGGCACAAAAGTTCTTAAGGAAAGGATGTGTTGCTTTCCTAGCACACGTTGTAGATAAGAAGGCTGAGGAGCCAAAACTCGAAGACATTCCTGTGGTGAAGGAATTCCCTGATGTTTTTCCCGAAGACCTGCCAGGACTACCTCCGCAACGACAAGTCGAATTCCATATAGACTTGGTTCCAGGAACCGCTCCTGTAGCCAAGGCACCCTATCGGCTTGCACCATCCGAGATGCAAGAATTATCTACACAACTCCAAGAGTTGTTGGATAAAGGATTCATAAGGCCAAGCTTCTCGCCTTGGGGAGCTCCAGTATTGTTCATGAAGAAGAAGGATGGAACACTGCGGATGTGTATCGATTATAGAGAACTGAACAAGCTCACAATCAAGAATCGGTACCCACTGCCGAGGATTGATGACTTAATTGATCAGCTGCAAGGATCGAGCTTCTATTCCAAGATCGACCTTCGATTGGGATACCATCAGTTAAGAATTCAAGAGGAAAGCATACCAAAGACTGCATTCCGAACGCGTTATGGGCATTACGAGTTCCTTGTGATGCCATTCGGATTGACGAACACACCAGCAGTATTTATGGACCTGATGAACCGCGTATGCAAACCATATCTCGATAAATTTGTGATTGTATTTATCGATGATATCCTGATTTACTCACGAATGAGAGAAGAGCACGAGCAACATCTCAGAACCATTCTGGAACTACTGAAGAAAGAGAAACTTTATGCGAAATTCTCTAAGTGCGAATTTTGGATTCACAAAGTACAGTTTCTTGGTCACGTTGTGAATGAGAAGGGCATTCATGTAGACCCATCCAAGATTGAAGCAATAAAGAATTGGGAAGCCCCCAAAACCCCAACTGAAGTTCGACAATTTTTGGGCTTAGCGGGCTATTACCGGAGATTTATCGAGAATTTCTCTAAAATAGCTCAACCGCTGACTACCCTTACGCAGAAAGACAAGAAGTACGACTGGGGTGATAAGCAGGAAGAAGCCTTCCAACTGCTCAAAAATAAGCTATGCGATGCACCGATACTATCCTTACCCGAAGGCACAGAAAACTTTGTGGTATACTGCGACGCTTCGCGTCAAGGTTTGAGTTGTGTGCTCATGCAACACCAAAAAGTCATCGCTTACGCTTCAAGACAGTTGAAGGTACATGAAAGGAATTATACCACTCATGACTTGGAACTAGGCGCGGTGGTATTCGCCTTGAAAATCTGGCGACATTATTTATATGGTACTCGATGTACAATCTTCACAGATCACAAAAGCCTACAACACATATTTGATAAGAAGGAATTAAATATGCGTCAACAACGTTGGGTCGAGCTGCTGAATGATTATGACTGTGAGATTAAGTACCATCCTGGAAAGGCAAACGTTGTAGCAGATGCGTTAAGCCAAAAAAGAAAGGGTTAAGACCCTAAGGGTTCGAGCATTGGAAATGACTATTCAAACGAACCTCACTGCACGCATTCGTGACGTTCAACAAGAAGCCCTTAAGATGGAGAATCGAAGAGCTGAATACCTCTGAGGTATGCTGAAGAATATGGTGCCAAACAAAGAGGGAACCTTATACTTTAAGGGGCGTATTTGGGTTCCGCTCTATGGCGGCATGCGAGAAGTCATCCTTAATGAAGCTCACAAGTCGAGATACTCGATCCATCCAGGATCAGACAAAATGTATCAAGACTTGAAGGATTACTATTGGTGGCTGAGACATAAAAGCGATGTTGCTATTTATGTTGGAAAGTGCCTAATATGTGCTAAGGTTAAGGCTGAATATCAAAAACCGCCTGGCCTACTGCAACAACCAGAGATACCCATGTAGAAGTGGGAGCAAATCTCGATGGATTTCATAACGAAACTACCCAGGACCCCGAGAGGGCACGATATGATATGGGTGATAGTTGATCGATTGACGAAATCTGCGCATTTCCTACCGATCCGAGAGAAGGATAGGACTGGAAAGCTTGCTGAGTTATACTTGAAGGAAATCATGGCACTTCATGGAGTGCCTATCTCAATTATTTCAGACAGAGATGGACGTTTTGTCTCAAGGATCTGGCAATCCTTTCAGGAAGCCTTTGGATCTCAACTAGATCTAAGCACAGCCTTCCATCCGTAAACAGATGGCCAGAGTGAACGAACCATACAAACACTGGAAGATATGCTTCGCGCATGTGTTATGGACCTAGGCGGCAGCTGGGATACTCACCTACCTTTGAGGTTTCCTACAATAACAATTATCATACGAGCATAAAAGTCGCACCGTTTGAAGCTCTGTATAGCCGCAAGTGCCGCTCGCCATTATGTTGGGCAGACGCTGGAGACAAACATATGGTTGGTCCTGAACTTGTCCAAGAGACAACCGACAAAATCATGCAGATCCGAGAGCGCATTAGGGCGGCTCGAGATCGACAAAAGAGCTATGCTGATCGAAGACGAAAGCCATTAGAATTCGAGGTGGGAGACAAAGTTCTGTTGAAGGTCTCACCTTGGAAGGGCGTAGTAAGATTCGGAAAACGTGGAAAGCTGAATCCATGATACATTGGACCATTCAAGATCTTGGAAAGAATTGGTACCGTGGCGTACAAGTTGGAATTACCGGAAGAACTTAACGTAGTACATGATACGTTTCATGTATCCAACCTCAAAAAGAGTCCAACCCAAGAAGCAGTGATCATCCCTGCGGATGAAGTGCATATTGACGACACCCTCCGATTTACAGAACAACCCGTTGAGGTTACAGACTGGAAAGTCAACAAGACCTGAAGGAGTAGTGTCAAGCTTGTCAAAGTGCGTTGGAACTCTAAGAACGGACCCGAGTACACGTGGGAACGTGAAGACCAGTTTAAAGAAAAGTACCCCCACCTGTTCAAGAAAACTCCTGCGAGAGATAGATCAGCCTGAATTTCGGGACAAAATTCTTTTAACGGGGGGAGACTGTGACAACTGGCACAAAAAACCTTCTGATTGTTCAACACCTCTCCAGTTCACACGGGCTGACCTATCCAGTTTACACGATCTGTACTCAGGTCGCACCAAGGACCTCCACTTCGCACGGTTTGGTTGATTTGAAAAGGTCTAGTTCGCGCGAAACATCAGTTCGCCCGGAGTGCATATCCAGGTCGCACAAAGCTGATTTTCAGTTCACACTAAGACCTCTCAGTTCGCACGGATTGAATTCTTTCAGTTCAAGTTTGCGCAGTTTGAGTTTCAGTTCGCACGAATTGATCCATTTTCAGTTCGCACGGATTGATACATTACTCAGTTCGCAGGAAACAAACCAGTTCGTTTGAACCAGTTCGTTTGAACCAGTTCGTTTGAACCAGTTCGTTTGAACCAGTTCGTTTGAACTTAGTTCGTTTGGAACTTCAGATCATTTGGAATTTCTGAAATTGAAAATCTTTCAACACTGAAACATGGATACTGAGTTTTACAACGCTTTTGCTACTGCTCCGATCACTCCAGTTACAGTTGCCGAAACTGTTGAAATCAAAAATGAAACGGGAACTTTCCAAAAGCCACCAAAGCTTATGTACATTGAGGACTTTAAAGGATGGCAAGAGCGTTTTGAAAACTGGGTGCAAGCTAATAAGTTTGATGCATGGGTTTCGTTAGAGAAAGATTACACTAGACCGAAAGATGATCTTGAAAATGAAAAACCATTAAGTGAATTTACACTGAATGAAAAATTTAGATACACTAGTGAAAAGATGATGATTAGACTTCTCCAACAAGCAGTAAAAGAAGATATATTCGTCTTGCTTCAACATGAGGGAACTGCTAGATCAATTTGGTTAGCGTTGGCTAAAAAGTTTAAGGGAAGTGCTGATATGATAAAAAACAAACGTGCATTACTAAAAAAATCGTTTGATATGTTTACAGCTTTTGAAGGTGAGACGACTAGATTATCGAGAGATATTGTCATCTTGTCCAGGAAATGAAAAGATTGGACATCAAGAAAGAAGATGAAGAATGGGTTGATAAGCTAGCTGATGCGTCACCACAGAATGAATGGGGAACATATATGTTGATTTTAAAGCATAACCGACAATTTGAAGATATGAATTTGTGTAAGTTCATTCAGAAGCTTGAAGAACATGAGTTAGATATTCAGAAAACTGCTATCATGAAGAATCCGGGTGCTCAACAAGATGTTAGTTTATACTATAAAGGAAGCAAAGTTGAGACCACTCCAAGTCCGAAGATTCAGACTGCGTTCAGTGCTGATGGTACTTCCGGAACTAATGCTAGCACAACAACTTAGAGTGGTGGATATTCTTCATCTTATTCAAGCTTTGAACCAAATTTTTCAACACCAAGTTCTCAACATCAAAGTTCAACAAATGGTACCGGTCAAGTTTTGCAATGCAATGTTACATTAAATACTCAAAATGGCCAAAATTTCTCTCCATATATTGCGAAGCAACACATGGCATCACTTGCTACTATGTTAGAGTCATATGAAAGCTTGGTTTGTGACAACTGGCACAAAACCGGTAATTTCCGTACAATTTAATTAATACTTAATGACTGCAATTATGTGCTTAAATGTCAACATTATCTAATTACATGCTATACTTGTGAATTCATGCACGTTTTATACTACAAATATTGCTTTATGCATTAATGATAGCGTTGCGTCAGAAATACTAGTAAACTCACCGGTAAGACACATTGTGTCAACAATTCTGCAGAAAGCAGCCAGACAATAGAATTGGAGCCTAGGTGTAGGTCCAACGTCAAGAATACATTAAAACCCAAGAGTATATACAAGGGTTATCATATAGACTTTCCGGAAGTTAGAATATGCACTAAAAAGCACCCGAAACGCACTTTAAATGCAGAATTCTGCACAAATCACCTATAATCAGCTTTTTAACACATAAATATCATGCATAATTCATGTTTTATTATCCAGAATACCCTCCTAAGTGTCGGGAATTAAAAGCGTCACAAAAGGGTACTTAAAGGACACTAAACGGTGCAATTTAGCACTTTAACGAACCGGTATCAAACCGAACAACCGGACATTACCCGAAACATCAAAATATTACTAGAAGCATTGTTTTAATATTTCTGAGCTAGTTATCATCCCCGAACACCATAACACCTCTTATAACATAATAACACATTAAATCCCTAAACTTTATACTTGAAAACTAACTTGTTTATGAAACTAGAGATTGGAACTTACACTTTACCCCCCCCCCCCATATTGTTCACGGTCACCTTAGTGGCCCCACTCTTGATCTTGTGAGATCTTGCTAAATCCTCTAAAATCTGGCCAAGATATTCCATGATCTTCCTTGGATTCTATATGATTTTGTAAAGATCTTTGAAGATATGAAATGGTTATAAGTAGGCACAAAAGAACAAGACCTCACCAACATCAACCTTCTTCTCCTCTCCTCCCTCCCACTCTCGACCGTGACCACCTCCCTACACCACCATCATTCTTCAATCAAGTTCATCCATTCCAAGCTTAACCTAAGGTGCAAGAATGTGTTTAAGGAGGTTTAGAGCTTGTGGATCTTGAAGAACCGTCTTCATTTGCTATTAACCAACCCATTTGTCATCTTCAACCACTTGTGTTCTTCCCTAGCCCTTGTGCTAGTTGTAAGCTTCTTATCACTTGTTGTTACTTCATATTTTGATGGTTAAAAGATGATGAATATTGTTAATCACAAGAACACAAAAGAACATGGTCATGATACTTTAACATAAGCTTAAATACATAAGAATACATGTAAATGATGATGATTTGCTTCTTGATGAATGATGATTTGTCTTAGTGATGTTAGACATCATAAGAAACCTACTAGATTGTGATTAAACACATGATCTAGTAAGTTAAAGTGGTGATCTTGTGAAAGACCAAGATCTTCATGCTTTATGTCTTCATGAACTTGAATAATGAAATTGGTCTTCATATATAAAGATGATTTAAACAAAATACAAATCTTGTAAATAGATGAGTACAAAAATAATTTTCTCAAGAAACCAAGTTTATTTATGAGATTTACAAAGTCATGGTTTCTAAGTAAACTAATCATATTTTTAGTGTTTAAACAAGACTAGAAACATGGGTGTAACAAGAAAAATACAAAAGAAATAGTTTTAGAAAAAGCATCTTACAAGTTGTAAATGACTAAATCTTTTAATAAAGTGATTTACAAACAAATAACCATGTTTTTAAGGGTAACTCAACCTACTAAATAACATGGTAAGTTACTACAAGTTTTTACAAAACTTCAAGTTCATGATGTAGTGTAATTTACTTGATTTTGACACTCGGTAAGTGTTGAATAAGTTGATGATTGTTTGTGATGATTTTAAAAGAAAATAAACACATATTTTGAAGACATGGGAAACCTCCATTTTTAGGGGAAACCATGTCAAAATTTCTATAAATTCTGACACTTAGAAAAATATAAGTTTTGGTGAAACTTATTCCCTAAAAATATTTACCAAGGTTTCGCAAACTTTTATGTAAACTTCAAGTTAAGAAATGATGATTTCTTCAAGATAAAAATTGATATTAAGTATGTATATTTTTTAGGAAAATATATATATTTATTGATCACCAAATTTTGTGCTAAGTGTATGTAGTATGTATTATATGTAATAGTGTGTTAAGACTTGAAAATACACTAAATACTCCTAAGGAGTAAAAATACAAAATACACATACAACATGCTTAGACAAATACAAGAGAATATATTTATGAAAATATATTTCCTAATAAATTAAATAACTTGGACAAGTTATGAATATGAAATGAAGTTTTGGACAAAATACATAATTCGGGTGAAATACAAGATACTTATATTTAATTTTGAGAAAATAATATAAGTAAGGTACATAGTTAAAAATATAAATTATTTTTAACACAAGAACACAAACATAAAAGATGGTAACTTGTACTTGTGCGATACAAGTCTAGTGACTAACGTTAACAAAACACATATAGGTCACGACGCTATATAAGCAAACCCGGTGAAGTTTACGGCGCAAGAACGCAAAGTTGTGAGTTCATGCTCCCCCTTTTCTTTTAACTGTTTTCAGTTTTATAACTTCGGGGGTGAAGTACATGTTACTAAGTGTTTACAGACAAGCGACTTCATGTCCCCACTTTTAAACTTTTACATACTTTTTTAAACTTGGGGAAAATACATGTGTTATGGTATGATGGATACAAGAACTAAGGAATGATACTTGAAATCGTGTCACGAATAGGGTACCAGAAGCACCATTAATCATGTACATACTAAGACCGCAGAACAAAAGGTTAGATCTAATGGGTTTTCGGGCAGCCACACTCTTGGTGATAACTAGTACCAAGTAGTGCTTTTGTGTCTCAGTCATGAATCGACAACTAGAAAAATGCCTATGGTTTGGATGCTTCCTATGTCGTGTCACATGTTAATGGCCTTGCAACCCATTAACAATCTCGATACATACAGGAATACTTGATTTATACAAATTACATACCATGTTTTCATACAAAGTATACAAACGTTCAATACAAAAACTGCATGAATTCACACCAACATTATGTTGATGATTTTCCAAAACTCATGTATTTCAGGTAACTAAAGTGGATGTGCGCGCGGTCTTACTCTTGCTCTTGGATGTTGTTTATGTTTATCTTTGAATAAAGTTGTAAACTTATCAAACAAAATGTTGTCTTGTGATGTAAACACTTAACCTATGTTTTTAGTTATGTAATGTTATTGGCATTTGAAGTTATTTTTACGAGCATGTAGTATGTTTACTATTCGTATGCAATGAGAACCTTTCATGATCACACCTCGTGCTTCCGCCTTAGAAAGGGGTGTGACATGGTTGCTGGACGAATCGGGAATCCGATGCTCACTAAGGAGGATTATGACCAGATTGATTCTGAGGAACTTGAGTTGATGGACATCAAGTGGTGTTTAGCTAGTGTTTTGAGAAGAGCAGAAAAATTCAAACAAATCACCGGCAGAGATGATCTTCGTGATGCTGCTACATCTTAGCTAGGTTTTGACAAATCGAAGGTTACTTATTTTCGTTGCCGAGAAAAAGGACATTTTAAACGAGAATGTACAAACAGAGAAGCAACCGGAAGACCATATCCATTTGGAAACAACAATTATCATCGAAAAGCAATTTATCATCAGGTTGCTCAACAACCATATCAACAACAATCGTCACAAACTGCACATGCTAGGAAGGATCTGATCGAAGAACCATCAAAGGGTAGAGCTTGTTATGGTCTGATAGATCAAGATGATGAGAGAATTCCAGAAGGCTTTAATTAGGATGATTATGATCCTTCTAGACCTTCAAATTGAAAAACAGTTCCTAAAGCATTTGTTGCTCGAATCTTTGAAGATTCAACCTCGGAAGAAGAATCAGTCAAATCAAAGAACAGTCCTAGAAGAAAACCGATTTTTAAATCTTCAGGAAGTGATGAAGATACTGATGATGAGGAAGAATATATTAATAAAGCTAGAAAAAATCTGGATACTTCTAGTTTTAATTTGTTTTTTGCAGATAAAATCGAGATGTTGAAAGAGAAAAGGGCTGCTAGACTAAAGAGAGAAATGGAAGAAAGAAAGATTGCTGAAGAACAGACTAATGTCCAGATGGAAGCTGAGAAGGCAAAAGTTGAAGAAAAATCGACAGAGGAGGTCAAGGTTGAAGAGAATGAAGTAAAGATCGAAGTTGAGAAAGAACCGGTTGTGATTGAAAAAGTGGTGGAGAAAATAGTTGAAAAAATAGTTGAAGTTGAAAAAATTGTCGAAGTTGAAAAGATTGTAGAAGTTGAAAAACCATGTGCAAAGTGTTTAGTATCTTGCAAAGATTGTGCTGAGAAAGATACAAAGTTGGTTGAATTGGAAAAGCTCAAAGAGAACTTGCTGCACAATGTGAGAAGCATAAGGGAGTCATATGATCTCCTAAGAAACGAAGTGAATATTTACAAAGGAGCTTGTGATGAAGATGTTCAGATGAAAAATCTTCTAAAAGCAACAGTTCTTCAAAAGCAAAGAGCAATCAACGGATATATTGAGATGAATGCTAAGCTGAAACAAGAATTGGCAGAAATGAAGATTGAAACCGAAAGAGTGAATAATTTACTCCGAAGTTATCAAAGTTCTGAGTATGTTATTGATCGCATCTATCCTGCCGTTGCAGCTCATAAGTTTGCAGATGAAGAAGAAAATTATGGTAAGAAAACTGGTTTGAAGTATAACAGAGTACCAAATCCAATATGGGATGGTTATACGCCCCGAGATTTTGAAAAGGTGACTGAAGCACTCAATCCAAATCTGAAATCCGAGTCTATCAATGGATTACCAGATGATATTGATGTTACAATCACAGCGTCTGACACTGATCATGAGTCCGATTTAATTAAGAAAGTGGTCGATCAGGTGTTGGATAAAGATGAAGAGTCAAAGTCAGAGTCTAAATCTGAAAAGTCGAGTTCGTCAGACAAAAGCTCGAGTTCACCGGTCAAACGGGTTTATGATAAAGAATTTCTGATGTCACAAAATAATTTGAATGACGAAACATTCAAAGTAGCATATACTTTGAATGATTCTGACAAATTATATTCTGATGAAGAATTTCCAATAAGAAGTGTTAAAACTGAAAAGATTAACAAGGTTTTCAAATTAACAGAAATTAATATTTCTGAAATAAAAAATGCAAATCTTACTGAAAAACCTAAAAAATACACTTCAAGAGTTCAACAAAGATTGAACAAGAAAAAAGGTTACAGTTCTGGTTCTGGTTATCAAAAGAAACCAAACCATAACAGTAATTTCAAAAAGAAAGGTTTAGGTTTTATTCCACCCGAAAATCATAAAAATGAGAAAATTTATAAAACAAAAATTAAATTTGTTTCAGGAACAAGTTCTGAAGAAGAGAAGGAGAAACCATTCTGGAAACAATTAAACAAGGAGTTTCTCGCTGAAAGGAAAAAGAATGTATTGAAGAAATCTGAACCAAGAGTTGAAAGAAGAACCTGTTTCAAATGCCAAGAGGTCGGACATATTGCTTGGAATTGTCCAAAGTCCACCAACACAGAACAGGGAGTTTCTTCTAACTCTAAAATGAAAGAAAAATGTGTTGATGAAAAGAAACAACCAGCAGAGAAATTTAAAGAGTTCAAAAATTTGACTTTCGAAGTTGGTGAAAGTTCAAAAATTTTTTACAAAAGAAGAGCAAATCTTGATAAACAAAAATGGGTTGTTAAGAATTCAGATGTTAGTTATGGCGATGAATCTGACTCGTCAACGTCAAAGGAGCCATCTGTTGTGCAAAAAGATGAGAATTCCGTTCCGACAATGGATGATGAAAACTTTCCACCATTGTCAAACAGAAATTTGAAATCAAAAGTTGGTAAGAGTGAGATTTCAGATCAATTCTTCACTGATGAGAAAGAATTTGATGCTGAAAAGGCTTTTAACGGAAAAGTGTTACATCTTTTTGGAAAGATGGCTGATGGGAAGGTAAAAGGAGTGAAAGAGTTTTATGAATCGAAAAAAATTAAACCAAATGCTGATGGTTCACCCATGATTCCTCAAGCATGGGTGAGATTCTTTAAAAACTAAAATCCGGACTTGCCGGAGCTCCCAAGTTGGCAATCGTGGAGCAGGAAGCGGCATCTTTCTTAAAAATGAAAAATGTGATTGTGAAAAACCTACAAGTGTTAAATTTTTACAAGTGGTGAAAGAAAAAGAACAAAGTGATGAATTGAACCCCATGATTTTGAAATGACAATAAAACTAATTTTTCGGAAAAACCATTTTGATTAAAACAAACTTAAGTGTTTTGAAATCATAATGGGAAAATAGTTTGTTGTCAGGGGAAGTTCTGATTGTTTATGCCAAGTCGATGGTGAATTAAAGCAATTCACATCAGTTTGTCATTTTACTTGTACAGTTTATTGCTTTTATTTTCAAATTTTCTTTGAAAATCAAAAATTGAAACATATTTTTTATTTTAGGGGGAGTAAAAAATTTAGAAATTTTGAAAATTTGAAAAATCCAAAAACATGATAAAATCTAAAAAGCCAAAAACATCGAAATGTCAAAAATGAGTTTTGTTGTGAAAAAGAGGAAATGATAGTACATCAGTGGACTATCACAGCACGCTAAAGAATTGGAAAGTTAAAATGTGATAAACGGTCTCACTGAGGATATGCCAGTAGGTTTTTATACATTCAGTAGATTGTTTTTTGAGATATAAACCTAAATATCATAAACTTGCTTATTTCGTGGGGAACATCTCTCGGATATATAGGTAACCCCTGAAATCTTGTTTGAAGGGCTTTCTATTTCTGACATACTAGGTCTTTGTGCGTGATGATATCTGGGGTATTATACCAGGACTTCTGATTTTGCGGAAGCAATAGCCTAGTCCTCGTATAATGCTCTGCACTGCTTTAATCATAAAGCCCACCCTCAGCATAAAAAATGATGAAACATTGAAAAATGCTAATCATGTGCTGTTGAAGAAAAGATCCCCAAACGGGACACACCTAAAGACAAGCCATCATCTCTTTGTCTGAACGGAAGTTCTAACCTGAGCTCTCATGGCCTCGCATTACCCGTTTCCAGATATCATTAGTGTACATTCACCTGTAAGACTGAATATAGGAGTCTGGATACGGGAGTATATTCTGAGGTGGGACACACGAATAAGTCAAGTGCTTAAAACACTAATCTCGTATCTCGAAACAGTTGAACTTTGTGTGAAAATTTAAGTGGATCAGTATACTAACAATCTACGTGAATCGTTTAGAACTTAAAGTGTTTAAAGCTCAACAGTGTTAGTGATTTGTCTCATAAACTGATATGATCCTCTTACACAAACTCACAAAAATATTGTTTCTAAATATTTCTTTACTGTTTTTCATTAAAGACAAAAATCCAAAAAGAGTATGTTTTAGCATAAAATTTTGAAAAATCAAAAAGATTTTGTTTCATCTTAGTTTCGACAACTGATGATTGAAAAGCTGATTTTCAAAATTCCAAGTGCTAAACATGATGGACAACAACTGGTTGGGTGATTGTTTTGAAATGTGAAAGATGATCAATGTTTGAATTGATTTGTTGTATCAATAATCTTACAAGTGGTTAATCAAGGTCATTAATTTGAACTTGATATAACTATTGTTGATGTTAATTGATTTCTACAAAAGTAAATTTCACAATTGTCAAAGGTCAAATTTGTGTGTTTTGAATACAAGTGGTTAATCAGAGATTAAAATTGTTATAAATAAATAAACTTACTGTTGGGTAGAGATTTGTGCAGATCCCCGTGTCTAAGCCTGAGCAGCGTTTGATCCAGGTTACAATTCTAGAACGAGAGCTATGTCAGATTGCGATCCCGGGACAACTTAAGGGGGAGTTTGCTAGCAAAGGGGAGTTTGAAGACAGTAGAGCCAGTTTCGAATCCTACCATCCACGCCAGCTGCTGATGCTGGAAAGTTTAAAGAATCAAGAGATCTGATCAAGAGAATTTGAAGAGTCAGGTTGTGATTCTGTGTGACAACCCGCACTAAACCAGGTATCCGTACGACTTAATTGATGATTAATTACTGCTAAATTACTGTGCTTAACTGAAATTGCTGATAAACTGCTACCTGCATACTGATACATGCACTTACTTGCATCATACTTTATTTGCTGTCACTACATTATTTTACATGCTGAACCTTGGTGACAAACCTGATGCACAAAAAGCACAGTAGCACTAAACGGATACACAGTGAACATGCTGATATGACCAGCATCAGGCAGACACTGCCTCTAAGGCCTGTTAAGAGCCTCAAATATTTTGGCTACACTGGTAGTGAGTGTAGGGATATAAGGGTTGTGGTACTGCGTCTCTAGGAATAAGATACACTGATTCGGATGTGCCAAAAACGTACTTTAAGTACCAAACACAGCACTTTAATAAATAATCCAGCTTCTAGCTGACTAGTAAAGTGCCAAAATATGAGAAAATAACACTAGACACTTTCTAAAGTGTCGGGAAAACAAATTGTGTCACTAAAAATGCTAATAACGACACTTTAAAGCTTTTGTAACGCTTTAACGGATTACTATCCAACCGGACACCCGGACTTTACCCGGAACATGAAAATATTAGTATTTTCACTATTTATATTTTTCTGAGCCAGTTAGGGTCTCTGATTACCCTAACACCCGTCATAACACATAATATACAACTAACTAAGTTAAATACTTAGTTAACCTATTTAACTTAATCCTTATCCTAACTACACTAGTTAAAATCGAACCAACCCCCCCCCCCCCAATTCCCTAACCGTCCCCTAACCTTGGGGAGACACACTTGTACTTGTGATCTTGATAAATCTTTGATGTTTAGTATCTTTGTGACATATTAACCAATGGTTAATAACACCTAGATTTGTCTATAAATACCATCACTAATCACATGATAATTATCACTTCACAACACCAACTTACTCACACTCTCTCCCTCTCTATCCACTCTCGGCCGAACACCCCTCTCCCCACCATCATATTTTCGGTTCTTGCTCTCAACATTCCATCATCATTCAAGCTTCACAAGTCGCATATTAGGAGTCTTGGTGCACTCGGAACGCAAAGGACCTCTACCGTTAGCTTTTATCCACCTCTTTTTCGCCAAGATTCTTCCCTAGCCCCGAGCTAGAGGTATAACACTTAAAACTTATTTTTTAAGCTTATATAAGGTGGTTAAAAGGAATATTGTCGGTTAAATATCGATAACTTGCATTTTGAAGCTTTAAAGTCTAGTAAAAATACTAAAATGGTGGTTAATAGCTTGCAACTTGTGTAAAAGATGTAGTAATTGGAATTTGTGTTTATCTAGACCCGATCTATGACGTGGTAGCTCGGATCTCCGTTTAACCCGACTTTGTAAGATCATGGATCTTCACATAAGCTCGTTTTTGGTTACCACAAGGGTTAAAAGGCGAAACTCTACCACACAAGATACATGAACTTGTGTAGAAATATTTTACTTGTGTAAAAGTGATTTAACTTGCACAAAGGTGTTTAAAACTAGCGGATCTACGTATCTGCAAGTGGTATTTTTAAAGAACCACACTTTAAAGAAAACATGTATTACCAAGATGGATCTTACACTAACAAACATGATTTTATAAACCACAAGTGTGTAAACACTTGTGAAATGAAAAGATCCGACAAATAATTATTTTTGGGGAAAAGTGACTAGAAGTTGTAAAGTCGGATTTCTCTAGACACGAGGTTTTTACAAGATTAAAGTTACTTTATATAAAGATCTACATATATAAAGGGGATTTACACTATAGATTCGGAAAAACAACAAGTTCATGCGATTGTACAATTTACATACTTGTCGACTAGTTTGATGTGTCGGAAATTGTTTGTTTGGATAAAGAAGTTGTTGAATTGATTTGTTAAAAGAAAATGATACGCTTGAAAGCGTGGCCACCTCCAGTTACAGAGGAAACTCTGGCGAAATTTTCTAAAAACCTGACACTTAGAATTATTTACACAACAAGTGTTAGAACTATTTTGACACATTTTCGAAACATAAATTTCGCCAGAACTTTAATTACTAAACATTCGGAGGTGGGATTTTCACAAGGATTAACGTGATAAATATATTTTGTCACAACACTGTTTATGATTATTTTGTGAAAATACATAAATATTATTTTAGAGTAAAAATAATATTTACAAGCGTTAATGATCCCAAAACTTTGCGAACGCTTCCACATTAACATATAAGTTACACCGGTAATTACATTACCACAAGATTGATAAAACGTAACTTACGCACATGTACTGTATCCCCCATCCTTGGGAAGAAGTATAACTACCAAGTGTATACAGAACATAAACACGAAATAGTTGTCTAACTATTTCCCAAAGACTTAAACTATAAAGCTAAAGCACGGCCGTCCGTCTAATAGAATTAGCACTTGTAGGTCGTTGCACAGCTTACTGTATTGGAGACACTTGGTAGAGACGCGCATTCACTGTGAGTTCATGTCCCCCTTTTCTCTAACTGTTTTCAGTTTTCTTAACTGCGGGGGTGAAATACATGTTACTTTGTTTACAAGTACTATTATACACGGTATGATTTACGTAAGGAGGTTTAGATCATGTGAATGGGTAGTTAGAACACCGAGGGACTCAGGCGGTAGATCTATCTGGGTGTAGCGAGCCCAGCTCTAGGGCCAACAGAACGGGCCTCTCGGAGGACCAACAGAACGGACCTGGAGTGACTTGGTACCCAACGCAAAAATCGGCTAGGGTTGTGTCTACCTACTTGCATTTCACGACATGCTAATGGCCTTGCAAACCATTGGTGATCACAAGTCCTCTTACACTGCTACATACCAGGAAACTTTTATACTTACAAGTGTTTTACTTACTCACTTGCACATGAACTCGCTCAACATTATTGTTGATTTTTCAACTTACATGTATTTCAGGAAATTAACGAGATCTGGCACGGTATGGCATGTTTTCCGCTGCACTAGTTTCCGAGGTCATCCGGGGTTTAGGGGATGTGTCTCTTTCCTGGACAAGACACAGTCCTTAAACCATGTTTATGTTATGTTTCAGTTTGTAATGTTTGTTGAACAAGATTATGGTTGTTAGGGTATATTAAAACAATGGTATTGTGTTTGATTTTCAAAACTTAATGGATGATCTTGCATGTTTTTAACTCATATAGCTTTGGTATGATTAAGCTATGGTATTAAGAAGTCACACCAAAATTAACCACGCTTCCGCAAAGCCAGGGTGTGACAGCTTGGTATCAGAGCTCTGATCATAGCGAACTAGGATTCTTTCTCGAGTCTAGACTATGATCACTAGGGCTCTCACGAAAACATTTTTCTGCATACCACTTAAGTCCAGATCCACACTTTTTACAAACAAATGTTGAGCACATTTTATTAATTATAGTCTCAGCTTGGAGGGCTGAGGATCGGTCTGGAGGATCGAGGTGATTAAGGTAGTTGAGCACGTTGGTTTGTTATAGGATCGATCTGGAGGATCGAGGCTCGGTCTAGGTGACCGAGGTAGTGGGCTAGCAAGGCTAGGAAGAAAAGGCTCAGCTTGGAGGGCTGAGGATCGGTCTGGAGGATCGAGGTTTGGTTTAAGTGAAGGATAGAGCAGTCTTGTAGACTGGATGAAATTGGCTAGTAAGACTAGGAGAATTATGTGATACCTTACTTGGTGACTTATATGATTACTTGATTTATGATTGACTATTTGTGCATGTTTGTGTATATGTTACAGACACATGGATTCTGCAGACACTGGTGGTTCAGGCACCACAGGCCCGAGGCCTATAGTTTCAGACGACATTGAGTCATCAGAGCATGAGGTTTATACGTCCGACTACACTAGCACAGATGAGGACGATTTCCAGCCATTTGCACTACCTGACGGTGCTGGCGAGCTCGCAGATGGTCCTATCGCAGGGGATCTACCATTGGCATTGATCCCTGCTCCTATACCGCTTGCTGCGTACCCAGCTTACGATTTACCCATCGACGATGAGGAGGATGATGTCGATATGTCTGATGAGGAGCCTTTCGAGGATGATGCTCAGGGCGAGGCCCTCCCTGCTGCCGATCCCTTGTTGATCGCAGACGCTCCTGCCGCGGAGTCACCTGTTCACTCCCCAGTCGCGGACTCCTTTGAGTCTGTGGCTTCTGTACCCTCACATGTCCAGAGTGCACAGCACTTCTCTCATGAGTCAGAGCCTGATCACGCATCTTCTGTTGCTCCTATCCCCAGTTTCGCTTTTGACCATGATGATGAGGGGGATTCCGATCCTATGTTTCCCCCAGGATTTGACCCTGATCGTGACTTAGAGTTTGTTCCCATGGATCAGTTTATGGAGGATCCAGTAGACGCTGTTGACCTATTTGATCCTATTGACCCAGATTTCGAGTTTGAGATGGCTTTCGATGACTTCGAGCCTGCCGTTGCTCCTGAGCAGGCAGCCGCTCTAGACCCTATACCAGAGCATGACCCAGTACATGCTGATATCCCTTTTGAGCCTATTGTTGCTGATCTCCCTGTCGATGTTCCTGTGATTGAGGGCGATCATGTTGCTGTTGATCCCATTGTTCCCTTACCCGTTGGTGACGTACCTGTTGACCACCCTATAGAGCACTTTGCACCCGTTCACCCTGTTATTGCTCCCTTATTTGATCCCGTTCCCCTAGAGCCCGGACATGCACTGTTCACGGCACAGATGGATCCACCGGATGAGTCCGCACAGCACGGTTGGATACCGGCTGATGAGGATGTTCCACCTTTTCCTCCACAGATTCCTGTTGCACCCCATGTTGACTTTTCATTTCAGGTTCCTATGTTTGTACCTCCAGCAGGGCCTGGAGAGGGTTCTTCAGCACACCCTAATGGGCATGTACCGATGCCTATCCCTTTCATGCCTCAGACGTCACCTGTTCCATCCGCTGTTGCACCATTTCACGTGGCATCTTTCGACCCCACTAGCGAGCCATTTCTTTGGGCACCTGGCTCTGGTATGCCACCCACTGACCCCTATCATGCTTTTCACAGGGGATACACTATCGAGGACGTCTTGATGTCCTTTGTCGCACAGCATGAGTCCCACACACAGCGTATCCAGGAGCTCGAGAGAGCTCGGCTGTCATGTCAGTGTCATGGACAGACACACTCCCCTCTACAGCCGTTTCGACCATTACCTCCAGATTTTGCTGCTCGTCTCTTTACGTTAGAGCAGCAGGTTGCTTCCATTATCCGTACACAGCAAGCCCAGGAGGAGGACTGGCTCCAGTTACGCCGGTTGTTTTATACTCACTTTCCCCCTCCTCCACCACCATCTGCATAGAGCTCACCAGTTACTGATTAGATAGACAAGGATGAGAAGACGGCGATTGTTGGGTTGCACAGTATTTTGGAGACCACTTTATGACTCTGACTTTTGTTGACATGTACTTGACACTGATTTGTTATGATTTTTGGACAGGGGTGATGTAGCCCCTAGTTGATGGATGATTGTATGACACTATGATGTACTGATACACTTACTCTGTGGTCTTGATGTATGACAATTGCAGTATTCTCATCATATCTGTTTCACTTGATTACTTATTTGCATTGTTATGGTATGAGATGTGGATGATTGGTATTTGTGATGTATTGATGACATGAGATATTACGTGCTATTACTATTACTATATACGTACTTTTCGCTATGGCCTGACCAACGTAAACCATCTTTTAGAAGATGCCGCCAAGACGCGAACCAAACATGCCAACTAATGAGGCAGAACTCCAGCAGATTATTGCTGCTGCCATAGCACAGTACGCAGCATCTCAGCCAGGAGCAAGCGGAAGTGTTAACCAAGGCAATAACAATCCACCTCACGGTAATACCACGCCATTCGAACCTACCATGAACTAGTTGGAGATTTTAGCGATGATGCTAATGCCAAACACATGTTTTAACATACGTGCAGGATGCACCTACAAGCAGTTCTTGGACTGCAAACCAGTTAACTTCGATGGCACAGGAGGTGCAGTTGCCTTTACCCGCTGGGCTGAGAAGACCGATTCTGTTTTAAGCATGAGCAAGTGTGCAGAGGATCAGCAAGTCACATACATTTCAGGGCTGTTTCTAGATGGAGCCCTATCCTGGTGGAACCTACAAGTACAAACTCTAGGCGAAGCTGCCGCCTACGCCCTGACTTGGGCCGAATTGAAAGAACTGATGCGCAAAAAGTACTGTTCACGCGCAGAAATTCAAAGGTTGGAGACTGAATTTTGGCACTTAAAGATGGATGGACCAAAGATTGCAGAATACGTCCAGAGGTTTCACGACTTATCTCAAGTGGTTCCTTACATGGTTACACCTGAATACAAGCGAATCGAGCGCTTCATTTGGGGTTTGGCTCCCCAAATCATAAGTATGGTAACCTCATCAAAGCCTGCGACAATTACCGAGGCGATTGATTTGAGTGTGGCTCTCACAGAAGAGGCCATTCGTCTGAACAAGTTTGGTGATGTTAAGGCAAAGGAGAAAGAGACTCATGTTGAGTCGTCAGGAAGTAACAAAAGAAAGTTTTCGAACTTCAAACAAGGTGTTAGCGGTGATGGTAAGAGAGGAGCACCAAACACGCCAGCTCAGGGTACGACTGGCAGTGGAAGGAAAGGAAGGGGATATATGGGCACCCAGCCCAAGTGTAATGCCTGCCAGCGTCACCATTCTGGCCAATGTGGGCTAAAAGTATGTGAAGCATGTGGGAAACGTGGTCACTCGAAGGATACTTGTTGGGTCCTTGCCGGTCGCGGAGGCCAGGGAGGATATGGAAATAGGAATGATAACTGTGGTGGAAACGGAAACCGCCCACAAGGAAACTACGGGGGAAACAGAAATCAAGGCAACAATGCTAACCAAGCGGGCGCAGTGAATCGTAATCAGGGGAATGATCAAGCTGGTGGTAACGGACAGAGGCTCGGATGCTATAACTGCGGGGAAATCGGGCACTTTAAAAAGAATTGCCCAACATTGAACCAAGCCCGTGGTAGAGTGTTCCAACTCGAAGCTAGGGAAGCACGCCAGGATCCAAATGTTGTTACTGGTACGTTCCCTGTCAATCAACGCTATGCATCTGTTTTATTTGATACCGGTGCCGATTATAGCTTCGTATCGTTAGAATTTAAGAATATGCTTGGGTTAGCCACTAATAAGTTAGACATTCCCTACTCGATCAAATTAGCTAATGGAAAGTTAGTTGAAGCCAACGAAGTTATCAGAGGTTGTGTGATAGAATTGGGAGAACGTGAGTTTACTTTGGATCTACTACCAGTTCAATTGGGAAGCTTCGACGTGGTGGTAGGAATGGATTGGCTATCCGGAAACAAGGCTGAGATAGTATGTCACGAGAAAGTTGTTCGTATCCCAACTGATGACGGTGAGACAATCGTGGTTCACGGAGAGAAGCGTGACACACCGCTAAGGATTATCAGCTGCTTGAAAGCAAGGAAGTGTTTACAGAAAGGATGTGTTGCTTTTCTGGCACACATTGTGGATAAGAAGGCTGCCGAGCCAAGGATCGAAGACATCCCTGTCGTAAGGGAATATCCAGAAGTCTTCCCAGAAGACTTACCTGGACTGCCACCTCAGAGGCAAGTGGAGTTTCACATTGACTTAGTTCCAGGCGCCGCGCCTGTGGCTAAGGCACCTTATAGACTTGCTCCATCTGAGATGCAGGAATTGTCGACACAACTTCAAGAGTTGTTGGACAAGGGTTTCATCCGACCAAGCTTCTCGCCTTGGGGAGCTCCAGTCCTGTTTGTCAAGAAGAAGGACGGAAGTTTCCGCATGTGTATTGACTACAGAGAATTGAACAAGCTGACGATCAAGAACAGGTATCCTCTGCCAAGAATTGATGATCTGTTCGACCAACTTCAAGGTTCAAGCTTTTACTCTAAGATCGATCTTCGATCTGGATACCATCAACTAAGGATACAGGAGGAAAGTATCCCGAAAACAGCCTTCCGAACTCGTTATGGACACTACGAGTTCCTTGTTATGCCGTTTGGTTTGACAAACGCACCTGCAGTGTTATGGACTTGGGAGGTAGCTGGGATAAACACTTACCTTTGGTAGAATTTTCATACAACAACAGCTACCACACCAGTATTGGTGTCGCGCCATTTGAGGCCCTATACGGACGCAAGTGCCGATCACCACTATGTTGGTCTGACGCAGGTGATAGGCAGCTTGCTGGTCCCGAGATCGTCCAAGAGACGACAGACAAGATTGCACAAATACTTAAACGCATCGAAGCCGCTCGCCACAGGCAAAAGGCCTACGCGGATCCAAACCGGAAGCATGTGGACTTCCAAGTCGGAGAAATGGTGTTATTGAAAGTTTCACCCTGGAAGGGGGTGGCACGCTTTGGTAAGCGTGGGAAGTTAAATCCGCGCTACATTGGTCCCTTCAGAATTCTGGAAAGAATTGGGACTGTAGCATACAAGTTGGACCTACCTGCTGAACTGAATGGTGTTCACGATACATTTCATGTATCCAATTTAAAGAAAAGTCCAACTCAAATTGACGTTGCCATTCCTACCGACGAGATTCATATTGATGACACGCTCCACTTCGTTGAAGAACCTGTCGAGGTCACAGACTGGAAAGTTAACAAGACCCGCCGGAGCAGTGTCAAACTCGTCAAAGTTCGTTGGAATGCCAGACATGGTCCTGAATTTACCTGGGAACGTGAGGACCAGATGAAAGAGAAATACCCCCACTTATTTCCTAAGAACTCTGCATCTACAAGCAGAACTTAAATTTCGGGACGAAATTTATTTAACGGGGGGAGAATGTGACAACCCGCACTAAACCAGGTATCCGTACGACTTAATTAATGATTAATTACTGCTAAATTACTGTGCTTAACTGAAATTGCTGATAAACTGCTACCTGCATACTGATACATGCACTTACTTGCATCATACTTTATTTGCTGTCACTACATTATTTTACATGCTGAACCTTGGTGACAAACCTGATGCACAAAAAGCACAGTAGCACTAAACGGATACACAGTGAACATGCTGATATGACCAGCATCAGGCAGACACTGCCTCTAAGGCCTGTTAAGAGCCTCAAATATTTTGGCTACACTGGTAGTGAGTGTAGGGATATAAGGGTTGTGGTACTGCGTCTCTAGGAATAAGATACACTGATTCGGATGTGCCAAAAACGTACTTTAAGTACCAAACACAGCACTTTAATAAATAATCCAGCTTCTAGCTGACTAGTAAAGTGCCAAAATATGAGAAAATAACACTAGACACTTTCTAAAGTGTCGGGAAAACAAATTGTGTCACTAAAAATGCTAATAACGACACTTTAAAGCTTTTGTAACGCTTTAACGGATTACTATCCAACCGGACACCCGGACTTTACCCGGAACATGAAAATATTAGTATTTTCACTATTTATATTTTTCTGAGCCAGTTAGGGTCTCTGATTACCCTAACACCCGTCATAACACATAATATACAACTAACTAAGTTAAATACTTAGTTAACCTATTTAACTTAATCCTTATCCTAACTACACTAGTTAAAATCGAACCAACCCCCCCCCCCCAATTCCCTAACCGTCCCCTAACCTTGGGGAGACACACTTGTACTTGTGATCTTGATAAATCTTTGATGTTTAGTATCTTTGTGACATATTAACCAATGGTTAATAACACCTAGATTTGTCTATAAATACCATCACTAATCACATGATAATTATCACTTCACAACACCAACTTACTCACACTCTCTCCCTCTCTATCCACTCTCGGCCGAACACCCCTCTCCCCACCATCATATTTTCGGTTCTTGCTCTCAACATTCCATCATCATTCAAGCTTCACAAGTCGCATATTAGGAGTCTTGGTGCACTCGGAACGCAAAGGACCTCTACCGTTAGCTTTTATCCACCTCTTTTTCGCCAAGATTCTTCCCTAGCCCCGAGCTAGAGGTATAACACTTAAAACTTATTTTTTAAGCTTATATAAGGTGGTTAAAAGGAATATTGTCGGTTAAATATCGATAACTTGCATTTTGAAGCTTTAAAGTCTAGTAAAAATACTAAAATGGTGGTTAATAGCTTGCAACTTGTGTAAAAGATGTAGTAATTGGAATTTGTGTTTATCTAGACCCGATCTATGACGTGGTAGCTCGGATCTCCGTTTAACCCGACTTTGTAAGATCATGGATCTTCACATAAGCTCGTTTTTGGTTACCACAAGGGTTAAAAGGCGAAACTCTACCACACAAGATACATGAACTTGTGTAGAAATATTTTACTTGTGTAAAAGTGATTTAACTTGCACAAAGGTGTTTAAAACTAGCGGATCTACGTATCTGCAAGTGGTATTTTTAAAGAACCACACTTTAAAGAAAACATGTATTACCAAGATGGATCTTACACTAACAAACATGATTTTATAAACCACAAGTGTGTAAACACTTGTGAAATGAAAAGATCCGACAAATAATTATTTTTGGGGAAAAGTGACTAGAAGTTGTAAAGTCGGATTTCTCTAGACACGAGGTTTTTACAAGATTAAAGTTACTTTATATAAAGATCTACATATATAAAGGGGATTTACACTATAGATTCGGAAAAACAACAAGTTCATGCGATTGTACAATTTACATACTTGTCGACTAGTTTGATGTGTCGGAAATTGTTTGTTTGGATAAAGAAGTTGTTGAATTGATTTGTTAAAAGAAAATGATACGCTTGAAAGCGTGGCCACCTCCAGTTACAGAGGAAACTCTGGCGAAATTTTCTAAAAACCTGACACTTAGAATTATTTACACAACAAGTGTTAGAACTATTTTGACACATTTTCGAAACATAAATTTCGCCAGAACTTTAATTACTAAACATTCGGAGGTGGGATTTTCACAAGGATTAACGTGATAAATATATTTTGTCACAACACTGTTTATGATTATTTTGTGAAAATACATAAATATTATTTTAGAGTAAAAATAATATTTACAAGCGTTAATGATCCCAAAACTTTGCGAACGCTTCCACATTAACATATAAGTTACACCGGTAATTACATTACCACAAGATTGATAAAACGTAACTTACGCACATGTACTGTATCCCCCATCCTTGGGAAGAAGTATAACTACCAAGTGTATACAGAACATAAACACGAAATAGTTGTCTAACTATTTCCCAAAGACTTAAACTATAAAGCTAAAGCACGGCCGTCCGTCTAATAGAATTAGCACTTGTAGGTCGTTGCACAGCTTACTGTATTGGAGACACTTGGTAGAGACGCGCATTCACTGTGAGTTCATGTCCCCCTTTTCTCTAACTGTTTTCAGTTTTCTTAACTGCGGGGGTGAAATACATGTTACTTTGTTTACAAGTACTATTATACACGGTATGATTTACGTAAGGAGGTTTAGATCATGTGAATGGGTAGTTAGAACACCGAGGGACTCAGGCGGTAGATCTATCTGGGTGTAGCGAGCCCAGCTCTAGGGCCAACAGAACGGGCCTCTCGGAGGACCAACAGAACGGACCTGGAGTGACTTGGTACCCAACGCAAAAATCGGCTAGGGTTGTGTCTACCTACTTGCATTTCACGACATGCTAATGGCCTTGCAAACCATTGGTGATCACAAGTCCTCTTACACTGCTACATACCAGGAAACTTTTATACTTACAAGTGTTTTACTTACTCACTTGCACATGAACTCGCTCAACATTATTGTTGATTTTTCAACTTACATGTATTTCAGGAAATTAACGAGATCTGGCACGGTATGGCATGTTTTCCGCTGCACTAGTTTCCGAGGTCATCCGGGGTTTAGGGGATGTGTCTCTTTCCTGGACAAGACACAGTCCTTAAACCATGTTTATGTTATGTTTCAGTTTGTAATGTTTGTTGAACAAGATTATGGTTGTTAGGGTATGTTAAAACAATGGTATTGTGTTTGATTTTCAAAACTTAATGGATGATCTTGCATGTTTTTAACTCATATAGCTTTGGTATGATTAAGCTATGGTATTAAGAAGTCACACCAAAATTAACCACACTTCCGCAAAGCCAGGGTGTGACATTCTGGAAGAGTAAGAGAGAGAGAGAAACGAAGAAAAAGATTGAAGGATGCTTACAGTGTCAGATACTTTGGTAAGAGCGAGAAGACTGATCAAGACTGAAGACTCGTACTGAAGACTTCGTCAACATCCAAGGGGGAGTCTGTTGGTGCATATGTCTGTCGACTTCATCTTGTATCGAGTCTTGTATCTAGATAGGATAAACCGAAGCTTAGCAATCAAGAAAATAGGGTTTTAGAGTAAGCAGTTCAGTTCGTAAACTGGCAGAGCCAGTTCGCACAAAGTGACCACTTCGCACGAAGTGGATTGTGCTGGTTCGTGAGGACTGGATCTCCTATAAATAGTTGAGTTGTGATTTCATTTGTAACAATTCTGATTCCGAAGCTGAGGTACTGCCGAAGTGTTGAGTGATCTGTAAAAGCTTTCAAATCAATACTAACGACATTTAAAGTGATTCTAAGTGTTAAACAAGCTGTAATGAAGTCCGAATCATCTAATTCCGCCTTTGGTTTGGATTAGAACTCTTCTGATCGACTCATTAGATCGATTCAATGATCCTACACATACATGTGCATCACATATTGCTTAATGTCATATCATTATTACATGAGAACTTTATTGACTCAAATGATGCACGAAACACAGTTGGCACAGTTATCAGACAAATCGGGAAAATGCTGACGGAGTTCAGTACATAGACAGACAATGTGTTGAGACACAGAATGAGCCAGAAACCAAGTATTACACAAGTATAGTGTGTAGGAAAGTAAGGATCATAAAACTGTCTTCCTAGTGATAGTTTAAGTGCCGGAAAGTGCCTAAAACTCACATAAACTGCAGAATTCTGCAGAAAATCAGCAAATTCAGCATTTAAACACTCTTATAACATGCAGAAATATGGTTAAATGGTCCTGAATGCTTTCCTAAGTGTCGGGAATCAAAACTGTCATAAAAGGGTACATAAAGCACACTAAACTGCATAGTTTAGCACCTTAACGAACCGGTAACCAACCGAACAACCGGGCACTACCTGAAACACCAAATTTTCACTAGAAGCACTGTTTTAACATTACCAAGCTAGTTATGGTCCCTGAACATCATAACACACTATATAAATATCTTATAACTAAATCCCTAACTATACACTTGAATTTCAACTAATAACTAACTACATGGTTTAAACCTAGTCTACTACCCCCCCCCCCCCACCTATGGACGGCCCAACATGCCCCCCCACACCTTGATTTCATTTGGTTATTTTAATAGATTATGTTGGCCCTTTTAGAACATATGAACCATGAGTTAAACACTTGAAATATATTTATAAATTAACCTTAAGCACATAAGTCTCATAACCTTCACACACTAAAACACACACTCCTCTCCCTCTCGCTTGCTTGTTCTCGGTCGTAAACAACAACAACACCACCACCATCATTCACTCATCTTCATCTAATTTCAAGCATACTCAAGGGTGATAGAAGGTGCATAAGGAAGCTAGGAGCTTTCAGAAGTTCAAGGACCTTATTCATTTGCTTTTATCCACTCTATTTCTTCTCTTGATCATCCCTAGCCTTGAGCTAGTGGTAAGAACACTAATCTTTCCATTTTACATCTTATCTAAGTGGTTAAAAGATGATACATGTTGATTAACTTGAAGAACACTAAGAATCAAGAGAATGAAACTTGAACATAAGCTTAAATCATGAAGAAGCTATGTTGTTTATGTGTTGATTTACTTGTTGATTGTTGAATTCTTATGAAAATGATGTAGATCATCATATGATCTTGCTAGATCATGATTAAAAACATAATCTAGCAAGATGATAAGGTGAACATGTTAGAGTTTAATGAATCATCCTCACATAAACCATGAACTTGAAAGAATATAATGTTTTCTTGTAAAATGATGGTTAAAGTGAGTTGTAAATCTTGTAAATCTAAGATTTCAAGAGTGATTTTTCAAGAAACCAAGTTAAAAATATAAGTTTTACTTAATCTTGGTTCTTAAATAAATAACCCTCATTTTTGGTGGTTAATAAAGTGTAGAAACACTTATGTAACAAGAAAAATCAATGAAGAAATATTTTTAGAAATTGTGATCACAAGTTGTAAAGATCTATCTTCTTTAAAAATGAAGTTTTTAAAGAATCAATCACACTTTAAAGGGTAACAAGACTTACTAAATACACTAGTAAGTTACTACAAATTTTTATAAATTTTCAAGTTCATGAAGTAGTAGTTTATGCTTGCTTTTGGCAAAATTGGTAAGTGTAGATTGTTTAATGTTGATTGTGGATTGATTGTGTTGATTTACAAAAGAAAATGATATACCTTCAAGGTATGGAAACCTCCATTTTTAGGGGAAACTATGGCAAAATTTTTCTAAAAATTAAACACTTAGAAAAATATTTCTAAACAAATGTTTACAAGTGTATTTCAAACCATGGATTTTTCACATAAAGTTTTCCATAATTTTTGTTATAAAAATATAAATATTGGAGGTTGGGTTTTATAAATAAAAGTGACTAAATATGTATTTAGGAAAATATATATTTAGAAGTCACCATGTGTGTGGTTATTTGTATATTATGAGTATTAGTTATATTATTTTAGGACTTGAAATAATTTAACTCATCAAAATACCAAAAATTACAATCCAAAATATTATCAAAATTCCAAAAATGTGAATATACAAATTATACCCAAGAAATTGGTGATCGATGTCGTAAGTAGACATGCTCAAATCGGTTTTTTTCCTAACCGAAACCGGTTAACCGGTTGAGGCTGTTAATGGGCCAAAAAAAACGGTTACTGTTAATAACCGGTTATTCACCCTGAACATCAATGCCCGCTAATAACCGACTGGTTATAATAAACCGGTTAACATGTGAACCGGTTAATAAAAACAGGTTTTTTCGGTTATTTTAAACAAACCTGCAGAAATGCTGCAGAATTAATAAAAACTGCAGAAAGTTAAAAAAATTGCTGCAGAAAGTTAAAAAAAAACTGCAGAAAGTTAAAAAAAATACTGCAGAAACATATAAAAACCTGCAGAAACATATAAAAACCTGCAGAGTTATATAAAAACATACAAAACCTGCAGAAACATATAAAAACCTGCAGAATTATATAAAAACATACAAAACCTGCAGAAACATATAAAAACCTGTAGAATTAAAAAAAATGTTGCAGAATTAAAAAAAAACCTGCAGAATTAAAAAAAAGCTGCAAAAATTACAAAAATGTTTAAACACACAAATAAACCAAATAAAATACGTTTTATTATAATTATATTAGTAGATCAAGTAACATTACATTAATAAACATGAAAATATCCAATACAATTTTCTTAACTAGTCTAGAATGAAGTTGTCGTCTTGTAGTTTTGTTTCGTCATTTCTTCGTTTCTTCGTTTAGTCGCTTCGGGGGCTAGTAGAGCGTACGGATTCATCGTACATGAGTTTGTCATCGGAAAGTGGTTGCGCCTGTCCTTGAAAAACTTCAACATCATGTAATTGTTCTTCCACCGCAAGCTCGCCCTCAAGACTTGAAATATGTTGTATACGTTCCACGCCATCCAAGTAATCCTTCAAACAAATGCACATTTCCATCGCCTCCGGTGTAAGTCTTGTTCGTCGAATAGATAGTACCCTTCCACTAAGAGAAAAAACCGACTCCGAAGCTACCGTAGAAGCTTGGGAGCTTAGTAGATCACGTGCCATGGCAGCTAAAACGGGATAATGCGGTTCTTGTATTTTCCACCAAGCCAAAATATCAAAGTTGTGAAACTCGTCGGGTGACATGGTTGCTAAAAAATCGGTATATTTATACCTCCCGAGTTCACTATTTGATGCATCACCTCAAGATCGTTTACCATTTTCATTTCTTAACGAATTATACAAATTTAACTCCGCATCTTTTCTCGACGCCTTCGAGCTCGCCGCCATTTTTTGGTGTAACGATGACACGTTACCATATCTTTGAAAGTAATGATCAAAAATATTGTTTAAAGAAACGTCAAAATGTTTTAGTGCATTTCTTGTAAAATTTGGGTCGTCATCATTTAACTCCAAATCCGAACAAATATCCGAAATCATCATCTCAACACCCGGAATATTTATAGTCGGGTTCAAGGCGACGACACATGTAAAAACCGGTAGCATTTCTTGAAAATATTTTTTAAACTTTTCTCTCATTGGAACAATCATATGTTCGTAAATGTCACCTTTGAATTCAAAGTCGTTTACTTTTTGACACATCAAAAATAGATGTTTAAGCACCAAAGAACTAGTGGGATAATAAACTCCCGATAAAATCTTTGTCGCGGTTCTAAAAACTTCAAGTAATTGTGTTAACGTTTCAATACACTTCCAACCATCGTCATCAAATGGTTCCACCAACCCGGACGTTGCAAGACTATCGTGGAAAGATTTTAAGGTTTCTTTTTGCATTATCGCGCTATCAAACATTTTCCACGTAGAGTTCCAACGGACGACCATGTCAAAATGTGCGCTATAGCATTTCTTATTTAAAGCTTTACACCATTTTCTATAATCTGCATATCTTTTTCGACTACCTTGAAAAACGTCACTTAACATATCTTTAAAAGTTTCTTTAACTTCTTTAACGGACTCAACATTTAGCCCGTCTTGCACAACCAAGTTAATGATGTGCGCAACACATCGGCTATGATAAAATTCTCCATCGCAAATCGGATTGTATTTTATTTTTAACATTCGCACCGCGGTTGTGTTGTTCGACGCATTATCAAAAGCAATAGAAACTATTTTATTTTCTAATTTATAAGTTTTGATAACATCGTCTAAGACATGAAATATATTTTCCCCCGTGTGTGGATAACCAAATATATCGAACGTGATTGTACGTTTCATCATGTTCCACGAATTGGGATCGATCCAATGCGCGGTAACACAAATGTAAGAATCCGGTACACCAAATGGAGCCGACCATACGTCGGTTGTTAAATTAACACCGGTGTTTAATTTTTCAAAACCTAAAATCATTTCTTTTTTAGCTTTTGACCACATCATTAAACAATCGCGTCTAAGAGTTGAACGACTTACGTGAACATAACGTGGTTGAAGCGTCTCTTGAATCAACTTAGTCAAGTGCGGATTGTCAAAGTGACCGAACGACAACGATTGTTGAATAACAAATTGAGCCATCCTTAAACGAACCGCCTCCGGGTCGAAATTCCCAACACCCATACCCCGTGATATTTGCGCTTGATCATTGGCGGGATTTTTTTTTAATGTCTTGCGATGCGACGTCAAATGTGCTCTCAAAGTAGAGTTCGATGACGCTGTAAGAAACGCCCCGCAATTTTTGCACCTCGCCTTTTCTTTTCCAATCGACATCTCGCATAAATCAAAATTCACCCATAGTGTTGGGTCCCTATTCGTGGTCAAGATCCTCTTCATAAACAACTCGCTAGAAGAACCAACACCGGTCGAAGCATCGACACTCGAACTCGCCATTTGAAACGTATTTTGTAAGTGTGTTTTTGAGCTAGAATTGAAGTGGGATTAAACATATGCATTGAAATCTTATTTATAGATGATATGTTGGTCTAAAACACATCCAAACAGGTCACAAAACGGTAGTATTACCGTTTTTCACTTCCAACGGTAACAAACAGGTCCTGCAGGTGCTGCTGTGCTTTTTCTGTTGAAGTCTTGAAGATGAGATCGGTTAACCGGTTAACCGGTTATTAATACTCAAAAAAACCGGTTTTTAATTAACCGGTTGTTGATATGTTGAACGAAAACCGGTTACGAACCGGCGGTTATTAATTAACATAAATCGGTTATTTTGGTACCGGTTAAAAACTAGTTACGGTTAAAAACCGGTTACGGTTAAAAAACCGGTTTATTTGCCCACCTCTAGTCGTAAGGTCGGTCAAAAATATAATTAAAAAGTGTCCTATTCACCTTTTACTAGTAAAGGACAAGTAGGGTGTCGAATCCACGGGGAATCAGTGGAGAGTATGAAAGCTCGTTCTTTATGACTATTATCTAAATTAAAACCTAATTGCTTTTTGCAGTTTGTGAGAGTAATTATGAAAACGATGGTAAAATTGTATTTGTAAACAATAATGAGAGAAAGGACCAATCTCCGGGTTTCAGGTTATGCAGAAAATCGGTTTACTTAGTTACTCCTAAAGGGAAATCACATACACATGATTTGTAAAACTTGTTTTGATAAATAATTAATGGACAATATATTTGATTGCAATGATCCACGATCGAAACCGAAAGATTAATGCAAATGAATAGTAATCTAGTTAATTACCAATTTCAGATTTCATAAACATCATCAAGTTCAATGATTAAACGTTTAAAACAATGACATCCTAGAATTTAATCCCGGTTGTTGATGAACAAACCAAATAATTGATGAACTCAAATGATTACGATAATCAAATACTGTTTAATCAAAACAAAAACAATAGGAACGACTAACCGGATGTTTAATCGAATCCTAATCCAAAAAGTTGTAACAATAAGCAAACCCAATGTTCAAACATAAACCCTAGTCCCGGAGACGGTCACGGGACGACTAGCCGCTTGATGCGTGCGAAGTGTTACTTATTTTAGGTGTATATTTTAAGCCCTTTTTAACACTTATTTTAGCCAAGTTTTAAATTTATAAAACACGATATTTCACTAACACTAAACACACATATGGGCAAGTGCACCCATCGTTGAGTGTAGTATAGCGTTGGTAAGATACCGAGGTCGTCCAAGGACACAAGAGCTTTTAGTACCGGTTTATCCTCAACGTCTAACCAAAATAAAAGTTTAGAAAAATGTTTTAAACTAAGAAAAATAAAACTAACTAAAATGCTGAAAATAAAAATAAAAGAAAAAACAGATAGACAAGATGAATCACTTGGTTCCGACTCGTATCTAGTATAACCTTTGATTATTTCCGCACTTTTGCACATAATTAAGAGATTATCTTAGTTATTGTAGTAGGCCCCTCTTTTGAAGGCGACGTTACCCTCACCCCAGTAGTTTGAGTCAGCAGGGATACAATCCTAAAAGGGTGGATTATTGGAAGATAATGAATTAAGTTATTAATGTAGTATTATGGTAGGCCCCGCTTTTGGCGGTGACGTTACCCTCGGCTAAGTAGTCTGAGTCAGCAGGGATACAGTCCTAAATAGCCGGGTTATAGTATTAATAGTAGTTAACTTATGAGGGGATCAAAGAGTTTGGACCCCCGCCATCCAATACCGTGAAGTATTGAAGGAGGTCCTACTAAATTTGACCCAGGTCCATTGCAGGACCTCTAAACGCTGAACAATGGCAAGACCTTTACCAAACCGTTCCCTTAACCCCCTACCAGGTAGCCAACATATCTCCATATAGACCGTGGAGATATGAATGGTGAAAATCCTTTATTTTATATAGACAGTAAAATAATGCCAAGACACCACGGACAAACGATAAGGAAAGATCACCTTCAACATAAGTAACTAGTTATTAAAGTCATTAATACAAAACCAAATAAAAAGTGCAAAAGATTAGAAATAAAAAGTATTATACTAGACACTTTGTCTTCACCAAGTGATGTAAGAGACTTAGGCAAACATGGCCTTGATTGTCAAGAACTCTTACGATCAATCTTGGATCCCGAGACGACTCACACACTCTACGATGGACAATGGATGATGGTGGTGGATGATGGTGTTGTGATGGTGGTGGGTGGTGGATGAAGTGTGAGAGAGGTGGTGTGCCAAGGGATGAGATGAAATGAATCCAAGCACTCCTATTTATAGGCTGAACAGAGAGCTGGACACGGCCCCGTGTCCGCTGGGCACGGCCCCGTGTCCGTCTGACAATCTCTCTCCTCATTAATTGTAATTCACAATTACAATAAATGCGCCTGCTGTACTTTCGACACGCCCCCGTGTCCGCTGAGCACGGCCCGTGGTGGGCAATAGAAGCTTCTATAGGTTTGTCTTTTCTGCTGCTTCTTGGGCACGGCCCCGTGCTGGCTGAGCACGGGGCGTGTTCAGTCTTCTGATTTCTCTACTTTGCTTTGGAAGGTGCCGTTGAGGGGTCGGGCAGTCCACTAATATTCCTTTTCTTGTATTTATGTTGGATTTAGCTGTCTTTTTGCTTCTTTTGCGTTTTTGAGCTCATTTAATCCTGAAAATACAAAAGGAAGACAAAAACACTCTTTTTTCCAATATTAGTACTTAAAAAGGGTTAGTTTTATGCCTCATTTGATGTAATTTATACGTTGCATTTTACATACATCAAATACCCCCACACTTGAACTTTTGCTTGTCCTCAAGCAAAACTTTTTAATATGTGGCTTACACTCCCAAATGGAATAGGTAGAAGAGAAGGTTTTGGGCTTGTCGTAGAGTGTCGGGATTTCCAAGATCTTTTTGGGTTTTATTTTTATTTATTTACACTCCTATTCGTAATGATTTATTTAGAACTTTTCATAAAAGAAATTACTTATTTGGGCATAACATGCCTTTTTAAAATTCTATTTATATACAAGTTCACATACCTCGCGGGGAAATCACTCACACTCGGCCGAAGGTGTATTTTTAGTGAATCATTCGAGAGCGGCATGGAACTTATTCCTACCATAGGCTTGCCAAGAAATCAATCCTCCTCCTTTTTAACTTTTATACCTTTGTAGATATCAAGAGGACTTTGTGGGTTAAGGGTTAGGCTAGGGTTAAAGGTAGGTGGTTGGGTTAGTGGTTAGTAGAAAAAGGGCTAAAAGCGTAACAAGTGTCGGTTTTCGTATTTTTGCAAATTTTTTTTTTATTTTGATGAAGCTTTTATTCAAACCAAGTTATTTTTGATTAACTTGTTTGTTTATTTTCTTTTTGCTTCATCATTATCACAATTTTTTTTTTTTTCACGAAGAACCGAACTTGTTACTAAAATAAAGGGTTAAAAATGAAAAAGGTTTTGGTGGGTAAAAGGGTTTTTGTTTGGGTGATGAAACGAAAAGGTTTAGGCTCAAAGGGGCTAACTAGGGGGATTTTTGGGTAGGTGGTAAAAGAAAAAGAAAAATAATGGTGTAGAAATAAAAAGGGGTTAGTCCTAATGCCTCCATCATTTACTTACTCGGGTTTAAGTTGATAAGGACCGGGAATGTATTGTCATGGCAAGTTCTAGAGTCGTAAGAACCAAGCGGCTATTCACACAAGAAACGAAAAATGAGCATTTAGTCAAATGATATGTAATTGTGTGCTCAATAAAGGCTCAAAACTCACTTTTGTGGGAATGGGTTTTTTATGTGATCAAGTATATATAATCAAATTTTAAATAAGTTTGCTATGCCTTTTCATAATTTTCTTATGTTGGTTCTTTTTATCACTACGCTATCGGTTGTAAATTTGTAAAAATATAACCTTTTTGCGAACTTGAATTTCCCGAGTTAAACCTAGACAAGTAAAAAAAATGAAATTTTTGAAAAAATTTGGGGTGATTAGCGGTTCCAATAGAGTTTTGTGTAAGGCTTGTATTTAGGACTTGCAAAATTCAAGGTTTTAGCATCCCCCCCACACTTAAATTACACATTGTCCTCAATGTGTCCCAAAAATAAATTTTTAGGTTGATTAGATGTGTAAAATAGTGCTTAAAAAGCAAAAATTTGTGTTACTGGGCACTGAACACGGCCCCGTGTTATCCGGGCACGGCCCCGTGTTCAAGTGCCAGTAACAAAATTAAAATAAGAGAAACAGAAGTCTGGACACGGGGGCGTGTTGGGTGAACACGGCCCGTGTCCAGGTACCTGAACTGGGCGTTTTTCTACAGGTGGTTCGGCACGGGGCCGTGTTGGTTGAGCACGGCCCGTGTTGAACTTTCTGAAATGGAGAGAATTGTCGGGTTGCCTTGTTCTTGTGCATGGGATCATTTTTCTCGTTCCCCTTTTCATCCTTTACCACCATGAGTGTGTTTTATTCATTACAAACCATCCAAACCTTAAAACCATCATTTCATTTCATCATAGAGAGAACTTACATAATTCTAAATTAAAATAAAACTAAACTTAACTAGATAGGTCAGCAGGTACACGAGGTTATCATAAGGAGTTCTACTATTTTAAGAAAATTTCGAGAATGGTTTCCTGATATAGTAGGACTTTTAGCCGAAGGAATTCTTCCCTAAACGTTGTTTAAAGCCATTCTTCGATCTCCCTAGGAAGGAAGAATGCGGCTTCATTTTCCTCCGCTGCTGGTGGTTGAGGGGGAACATTCACCGGGACTCCTTGCACCACTCTTCGCGGAAGCTCTTGGTGCATGGCGTACCATTCGGCTGGAATGACAACTTCGGGCACCATGTTCCACGCCCTTTGGGTTATTATAGGTACCAAAGGCGGGGAGGCGAGAAGGTTCAACCTCTGGTGCAAGAGGTTTACTTCATGGAGACAGCCCTCCAGCCCTACTGTAAGATGGTTGATACGGTCGACCAATGCTTCTTCCACTCCCGTCATTTCATCAATAGCCTCCTTTAGAGCGTAAACATAGTTTACAAGAGAGTCTTCTACCGTTGAAGATCTCCTCCCTTGTCGGTTATTTCTTGAAGATGATCCGCTTGTTCTGCTTGCCATTTTCTGTGAAGGAAACCGAAGAAAGCTAAATTTTTGCAAAACAGAGCCCCTGGACACGGCCCCGTGTCCATTTGTCTGCAGGATTTTTGGCTAAAGAATCTTGGAGTTTTAAATTATTTTTATGATTTCTATCTGGGTTTTAAGCTCAGATAATTTAAAACAAAGTTATACAACTAACTTTAAGCAAGAATCTTTAGCAAATAATCTTACAACTTCACATAGAGGGTTGGAATCAAGGGATTTCCAAGCTTCCATGGAGGAAATTTTGAAAAAATTTTGAAAGAGGAGGAAATGAATAAAAGTGGAAGGGACAAGAGGGTCCTTTGGAACCTTCTTTTAACACTTACCTAGGATGGTATGAGTGAAAATCCCAGGGATCTCTGTCAATTGAGGTGGTCAAAATGAGCAGGAATCAGGCTGCATTTAAAGAAAACGTCAGCGCACTGGGCACGGCCCCGTGTTGACTGGACACGGCCCCGTGTTCAGAGGAAATCCTGACACATTTTGTCTGTATTCTGACCAAATCAGCAGAGAATCTTTTTTAGTGAGCACGGGGGCGTGTTGACCTGGACACGACCCCGTGTCTGGAGGCTGCTTTATGGAGTTTTGCTACTTCAAGGATCTCATCGATATCGGGTGGTTCCTTACTGGTTGGAACAACCCCAAAGTGCCTAATATACCTTAATTGTCCTAGACTAAGGCGAGAACGCAAGAGGTTGTCGGTGAGGGTAATTCCTATTTTCATTCTAGGTGGACAAGTCCAACCCTTTCCCGGGCTCTTGTTAAAGAAGGTGTATGCCGAATCGCTCAGGTCTATGTATGCACCGAACGAAGTCGATGGAGAGTCCTTCACGGCACAATCGACACAGGGACGACTATCGTCCAAGTCTTTGCTAGGTACGAAGGTATTTTCGGGAGCAACGAGGTTGTCGGAATGCGGTTCCAACATTTCTTCATGGGTATCGTCTTGGGGTGGATCAATAAAATCCTTCCCAAGCTCTTCTAACCATTTCAGAATTAGCTCTTCTAGTTGAAATAACTCGCCAAGGAGCATTTCCCCTAGAATATCTGGCTGGGCGCATTCGAGGGAGAAATAGTGCTTATTTTTACTTTCGCCCCTCTTAAGGTTGTGAGAAGTTGGTGGGTCCATGTAGTGGGGCCTATAATTTAGGAAGTAGCATTTTACTTCTTCATGTTCGCCACCACATAATTGACACCACGCACCATAAGAGTGCCGAAAGTAAAAATAATTACTATCACTCATGTTTATGTCAGAAATTACCAACCGCCGGGATCTAACGGTTCTGTTTTCAGTAACTGAAACTTGGGCACGGGGGCGTGTTGAGTGGGCACGGCCCCGTGTTCAGCTTACTGTCTGATGTAAAACAGGATTGCCAGTTCCAATGATTAAGCACGGGGGCGTGTTCAGCGGGCACGGCCCGTGCTGAGCTCTGCAGAAGCTGAAAAACTAAGAAAATCCAAAAAAAATAAAAAGAAAAATAAAAGATGATTAGGCCGTTGATTCCTAACTTTCTTAAAATCCTTGTGTCCCCGGCAACGGCGCCAAAAACTTGATGCGTGCGAAGTGTTACTTATTTTAGGTGTATATTTTAAGCCCTTTTTAACACTTATTTTAGCCAAGTTTTAAATTTATAAAACACGATATTTCACTAACACTAAACACACATATGGGCAAGTGCACCCATCGTTGAGTGTAGTATAGCGTTGGTAAGATACCGAGGTCGTCCAAGGACACAAGAGCTTTTAGTACCGGTTTATCCTCAACGTCTAACCAAAATAAAAGTTTAGAAAAATGTTTTAAACTAAGAAAAATAAAACTAACTAAAATACTGAAAATAAAAATAAAAGAAAAAACAGATAGACAAGATGAATCACTTGGTTCCGACTCGTATCTAGTATAACCTTTGATTATTTCCGCACTTTTGCACATAATTAAGAGATTATCTTAGTTATTGTAGTAGGCCCCTCTTTTGAAGGCGACGTTACCCTCACCCCAGTAGTTTGAGTCAGCAGGGATACAATCCTAAAAGGGTGGATTATTGGAAAATAATGAATTAAGTTATTAATGCAGTATTATGGTAGGCCCCGCTTTTGGCGGTGACGTTACCCTCGGCTAAGTAGTCTGAGTCAGCAGGGATACAGTCCTAAATAGCCGGGTTATAGTATTAATAGTAGTTAACTTATGAGGGGATCAAAGAGTTTGGACCCCCGCCATCCAATACCGTGAAGTATTGAAGGAGGTCCTACTAAATTTGACCCAGGTCCATTGCAGGACCTCTAAACGCTGAACAATGGCAAGACCTTTACCAAACCGTTCCCTTAACCCCCTACCAGGTAGCCAACATATCTCCATATAGACCGTGGAGATATGAATGGTGAAAATCCTTTATTTTATATAGACAGTAAAATAATGCCAAGACACCACGGACAAACGATAAGGAAAGATCACCTTCAACATAAGTAACTAGTTATTAAAGTCATTAATACAAAACCAAATAAAAAGTGCAAAAGATTAGAAATAAAAAGTATTATACTAGACACTTTGTCTTCACCAAGTGATGTAAGAGACTTAGGCAAACATGGCCTTGATTGTCAAGAACTCTTACGATCAATCTTGGATCCCGAGACGACTCACACACTCTACGATGGACAATGGATGATGGTGGTGGATGATGGTGTTGTGATGGTGGTGGGTGGTGGATGAAGTGTGAGAGAGGTGGTGTGCCAAGGGATGAGATGAAATGAATCCAAGCACTCCTATTTATAGGCTGAACAGAGAGCTGGACACGGCCCCGTGTCCGCTGGGCACGGCCCCGTGTCCGTCTGACAATCTCTCTCCTCATTAATTGTAATTCGCAATTACAATAAATGCGCCTACTGTACTTTCGACACGCCCCCGTGTCCGCTGAGCACGGCCCGTGGTGGGCAATAGAAGCTTCTATAGGTTTGTCTTTTCTGCTGCTTCTTGGGCACGGCCCCGTGCTGGCTGAGCACGGGGCGTGTTCAGTCTTCTGATTTCTCTACTTTGCTTTGGAAGGTGCCGTTGAGGGGTCGGGCAGTCCACTAATATTCCTTTTCTTGTATTTATGTTGGATTTAGCTGTCTTTTTGCTTCTTTTGCGTTTTTGAGCTCATTTAATCCTGAAAATACAAAAGGAAGACAAAAACACTCTTTTTCCAATATTAGTACTTAAAAAAGGTTAGTTTTATGCCTCATTTGATGTAATTTATACGTTGCATTTTACATACATCACCGCTCATGACGTGCGTACAATCCTCGGAAGCTTGGGCGAAGAGTGATGAATTCATGATCGGTTCGGTGGTTCGTGGATGATGAATGATGATATCGATGATAATGTTAGGATGATGAGATTCGAGAGCCCTAAAAAGTTGTTCTTGGCTGCCACAATAACTCGATGAATTGGCAGTCCCCCCAAATTAGGTTTTTTAGAAAACCTTTTATACCCCCATCAAGCCACACGTGCTTTTTGTGTTTTCAGAAATAACCCTAAGCCACAACTCATTCCATAACCCACATGTCTAGTCCACTGTTTCTTTTTGTTAACATCATGCACACAACCGTAAGTCATGGAATAAGATCCGTAAGCTGCATGTGAATTACACTGTTTCTTCACGTGACTGCCTACCTTTTTACAAATGATGCTTTTTAGAACAATGACCCTACACGTGCATTGTTGCCTTAAAAAAATATCACTTCCCTCAAAATATGTGTGATGATTAAAATAATGGCATGTAACTCAATGATGTTCTCTCCATTAATTTCCATTTGCATGTCAATATGGTGATGATTTTAGAATGATTTTTGAGCTCCCAATGTGATCCTTTACTGCCAATATTTCGATGGTCCCATGTGTGTTTCTTTCTAACACGCCTTGGCTTACGCCAAATTACGCGTTCTTACCTGCAAACATACAAACTCTCGCAATAATCCAATTTCAATCATATAATCATATAAAATAAGCTAAACCACACAAAATCAACACTTAAACACCCATGTTTCACACTCTACATCACATCCCCACACTTACCTTTGATTGTCCTCAAGCAAACCAATATGGAATTACTCACCATAGTAACAACACTTCTAAACCCCTTAACCGATGCAACAGTTTAAGTCCCAAGTCATACCCGTTCCATAGACTGACACAATAAAGATTGACAGTCCGACAAGGAATTGATGCAATTTATAAAACTTAAGACTTGTTTATTCAGAACTAACATGCTTAGGATTCTAACACATGCTACACGCCCCTCACAATCAACTCTCCTCTCGGTTTAATAACTGAACTAGCGTGTAATGTGCTAGTATTTATATCACTCAAAACCAAACATGAAATTCTGTAATCATATGCTTGTGTGACAATCACTCCTCCACTGTATCATATGACACGGCACGCATCAAAAGGACTTTTGGTTTTGGGATTAGGCTAAGGGTAGGAAAATTTTTGGCTTATATTTATATTTTTATGTGGCGAACAAACAAACAACCAAACTGTGACAACTTTATTTGTAACACATAACGACTACACTTTGGGTTGGTTTCTACCCAAGACATGAACAATATTCAAAACACTTCTATTTTTGCTTTTTTCTTCTTTTTCTATTTTTTTTTCTTTTCTTTTGTTTTCCTTTTTTTTTTTCTCTTCTCAATTATTCAAAATCTGTTGTTCACGGTCGGTAGCAAAACAATTCACATTAGGTGGACAAACGAAAGGGTAAATAGGCTCAACAGGGCTACTAAGGGTAATGATTAGGTAAACCTGAAACAAACGCAACTGGTGTAAGGTATATCCTAATGCCTTTATCATTTACGTGCACATATCAAACCATAGTCTCAGCATGCATCAAATCACACAAGTTCTAACACAGAATAACATGCGGCCTGCTCTCAACAAATGAACTCATCATGTAAATCATTCTATCATTCTACAGGCTCAAAATTCTCACCAAAGAAGGGTAGAAAGGCTACCGACATGTAGCATATGCAATCTAAAGCATGTTACCCCGAAATAAACAACTCTTTTCAATTCTTTTATCCTAAAAATACCTGTCAGACCTACTCTCATGAAACTTAAAGGAACGACCATGACAAGGGACTATGTTAGTTTACTATACGCAAGGAACCCATTAGTGATTGAAACATTCGGTTTTCGTATCCATTTAGTTCACTTAAGGCGATGAAATTCTTTAAAATTTTCAATCTTTTTCGCTTTTCGTCGTTTTCAATCACTTTCAACCTCTTTCAAACTCTTATCCCAAACCTTTCCTTCCCGGGTTTCCATATCCCCACACTTGGGCGACATTGTCCCCAATGTATCGTGCTTCTAAAAACAGAACCCGGGAATACCAACTAACAAACATCATGAGCGACCATTTCTAAAACAACTTGACACAAACACATTCCTTAAACATAAATAGTTTAACACCACCAAAACATAAAAACACACCAAAACAAGAAAAACTAAAATTGTTCAACTAGAGTACGGAATGAGCACGTGGACCTGATCAATGGTTGTTTTCCGCTTCTTTGCCGCAGCCGGTTTAGATGGCGGATCAACAGCTTGGTCTTTCCTGGTCGTTTTTGACCCATTCTGAATACACAAACCAACACGCAAACAATGCAAATCAGATTCATTATATGAACATAAACAAGTGTGCAATAACCCTTCCCCACACTTGTTTCATGCTAGAACTACTACCCTTTTGAAATTCAAAACAGCAATCGCCCAAGATCTGTTGCAACAACATTATCTTTACTTTTTATCAATATTCATGCTCATTAAACACCATCTACTACTGTGTCCACCCCCCAATCTCATATAACAGTAGCAAAATTCAATGTTTATCACAAATTCAAAGACAAACTACAATGGCATGCTTCACAATCTCAATTTCTCATATAAAGATTCAAGCATCGTTCATATCCCATCCAAACAACCACTTACCTTCAACGCACTAACACAATGATGAATAAAAACATACCGTTTATGTTTAGATATGCTAGAATACGCTTCAGATTCAACACACTTCACTCCAACACGAAAAACCCCAAATTTGGAAATTAGGGTTCGTCACTTCCTTCTCTGATTCCTTACAAACGAGCGAGAATTGTAGAAAACAAGCACTGAGGTTTTGTTATCCTCGAAAAACTAAGCAAGTTACACCCAAGAACTACTTGATTTGGTGCAGATTTGGCGAAGCTAGAGGTTGAAGATGACAAATTGACAATGGTGTTTAGGGTTCTCACGAGAGAGACAATTGGCGTGTAAACGGTGTTTTACTTTAATGCGGGTTTTTTTTCTTAAACAATTCGGGTTATATCCCTGACCCGACCCACATAAATAATCCGGACCCATGCCCTTCAAGACCCATTTTAAATGTTGTTGTTGCGAACATACCGTAGGTTACTTTGCCTACGGGAGTTATTTAATTGAAAATTTTACACACTTGCTGTTTAATTCCCACCGTAAGATAAGGGTCCCAAAGTAGGCTACGGTTTTCAATTTATTTATTTTTTTATTTTTTTTCTATACAGAACATAGGGACCGTATACATTAATTGAAATGATTCATTTGGTTTTCATTTTCAATATAACTTTTTCTTTTGTTATGCATGCCGACCAGAAGTCAATCATACACTTAGAAATTCATCCAATTCCCATCTTCCTTGTGCACATGAGCCTGAAAGTCTACCAAAACTAGATGATGAACGTTTATGTACTGAAATTCAATAAATGCTCTTCACATGTGTTTTTTTTTATAACTAAATCAATGGTATTATTATTATTAATTATTATTACTATTATTATAAATAACTAAATCAATGGTTTTAAAAGGTTTGTACATGATTTTCAATGATTCTCTTACCGAATAAACTTTCATCTTTCGGTTTACTCGCCAGCTCCACCCCCCATAAAAAAACGTGTCGTCCGCGACACACAATTGAGTCCGAAAACGTACCTGGGCGGTTCCAACTTCCCCACACTTGGGTGATTGTATCCGTGACAAGCGTTACGATGTTAGAATCTGCAAAATATCATATGCAAAACCAACCCAAACGAACAAACAAATGCTCAATAGTCTACAACCTCGGGCTGCCTCCCGAGAGCGCTAAGTTTATAGGTCTTCAGCCAGACCGTACCTGATGTTCCCTTATGGTGGTCAAGTGGGATGCTTACGTCCCATGGCCTCTAAATAGGTACCCCGCCAATGCTCTAGTAAGTCGTTCACTGTATTCCACATTGGACCGAATAACTTTAACCTCCTTTTTGCATTATTAACTTCAGGCGGTTTCTTTTTCTTCTTCTTCCCTCGTGGCTTCCCTTTGTCTGTTTTGAATTCCTCATGAGCCACACTTTCCTTTTTCCTCACCACTTTGCTTCCTGCCACTTCAAACCTGTCAACCATAAAACACTCATGTTTGGTATGAATCTCCTTTGCAGGAGAAACATTTTCTTCACCACTTTCAGCTTTTGAGTGTTCACCTATAATAAGGGGATCAGTAGCATTTGAAAACACATTTAACCGTAATTCGCGGTCACCAAACTTCATACTTACCGTTCCATCAACGCAGTTTATAATTGCATGAGCAGTCGCTAAGAACGGTCTACCCAGAATGACTGGAGAGTGAGTGTTCTTTGAACTTGTGGCACAATCCAGCACTAAGAAGTCAACTGGGTAGTAACAATCTTCTACCTTCACAATTACATCCCTTACGATCCCCCTCGGACACATGGGAGTATGATCAGCCAACACCACGGTGGTGTTGACTTTTTGTAGCGAACCAAAATCATATTGGTCATATAGACTCCCTGGTAGAATGCTAACACACGCTCCAAGATCCAACAGTGCTCTATCTATTTTAAATTCACCCACTTGTACGGAAATAATAGGTGCTCCTGGATCTTGGAGTTTCGAGGGAAGGGTACCCAACAAAACGGCATTCACATTTGCAGTCAAATCAAGTTTTTTAGGAAACTTGTGAAGTCATTTTTGGGTACTTAACTCTTTCAGACACTCAACCTGATCGGGACTCTCTTTAATTGTATCGAGTAAGGGTAGATTAATTTTAGCTTGTTTGAAACTTTCCCACCTTTCATCTCTTTGTGGGTCCCGATCATGTTGAGAATCCGATTCAGTAACAACATCCTCAATCACTTCCTTAGCTAATTGTGATTGTGGAGTTACTTCAACACTACCAGTTTCAAAAGTTGGGAGAACACTTACCGCATTGATGTGCACATTTCTTCCATTCTTCGAGCTAGATGACTGATGTGCTGGATTAACTGTGGTAGTGCTTGGTAACTTACCTGGATCTCTTCTCAGCTGAGCCAGGTCTTCTGCTAGTTGCCCCAATTGCTTCTGCATTGCTTCAGAAGTTTTGTCTCGAACTTCATTTTCCTTCTGGATGTCCTTCATGAACTTCATAATAGCATCCAATTTGTCATCACTCGTTCCACTGCTAGAACTTGAGAAGTTCCCTTGCTGATTACCCTGATTATACTGGCCCTGATTTTGGTAATTACCTTGCGAGTAATTACCTTGACAACTCTGATACTGCTGGCCTCCTTGCATAGGTACCTGAAAATTAGGGTTCATTTGATTAGCAGAGTTACCGTAACTAAAATTGGGGTGGTTTCGCAAACCTGGATGATATGTATTCGATTTCATATCATACTACTTTCGTTCACCGAATACTTGGTTCACTTCTTCATTCGGACCCATCCTTACGTGACACTCTCCAACCTGGTGTCCTAACTCACCACAATCTGTACACACCGCGAATGCATTAGCTGCCCTAACTTCGGCTCCCTTTCCCAACTTCATTTGAGCCACTTGTCGCTCTAATAGCAAATTCTGGTTTTTCAGTTTCTCAACCCGTTCTTCAGCTTCATAATCAATTGCTCTTGCTGATGCTGATCTTGCCCTTATGCTAGATTGTGCCTGTCTTTTAGAAGTGGCACTCTGTCTTTCCAAGTATGCCCAATCTGCAGCTTCGGTGTTTGTGAGAAACGTACCATTACTAATGGCGATGAGATCTCTTACATCATCAGGAAGTAGCCCATCATAAAACGCCTTAATTAATTCCCATGTCTGAATTTCGTGATGTGGGCATTTCCTAAGCAACTCCTTAAACCTTGTGAACGCCTCATGTAACGGTTCCCCTGAATGTTGCTGGAATGCTCTGATTGCATCCCGAGCTTCACTGGTTCTATTCATGGTGTAGTATTCCTCCAAAAACACCTGCTGCATCTCTTGCCAAGTGTACATACTACCTGGAGGTAATGTCGCGAACCATTGTCGAGCTTTGTCTTTCAAGGTGAACTGAAACAGCATCAGCTTCACCTCATCCTTTGTAAACCCTGAACCTCCTATAGTTTGGCAAATCGAATCCAAACTCGCAATGTGCAAGTATGGTTCCTCGGTCCTTTTTCCATAGAATTCTGGCAAATGGCCTAAGTATTGAGGCCTCACCTCGAAAGGTCGATTATTGTTCCCCACCGGTGTAACAATAGCTGATGAGTTGGGTACTACAACGGGTTGACAATGACCTTCAACGCCTTGAATTGGTGCCCCTTGAACAACCTGTGGGACACCATCCACAAACTGTATCTGATCGCCCCCAAACCGGTTATTAGCTCTTTGATTCCCCGCATTGAATTGCGGGACTCCATGTTGAACTTGATTTTGTGGAACCGGGAGCGGGATGTGATTTCTTTGATTGACCCGTTGTTGGACCGGATAGCCTTGATTCACATCATACCCTTCATTGTATCTGTAATCCGCGTACCTTCCGTCATACTGGTTTTGATAATCATCCTCCTCCCAACCAGATTCCCAAGTGTGAACACTGCCTTCTCTGTGTCGGGAACCATCATCATACCGTGTTGATGCTGTGTTTAATTGAGGGGAATGATTTCTCCCTGTCGGAGATTAAGATTTGCGAGTTGGTTTTGTGGGCCTGGGTTGAATTGTGGAAATGGTTGTGGTGGTGGTTGATTCTGGTTTTGGTTATTCGGTTGGTTTTGATTTTGATGTTCGTTTTGGTTTTGAGGGATTGGTGGATCTGGAATGGGTGGAATTGGTTCGTTTTGTGCTTGGTTCTGTGGCTCTTGATCAGCCATCTCGTGAGCTGCTTGTTCAAGATCTTGAACAACTGTTGATGACTGAGCTTTAGCTTTCACTGCTGAACGGAGAAGAACGAGATTCTGTCGAGCAGTCTTTTCGATTTCTGGATCAAACAAAAGCGGTGATCATTTCTTTGAAAACCTGGTATGCATGCAACACAAGAATCACCTTCACACAGACAAACAAGAAACCGACCGTAATACTGAACGAAACAAATAAAAGACAAGCAAAAGGAAATATTTTTGGATTTTTTGGTTTTTTCTAATTTTTATATTTTTTGAATTTTTAAGAAAAACAACTAACTAAACTAAGCGCACCGACTCCCCGGCAACGACGCCATTTTGATCGATGTCGTAAGGTCGGTCAAAAATATAATTAAAAAGTGTCCTATTCACATAGACACATAGACATGATTTGTAAAACTTGTTTTGATAAATAATTAGTTATGCAGAAAATCGGTTTACTTAGTTACTCCTAAACGGAAATCACATAGACATGATTTGTAAAACTTGTTTTGATAAATAATTAACGGACAATATATTTGATTGCAATGATCCACGATCGAAACTGAAAGATTGATGCAAATGAATAGTAATCCGGTTAATTACCAATTTCAGATTTCATAAACATCATTAAGTTCAATGATTAAAGGTTTAAAACAATGACATCCTAGAATTTAATCCCGGTTGTTGATGAACAAACCAAATAATTGATGAACTCAAATGATTACGATAATCAAATACTGTTTAATCAAAACAAAAACAATAGGAACAACTAACTGGATGTTTAATCGAATCCTAATCCAAAAAGTTGTAACAATAAGCAAACCCAATGTTCAAACATAAACCCTAGTCCCGGAGACGGTCACGGGATGACTAGCCGCTCATGACGTGCGTACAATCCTCAGAAGCTTGGGCGAAGAGTGATGAATTCATGATCGGTTCGGTGGTTCGTGGATGATGAATGATGATATCGACGATAATGTTAGGATGATGAGATTCGAGAGCCCTAAAATGTTGTTCTTGGCTGCCATAATAACTCGATGAATTGGCAGTCCCCCCAAATTAGGTTTTTTTAGAAAACCTTTTATACCCCATCAAGCCACACGTGCTTTTTGTGTTTTCGAAAATAACCGTAAGCCACAACTCATTCCGTTACCCACATGTCTAGTCCACTGTTTCTTCTTGTTAACATCATGCACACAACCGTAAGTCATGGAATAAGATCCGTAAGCTGCATGTGAATTACACTATTTCTTCACGTGACTGCCTACCTTTTTACAAATGATGCTTTTTAGAACAATGATCCTACACGTGCATTGTTGCCTTAAAAAATATCACTTCCCTCAATATATGTGTGATGATTAAAATAATGGCATGTAACTCAATGATGTTCTCTCCATTAATTTCCATTTGCATGTCAAGATGGTGATGATTTTAGAATGATTTTTGAGCTCCCAATGTGATCCTTTACTGCCAATATTTCGATGGTCCCATGTGTGTTTCTTTCTAACACGCCTTGGCTTACGCCAAATTACACGTTCTTACCTGCAAACATACAAACTCTCGCAATAATCCAATTTCAATCATATAATCATAAAAATAAGCTAAACCACACAAAATCAACACTTAAACACCCATGTTTCACACTCTACATCAATTGGTGAAACCGAACAAAAGAATGTAACTTACAAAAATATTCCGGAAAATTTATTCGCATGTATATTTTGGTAAATAATATTTTGGACACCAAGTGAATAAAAATATGATTTTTGCAATTATTACAAACTTATATCATATTTTTGACAAGAAGAAAATATATTATTTTGGATGAATAAAAATATATATATTTTTTCTTGGAATTATTAGAAGGTATATTACCTTTGGAAGAAATATATATTTTCTCAAACAAATATGAAATATATCATTTTTGGAGAAAAATAAGTTTATATATATTTTTTCTAAGTTAGACTTGAAAATATATTATTTTTGGAACTTATACGAAAAATACAAATATTTTTGCCAAAGGAAAAATTATAAATAATTTTTCTATGTAATATTTCTTAAAATATATATTTTGGAAATATATATTGGTGAATTTTTTTTAAAGATTATATTCCGGAAAAATTAATACGAAATTAAGTATAAGAATACTTAATGAATACAATAAAAATACGTATTCTCGTACGTATAAATACACACCGGAATACGACACCGATACATGGCAAAAATATACAAGTATAAGGATACGAATACAAATACACCCATCCTTGGGAAGGAAATACATGTATAAATACGTGAAAAGTATCAAGTTAAAATATATTGTTTTAACAATTATTCCAAAATTTAATAAATATAATTTAAGTTAAAATATTTATTATTTTAACAAATAATTATAGAATTTGGAATAATATTGAAGACACAAAGAAACGTAACTCAAAGACACTAACTAGTTCTAAGTCAAGGCACTACCCGCTCGTCTAATAGATCATAGTACGTTGTAGGTAGTCGTGTACACCGGACGCAGCTTTGAGTTACCGTTTGGTTGCGAAGAACGCAAGACTGTGAATTCATGTCCCCCTTTTCTTTTAACTGTTTTCAGTTTTATAACTTCGGGGGTGAAGTACATGTTACAAACTATTTACAAACAATTATATGTGGTATGGTTAGCTAAGGAAGGGTACTACTTGATCATGTGAGTGGTGGGTATAACGCTCAAGACCATTAATCCTCGTTGTAGGACCGAGGGACATGAGTGATAGATCTATTTGGGTGTAGCGAGCCTACACCCATGTGGACCGGGTTTTGGCCCATGAGGTGACTATGTCTTATTCCCGGAGACAAAATCTGCTAGGTTTGAGCCTTCCTGCATCACGTCACACATATTAATGGCCTTGCAAACTATTAATGATCTGTTTTCCTTGCTGCTTTCATACCAGGGTTTATAAACATACATGCATACTTTCACTGATTCAAAGGTTTATTCGTGCACACAAACAAACACATGAACTCGCTCAACTTTTGTTGATGTTTTCAAACTACATGTATTTCAGGGAATTAAAGGTGGATCTGGCGGGCGTTTGGAAGTTTCAAGTTGTGTTAAGAATAAAAGATGTCATCCGGTGTCTTAGGATTTGGAAAGTGTGTCTTATCCTGGACAAGACACATCTTCCAAAGCGTGGTTTTATTTAAAGTCTTTTGTTGAGTCCTTATGGAACTCTAAACAATTCGTATGGTTTGTAATTCGAATTTGAAGTCTATGTTTCAAGACAATGATGTTATGTTTTTTTAAACTTATTTAATGGATGATCATCATTAGTTTTATCATATAGTTATTGTTATGATTGAATGCAATGATATTAAGCAAGTCACACATAATCACGCTTCCGCAAAAGTCAGGGTGTGACAGAACAACCCGATGACTCAGCACCTTTACTCCACCTTTTTGGCCCTGGCGGGGCGCGACGGCCCCTTTGATTTCCGTCGCGGGGCGCGAGGGACTCACTGAGCAGCCCTATAAATTGGATCGATCGGATCATTTGGAATTCGTTCAATATTCGAATTTCTCTCTTAACTTCTGATAGTATAAGTAATTCCCGGGTATAATACCCCCCCTAATTAGCGAAGCTCTGCCTCGTTGTAAGTATTTTAACCCCCGGTTACGTATTAGATACGCTGCCCGATTGATCTAGTGCTCCGTAATGGCTGTAGAGGCTCTGCCCGACGTAGTCGTTGGAGTTCTGTCTCGGGAAGGGTATAACTAATGTAAAATTGGGTTATTATACTAACGCGTGTGCATTATTTAAAATTTATAGATTATAACTAGGAAGCCACAGGAAATTTCCTAAGATAGCAATGTGAGTAATCCTCTTTTTTGCAAACTATTTTACAAAGCCTCAATGTTTTAAATTATGTTTCACAGTGATTGAGTATTTGTAATTCTACAATTATCGTTGGTATGTTGGGGTTTTGTATACAAAATTTGTTACTACACTATGAGTAGTAACATTACCACAAGTCGGGTTGACAGTACCGTGGGTGGTAATTAAGGTAGAAATATAAACAAATGTAATTGCGCGACCGCCCTCAATGCTGTAAAATGATAAAACCTGTTTTGATTAAACTGGGATTCACTCACCAGTATTTCTTGCTGATAAAATGTTTTTAAACACGTGTTTCAGGTAACTTAGTGTGAAGCCAATAAAAGCCAACTGGAGAGCACTGAAGTCTTAAGAAAGTGACCATAAAAGTTACCTAATTAAAAAGGAGAATTGTTTTTCAATAAATTAGGATTATCCCTAAAAAACATGTTTATAATGGAAACTTGGGTTGTTCCCATGTATTTATTATCATAAAAATGTGGTGTTTTACTCTGATAAAATATTTTCTACCTACGGTCCTGATGAAAATTTCCGCTGCCAAATTAATAAACACCGATACCATCAGACTACCTCGCGGCTCCCGCTCCCGGGGAGGGGTCGGGGGCTGTAACAGAAGGTGGTATCAGAGCTATGCCACTGATTTAAGCCCTTTAGGTGTTCTTCCAATACCTAAACCCTTAACTATCTGTGTTAGGAAATTAATTTCTTATGTGTTATCCTGTGAACATAAAATCTTAATATGTTTATTATGATTTTTTTGCCATTTGACGAATTTTGAATATGTGTTACCCATATATGTATCTTACAGTTATGCTGTATTATATATAAATGATATATATATTAATAATATCATGTCTTAGTAAATTTTGTGATGTCTTATATATCTATCATATCCATATGTATATGTGGGAACATAATGCAATATAAATTTATAACAATAATACAACGTTAATATTAATATTTTAATATTAATATAAAATAAATCTAATTCAGATATGATACTTTGTAAACATCATGATATAAATATTGAGATAATATGTATTATACCTAAATGATTCTATATCATTTAAAATTCTCAGGATATGTAACTCCTATTGTATCTTACAATATGTTAGGTTATAAAAAGAGAATGTATTCATAAAATAATATTCAATTTTGTGATATATATATCCACATATTTATGTGAATACAATTCGAAATAAATTATAATGATATTGATATTGATATTAATATCTTAAAAATATAAAATAATACCCTTAGATATGATATCACTGAAATATCATAATATAAAAATATTATTCGATTAAAACAGTATATTTTATGATTTATGATATAATCCAAAAGTTTTACTCGGTTTAAAGATATGTATTTGTCAAAATTTTGATAACACATATAATTATACTAATTTTGTTAAAATATAATGTTTCAGCATTGTTTAGATACAATAATTAAATTACTTTATAAATCACTTTATAATTCTTTATTGTATTATTAAATATTAAATATGTAACTTATTTATCAAAATTTGATAAGTTATGTAATATTCAGAAATTTTAAGTATAGTCAATATTGATGATAAGTAACATGCTAGACAAATTTTAATACATAAAAACGTTCTCTAAGAAAAGTCTTTAATATATAATGTTATTATTTATCATCATAATACACTAAATTAAATATTACTAAATTCTGTTTTAAATTAATAATAATAATATTTTTGGAAGAATAAAATATCTAACTCTTGAATAAAGTTATTAAAAGAGTTTTATAAAACATAATTCTTAATATAATTTATACAAATAATGAACAAGAATTATTACAGTTCGTAATTCATAGTTGACGATTCTAAAATTTAAGCACATATATACATATACAATGGAAGATATAAAATATTTTATAAAACAGTATCTATGAAACAGGAATATGTATAACAACTTGATACCGTGTAATTAAATAATTTTAATACATAATACCTATATATCAACTGGAAATAGCTTAAACCTATTTCTTAAATTATATGTTAGTCAGATATATATATATATTTTATATATAACTTGTATCAATATTATAAATAATGTTCCATCTATGCAATAAAGATATGTACAAAAACATTTAGTACGGTATAACTATATGATTTAAAATATATACATATATCTCAAGAAAGAAACAATTTTTATCGTTTGATAAGTTTAATTCATTTCTTAAACTATATTTAAGTCATATGTATATATATTTTGATATGAGAGTGATAATTCATTACTTGAGTATCAAATTTAAAAACACAAGACTTTGTATTATTTATTATGATTCTTTAAATGAATATGGTAAATTAAGATTCAAGTTCTAAATATGTTATAATCAAAATTTAGTCAACCTGTCAAGATTAAATTGTTCTAAAAGAATTCAGAAGATTTATATCTTTATTAAATTTATTACTTTTGATAAATTTCCCTTTTTATTCCAAAATATTATGTTCAATAAATCTAATAGAAATTTATTTTATTAATATAACGGAATAAACAAAGTTATGTGTATAAACAGTTATGAAATTGGATTCTTATAAATTGGTGTTATATGTATATGTTACAGGAAATTTTAAAACTTTATATTTATATGTATGTATATGCAGGGCACAAATTTCTTGATAAATATATACAATATCATAAATATCTTCTGTAGAAGAAAAGGCTTTTATATAATAGAAACAAACCTACATGTTTACGCAAGATATATTTTGATACCCTTAATCCAAAAGATACCTTAAGAATATATGTGCTAGCACCACCTCCAAAGAACAATAGTGGGTCAATAACGGAGAATCTCATAATTTCATATAAAACCCTTACCTTTACTTTTGAACTCCTATCCATCTATGAATCTGGAAATATAGTTGGGTTGAGGCAATATAAAGAAAAGCTATTACAACAAAGAAAGAAACGGCACATAAATACTTTCTTTATATTGAAAGAAAATGTTAAAATATAATCTATATGTGTATATATATATATATATATAATAGTTGGGTTGAGGCAATATAAAGAAAAGCTATTACAACAAAGAAAGAAACGGCACATAAATACTTTCTTTATATTGAAAGAAAATGTTAAAATATAATCTATATGTGTATATATATATATATATATATATATATATATATATATATATATATATATCAATATATAATACTAATAAGTATGACTATAATTGTGCAAAACATAATGTGAACAACAAAACGTGCCTGTATAATTGCTTAGTTCTATAATAATTATATCTGAACATGTTTGTAATTCAGATGTCAAAGGAAATGGCATGTAATCAAGAAATTCAGGCTAGTAATGAAAACTCTTTGGATAAAAACACTATAGAAAATATAATAGCTCAAGGAATATCGAATGTCATACCTTCGATCATTGAAGTTATTAAGATTTCTGTGCCTATAAACGAAAATCCTACTATACACTGTAAGCATACCCATCATTTCAAACCCAACCCTAGTATCAATGGAAGTCATGATATTCATATCAAAACTCCATCTTCTAAACGAAAGAAAACCACAACCTATGGTTACACCTATAAGGAATTCTGCTCTAACAAATCCTCCAAGAACAAAGGAATGGAACCAGTAATCACGCAGCCTACCTGCAACAATAACGAGAAGCTCGCAAGAAAACGTCATTCTAAGAAGACACTTCGCTGTAACTTCTGCAAGAAGACTGGGCATACAGAGGAAGAATGTAGAAGGAGAAGGAAAAATAATGTATGTTACAAATGCGGAGAACCAGGCCACTTCCGTCTCTACTGCCCGAAACTATCTAAGGCACCCGACAACGAGGATAGAAACCCAGATGAAGCTAAGGAAAACACATAAATATTTACAATACCGGAGACAACAGCAAAATAAGCACCCTTATGTTTCGACTATACTTAAGTTAGTTGACTTTTGATTTCAATCAAAGTCGTATAAATAAAAAGGTCTTTATTTTTCTTTTATAAAGCCAACACTCATTTGTATCATCTCTTGACAAATTCCTATGTTGTACGTGCATTGTTTGTCATGCATGCGAATTCACTTCAAAAGATCAGTTATTCCTGAGTTTTTATAAATGTTTCGTTATACTCATTCTAATAATCTATATGATTACATAATATTGACTTTTGATAATCAAGTCAACAGATTTATTGGAAAACTCATTTTCTTTTCAAAAGATACTTACCGGATTTTTATTGTAACCATATCTTGTCAATACATATATCCATTATTGGAATACATCCAAACTAAGCTCAATTGTTTGAACTTGTTCACAATATACATTCAATTCAAAATCCCATATGATGAATTGAGATCATCATATTCAAGGTAATTTCATTATTTGAATCATAGTAAACTTGTTTAAGGTCTTCAATTTCAATGAATCATTTGTTAAAACACGACACCTTGCGGTGGCGATTTCTTTGAAACTTGGACTTATTTCATTTTCACACCTGAGGTACGAATTTATCTATTTATTGATTCATTATCCTAAACCAGTCTTAGTACAATTTTGTGTTAAGATAAAGGTACCTAAAATCTTATTCCAACATACCTCCAACATTTCTTTCATCTTTAAATTTAATCCTACAATATTCATTTTTACTTTCATTTAAACATCCTATCTTTTGGATATCCAGATTCACTTCATTGAAACTTTCCAGTTAATTTCAAAAACGGTAAATTCGTTCAGTCACCATAATCACTGAATTCTTTCAATCGCTACAACACCTTGCGATGTCTGTATAAATTTGTAGCCTGTGCTAATAGTCAACCCTAATCATACATCATTTGTTTGACTCATCATTCAAGTAGTCTTGATATAATTATGTATTAAGACCATGATACACTAAATTCTATTATATTGTCCGGTGTATCCTTGCCATTTAAATAAATGTCACTGATTTCTGGTTTGATCATTGACAAATCATTTTTCATACTTCCATTCTCAAATTGAGATTATTGATTCAGAATCTCCTCAATTGATGATCAAAGTAAGTTCTTTTCTAGCAATGAATCCTATTGTTTCTACAAGTTATTGCATTTCAAATTATATGCCTATCAAATCTCTCTTTTGATTTGTGAAACTTAGTCACCTTGATAATGGTATCATTTCATCTCATTCAGTTAACATCAATTCCTGAAACTGGGTTTTGAGACCATTGAATTCTAATTACCCTATGATATCTTTATATTCATCGTATGATTCTATCCCAGACACCTTGATAACTAACTAAAAGACGTGATGTAACCCCGAGAAGATATCGTAGCCAAAATCTCGAGGACGAGATTTGAAACAAGGTGGGGAGGATGTAACGTTCCCAAAATTTCAAATAAAGTTATTACACGAATAGGTCATGGGTAAGTTGACCGGTAGAAATATAAGGTATTTTGGCGAACGTAGGAACCGTTTAATAATTATAATAATAAAAATACATTATATTTGAACCTACTCCGTTTTTAATAAAACTTGGTTCAAAATGTAGATACAAATATTCTCGTTCTAATGACATATTCATTGTTTTATAAAAGGTCATATTATAGAAGTTATAAGCGCCAAATGAGTGAATCAGCTGAATTAATTATAATATATATATATACACATATATATATATATATTAAAATAACTAAAACTCACAATTCATATATGTTTACGTAATAAAATAATTAAATAATTAAAACTAACATAAATTACTATGTTTACGTGTGTGCATTAAAAAATTGTTTACGTGTGTGCATTAAATATAGTTGTATACGTGTCATGGCAAAGGAATAAAAAATAGAATTTGTGAATTAATGTTTTGATATGTGTCTTATGTATAGACAAGAAAGAACATGCACCTCAAATTCAAATCAAGTATAAATAAGATAGTGGGGATCATTCTAACAATTGCTCAGTCCCTCTCGATCTCCTCTCTCTCTCTCTCTCTCTCTCTCTAGAATTCTACCTTTTATTTTTCACCCCATAATAATAATAAAGCCCTGCCCCATTTTAAGTGTTGTAACCCCTGATCACTGAGTCAATACTACGTTCGATTGATTTAGAATCCACCAACGCATGTCAAGGCTTTGTCCGACTAAGCACGTTGGGGTTCTGTCTCGTGACATATTGATAAAGTTGAATTGGGTTACTATATATTATGTGAGTACATTATATATTTTATTAATAGTTCAGGAATTATACCCAAGATATAACAACTCTCTTAAAATCCTTACAAACACCCCTAAATGCCCTAAAATACACCCTGTATGCGAGAAATAGGCCGAAATACATTTAATTTAATAAAAATAAAATAAAAACAATATTTTTAAGTCTGTTGCGGGGCGCGACAGACTAACCTACTCCATCGCGGGCCGCGAGCGATGAGATAAGTGGCGCAGCCCGGAGCCGCCACGTGGCATGACACGCGTCGAACAACCCGATGACTCAGCACCTTTACGCCGCCTTTTCGGCCCTGGCGGGGCGCGACGGCCCCTTTGATTTTCATCGCGGGGCGCGAGGGACTCACTGAGCAGCCCTATAAATTGGATCGATCGGATTCATTTGGAATTCGTTCAATATTCGAATTTCTCTCTCAACTTATGATAGTGTAAGTAATTCCCGGGTATAATACCCCCTAATTAGCAAAGCTCTGCCTCGTTGTAAGTATTTTAACCCCCGATTACGTATTAGATACGCTGCCCGATTGATCTAGTGCTCCGTAACGGCTGTTGAGGCTCTGCCCGACGTAGTCGTTGGAGTTCTGTCTCGGGAAGGGTATAACTAATGTAAAATTGGGTTATTATACTAACGCGTGTGCATTATTTAAAATTTATAGATTATAACCAGGAAGCCACAGTAGCAATGTGAGTAATCCTCCTTTATGCAAACTATTTTACAAAGCCTCAATGTTTTAAATTATATTTCACAGTGATTGAGTATTTTTAATTCTACAATTATCGTCGGTATGTTGGGGTTTTGTATACAAAATTTGTTACTACACTGTGAGTAGTAACATTACCACAAGTCGGGTTGACAGTACCGTGGATGGTAATTAAGGTAGAAATATAAACAAATGTAATTGCGCGACCGCCCTCAATGCTGTATAATGATAATACCTTTTTTGATTAAACTGGGATTCACTCACCAGTATTTCTTGCGGATAAAATGTTTTTAAACACGTGTTTCAGGTAACTTAGTGTGAAGCCAATAAAAACCAGCTGGAGAGCACTGAAGGCTTAAGAAAGTGGCCATAAAAGTTACCTAATTAAAAAGGAGAATTATTTTTCAATAAATTAGGATTATCCCTAAAAAACATGTTTATAATGGAAACTTGGGTTGTTCCCATGTATTTATTATCATAAAAATGTGGTGTTTTACTCTGATAAAATATTTCCTAACTACGGTCCTGATGAAAATTTCCGCTGCCAAATTAATAAACACCGATACCATCAGACTGGCTCGCGGATCCCGCTCCCGGGGAGGGGTCGGGGGCTGTGACAGATGTCATCAAGTCGTCTTTCCAACCCACACAAGAGGTTAAAGGCCAACACCCAGAAGAAGATGATGTCTTTTATGGCCGACCAGATTGCACGCATTGTTCCCAAGATTGTCACTGAAATCCAGGGATCAAACACTGCTCTCTCCTCCGTTGACTCTAAAGCGGTCCAGCCTAAGCCTGTGAGCTTCAACTACAAACACTTTGTCTCTTGCAACCCTAAGCTTTTCATGGGCAGTGATGGAGTGACTGCAATGCTGGAGTGGTTCGACAACATAGAAGTTACTTTCATCAACAGTGAGTGCCCTGAGCATCTAAAGACTAGGAGTGCAACTGGCGTGTTTCAAGGCAGAGCTCTAGAATGGTGGACAAATAAGAGAAACATCCGCTCCAATGATGAAGCTTATGCTTTACCCTGGACCGAGGTTAGGGAGCTGATGATGCTCGAATTCTACCCTCCGCATGAGCAGCAGAAACTTGAGGATGAATTCTGGCATCTGAAACAAGTTGGAGATGACAATTTGGCTTATACTACCCTCTTTAAGCAACTCAGCATAATCGTGCCACACTTGGTGTCTACTCCCAAACGCATGATCACCAAGTACATTCATGGGTTACCTCCTGCTATGCATGACACCATTGAAGCAGCTCAACTCGATTCTATTGAAGAAGTTTACCATCTTGCAGCAAGTTTGAACAACAACCGGGTTCGTGATAAACAGCTTGGAAACTCTACTCCCTCGAAACCTGCTAACCAGATCACGCAGTAACCAAGTGGTAGCAAGAACAAGAAATGAAAGTCTCAAGGTTCTGGTTGCAATGCAATTGCCCCTGCTGCAAACACTGCTGGCAATGTTATTGTGCCTGCTGCTACCCCAAACCATCCTGCTCCATAAAACACCAAGAAGTCATACACTGGGGTTCATCCCAAGTGTACCACTTGCAACTATCATCACCCTGCCAACTCAGCTTACCGTCTGTGTACCAACTGCAATCGCTATGGTCACACAACCTCTTGCTGCCATCAAGCCAATCAGGTTCAGCAAGCACCGCCAGCTCAGCCAGCTCAGTAGAACCCCAAACCAGCAAACAATGTGCGAGCATGCTACAAGTGTGGAGACACCACTCATCTCCGTCCCCAATGTCCCTAGCTGAATCAGGAGCAACAGCAAGCCGCTCGAGGATGAGCGTTCAACATCAACGCCAATCAGGCACGTAATGACAATGATGTCGTTAATGGTACGTTTCTCGTTAATAATCTTTACGCTTTGATACTATTTGATACTGGTGCCGACAGAAGCTTTGTGTCCGTAGAATTTGAATCCTTGTTAAATTGTGCACGCTCTAAACTACCTAAGTCGTTCTCTGTTGAGATTGCCGATGGTAAGTTTATTCTAGTTGATTCTATCCTCCGTGATTGTTCCCTGACTCTTAACGATCACATTTTCGCTATTGACCTCATACCCATGCAATTGGGTAGTTTCGATATCATAATCGGCATGGATTGGTTACGCAAGAACTACACTGAAATCGCCTGTCACGAGAAGTATGTTCGGCTACCTCTCCCGTCTGGTGATACTTTGCACGTCTATGGAGACCGACCTTCTAGAGGACTGAAGTTGATGTCATGCACTCAAGCAAACAAATGCTTACGTAAACAGCACTTTGCCTTCATGGCCCACATGATGGAACAAAAAGGGCAAGGGAAAGAGCGTAAGTGATGTTCCAGTAGTGTGTGATTTCCCTGATGTCTTTCCTGAAGATCTTCCTGGTGTTCCTCCTCCTTGATCCGTTGATTTTCGTATTGATCTTATACCTGGTTCAACTCCTGTTGCCAAGGCTCCTTACCGACTTGCACCCTCTGAGATGCAAGAGTTATCCAGTCAACTACAAGAGCTACTCGACAAAGGCTTTATACGTCCAAGTACCTCACCTTGGGGTGCTCCTGTGTTATTCGTCAAGAAGAAAGATGGTTCGTTTCGCATGTGCATCGACTACTGTGAACTTAACAAACTCACCGTCAAGAATCGTTATCCTCTCCCTCGTATCGATGATCTATTTAACCAATTACAAGGTGCAAGCTGTTTCTCAAAAATCGACCTTCGATCTGGTTATCATCAGCTCCGTGATCTCGAAGAAGATATCCCCAAAACTGCATTTCGTACCCGTTATGGGCACTACGAGTTCGTGGTCATGCCTTTTGGTTTGACCAACGCACCCGCTGTGTTCATGGATCTTATGAATCGTGTTTGTAAACCTTATTTGGATCGTTTTGTGATAGTCTTTATTGATGATATTATTATTTATTCGAAAACTCGAGCTGATCATAAACGACATTTACGCCTCATGTTAGAACTCTTACGTGGTGAACGCTTATACGCAAAGTTTTCAAAGTGCGAATTTTGGATTGATGTGGTAAAATTTCTCGGACATGTTGTTATCAAACAAGGAATTCATGTTGACCCTTCCAAAATGAAGCAGTGAAGAATTGGAGTACACCTAAATCTGCATCTGAGATTCGTTCCTTCTTTGGATTGGCGGGTTATTACCGTCAATTCATCTCAGACTTTTCGAAGATCGCTGTCCCTCTCACTTCGTTGACTCAGAAAGAGAAACCTTTTGCTTGGGGTCCTGAGTAAGAGGAATCCTTTCAAACTCTTAAGAACCTACTCTGTAACGCTCCTGTACTTTCCCTCCCTGATGGGAATGATGATTTCATGGTATATTGCGATGCCTCGAACCGTGGCCTGGGCCGTGTGCTCATGCAGCGGGACAAAGTCATCGCTTATGCCTCCCGACAGCTCAAAATACATGAGAAAAACTATACTACCCACAATCTTGAGCTAGGCGCAGTTGTTTTTGCATTAAAGATTTGGCGACACTACCTACATAGTACCAAGTGTGTGGTGTTCACTGACCATAAGAGTCTGCATCACATCTTTAACCAGAAAGAACTGAATATGCGTCAGCGGCGATGGGTAGAATTGCTTAATGACTACGACTGCGAGATTCACTACCATCCTGGCAAGGCGAATGTCGTGGCCGATGCTCTTAGTCGTAAGACTCATGTCAGTAGCATCCGCTGTTCACAGATCACTAGTGATCTTCATGCCTGTATTCGAGAAGCACAATACTTGTTAGCCAACGAAGGTAGTCTAAACATTGAAATACGAGGTGCTTCCACTAACCAACTTGAAACGAAGTCTGATGGACTTCAATACTATCTCAATCGCATCTGGGTGCCAGATCGCGATAATCTCCGTGAACTCATTATGAATGAGGCTCATAAATCCCGATACTCTATTCATCCTGATACTGATAAGATGTACCATGACTTACGTATGACTTATTGGTGGCCTGGTATGAAAAAGGATATCGCCGCGTACGTCTCGAAGTGCCTTACTTGCTCAAAAGTCAAAGTCGAACATCAATGTCCTTCAGGTCTTCTCGAACAACCCGAAATCCCTGTTTGGAAATGGGATAGCATCGCTATGGACTTTATAGCTAAACTTCCTCGTACACCTATCGGTCATGATAGTATATGGGTAATCACTGACCGTTTGACCAAATCAGCCCACTTCCTTCCTATTCGTGAAGATTTCAAAGTGGAGAAACTTGCTTGAATTTACACTGATGAGATCATATGTCGTCATGGTATACCCATTGACATTATATTTGACCGCGACGGTCGTTTTACTTCGCGTCTTTGGCAGACTTTTCAGTCCGCTATGGGTTCTCACTTGAATCTTAGTACAGCCTTTCATTCTCAAATGGATAGACAGACTGAACGCACTATTCAAACCCTAGAGGATATGCTCCGTTCTTGTGTCATCGACTTTGGTGTTAATTGGGATGTACATTTACCATTGATCGAGTTCTCGTACAACAACAACTGTCATTCCAGTATTCAGATGGCTCTTTTCGAAGCTTTATATGGTCGCAAGTGCCGATCTCCTCTCAGTTGGCATGAGATTGGTGACAAGCAACTTACCGGCCCTGAGATCATTCAAGAGACGACGGATAAGATTCTTCAAATCCGTGATAACTTGATCAAGGCTAGGAGCAGACAAAAGAGCTATGCTGACAAAAGGCGTAAGCCTCTGGAATTCAATGTTGGAGACCACGTTCTACTCAAGGCATCTCCTTGGAAAGGAGTAATACGTTTTGGTAAAAAGGGAAAGCTTTCCCCTCACTATGTGGGTCCCTTCCAGATTCTCAAAAGGATTGGCAAGGTGGCTTACCGACTCGATTTGCCTCAAGAGCTTAGCAACGTACATCTAATGTTCCACATATCTAATCTTAGGAAGTGCTTAGCAGATGAGGAACTTCAGGTTCCCATCGAAGACTTGCAAATAAACGAGACTCTTCACTTTGTGGAAAAACCGGTCGAAATCATGGACCGAGGTACCAAGCGGTTAAGGTGCAGCAGAATTTCCATAGTCAAGGTGCGATGGGAAGGAAAGCGTGGCGCTGAGTTCACTTGGGAACTCGAGAGTGAAATGAAGACCAAGTATCCACAGCTCTTCGAGCAGTCTTCCTCTTAGATTTCGGGGACGAAATCTCCTAAAGGAGGGGAGACTGTAACGCCTTGCTTTTCGAACTTTTACCTTTTTGGAAAGTCTCATCATACTTCCTATTTTGTGATGCTTAATAAAACTATTTGAATCTTAATTATGTGTGAAACTATATGAAACTTTTACTTTATGTGATGCTTTTGTGATGTTTTATACATAAACGATGTGAATCTTGACTCTTGTGAATACTTTAAATCTTGACTCTTGTGATGCTAGAAACTTGACACTTGATACTTATTGAACGAGAAACTTGATACTTGTTGTGTTGGACCGGTTTTGACTCCGAAACGATTGCGAAACGAACGTGAAACGTGCGGAATCCGTACACGAACGCGACCTAAACACACGTGACGTAATATAAACGTGATTCTATATAAGATCTGAAATTGTACAATCACTTGAATCACTTAGAGACTTTCTCTCTCTAGTTTCTCTCTCTAGAACTAGAGCTCTTCAAATCTCTAAAATGGCAAAAGTTCCTAAACTATGACATAAGGATCTATTTATAGTCCAAGGCATTTAATGAGATTTCCCATTATTACAATTATGCCACCTTGCCTTTTTATCTAGCTATTACATCATAACTACTCGTTTTCTTCTGTTTCTCGCTACGGCTCGGATTGACGAAGGCTATAGACATAAATGCACTAACAGACTCCCCCTTGGATATTGCCGCAGTCAATCTCGATTCTTGAGTCAAACTCGTAGCGTCTTCTTTTTCTTTCTCTCTTTGAATCTTCTTGAACAGAATCCCGGTGGATCTGTCTTCAGCTTTAGCTTTAGCAATCCACTCAAGTATTCAGATCCAAGTTAATGACCCTGATTACTTGATTAATCTACCAAGTCCAATTTAATGACCTTGGTTGATCTTTTGACGAATCAATACTGATTTTGAAAACAATTTTCAAACAATTTCTGAAAATAACAATTTTCAAACAATTTCTGAAAATAACAAGTATCAAATTAATGAACTTGTTTTTAACTTTTCAAACAATTCAAACTTCATCAAAGTAAGCTCTCCTCATTCTTCAGTCCAGAATCTCCTGCATCTGCTTCAAACATCTAAGAATCCAACAATCAACTCTCCACTTTGGTTTGTCGGAAAATAAAGCAGAAATAAAATCTTTTTGGATTTTATAAAGTGATCTAAACTAAGAAATGAAATACAGAAAACTTAAATTGCAGAAAGTAAACAAAGTAAACTATTTACAAACATATTTTTGGTGAGCGTGTCAGGGAATCATATCAGCTATCAGACAAAACACAAGTACCGTTAAGCTTCATTTCATACTCAGACTTAAACAATTCACCTCGATTGTCGATATACTGATCCATCTTAAATTCTCACACAAATTTCAATCTATTCAGGATACGATTTAGATGAATTAAGAACTTAGCTCATTCATGTGTCCCACCTCTTGAATATACTCCCGTATCCAGAATCCCAGATATTCAGTCTTACAGGTGAGTATACCACAAATGATATCTGTCAGGGGTTAAATGCGAGGGCCGTGAGAGCTCAGGTCGATCTTTCGATACGCAGAGAGATGACGGCTTCGACTTTTCGGTGTGTCCCCTTTAGAGGATCTTTTAGTTTCAACAGCAGCGACTATCAATTTTATTGTTTCATCAGCTTGCTGAGGGCGATGCTATGTTTCAAGCATTTGCAGAAAGTATTATTCGAGGACTAGGTCAGAAATTTCTTTCAGCAGAAGTCCCGGAATAATACCCCAGATATCACTGAGTATAAAGACCTAGTATCTCAGAATATGGGACCTTTCAAACGAGATTTCAGGGGTTACCTATATATCCAAGTAGTGTTCCCCACGAATTCACAAGTTTGAATTTAGGTTTATATCCCGAGTAAATCTACTAAATGTGTGAAAACCTATCGACACATCATCAGTGAGACTGTTTAATTCTTTTATACTTTTCAAATCTTTAGCATACTGTAATCGTCTAGCTGATGTACTATCATTTTCCCTATATACACAAGCTCTTTTTCAGATTTTATCATGTTTTTGTATTTTTGCATTTTTTTACTGTTTTTGTATTTTCTGAAAATAAACTATGTACAAACATCTACTCCCCCTAAATACCAAAACAAGTAAAAATTCGACAAACCATTGCAGATTGTTTCTCGTCTTCATCCGCAACAGTACTCTCATCAACGCCAATTATGCCATCCGACACCGACAGAAGCTTCATACCGTTCAGTTTTAACAAATATTTAAACCGATTTTTATCAAAAGCTTTGGTATGTAAATCAGCTTTCTGTTCGTCAGTGTGGATTTTCTCAATTCGTATCAACTTTTTCTCAAAGCAATCACGAATAAAGTGATGACGAATTTCTATGTGTTTCGTTTTAGCGTGATGTACTGGATTTTTTGTTATATTTATTGCGGCCTCATTATCAACAAAAAGAGGTGTGTTAAGAAACTGCAAACCGTAGTCGCGCATCTGTTGCTGTATCCACAAGATCTGAGAGCAGCAACTGCTAGCAGAAACATACTCCGCTTCACATGTAGATAACGCCACAGACGTTTGTTTCTTACACTGCCAGGTAACCAATCTAGGACCAAAGAACTGGCATCCTGCAGTTGTTGATTTTGAATTAACTTTGCAGCATCCGAAATCCGAATCGGAATACCCTTCGAGCGTAAAATCGCCTTTCCTAGGATACCACAACCCCAATGAAGGAGTTCCTTTCAGGTAGCGCAATATCCTCTTCACAATAATCATATGCAATGCTCTCGGGTTAGACTGAAATCTTGCTGCGAGGCACGTTGGGTACATAATATCAGGACGTGAAGCAGTTAAGTACATCAAAGAACCTATCATGGATCGGTAAAACGTTTCATCAGCCCTGTCTCCGGTGAGATCTGGGTGAATACCATGATTTGTTGCAAGTGGGGTAGCAGCTGGAGTAGAACTTGACATCCCAAATTTCTCTAGAATATCATGAACGTACTTTGACTGATGAATGAAAATTCCCTCAGGAAGTTGTTCAACTTGTAAACCCAGAAAGAATTTCATCTCCCCCATTGATGACATTTCAAACTTTTGCTTCATCACTGATTCAAAATCTTTGCATAGATTTTCATTTGTCGACCCAAAAATTATATCGTCCACATAAATCTGTACTATCAAAAGATGACCTTCGACCTCTTTAGTGAAGAGAGTGGCATCCACTTTTCCACGAATGAACTTGTTGGCTAGTAGGTGTTGAGACAAAGTCTCGTACCAGGCTCTCGGGGCCTGGTGTAAACCATATAGCGCTTTGTCCAATAAGTAGACCTTGTTTTTGTGGATTGGGTCAGTAAAGCCCGGTGGCTGACCAACATAAACCTCCTCTTTAACCTTCCCGTAAAGAAAAGCCGATTTAACATCTAACTGATATACTTTGAAGTTCTTCCAAGACGCAAATGCAAGAAAAATTCTGATTGCCTCTAGTCGTGCCACAGGAGCATAGACTTCGGTAAAATCAATCCCCTCCTGTTGACTAAAGCCCTGAACAACGAGTCGAGCTTTATTCCTTACAACAACTCCTCTATCGTCCCTCTTACACTTGAACACCCACTTGGTGTTAATCTTTCTCTGACCATCCGGCAAATCAACTAACTCCACACTCCCAATTTCTCGAATTGACTAAGTTCCTCCTGCATTGCATTGACCCAAGAGTCTTCCGTAAGCGCCTCTTTGTAAGTTCTTGGCTCAACCTGCGAGATAAAACAACTTAATGAGAATTCAGTTTGCAAAGGAGCAACTTTTGTATAAAAACATGTAAGCCCTTTATCAATCTGATTTCGAGTGCGAACGCCTGTCTGCAATTCTCCTATGATCAACTCCTCTGGATGATATGAAAAAGTTCGCGGCATCACTTCACTTGGAACATCTACATTTCCCTCCAGATTAGTAACATTCTGCTCTGCATCTTGTTCACCAACTTGGTTTGTTTGACTTGAAAATTGAATTTGCTCCCCCTCAGAATCTGAATCACCATGATCAAAGACTGGCATATTTTCAGCTTCTAGATTATCATTCTGAGCCGACTGATTATTTTGAGCAACTTCATTCTGTTGGACATCATCATGTTCACCAGCATTACTTGGACCTGCTTCATCATCATTTGAAGTTTCTCGTGGTCTTCTCGAATACTCAGCTGGGAACCTTAGCTGCGACTCATATTCACGCAAAATATCCAACTCATCAAAGAAATCTTCATCATCCTCTGATTCTTCTTTCATGTCAAACGAATCCCAAAGTTTGTCATAATGATAACGCCATGAATCACCAGGATTCTGCGGCGGCATAGTATAACCTTGACATTCAACATTTGCAGCTTTAATAATCCGCTTCTCACTTGGAACGAAGACACGTCGCAATGGATTTGAATAACCAACAAATATACCCTCAATGCACTTCGGACCAAACTTTCCAAAAGGCTCTATAACCGTACAAGGTGACCCGAACGGTTCTAGATACTTCAAATTCGGTTTGCGGTTATTGATTAGCTCAAAGCATGTTTTGTTGAACTTCTTGACAGTGAGAACCCTGTTGAGCGTATAGCATGCGGCGGAAACAGCTTCAGCCCAAAAATTAATTGGTAACTTTGAATCTGCGAGCATAGTTCTAGCCGTCTCGATTAGTGTCCGGTTTTTGCGTTCTGCGACTCCATTCTGCTGCGGAGTGTACGGAGCACTAAACTCATGCAAAATACCTCTTTTATCACAAAATTCTTCCATCTTGCTGTTCTTGAATTCAGTACCATTATCACTTCGAATTCTCTTGATACGCCTTTGGTACAAATTCTCAATCTTCCTGAACAGCCCCATCAAACTATCAAATGTTTCATCTTTCGTCTTCAAGAAAGAAACCCATGAAAATCTGGAATAATCATCAGTAACGACCAAACAATAGTAATCTCCTGTAATGCTTTTGACATTCACCGGACCAAACAAATCCATGTGAAGTCTTTCCAGAGGTCTCGAAACTGAATTAACTTGCTTTGTAGGGTGTGACTTTTTCTTCTGCTTGCCTTTGATGCAGCTAATACACTCCCCTTCCAGATGAAAACCTTTGATATTAACTCCCAATACCAAATCATTGTGCACCAAGTGATTCATCTTCCTTAGGTGAATATGCCCCATCTTACGGTGCCACAATCTTGATTCTTTCTCAGTTGCTCTAGAAACGAAACAATGTGCTTGACCAGTAGTTGTAGTTGCTACAGACATATCTAACACATATAAATCATTCACTCTAGGTGCCCTCATAATAATCCATTCTTCAGGAACAACAAAACCAGGTTTCAAAATCAAACACTCTTTATCAGTGAAGTGAGTAGTATACTGATTGTCACAAATCTGCGAGATACTAAGCAGATTGTTCTCCAGCTCAGTGATGTAGTTAACTCTCTCAAACGTTACAATCCCATTGGATAACGTTCCTTCACCAACAATTCTACCACCTTCATGACCAGCAAATCCCACATAACCACCATTTATATTCCTCACATCATATAGCAATGCAGTTTTTCCTGTTATATGTCGAGATGCGCCACTATCCATGATCCATCTTGAAATAGCTCTTGGAAGATCCTGCACATACCACAAGTTGATTTTAAAACATTTCAATAAAGATGCCGATTCATGCTTCGCGATCCAGGAAGCTCCGGCAATTCAAACTGCTTATTCGAACATGGTGTCCACCCAGGCCTCATCAGCCTTAGATGTAACCTTGACTCTCGCAATTTGAATTTTGAAATTTTCAGCCTTCAAAGGTGGAAAATTTGCATCATAATCAACCGAAATTGATTCTTCAGCCTTTTTCACTTCAGAAGTTGAAATTTTCATTTCAGTTTTTGGTTTCCAAACTTGTTGAGATAATGCAACCCGTTTGTAAAATTTGTCATTTTTAGTTACCACTTTCTTAACAGGTTCATTTTTCACTTTGATGTTGTCATTTTTCACACTCTTTTTCTCAACAACGATTGGTGATTTACCCTTCACATCAACTTTCTTCTTTTGTCTATCAACAACTTCAGTCTTAGGCTTGGAGTTGGTGCAATTTCTTGCAATGTGACCAACTTTGTTACATCTAAAACATGTACGAGTATCATCAACTCGACTTGTGCCTTCAGACTGAGGTTGTGAAACCCTCTTCTCAAAGAACTCTTTATTTGATTTTGAAAAAATTTCATTCTCTTCATCAGCAAGTGAACTTGAACTGTTCACAAACACCTTCTTTTCAGCAAACCTTTTGTTTTGAAAACTCTTTTTCTGATAACTATTACCACCCCGATAACCACCCGACCAATTGTTTCGATTGTTATTATAAAAACGTGGTGGAACAACAGGCTTTTTGTAATAAGCTTTATCTTTCTCAAAATTCATTTGTCTTTTTGTTTGACACAAACTGTTCACTTCTGACAACTCAACTTCAACCAGTTTGAAAACATTTGTCAACTTTTTCTCATTAACATTCTCAATTGGAAACTCAGAATCCGAATACAACTTATCAGATCCAGCCATCTTGTACATCACAAGACCCGGTTCATCACTTAAGTTGTTTTTGGACTTTGATTTCTGAATGTATTTGTCCAAGAAACACCCATCATCTTCAGCTGAATCACTTTTCAAAACACTTTCAGCTGTGCTCTTAACAATCTCTGTCTGAACACTATCATCAGATGATGTAGAAAAAGTAACATCAATGTTCTCCGGAAGTATAACTTCTTTTTCTTCCTCAATTTCAACCAACCCAGACTGCTTTTTAGTGTAATTATGAAGAACAGGTGGTGGAACTTGATGAAAACCCACCCCAGTTCCATCAGAATACACATCTTCGCCCGCTTTGTCTTTCCCGATGGGTTTGGGAATGATATGTTGCAAAACAAAGCTTGCGGAGCTGTAACTGTTAAGCTTCAACTGGATTCGCTCGTTTTCGATTACAGCCTCTTGAACTTTAAGTTTCAATTTAGCGAGTTCATCCAGTTGTTTGTTGATTGATTCTTCTTTAACTCTAAGCACTGCTTTTAAATGTTCATTTTCTTTAAAAGTTTTACCATTTCGATCATCACAATCTTTCATTGTGCTTTTGAGTTTTTCAAATTTTTCAGAAATCTGACGGTTTTCAAGAATCAACCTTTCATTTTCTTGTTTAATTTTGTCACGATCAATTTTATCAGTTTCAATTTGAGCAGTTAATTCTCTTATCCGTTCAGTTGAAGCTTTAACTGTTTTGTCACGACCAAGAATCTGATTCTCAACGTTTCTGACCTTTGCTGTCAGATCTTTAATTTTCTCACCGTTGAGATACGTGACAGTATTACAAAATTTGCACTCTTTGTTGCAATTTTTGCAATCAGCATTTCCTTCGATCTTTTTACCTGACGCATTTGTTGACACATCTGAACTGACCTGGCTTTTTGACTCAGACACGGAGTTAGAGTCTACCTCAAGTGCTTTTGCAGCTAGCACTTTGTCAGCCATTTTTCCCAGATTCTCTGCAGTCAACTCTTGCGTAGTATCGATAACTCCAGTATCAATCTTCTTGGATTCTTTTCCTTCTATCTTTTCTTTCTCCTTTCTTTCTTTCTCCTCTTTCTCCTCTTCAATCATTTTCGAAGTTGGAGTTCCCCACCATTTGTGTTGCCAATACTCATCATTTTCTTTCATTTCCTTGATTAAGACTTCTATATCAAGAGTTTTGTGATCAACTGCAATATTTCCATACTCATTAAGATAACACTCTCTGTCTGGATCCCATCTGTTGGCTCTTTTTGCATCCAAATAGATACGAGAAAGTCTAGTAATTTTGTTTTCTGAAATCATCTTTCTGTATTTATACTTCTGCTGTTCAGTTCTCTCATCTTTCCATGGAATAGGTTCATTTTTCGCCATGAATGCGTAACCAACCGCATCTTCTTCTGGTAGAACCTCTTGACTCCAATCATATCCCTCATCATCATAAATCACTGCAAGAGCTCTAGATTTCTCTCTGTTGTCTTCAACCTGCTTCAATCTAGGTGGCTTGGATTTATTCTGGTGATAAATCGCCTTCTTGTAGTAATCATCTCTGAAAGGATTCTCCGACTCATCAACATAAGCGTTTCGGCATTCTCTCTTGAAATGACCCTTCTGCTTACACTTGAAGCAAGTCACCTTCGATTTATCGAACCCCAGCTTAGTAGAAGCACCACCAATTGTTTTTCTGCCAGTAATTTCCATGAATCTTTGTGCACGACGAACAGCACTTGTCATTGCCCAACGAATATCGATCAGTTCCATTTCCTCCGGATCAATCTGATCGTAATCTTCTTTCGTCAGATTTGTATTGCCAATCTTCCCAGCTACCAATCCTTCATACGATTCCAACACCGATGCTAGGAAAATCATTTGCTGCTTTGCCGACTCTTCGTCAAAATTTTGAGCATTCTTCAAGTCTATTGCAATATTGCATTGAAAACGATTCTTTGCATCAGCATTTCCAGAAGATGAAGATCCACTGTGAAAACCACTGTGACTTCCACTGCTTTGACCACTTTGACTTTCTTTGCCGGCTGTCGACACATTTTCAGCAGAAAATGCAGTTTTTGGTGAAGTAGCTTTCGGCATCATGCTCTTTGGATAGTATAGATCCAGATTCTGTTGATAAGATGAATGATTAACTTTGTACGTCTTTTTCAACTCCAACTCGTGACTCTCGAGTTTTTCAATCAGCAAATCTAATGTCAGCTTTTCTGGATCTTTGATGGTATTCTTCAGCATCAGCGCATAATATCTCCAATCCATCTCGTCAGGCAACGAATCGAACAATTTGTCGATAAGATCTTCTTCAGGAATGTCGATATCATGTCTTACTAATTCCAGCTTCAGATGACCGAACCTTTCTATCATTTTACACACTGACTCGTTCTTTAAACATCCAAACAGATCAAATTCTTTTCTAAGAAGTTTTTTTTTGTTTTTCTTAATTTCTTGACTACCTACACATTTCTTTTCTAACTTTGCCCAAAGATCTTTAGCATTTGAATATTCTATCAATGAGATGATATGCTCCCGAACAGACTGAAATAACAACGCCACACATTTTTGTTCGGCTACGAATGAATCAATCTCATCAGATCCTGTTAAAACTTCCCCATTCTTATTTCCTTGATCATAACCGTTCTTCAAACTTTTCCAACTTGGAAATGCGAATGCCATCATCCAATCTTCAAACTTTCTTGACCAACGACTGTACTCCTCGATAGCCATTAGCTTTGGAGGTTTATTGAACGTTCCGAATGCACTTTCCGACTCCCAAGCTTCCTTTTTCTTTTCTTTTGGTGGATTTTCGTTCACATTGCTTGACGAAGAATCATTGTTTCCGGAATCTCCAGCAAATGCATACATGTCACTAAACGGGTTCAAGAAAAGATCATCCATCATGAATGTACCTGCAAGATTATCAAACACTTAGACAAATTTTGAAAATTTTGACAAACACAGACACTGAAGCGAAATCAACCAGATTGACTGATAAGCGAAATCACTCAAAGTGACACAAAAGCGAAATCACTTTTGTCCTTATAAGCGAAATTAGACTTTGTCCTTTGAAGCGAAATTAACAAAGTCCGTATGAGCGAAATAAGTACTTGTCCTGATGAGCGAAATCAACTGTTGTCCAAATGAGCGAAATTAACTAAGACCGTAAGAGCGAAATCAGCTAAGTCCGAATGATCCACAGAAGCGGAATCTCAATTTTACTCATTTTTACGCTGAATTTTAATCTGAAACTTTCAAGGGTTGTACTACTCTTAAATCCGATCACAATGATTTGATTATTGTTCAATTTTAACCGCAAGTTCGTTCCAGATCTGAAGATGAAGTTTATGTTCGAAAAACCGAATGAGATTTTGATAAAATTGATTGATTTTTACTAAGTTTTAAGGTCTGATATTGTTAAGGATTGATTAACAACTAGTTTCGCTCAATATACTTGACTTTCAGCTCATTTTGTCCGTAGGAACTTGTTCAAACCGAAAATATAAAAGAGAAAGATGAGTAGAAATATGAGAAAAGTGTCGAATCAGCTGATGTAGTATGAACTTCTCGTCCTGAAGCTCTGATACCACTTGTTGGACCGTGTCGTGACCCTAAACGATCAGTTGAGAAAGTTCATCATCACGTATAAAGGCGGAATCAGAATACGTAATGTAACAGCAGCTTATCCTTTCAATTCCTTCACTTTATTAGCTTTCTGAAATCGTTTTGACAGAGTTTCAGTACCGTAACAATGACTTGATCTCGCTCCTATGTTCTAACAAATGAACACATGCTAGGGTATATATACTATTGCTAATTTCGCTTCAATGTCAAGCCATATAAGCGAAAGCAACATGAATCTGATTTCGCTTATATGTCAAGTACACAAAAGCGAAATCAACATGTTCCTTAAAGCGAAATCACCCTAACATTGTACATTAAAGCGAAATTAACTATAAAACCCTAAATCTGACTTTTAAGATCCAATCTTGATATATCTTGACTTAAGACTTGATGAAGATGCAGTCAACAGACATTCTCGTGCATCAACATGTTGAACGAGAAACTTGATACTTATTGAACGAGAAACTTGATTCTTATTGAATGGGAAACTAGCTTAAACGCAATCTTGAAACACGGAAACTTTTGTGTTAATTCTATAATAATACCATGTAATGGTCACTCATGATAATACGCAACGCAACGCTTAATCTAACTCGAAAAAATGAACCAAAGCTGGAAAACTAGCAAACGGGTATCGGCTTTCCGAATGGACGTCCGATCGGATCACCATCCGAACTAATGACCATCCGCTCGGATGACCATCCGACCAGATGGCCATTCGAACCCTTTGCACTCTCCACCAACTAGCTGTCACTCTCACCTATAAATAGAACCCTTGAACTCTCATTCTCATCTTTCACTCTCCCATTCGACCACACGCACTCTCAGCCACTTTAATCAAGATTCAAGCCCATTCCGTAAGTAATTCTCCTCAAATCTTGTACAACTTTCATCAATTATCACTTCTACACAATATTCTTCATCAAAATCACACGAACACTTCAACTTTTTCACGAAAATCAACTGATTTGGGCCTCTTGAAGGTGGTTTCCACCCAGTTGTTGTGGAAACTATGGTGGAGCATCATTTAATCAAGATCGGCCCCAGATCTAAAGGATTTTCACAACTTTTATGCAAAACCTAAAGGAATCACACACTTTTTTTTACACCAGATCTGATGAAATTTCACATGTTTCCGGCTCGGATCTGATGAACATCACGTTTTACAATGGATTTCAAACTTTCTTCAATTTTTATACAAAACATGGGTGAAATCAGACTTAAACAGACTTTTGACTTGTTCCTTAGTCGAAAGTCGGCTTGAAGACTGAATTCAACCGGAAAACGGGCCGATTGACGAGTCCAAACATGAGACTTCATCAAAAACAGCTCGTCGGTTCGAAATGCCCATCCGATCGAACGGGCTGGGTGTGGTATGTTTCCGTTGTTTGACACGTCGTTGCACCGTCTCTGTTAACTCAAAACTTAGAAAATTTCACGAAACTTCACTCACTGACTATATGTCTGAATGGCCATCCGATCGGATGACCATTTGTCCAGATGATCTGATCATGATAACACTTATTGTTTGTTTTACAGGACACTATGATCAAAACATTGAAAACTTTAACAGTTCACAAACACCTACTATTCGAATGGCCATCCGATCGGATGGTCATCCGTTCGAATGGTCATCCGCTCGGATGACCATCCGATCGGATGGAGCCCATCCGTCCGAATGGTCATCCTTCCGGATGGTCATCCGTCCGGATGACCATCCGCTCAGGTAGTTTGTCAGACACTTTTACTCGATTTTCGCACTATTCGACACTTTGTTCCCGATCGGGTCAGCTCTTAGAGGACTTATGCTCTGTTCCCCGCACGCTGGCTGATCCAGCGCTCCCTTCGATCCAATTTAGCAGTGTTTGGTTCTAAGCACCCACCGTGAGTATACTCGATCCCTTTTTGTTTTAAACACTTTTGGGATGCAAGATGTATTCTATATCAAGACACTTGACACTTGAAACTTATTTGAAACATACTCTATCCGTATTAAACATGAAAACATGATACTTGTTATACTTGAGACTTTTATGCTATGTGAACGTTTGATTCTTATGTGTAGCTCGGCTTAACAATTGTAGCGCTATAGGGGTAACGCACCTCTCCATTAGTCTTGGGAGTTTTGTTAAGTTTTGATTCTTTTACCTCCTCTTCGATGTGTCGAAGTTGGAAAGGCACGTTAACGAGTTGGAAACTTGGGTTACCATATGAACCACGTAAACTAGCATGTTGAAACTTGTGATGTGTATTCATGTTGGATATGAGTTTTTAAACTATTACGCTACGTATTCAAACTTGTATGCTCGCCAACATTATTGTTGATTGTATTTTAATACATGTTGCAGGTTGATAGTAGCTGGGATTCAAGAAACAAGCTAGGATGACGCTTAGAAACTCATCTTAGATAATTAAGAAAATTTTGAACAATATTTGAATCGTTATGTTATTTTGATGTGAATTGTGGTTGATATTTTAGACTATTTATGAAATTTTGATCAATCTATATCGAAACAATTAGCGTTGTGGATTCTCTTGAACAATCTGATTTGCTTAGTGTCACGCCCTGATGTTTTCGCCATCGGTTGGGGTATGACAATTAACCTTATAAACATACCATAAAAAGTTTAACATAGTTTTTGTTTTTATTACAAAAGTCCCTTTACTTTTTTTTTTTTTTGCATCTTAAAGTCCTTCTACTTAATAATTTTGAACATAATTGTGATTTTTTTTTTTCAAGAAACAAAATTTAATTACAAATTAGGTCATTTATATTTATGGTCACATACATTTCAAATAGTTATACTCCGGTTGTTTTTAATAATCTATACCACATTATATATGTATAAAAAGAAAAATAAAAAATATTCCTACATTACTCTCCTGCTTATAGTAGATGGAGATGCCCACCCAATTCATTAAACTTTATGAAGTTGGATTCAAATTCAAATTTTCAAATACTCCCTTTGTTTTGATAATGAAGAACACGTGACGTAATTAATAGAAATAAGAGTTAATTGCCAAAATCGTCCTTGAGGTTTGGGCAGGTTTGCCATTTTCGTCCAAAATGACACTTTTGTACCAAATTACCCCCAACGTTTGTAACATTTTGCCATTTTCATCCAAACCATTAACTTAGTTTATTTTTTCTGTTAAGTTGGGGATATTTGGATGAAACTGACAAATATAAAACCACAGTGACGATTTTTGCAATTTACTCAAACTCTTTTAAATTTCTTTTATTTAATTAATTTTGTTAAACATATAATAAAAAAGAATATACATAGAAGTTTTTAGAACGATTGAACAAAAATGACAAACAACTATATCGCTTTCTTTCTTAACCAATGGACCTCTAGGCTACTAATATTTTGGGAAAACATCTGCTTGTTTTATTTCTTGAGAACCAACCTACTAATAATTAGTAAAGGCTAAAAGTCAACCCCTTAACAAGCTAGAATGAGTTTTCTGCTGTGGTAGGTATACTCAAGTGTGGTTTTAAGCAAAGAGTAAAAAAATTCCTACTAAAGACTAGAGTGTTATATGTGTACCTAATATCTATTGTAGTATTAGGCTGGACGGTATGGTCCGTTCTCAGCCCCGTCCTCCTCGGCGACGCCCGGCACACCACGCCCCCCCCCCCCCTCCGTCCCGTCCCCATCGTCCGAATTGAGACGTTTGCGACGGAGCAAACAGGTGGGCCCCCTTTCTTTCTTCTCGACGTCCTCTCCGTCACCCCATCCCCCCCCCCCCCCCCACGCGTCTTCATCCCGTCACCATACCGTCCAGCCTTAGAGAAAATTGCAATACACATATTTCTACTACCCTTCTCATTATCTACAATAAGGGTGAGAGGGGCACTCCTCTCTTAGGGGAGTGACCTCTCTTACAAAAAAACCTTTCAGCACGCGCCACGTCAACTCCCCCCATAACTCCCCTCACACCCTCAATTTGATGGCGGCACTCCTCTCTTAGGGGACTTGTTTTTTTTATTTTTTTAATTAAGAAAATATTTTTATAAAAAGTAAAACATAATAATTTCATAAAATAAAAAATTACATTTCATTTAATAAAATAAAAATTACATCGCAATACTACATAAAAATTTTAGAAATTGCACGACCACCCGTACTTGTTAGGGATCTCGCGCTTTCGGGCGAGGATGAACGACAACATTTCCGGCGGAGCATCGTCGTGCGGCTTGAGGAATGTTTTCATATCTCGATCGTGCGCGAAGTTTTTCATCGTCTCGCGTTGTTCCGTTATGAGATCGCGAGCCTCCGACTCTCTTTTCTTCCTCAATTCAATCGCCTCCATCTCACTCACGTGCTTCGCTTCTTTCATGGCGGTGTACTCTTTGAATTGTGCCGCCAACTCAGCCGAGCCCTCAGACGGTGTCGCTTGACGCTTGTCTCGCCGTTGTGTTCTTTGTGGCGAGAGGTCTTCGTTCATATCGGGTATGGAAGGGTCCACGTCAACGGGCTTTCTTTTTTGTGCCGAACCTTCCCCTTCCTCACCCAACAATGGGACTTGGGCCCATTTGTCGTGTTTTCGAACGACCTCCCATGCCTCGACATGTTGAAAACCGCTCGGATATCTTTCTTTAAAATCCTTTAAAGCGATTTTCATCACGTTGAGATCGCTACACCCGCTTTCTCGTGTGCGATCCTACATATTATAAAATAACAAGTGTTAAAAACATATGAACTTAGTAAACAAAATTAAAAAATATACAACGTTAAAAAATATAATTTTTACCGCTTGTTGGTATAGGCCGTTGAAAAAGTTTATTTTCGTCATCATCGGGGTCCATTTAGACCGTACTTGATGCACGGTCCGGTTACTTCCACCAACGGTGGCGTTATAATGATCTAAAATCCTACGCCAAAAACCATCGCGGGTTTGTTGATTGCCCTTCTTTTTGTTGGTAGAGCAATGTACCCACGCCTTCGCCAACGCCTCTTCTTGGTATTTTGTCCAATTTTGGCGCTCCATTTTTGTCTTTTTACCCCGAGCGTCATCTTCTTCGTTGTCGGCGTCTTCATCCACATTATATTCATCGTCGTCGGTGTCATCTTCATAGTCGCCCAAATTTTGAGTTTCGGGCACTACTTCCTCGTCCTCGTGAATAGGTAGAGGACGTTCAACATTTTTTCGTGGAGATGGAACTTGTGGGGAACGAAAACCATACGGGTCGAAGGCGGGGGATTGAGGATCAATTGATAACAAATTTTGAAAATAGCCGAAAAGGGGTTGTGGTTGGGTGTTGTAAAAGGAGGGGTGAGAAGGTTGTTGGTAAAAAAACGGGGGTTGTGAAGTATATCCGAAAGGTGGTTGTAGTTGTGCACTTGCACCGCTCGAACCACCACGAGACGGTTGCGAGCCGCGTCCCTTAGTGTTAGAGCCGACGGACTTTTTCTTGGCTTCGCGGGGTTGGTTCTCCATTGCTCGGTTTGGCTTTGTGTTGTATTTGAAAGATTTTTCGAGTAAGATTGAGAATTTGTGTGGCAAAAAATTAGATTTAAGTTGGTTATTTATATAGGTTAAAATTGATTTTTTTATTCCATCCGACCGTTGCCCAACGTTTAAAACATGAAATCTTGTGCGGTGAACACACACCGCTCCCCCTCCCCGCTTACACTCCCCGAGGGGTCGGCGACGGTGTTCCCGCTCGGGGACTAAGCTCACCAATCCCCTCCCCGCTAAGTACCCCGGACACCCTAACAAATAGCATGGGCGGTAATAGTAGTTTGATTGGATTGGGTGAGGTGGGCGGCCACATGCCACCCACAATTGTTTGTTTTTTTTTTTTTTTTTTTTACCAAATTACGATTTTTCCCCGTTTATATTTATAGTCATGCATGACACTTACCTATTGGTCCAACAAATTTACGATTTTATCCCGTTTTAAAATTAAGATTTTCCCATCAGTTCAATATTATGCTTTTACCCTCACTTTAAAATAAATTTACGCTTTTGCTCCCATCTAAAAATTTTCAACTTTGCCCTCGATTTTCAACATTATGCTTTTACCCTCACTTTAAAATAAATTTATGTTTTTGCTCCCATCTAAAAATTTTCAATTTTGCCCTCGATTCAACATTACGATTTTGCCCCGTTTAAATTTACAGTTTTACCATTAGGTTTTTTTCCTTATAATAACGATTTTGCCATCTGTTCAAAATTATGTTTTTTACCCCATTTAAAAGTAAATTTACGCTTTTGCTCTCTGCTAAAAATTTCAATTTTTCCCTCGGTTCAATATTACGATTTTGCCCCGTTTAAATTTACAGTTTTGTCATTAGTTTTTTTACTCACCCAGCTAAGTTACGATTTTGCCCTCAACCCCATTGGTCAATTTAATTTACGATTTTATCACTGAAACAAAATTATGATTTACCCCCCAGTTCAAAGTTACGTTTTCTCCATCGTTTTAATTTTTCTAGCAAAACTATAAAAGTTCTTTGTTTTAATTGATTGACTCGATTTTTTTTTTCGTCTAAAGGAGCTGCCTAACACTCGCTCATTAGTCCTAAAAAATTACAGTTTTGCCCTCAGCCCAAAATTACGGTCTTATCATCGTTTTAGTTTTCTCCTAGCAAAATTATAGTAGTGTTTTTTTAATTGATTGAGAATTATTCAGCTATCGCCCCGCAACAAGGGCGGTACATTTTAACATCCAAAAAACTGCCAAATAAAATGCGTCCCAAGCCGAAATATCACAAGCCAGGCAGTTGTCTGGCACTCCCCTATTGGCCCAACAAATTTACGATTTTACCCCCACTTAAAAATAAATTTACGCTTTTGCTCCCAGCTAAAAATTTCAAATTTGCCCGCGGTTCAAATTTACGATTTTGACCCGTTTAAATTTACAGTTTTCTCATTAGTTTTTTCCCCTTAAAATTATGTTTTTACCCCCACTTAAAAATAAATTTACGCTTTTGCTCCCCGCTAAGAATTCCAATTTTGCCATCGGTTCAAATTTGCGATTTTGCCCCGTTTAGAATTACAGTTTTGCCATTAGGTTTTTTTTCCTCACTGCCAAGTTACGATTTTGCCCTCAACTTAAATTTACATTTTCTCAATCGTTTTTCTTTCATTTCCTGGTTAAATTACAATTTTGCCCCCAGTAAAAATTACAGTCATGCTGGCAGCTGCCTGGCATTCTCCCATTGGTCCATTTAATTTAAGATTTTATCCCTGAATGAAAAATATGATTTCGCCCTCAGTTAAAAATTACGTTTTCCCATCGTTTTAGTTTTTTTAGCCAAACTATAAAAGTTTTTTGTTTTAATTGTTGGACTCCGTTTATTTTTTTCTGGTGTCAAGGAGCTGTCTAACACTCGCTCATTAGTCCTGAAAAATTACAGTTTTGCCCTGAGCCGAAAATTACGGTCTTATCATCGTTTTAGTTTTTTTCCTAGCAAAATTATCATAGTGTTTTTTTAATTGATTGAGACTTATTCGGTCATCGCCCCGCAACGCGGGCGGGGCAACTACCAGTTGAATATGTAAACAAATTTATTATTTTTTATAGTTTAATGATAAAAACGTTATAAACAAATTTACTATTTTTATAGTGCAATAATATAAATGTTTAAGATTATAGTACTAACAAAAAAGTCAGCTGCCTAAATAAGATTAGAAACAGGAGTGCACTTTTTGTGCAAAACACATAGTTTAGAAGTAGCTCGGTTATATCATTACAATTTATAACTACAAAGAGCTTGAACACTTCACAAAACCACAACGTACTAACACATATTTGAATATTTGAAGACAAAAAATCAAATACAATTCATGTTATCGTACAAAACATACGAATAGTGTGAAAAATTAAAAAGGGGCGGTGACAATCTCGTAATTATGTGAATCTCTATTTTCACATGCCAAATTGTACAAACCTACAATCAACGTCCCTGATTCTATTTCAGTTTCTTCCATGATTTAATCAGATTGAGTAGCCCCATTTTATATGTCACACCCCTTTCTAAGGCGGAAGCACGAGGTGTGATCTGAAAGGTTCTCATTGCATACGAATGGTAAACATACTACATCCTTGTAAAATAACTCCAAATGCCATTAATATTACATAACTAAAAACATAAGTTAAGTTTAGAGTTTACATCACAAGACAACATATTGTTTAAAAGATTACACCCTTAATTAAAAGACAGACATCAAGGTTGTGGTTCTTATATCACCCCATAGAGAACATAACAACCAAACCTAGCAAAACGGCATAGGAGTCTTGACACATAGTAACTTAAAAACACAAACAACATCCATGAGCTGGAGTGAAACTGCGCGTACATCCACCTTAGTTACCTGAAATACATGTAAGTTTTTGGAAAAACGTCAACATAATGTTGGTGTGAATTCATGCAGTTTTCGAATGGGATGTTTATATACTTGAATGAAAACATGGTATGCAATTTGTAAAACGTATCTGCACTGTGAATGTAAATGTAAGGAATACGAGATCGCTAATGTTTCGCGAGGACATTAACATATGTCACGACATAGGAAGCCACCAAACCTAGGCATTTTTTTTGTCGGGATCGACTGAGACACAAAAGCACTCATTGGTAGAAGTAGGCCAAGAGTGGGGTTGCCTGAAACCCATTAGATCTGACTCTTCTGTTCTGCGGTCTAAATGTATACGTTGACTAATGGTGCTTATGGTACCCTATTCATCACGTGATCTATGTGTCATTCCTTAGTTTTGTGTGCTACATACCATTGTACATGTATTTTCCCCAAGTTAAGAAAACAAGTAAAAGTTTAAAAGTGGGGACATGAACTCACAATTATGCGTTTCCTGCGTCGTAGCTTCACCGGGTTTGCTTAGGGCGTCGTATCACTTCCTACACACGTACTATATCTTATTAGACGCTTAGGTCGTGTAACGACTATTTGTCTTAGTTGTTTATTAGGACTGATTTTGGAATCATTGGTATATTTTGTGTTACATCCTTGATGTATCGTATAATTCTGAGGTGCATAATCCCAAGCATAGGAAATGTGCAGACTTTGTTAACCGATCGACTATCACCCATATCATATCATGCCCTCTCGGGGTCCTGGGTAATTTGGTTATGAAGTCCATTGATATCTACTCCCACTTCCACATGGGAATCTCTGGTTGTTGCAGTAGACCGGACGGTTTCTGATATTCAGCCTTAACATTAGCACAGGTTAGGCACTTACCAACATAGACAGCAACGTCGCTCTTGAGTCTCGGCCACCAATAATATTCCTTCAAGTCTTGATACATTTTGTCCGATCCTGGGTGGATCGAGTATCTCGACTTGTGTGCTTCATCAAGGATGACTTCTCGAATACCACCATAAAGCGGAACCCAAATACGCTCCTGAAGGTATAAGGTTCCCTCTTCGTTTGGCACTAAATTCTTCAGCGCACCTCGGAGATATTCAGCTCTACGATTCTCCCCCTTAAGGGCTTCTTGTTGTGCGTCATGAATGCGTGCAGTAAGGTTCGTACGAATAGTCATTTCTAATGCTCGAACTCTTAGGGTCTTAACCCTTTCTTTTCGACTTAATGCGTCTGCTACAACGTTTGCCTTTCCAGGATGGTACTTAATCTCACAATCATAATCGTTCAGTAACTCAACCCATCGTCGCTGACACATTTTGTGATCAGTGAAGATAGTACATCGAGTACCATATAAGTAATGTCGCCAGATCTTTAAGGCGAATACCACTGCGCCTAGCTCCAGGTCGTGCGTGGTGTAATTCCTTTCATGAACTTTTAACTGCCTTGAAGCGTAAGCGATGACTTTTTGGCGTTGCATGAGCACGCAACCCAAACCTTGACGCGAAGCGTCGCAGTATACCACGAAGTCTTCGGTACCTTCGGGTAAGGATAGTATCGGTGCATCGCATAGCTTGTTTTTGAGAACCTGGAAAGCTTCTTCATGCTTATCACCCCAGTCGTACTTCTTGTCTTTCTGCGTAAGGGTAGTCAGCGGTTGAGCTATCTTGGAGAAATTCTCAATAAATCGCCGGTAATAGCCCGCTAAGCCCAAAAATTGTCGAACTTCAGTTGGGGTTTTGGGGGCTTCCCAATTCTTTATTGCTTCAATCTTGGATGGGTCTACATGGATGCCCTTCTCGTTCACAACATGGCCAAGAAACTGTACTTCACGAATCCAAAATTCGCACTTTGAGAACTTTGCATAAAGTTTCTCTTTCTTCAGTAGTTCCAGGATGGTCCTGAGGTGTTGCTCGTGCTCTTCTCTTGTTCGTGATTAAATCAGGATATCGTAGATAAATACAATCACGAATTTATCGAGATATGGTTTGCAAATGCGGTTCATCAGATCCATGAATACCGCTGGTGCGTTTGTCAGTCCGAATGGCTTCACAAGGAACTCGTAATGCCCATAGCGTGTTCTGAATGCAGTCTTTGGTACACTCTCCTCTTGGATCCTTAACTGATGATATCCAGACCGAAGGTCAATCTTCGAGTAGTAGCTCGATCCTTGCAACTGATCGAATAAGTCGTCAATCCTCGGTAGTGGATACTGATTTTTGACAGTGAGCTTGTTCAGTTCTCTGTAATCGATACACATCTGCAGTGTTCCATCCTTTTTCTTTACGAACAAGACCGGAGCTCCCCAAGGCGAGAAGCTTGGCCTTATGAATCCTTTATCCAACAACTCCTGGAGCTGTGTAGATAATTCCTGCATCTCGGATGGTGCAAGCTGATAGGGTGCCTTGGCTACAGGAGCGGCTCCTGAAACCAAGTCAATATGGAATTCAACTTGTCTTTGCAGAGGTAGTCCTGGAAAATCTTCGGGAAAAACATCAGGAAATTCCTTTACCACTGGAATGTCTTCAAGTTTTGGCTCCTCAGCGTTCTTATTTACTACGTGCGCCAAGAATGCAACACATCCTTTTCGCAAGCATTTATGTGCCTTCATACAATTGATGATTCGAAGAGGCGTGTTTCGTTTCTCTCCATGCACAATGAGAGTTTCATCATTCGCAAGAGGGATGCGAATAATTTTCTCGTGACAAACAACTTCAGCTTTATTCCTGGACAGCCAGTCCATTCCAACCATCACATCAAAGCTACCCAATTGGACAGGTAAGAGGTCGATACTAAATCTCTGCTCACCTCTAACAACCTCGCCTGATTCAACAAGTTTACCATCGACTAGCTCTATGGAATAAGGAATATCTAATTTACTAGATTTTATTCCAAGCATACGTTTAAATTCCACAGATACGAAACTAAAATCGGCACCAGTATCAAATAGTATGGATGCAAAGTGATTGTTAACGAGAAACGTACCGGTGACCACATTAGGGTCCTCGCGTGCGTTCCTTGCTCCAATCATAAATGCTCGAGCTTGAGCGTTATTTTCTCTCGGGCAATCTTTCTTGAAATGATCCTTGCTTCCACAACCAAAACATCCTTGGTTCTGCCCTGCTCCGTTACCATTCCGGTTACCGTTACCATTCCCATTTCCAGCACCGTTTCGGTTCCCATTCCCGCTCCTATTACCATTTCCATTGCGGCCTCCAATACCTTTTCCCCAACAATCCTCGGCACGGTGGCCTGACTTCCCGTAGTTCTCGTATCTCCCAACGCGACAGTTTCCCACATGGTGAAAGGCACAGCGATTACACTTGGGCAGAGTGCCCTGATATTTCTTAGATCCAGTATCATTTGCAGCTGCGAAGGTTTTCGCCTCCTTAGGCGGGTTGGTATCACGCTTCTTATTGTCCGAACCCTTGTTGTTATTACGGGTGTAACAACTCCTATCAAAAAGTCTTAATTATTATTTTAATTGTCCAATAGGAAACCCTAATTGAGACACCCAAGTGATTCTGCACAAACCCTAAAATTTTCAGAACAATCAGAATCAGGATCAGGGCCCCTAAAACTCAGGGGGGGTTAAACCCTAGTTACGATTATCTTAAAAATCGTGCTGTCAAAAACGAATTTTGAGAAACTGTCAATTCAGCTAGGCTAGTCTAGGACGTGGCAACTCTATAGTGATTAGGTGTCCCTTACGGACCGTAAAGGATGAGGCTTACGGTCCGTAAGCAAGGGTAAAATTTTACTATAAATAGCAGGCATTGGCAATTGAAGTTTGGCACTTGAACGACGTAAATTCTCGTTACGTAGACTGAGATATCGCAGAAACACTTCTAAAACACACACGGATCACTAATTGCTGCCGCAAAACAGGGTAATAACTCGATCGCTGCTACGATTCAATGTCCGCTCGATTAAACTATCCAATGGATGTTTAAGTGCTACCCACATTAGGGTTTATGCTTTGTCATTCGTCGTTAATTCGATGGATGTTTAAGTATCGCACTTTGTCATTCATTGTGAGGGTTGATCTCGTGAGTTATCGTAAATGCTGTATTGATTACTAACCCAGAATTGTGTGCCTGTTATTAATTTAGGTTAAAAGGCTAATCAGTAGGCTAGGCTCTGCTCAAATTAAACTTGCAAAGTGAGTCATTCTCTTTTTATCAAATTACTTTCAAAAGCATGTTTATTTTCAAGGTTATAATTACAGGGATTAAGTCATGGTAATCTTAATCAATGGCTAGTGGGGTATTGTGCACATTACTAATTTCTCACGAGTTAGGCTAATAAGCCCTAACACAGGTTAGGAAAATAAGCCCTAACAGTGATATATCATCACTAGTTGAGTGACAGGACTCAATAGTGGTATGACCATCGTCACCAGGAGGTGACACGGTGCCATATAACAATAAGATAGAAACCATCGTAATCGCTCTTATGCTGTAATTAATAACAATGAGTCATTTTTATTAAAAAGAATGATTCACTCAGTATTTCCCGCTGACAAAACCTTTTTCAAACGTGTTTCAGGTGATCTGTTGTGATCCAGGAAAAGTGCCGCGAAGCACTACAAGCTTAAGGAAGTGGCTCAGTATAAAATAAAGAAACATGTTTTGTAAAATAAAAAGATTTCTTCGTGAAATCTCAAGATTGTAAATTACCGGGTTTTATCCCGAGTTGTGAAATAAAATAATCGGGAAATATTTCAGTTTTAAAAGATCCTGAAGAAAACTTCCGCTGTTAAATAAATACCACGGGATTTCTGTCCCGCGGCTCCTGAAACGGGTCAAACCGGGTCGGGGGCCGTGACAGAAAAAGGTGGTATCAGAGCCACTGATTTAAGCCTATTAAGTATTTAGAAAATACTTAATTTTTCTACTTGTCATTATATGATTATGTGTTTCCTTATTTGAAAATTTGTGTACAGTATGGGTAAACAAAAGCTGTCAAACATCTATCTTAAATTAAATAGGTCATCCAACGAGAAGGGAAGTTCATCCCAAATAAAATCCTCAAATCAGTCTGTAATTCCTGATGAAGGAATATTTGTGCGAAAGGCAAAATATGAGGAACCACTTTCTCCTGATAAAAGAAATTTGATTATTAGGAAAAGTAAAGAGAAAATAAAGAAAATCCGAGAAAAGAAAGTTAAACAGGAAACCCAGGAATTAACCAATAAATCACCATGGGAAGACAAGTTAGATGAAAAATGGGCAGATCTTTATATGCTAGCCACCGTAGCAGTAAATGAAAATCTTTAAATAACTTATTTCAGTTATAAGCACCCTTATCACTTACAGTCCAGAAACCTTATCCAGTAAATAAATAAGTTTATAATAAAACCTAGTATGTTAAATTTCAGTTGTTTTGTAGTCACATGATATGAAATTTTTGTTATAAAATTTTAATTTAGTAATTGTGTGTATTTTGCATAAACAGCATGAGTGACTTGTCTGACGCCTTTCAGAATTTAAATCTCTATCCGGTAAGAATAGAGGTTTCCAGAGATTTCAATAGGTATATACCAGACACAGAAGAACCTATAGAATTCAACGCTTCACCTCTCGAGAAACCCAAGCCTAAGAAAATGGAAATTGGGGAGAGCTCTAGACAAATTGAGGGGTTACCATCTCAGGAAGAGCTAGATTTTATATTGGCAAGCTATAATACTATTAAGCCTGTTAATGAAAATGTTTTTATTCATTCTCTTGAAACACAACTACCAATGAACTTGGACCCAGCAATCCCAGAACCTATAATCCACACCCAACCTCTAGGAATGGATGAATGGTGGACAAATGATTGGCAGTTCCAAAACCTGCTCAACAGTCCTTATTCCTTTCTTCCTCAGTTCGACCCAGAACCTATACCAAATCCACCTATGAGCAATGAGAATTTAGCTGAAATCCGCCACTTTGGCGAGGAGTTAATGGATGCGGGAAATAGGATTCGGGAAGTAGGAGAACAGATCTCCTGGAAGTATGATGAGAGGAAGCGCCGTTATTAAAATACTAGCTGACGAGGGATAAGGGGGTTATGAGACTGTGATTGTATAATAGTAATAGTAAAATCAGTCTGTAAAATAACTACAAATAAAACTTTGTAAGATCATAGTGTGTATTGATGCATACTATAAAATAGGAATCGAGAGTTTTGACTATATGTGTATTTTTATATGATTGTTTTGTGTATGATTGTTATTTATTGGATACTAACAAATTATATATATTAATTATCAGATGGAAAATGCTAATAATGAACCAGTAAATGAGGTTAATCAATCTGAGCAACAACCAGGGGATCAATATATGACTAGGCCGGATATAGAAAATATCGTTGCTCAAGGGATAGCTAATGCTATTCCAGCAATCGTTGCTGCTGTTAAAAATCCAATCGAACCGCAACAAATAGTTCCTAGCAAACGTATTTCTGAAGATAACTTCAGTAATAGCATAAACGGAGGCAATGCTCATGATAATCATGATAATGAACCACGGCAGGCTCCGCTCCCTAAGAAAATGAAAGCTGCAACACCTGGTTGCACTTATAAAGAATTTCTTGCTTGTAAACCATCTGAGTTTGCAGGCAATGAAGGAGCGACTGCGGCACTGTGTTGGTTAGAGAAAACCGAGGCAGTAATTACAATAAGCAAATGTGACAAGGATGACAAGGTCATGTACGCGTCAAATCTTTTCAAAGAAGGGGCGCTAGAATGGTGGAACACGGTGTTACAAGCCAAAGGAAGAAATAGGGCATATGCCATGACCTGGGAAGAATTTAAGATTCTTGTAGAAAGAAAATTCTGTCCTGAGTACGAAAAAGATCAAATGGCAAATAAATTCTTAAATCATAGAATGATGGGTATAGATTGTCGCGGTTATACTTCGACATTCTTTGAATATGCTAGAGTGGTACCAACGCTGGCTTCGCCAGAACCGGTACTCATTTCTCGCTATATTTGGGGACTAATTAGCGAAATCCGTAACATCGTTAAGGCTGCGAGACCGCGCACTATTGAGGATGCTGTGGAATTAGCTAACACCCTAACTGACGAACTAGTGCGCACAAGAGAAGAAGATCGGAAAAAGGAAGTAGTCCAAAAGATTACCCAAGGATTTCGTATGGGTAACCGTAATAATGTCAAGCGAAGGGGGACTGGACAATCTTCCACTGGTCCATTTTGCAATTCCTGCAAAAGGAAGCATTTTGGAAAATGCAAATTATATTGCAATTTCTGCCGAATTCCAGGGCATCGGGAAGAAAATTGCCGAAAGAAGAAATCCACAGTTTGTTATAATTGTGGAGAAGCTGGACATTTCAGATCGGACTGCCCGAAATTAGTTAAACCAGCTGACAACAAAGCCAAAACTGCAGACGGAGCTACAAAGAAGAATGTTCGTGCTTTCCAATTAACTACTCAGGAGGCAGAACTCATTCCAGATGTGATAGCTGGTACGTTCCTAGTTCACAACATCTATGCAAAAGTATTATTTGACTCTGGTGCAAACCAAAGTTTTATCAATACTTCATTCTGCCAAGCTCTTAACTTACCTTTAACCAATCTTAGGCAGATTTTTACAGTCGAAACGGCAGATGGGAATTCTGTAAAAATAGATAAGGTTTTACAAAAAGAAAATATAGAACTCTCAGGTCATAAATTTCATGCAAACCTATTGCTAATGAATTTAGTTGGATTCGATGTTGTGTTAGGAATGGATTGGTTAGTAGCCAACCATGCTCGAATCCTTTGTGATAAGAATTCCGTAGAGATTCAAACACCTAATGGAGAAGTAATCACGATTACAGGAGATAAACCACGTAAACCCATGAAGTTCATATCAGTAATGAAAGTTGCTAGTTATGAACGAAAGCAAGGAATAGTGTATATGATTTCGGTAATCATTAGCACTAAGGGTAAAGAACTTAAGGAGATTCCTGTAGTCTCAGAATACCCAGATGTATTTCCGGAAGAACTTCCGGGATTACCACCTGATAGGGAGGTAGAATTTAGGATTCATCTAATTCCAGGAACTACACCGATAGCCAAGGCACCTTATCGGTTAGCACCCACAGAAATGTTAGAATTGAAAAAGCAATTAGATGAATTACTAATTAAAGGTTTCATACAACCTAGTTCATCCCCGTGGGGAGCACCAGTGTTGTTTGTAAAGAAGAAAGATGGTTCAATGAGAATGTGTATTGATTATAGAGAATTGAATAAGGTTACAATTAAGAATCGATACCCATTACCTAGGATTGATGATCTTTTCGATCAACTTCAAGGAGCTAAATATTTTTCTAAGATTGACTTACGTTCCGGATATCATCAATTGAAGGTACAAGAGGAAGACATACCTAAAACTGCTTTCAGAACTAGGTATGGTCATTACGAGTTTACAGTCACGCCCTTCGGGTTAACGAATGCACCTGCAGCATTCATGGACATGATGAATAGAATTTGTAAACCGTACTTGGATAAATTTGTAATTGTCTTCATCGACGATATACTTATTTATTCCAAAAATCAGGACGAACATTGTCAGCACTTGCATGCACTTTTAACTTTGTTAAGAAAAGAAAAGTTGTACGCCAAATTCTCGAAGTGTGAATTTTGGTTGCAAGAAGTGTAATTCTTAGGACACATGGTGAATCACGAAGGTATTCATGTAGATCCTGCTAAAATAGAGGCGATTACCAAATGGAAGGTTCCACAATGCGCAATGGAAATTAGAAGTTTTATAGGTTTAGCTGGCTACTATAGACGGTTTATTAAGGATTTTTCTAAGATAGCTGTACCATTAACTAAGCTAACCTGTAAAGCAGTTAAGTTTGAATGGGGACCTAAACAAGAAGAAGCCTTTAGGATCTTAAAGCAGAAATTAACCAATGCTCCAATCTTAGCCTTACCAGAAGGAATTGAAGATTTTGAAGTATATTGTGATGCTTCAAAACTAGGATTTGGATGTGTGCTAATGCAACGCAAGAAGGTAATTGCGTATGCCTCAAGACAATTGAAAAAGCACAAGGAAAATTATACGACTCGTGACTTAGAATTAGGAGCCGTAATTTTTGCCTTGAAAATCTGGAGACATTATCTGTACGGAAGTAAGTTTACTATCTATACAGATCATAAAAGTTTAAGATATATATTTGGGCAAAAAGAGTTAAACATGAGGCAAAGGAGATGGATGGAAATCCTAAGTGACTACGACTATGATATTCAGTATCACGAAGGAAAGGCAAATGTAGTTGCAGATGCCTTAAGTCGTAAGTACCATGAGAAGCAACGACGGGTTCGTGCTCTTCGATTAAATCTACAAATAGATTTAATGGAACAATTAAGGAATGTTCAGGAAACGGCAATCCAAGATGATGCTGAAGGAATGAAGGGACGAATAAAAGAATTAGAGCAAGGAGCTGATGGAATTTGGAGATTCCACAAAAGCAGAATATGGGTACCTAAGCAGGGAGAATTAAGAAATAAAATTTTAGAAGAAGCCCATAAATCTAGGTATACCATACACCCTGAAAACAATAAAATGTACCAAGATTTAAGAAATAATTTCTGGTGGATAGGCATGAAGAAGGATATAGCTAGATATGTTTCTAAGTGTCTTACTTGTTCACAAGTTAAGGCAGAACATCAGAAACCTTCAGGTCTACTACAACAATTAGAAATGCCAGTATGGAAATGGGAACTCATAACAATGGATTTTGTTACTAAGTTACCCAAAACCAGAAAAGGTAATGATGCGATTTGGGTAATTGTGGATCGATTAACCAAATCTGCTCACTTTCTACCTATGAAGGAAACTTTTAGCATGGAAAGATTGGCAAAGTTGTATGTAGATGAAGTCGTATCTCTACATGGAGTTCCACTCTCCATTGTATCAGATCGAGATAGTCGTTTCACTTCTCATTTCTGGAAAAGTTTCCAAGAAGCTATGGGAACTAGACTAAATTTAAGCACTGCATATCATCCTCAAACAGACGGGCAAAGTGAAAGAACGATCCAAACTCTAGAAGACATGCTCCGAGCATGTGTGATAGATTTTGGTGGAAATTGGGACGACCATTTACCATTAATTGAATTCTCCTATAACAATAGTTATCATTCAAGTATCGAAACTGCCCCATTCGAAGCACTGTATGGAAGAAAGTGTAGAACTCCAGTTTGTTGGGCAGAAATAGGAGAAAGTCAATTGTCAGGTCCCGAGATAGTGCAAGAAACTACTGATAAGATTACTCAAATCAAGGAAAGACTGAAGACGGCTCGAGATCGCCAGAAGAGTTATGCAGACAATAGATGTAAGCCGTTAGAATTCCAAGTTGGAGACAGAGTACTGTTGAAACTTTCTCCTTGGAAAGGAGTGGTTAGATTTGGTAAGAAAGGAAAGCTAAGTCCAAGATACGTAGGACCATTTCCAGTGATCCAACGTATAGGACCAGTTGCTTATCGTTTACAACTACCAGAAGAGTTAGCTGGAGTACATGATGTATTTCATGTATCCAACCTCAAGAAATGTCTATCAGAGGAATCTTTGGTAGTACCTCTCCAAGATATAGAGGTAAACGAAAAGTTAAAATTTATATAGAAACCTCTTCAGATAGAAGACAGAAAAGTGAAGTTTCTCAAGCACAAACGACTAGTGCTAGTTAAAGTAAAGTGGGATTCAAAGAGAGGACCCGAATACACTTGGGAACTGGAATCAGAAATGAAGCGAAAGTATCCTCAATTATTCCAGTAAATCTCGAGGACGAGATTTTTATTAAGGTAGGGAGAATGTAACAACTCCTATCAAAAAGTCTTAATGATTATTTTAATTGTCCAATAGGAAACCCTAATTGAGACACCCAAGTGATTCTACATAAACCCTAAAATTTTCAGAACAATCAGAATCAGGATCAGGACCCCTAAAACACAGGGGGGGTTAAACCCTAGTTACGATTATCTTAAAAATCGTGCTGTCAAAAACGAATTTTGAGAAACTGTCAATTCAGCTAGGCTAGTCTAGGATGTGGCTACTCTATAGTGATTAGGTGTCCCTTACGGACCGTAAGGGATGAGGCTTACGGTCCGTAAGCAAGGGTAAAATTTTACTATAAATAGCAGGCATTGGCAATCGAAGTTTGGCACTTGAACGACATAAATTCTCGTTACGTAGATTGAGATATCGCAGAAACACTTCTAAAACACACACGGATCACTAATTGCTGCCGCAAAACAGGGTAATAACTCGATCGCTGCTACGATTCAATGTCCGATCGATTAAACTATCCAATGGATGTTTAAGTGCTGCCCACATTAGGGTTTATGCTTTGTCATTCGTCGTTCATTCGATGGATGTTTAAGTATCGCACTTTGTCATTCGTTGTGAGGGTTGATCTCGTGAGTTATCGTAAATGTTGTATTAATTACTAACCCAGAATTGTGTGCCTGTTACTAATTTAGGTTAAAAGGCTAATCAGTAGGCTAGACTCTGCTCAAATTAAACTTGCAAAGTGAGTCATTCTCTTTTTATCAAATTACTTTCAAAAGCATGTTTATTTTCAAGGTTATAATTACAGGGATTAAGTCATGGTAATCTTAATCAATGGCTAGTGGGGTATTATGCACATTACTAATTTCTCACGAGTTAGGCTAATAAACCCTAACACAGGTTAGGAAAATAAGCCCTAACAGTGATATATCATCACTAGTTGAGTGACATGACTCAATAGTGGTATGACCATCGTCACCAGGAGGTGACACGGTGCCATATAACAATAAGATAGAAACCATCGTAATCGCTCTTATGCTGTAATTAATAACAATGAGTCATTTTTATTAAAAAGAATGATTCACTCAGTATTTCCCGCTGACAAAAACTTTTTCAAACATGTTTCAGGTGATCTGTTGTGATCCAGGAAAAGTGCCGCGAAGCACTACAAGCTTAAGGAAGTGGCTCAGTATAAAATAAAGAAACATGTTTTGTAAAATAAAAAGATTTCTTCGTTAAATCTCAAGATTGTAAATTACCGGGTTTTATCCCGAGTTGTGAAATAAAATAATCGGGAAATATTTCAGTTTTAAAAGATCCTGAAGAAAACTTCCGCTGTTAAATAAATACCACGGGATTTCTGTCCCGCGGCTCCTGAAACGGGTCAAACCGGGTCGGGGGCCGTGACAACGGGTCACTTGGTTCAGATTTGAATGTTTCCTTTTCTTGTCACCGGACGACTCAGCATGTGTCTCGGTTTTCTCAGTGGGGTTCAGCGACAACTTCTTCATACGGACAGCATCTTCGGTAAGGCTGACAGCCAGAGTTACAGCCTGAGTGATTGTTGTGGGTTTAGCCGATGTTACCATGCTGCGAAATTCTGGAGCCAATCCCCAGATGTAGCGCTCAACGCGCTTAAACTCGGGAGTCACCATATAGGGGATCACTCTTGACAGATCGTGGAACCTTCGAGTATAACCAGTAATGTCCGCACCCTCCATGGTCAAGTGCCAGAACTCAGTTTCTAACCTTTGGAGTTCAGCACGAGAACATCACTTCTCTCTCATTCTTTCCTTCAGTTCCTCCCAAGTCATGCCATACGCGGCATCATCTCCCAGAGTCTGGACTTGCAAATTCCACCAATTCAAAGCTTCATCAATAAACAACCCAGTAACAAAAGTGACTTGTTGGTCCGCGGTACACTTACTCATGCGGATAGTGGAATCAGTCTTTTCCGTCCAGCGCACAAAAGCCACTACACCTCCGGTGCCGTCGTAGTTTAGTGGCTTACAGTCGAGAAACTGCTTGAAGGTGCATCCTGGAATTGATCCAACCAATTCACACGTGAGCAATCAATGAGACAATGAAACAAGGACCGTTCATAGGTTTCATTTTAGCAAATCAGCTTAAGGTTACCTTGAGTAGTGTTTCCTCCAGACGAGTCTCCATGTCCATTACGTCTAGTACCGCTTGGTCCTCCACTTTGTTTGGTGCGGTTCGCCTCGTATTGGGCGATAGCTGCGGAGATTCTTTCTTCCAATAGGGCGTTCAGTTCCTCAGCAGTCCTTGGTAGTAGGGGAGGAGGGGGTTGATCAGAATCATGAGTGTTCACAATTCTCCTGGGTGCCATGTTCTGCCAGAACACAACACAACAGGGTTAGACATTTTTTTGATGTCATCATATATCTTCTTACTTATGGAGGGAGGCATGATAGCTTGTAGGGAAATGTTGCGCCATAAGTTTATATATGTATACATTTTAATAGATTTCTCTTAATATATACATATATACATAGTCATACACAAACAAGCAAGTAGTTCCTAGTTGAAGTTAAGTGCTACCCCTGTGCACCCTAGGTCTCATGGTGTCCTCACTTGACTCTTTGAAAAACAAGTTCAGGTAGTGGATGTCGCGGAAAGTTTTATGCAATAAAAACTTTTGAAAATTGTTTTCGTGAGAGGATCCTAGAGATTGTGGACTAGACTCGTGAAAGGATCCTGGTTCACTACAATCGCAGCTCTGATACCAATCTGTCACACCCCTTTCTAAGGCGGAAGCACGAGGTGTGATCTGAAAGGTTCTCATTGCATACGAATGGTAAAATACTACATGCTTGTAAAATAACTCCAAATGCCATTAATATTACATAACTAAAAACATAAGTTAAGTTTAGAGTTTACATCACAAGACAACATATTGTTTAAAAGATTACACCCTTAATTAAAAGATAGACATCAAGGTTGTGGTTCTTATATCACCCCATAGAATGGGACATAACAACCAAACCCAGCAAAACGGCATAGGAGTCTTGACACATAGTAACTTAAAAACACAAACAACATCCATGAGCTGGAGTGAAACTGCGCGTACATCCACCTTAGTTACCTGAAATACATGTAAGTTTATGGAAAAACGTCAACATAATGTTGGTGTGAATTCATACAGTTTTCGAATGGGATGTTTATATACTTGAATGAAAACATCGTATGCAATTTGTAAAACGTATCTGCACGGTGAATGTAAATGTAAGGAATACGAGATCGCTAATGTTTCGCGAGGACATTAACATATGTCACGACATAGGAAGCCACCAAACCTAGGCATTTTTTTGTCGGGATCGACTGAGACACAAAAGCACTCATTGGTAGAATTAGGCCAAGAGTGGGGTTGCCTGAAACCCATTAGATCTAACTCTTCAATTTCGCGGTCTAAATGTATACGTTGACTAATGGTGCTTATGGTACCCTATTCGTCACGTGATCTATGTGTCATTCCTTAGTTTTGTGTGCTACATACCATTGTACATGTATTTTCCCCAAGTTAAGAAAGCAAGTAAAAGTTTAAAAGTGGGGACATGAACTCACAATTATGCGTTTCCTGCGTCGTAGCTTCACCGGGTTTGCTTAGAGCGTCGTATCACTTCCTACACACGTACTATGTCTTATTAGACACTTTGGTCGTGTAACGACTATTTGTCTTAGTTTATTAGGACTGATTTTGGAATAATTGGTATATTTTGTGTTACATCCTTGATGTATCGTATAATTCTGAGGTGCATAATCCCAAGCATAGGAAATGTGCAGACTTTGTTAACCGATCGACTATCACCCATATCATATCATGCCCTCTCGGGGTCCTGGGTAATTTGGTTATGAAGTCCATTGATATCTACTCCCACTTCCACAAGGGAATCTCTTGTTGTTGCAGTAGACCAGACGGTTTTTGATATTCAACCTTAACATTAGCACAGGTTAGGCACTTTCCAGCAAAGACAGCAACGTCACTCTTGAGTCTCGGCCACCAATAATATTCCTTCAAGTCTTGATACATTTTGTCCGATCCTGGTGGATCGAGTATCTCGACTTGTGTGCTTCATCAAGGATGACTTCTCGAATACCACCATAGAGCGGAACCCAAATACGCTCCTGAAGGTATAAGGTTCCCTCTTCGTTTGGCACTAAATTCTTCAGCGCACCTCGGAGATATTCAGCTCTACGATTCTCCCCCTTAAGGGCTTCTTGTTGTGCGTCATGAATGCGTGCAGTAAGGTTCGTACGAATAGTCATTTCTAATGCTCGAACTCTTAGGGTCTTAACCCTTTCTTTTTGACTTAATGCGTCTGCTACAACGTTTGCCTTTCCAGGATGGTACTTAATCTCACAATCATAATCGTTCAGTAACTCAACCCATCGTCGCTGATGCATGTTCAATTCCTTCTGATCAAAGATATGCTGTAAAATTTTGTGATCAGTGAAGATAGTACATCGAGTACCATATAAGTAATGTCGCCAGATCTTCAAGGCGAATACCACTGCGCCTAGCTCCAGGTCATGCGTGGTGTAATTCCTTTCATGAACTTTTAACTGCCTTGAAGCGTAAGCGATGACTTTTTGGCGTTGCATGAGCACGCAACCCAAACCTTGACGCGAAGCGTCGCAGTATACCACGAAGTCTTCGGTACCTTCGGGTAAGGATAGTATCGGTGCATCGCATAACTTGTTTTTGAGAAGCTGGAAAGCTTCTTCATGCTTATCACCCCAGTCGTACTTCTTGTCTTTCTGCGTAAGGGTAGTCAGCAGTTGAGCTATCTTGGAGAAATTCTCAATAAATCGCCGGTAATAGCCCGCTAAGCCCAAAAATTGTCGAACTTCAGTTGGGGTTTTGGGGGCTTCCCAATTCTTTATTGCTTCAATCTTGGATGGGTCTACATGAATGCCCTTCTCGTTCACAACATGGCCAAGAAACTGTACTTCACGAATCCAAAATTCGCTCTTTGAAAACTTTGCATAAAGTTTCTCTTTCTTCAGTAGTTCCAGGATGGTCCTGAGGTGTTGCTCGTGCTCTTCTCTTGTTCGTGATTAAATCAGGATATCGTAGATAAATACAATCATGAATTTATCGAGATATGGTTTGCAAACGCGGTTCATCAGATCCATGAATACCGCTGGTGCGTTTGTCAGTCCGAATGGCATCACAAGGAACTCGTAATGCCCATAGCTTGTTCTGAATGCAGTCTTTGGTACACTCTCCTCTTGGATCCTTAACTGATGATATCCAGATCGAAGGTCAATCTTCGAGTAGTAGCTCGATCCTTGCAACTGATCGAATAAGTCGTCAATCCTCGGTAGTGGATACTGATTTTTGACAGTGAGCTTGTTCAGTTCTCTGTAATCGATACACATCTGCAGTGTTCCATCCTTTTTCTTTATGAACAAGACCGGAGCTCCCCAAGGCGAGAAGCTTGGCCTTATGAATCCTTTATCCAACAACTCTTGGAGCTGTGTAGATAATTCCTGCATCTCGGATGGTGCAAGCCGATCGGGTGCCTTGGCTACCGGAGCGGCTCTTGGAACCAAGTCAATATGGAATTCGACTTGTCTTTGCAGAGGTAGTCCTGGAAAATCTTCGGGAAAAACATCAGTAAATTCCTTTACCACTGGAATGTCTTCGAGTTTTGGCTCCTCAGCCTTCTTATCTACTACGTGCGCCAAGAATGCAACACATCCTTTTCGCAAGCATTTATGTACCTTCATACAATTGATGATTCGCAGAGGCGTGTTTCGTTTCTCTCCATGCACAATGAGAGTTTCATCATTCGCAAGAAGGATGCGAAAAATTTTCTCGTGACAAACAACTTCAGCTTTATTCCTGGACAGCCAGTCCATTCCAACCACCACATCAAAGCTACCCAATTGGACAGGTAAGAGGTCGATACTAAATCTCTGCTCACCAAGTTCTAACGTACAACCTCTAACAACTTCGCCTGATTCAACAAGTTTACCATCGGCTAGCTCTATGGAATAAGGAATATCTAATTTACTAGATTTTATTCCAAGCATACGTTTAAATTCCACAGATACGAAACTAAAATCGGCACCAGTATCAAATAGTATGGATGTAAAGTGATTGTTAACGAGAAACGTACCGGTGACCACATTAGGGTCCTCGCGTGCGTTCCTTGCTCCAATCACAAATGCTCGAGCTTGAGCGTTATTTTCTCTCGGGCAATCTTTCTTGAAATGATCCTTGCTTCCACGACCAAAACATCCTTAGTTCTGCCCTGCTCCGTTACAATTCCGGTTACCATTACCATTCCCATTTCCAGCACCGTTTCGGTTCCCATTCCCGCTCCTATTACCATTTCCATTGCGGCCTCCAATACCTTTTCCCCAACAATCCTCGGCACGGTGGCCTGACTTCCCGCAGTTCTCGCATCTCCCAACGCGACAGTTTCCCACATGGTGAAAGTCACAGCGATTACACTTGGGCAGAGTGCCCTGATATTTCTTAGATCCAGTATCATTTGCAGCTGCGAAGGATTTCGCCTCCCTAGGCGGGTTGGTATCACGCTTCTTATTGTCCGAACCCTTGTTGTTATTACGGGTCACTTGGTTCAAATTTGAATGTTTCCTTTTCTTGTCACCGGATGACTCAGCATGTGTCTCGGTTTTCTCAGTGGGGTTCAGCGACAACTTCTTCATACGGACAGCATCTTCGGTAAGGCTGACAGCCAGAGTTACAGCCTGAGTGATTGTTGTGGGTTTAGCCGATGTTACCATGCTGCGAAACTCTGGAGCCAATCCCCAGATGTAGCGCTCGACGCGCTTAAACTCGGGAGTCACCATATAGGGGATCACTCTTGACAGATCGTGGAATCAGTCTTTTCCGTCCAGCGCACAAAAGCCACTGCACCTCCGGTGCCGTCGTAGTTTAGTGGCTTACAGTCGAGAAACTGCTTGAAGGTGCATCCTGGAATTGATCCAACCAATTCACCCGTGAGCAATCAATGAGACAATAAAACAAGGACCGTTCACATGTTTCATTTTAGCAAATCAGCTTAAGGTTACCTTGAGTTGTGTTTCCTCCAGACGAGTCTCCATGTCCATTACGTCTAGTACCACTTGGTCCTCCACTTTGTTCAGTGCGGTTCGCCTCGTATTGGGCGATAGATGCGGAGATTCTTTCTTCCAATAGGGCGTTCAGTTCCTCAGCAATCCTTGGTAGTAGGGGAGGAGGGGGTTGATCAGAATCATTAGTGTTCACAATTCTCCTGGGTGCCATGTTCTGCCAGAACACAACACAACAGGGTTAGACATTTTTTTGATGTCATCATATATCTTCTTACTTATGGAGGGAGGCATGATAGCTTATAGGGAAATGTTGCGCCATAAGTTTATATATGTATACATTTTAATAGATTTCTCTTAATATATACGTATATACATAGTCATACACAAACTAGCAAGTAGTTCCTAGTTGAAGTTAAGTGCTACCCCTGTGCACCCTAGGTCTCATGGTGTCCTTACTTGACTCTTTGAAAAACAAGTTCAGGTAGTGGATGTCACGGAAAGTTTTATGCAATGAAAACTTTTGAAAATTGTTTTCGTGAGAGGATCCTAGAGATTGTTGACTAGACTCGTGAAAGAATCCTGGTTCACTACAATCGCAGATCTGATACGAATCTGTCACACCCCTTTTTAAGGCGGAAGCACGAGGTGTGATCTGAAAGGTTCTCATTGCATACGAATGGTAAAATACTACATGCTTGTAAAATAACTCCAAATGCCATTAATATTACATAACTAAAAACATAAGTTAAGTTTAGAGTTTACATCACAAGACAACATATTGTTTAAAAGATTACACCCTTAATTAAAAGATAGACATCAAGGTTGTGGTTCTTATATCACCCCATAGAATGGGACATAACAACCAAACCCAGCAAAACGCATAGGAGTCTTGACACGTAGTAACTTAAAAACACAAACAACATCCATGAGCTGGAGTGAAACTGCGCGTACATCCACCTTAGTTACCTGAAATACATGTAAGTTTTTGGAAAAACGTCAACATAATGTTGGTGTGAATTCATGCAGTTTTCGAATGGGATGTTTATATACTTGAATGAAAACATGGTATGCAATTTGTAAAATGTATCTGCACTGTGAATGTAAATGTAAGGAATATGAGATCGCTAATGTTTCGCGAGGACATTAACATATGTCATGACATAGGAAGCCACCAAACCTAGGCATTTTTTTGTCGGGATCGACTGAGACACAAAAGCACTCATTGGTAGAAGTAGGCCAAGAGTGGGGTTGCCTGAAACCCATTAGATCTAACTCTTCTGTTCCGCAGTCTAAATGTATACGTTGACTAATGGTGCTTATGGTACCCTATTCGTCACGTGATCTATGTGTCATTCCTTAGTTTTGTGTGCTACATACCATTGTACATGTATTTTCCCCAAGTTAAGAGAACAAGTAAAAGTTTAAAAGTACTGGGGACATGAACTCACAATTATGCGTTTCCTGCGTCGTAGCTTCACCGGGTTTGCTTAGAGCGTCGTATCACTTCCTACACACGTACTATGTCTTATTAGACGCTTAGGTCGTGTAACGACCATTTGTCTTAGTTGTTTATTAGGACTGATTTTGGAATCATTGGTATATTTGTGTTACATCCTTGATGGATCGTATAATTCTGATGTGCATAATCCCAAGCATAGGAATGCTTGTATTTGTGTATATCCATACTTGTGTAATTTGCCAACAATTTGTGGTGCATTCCGGTATAGATATGTATATCTTCGTATAAATATCAAAAATAATATATTTTTAAGATTAGCTTTAGAAAGTATATTTTTCTAGCTTTCACCCAAAATAGTATATTTTTAACTTGTATAAAAATATATATTTTCTTCGTCAACATGATACATTTTCTATTTGCCTAAAATATGTTATATTTTGTATTCCAAACCTTGGTGTATTTGTGTGTTATATTATTTTCGAGCTTCTAAAATAATATAACTACCACATATATATACAAGTAACACACATATTGTGACAACTAAATATATATACTTAGTCACTTTTATTTATCAAAAATCAACCTCCAATGTTTGTAATTTTTGTAATAAAAATTATGGCAAACTTTTATACGAAAACTATGTTCAAAATTTACTTATAAATACTTGTATAAAAATATAATTCTAAGTGTTTAATTTCTACGAAAAAATCGCCATAGTTTCCCCTTAAAAATGGAGGTTTCCATGCTTTCAAGGCATATCTTTTTCTTTGAAAATCAACAACAATCATTAAGAATACAATCAAGACTTACCATAAGTCAAGATCATGTAAATTACACTACATCATGAACTTGTAGTTTTTGTAAAAACTTGTAGTAACTTGGTAAAGTGTTTAGTGGGTTTAGTTACCCTTCAAAGTGTGTTTATTCCTTTAAAAATCTCATTCTTAAGGAAACTAGGTGTTTACAACTTGTAATCATATTTTACAAAAGTTTATTTATTAGATCTTCTTGTTTCATAAGTGTTTATGCACTTTTTTTCCACTGAAAATAGTGTAGGTTTAAGTAAGCATCAAGATCTTCTAAAAATCACATTTTAGACTTGGTTCTTTTGGAAAAAACACTCATAGATCTTAGATTCATAAGATTACTAGCTTACTTTGTTTATCATTTAACAAGAAATCATCTTTTTATTCAAGTTCATGATTATGTATGAGGATGATCTCTTTGTGTTAACACATAATCATCCTCTAACTTGCTAGATCATGTGTTTAATCACAATCTAGCAAGCTCCTTATCATGTTCCCAAGTAAACAACAATCAAACATCACACATATACTAACCAACATCATTTCATCCATATTTCATCATATGTTAAGCTTATGTTCAAGATTCATGTTCATGTCTTTTAATGTTCTTAATATTAACAACATAATATGTCTCTTAACCAACTAAAAATATAAGTAAACAAGGATCAAGAGGGTCTTACTACTAGCTTTAAGCTAGAGAAGATCACTAGTTGATGGTGAAGACAAAGGTGATGGATAATAGCACACAAAAGAGGTCCTTCAAGTTCTTCAAGCACCAAATCTTCTAATCTTGCACCTTACACCTTGAGATAACCTTGGAATGGATGAACTTGACTTGATGATTATGGTGGTGTGTGGAAGGGGGGTCGGCCGAGAGCTTGGGAGGGAGGAGGAGAGAGTTTGGTTGGTGATGAGAATGAAGGATGATGTTGATACTTATAATCACAATGTTATTAACCAATGGGTTAAGTGTCTCCTCAAGTACATGCAAGATCTTCCACAATCTAAGCAAGATCCATGAGATTTAGTGAAACCAATGGGTTAAGTGTCTCCTCAGAAAAACTAAAGCAATGCTTCTAGCAATATTTTGGTGTTTCGGGTAGTGTCCGGTTGTTCGGTTAGATACCGTTTCGTTAAAGTGCTAAATTATATCGTTTAGTGTTCTTTATGTACCCTTTTGTAACCCTTTTAATTTCCGACACTTAGGAAGGTATTCTGGATGATAAAACATGAATTCTGCATGATATTTCAATGTTAAAAAGCTGATTATTGCTGAATTATGGCTTATTTGTGAAAAAATCCGCATTTAAAGTGTGTCTCGGGTGCTTTTTAGTGCACAGTTTAACTTCCGGGGAGTTTGTAAGTTAACCCTTGTTTCCATACTTGGGTTTTAATGTATTCTGGGTGTTGGACCTACTCCTAGACCCTAATTCTATTGTCTGACTGTTTTCTGCAGAATGCTGACACAGTGTGTCTTACCGGTGAGTTTACTAGTTTCTCTGACGAAATGCTTACAGTAGTGCACAAAGCAATGTTTGAAGTGTAAGACATGCATGAATTCATATGTATGGTAAGAAATCAGATAATGCTGACATTTAAGCACATAATTGCAGGCAACAAATAATATTAAAATAGTTACGGAAATTACCGGTTTTATGCCGGTTGTCACATTATATCTAGGGTTTAATTACGATTATCTATCATCTCAAATCGTACAAATCTACAAATCAACGTCTCTGATTCTATTTTATTGATCACGCCATCATTTTATCATCAAAGGCTAAAGAATATATGAACTCTAATTTTCAAGGTTTGTGTTGTTTTTATTGTAGGAATTAATATAGTTTTTACATCAATTGAGTGTTTTTTTTAGAATAAATATGGATGCAGAGTAATTTTAACATCATGTATATAGATGTGATTGTTTTTAGAATAAGTAGGGTAATTTTTATTTGTACACCTACATTCATATACGTATAGAAATCTTACATCAGTAGAGTAATTTATGTAGAATACTTTATGTAATTCTTGTTTTTACATCAGTTTGGGTAATTATGTCTAAAGTTTGGTTTAACATCACGAATATTAGTAGAGTAATTATGGCTAGAGTAATTTTTATGGGGACACTTGTGTTCATATACGTATAGGAATGTTACAGCAGTAGGGTAATTTTTGTAGAGGAATTCTTATTTTTATATAAGTAGAGTAATTATGACTAAAGTTTAGTTTAACATCATGAATATCAGTAGAGTAATTATGGTTTGAGTAATTTTATGGGATACCCTTGTTCAACTAAGTAGAGTAATTTTATGGGATACCCTTGTTCAACTAAGTAGAGTAATTTTTATGGGGACACTTGTGTTCATATACGTATAGAAAGGTTGCATCAGTAGAGTAATTTATGTAAAGTTATTTTAATTTATGTAGGGTTATTTTTATACCAGTAGAATATGTGACCACCCGTTATTCCGAGGTAAAAATCATTCATTCTTTTCAATTTCTGTAGATACGTTTCGTATACGTTCTAATTACCGCTTCATACCGTTTATGAGCGAATGTGTACTATACATATTTATACGTGTATATCATGCCTAAATTTATTTGATTATATTTGAGGTGATTATATTTGTTTTAATATGTATATATATAGGGTTGGGTTTATTTCAGAACTCTAAAAAATTACAGAACTTTCAGAACTTCTAATAAACAATCATTTTATAAATATATTTTTATATTTAGGGCACTTTTATAACTTATTATATGTATTTTTATGATTACATACATGTTAAGAGTAGTTTACATATGTATAATAATCAAATTATATATAAGTGTAATAACTTATTACATATATGTAAAAATACTAGTTTACATATATGTAATTAGAAAAATTCATATAAAAAATGATAAAATTACTCTTATGATGTATTATGTAATGATAAAACTACATATAATAAATGATAAAATTATCCTAAATATAAAAATATATAAATAAAAAGATTGTTTATTAAGAGTTCTGCAAGTTCTGTAAATATTTAGGGTTCTGAAATGATCCTCACCCTATATATATATATATATGTATGTATATATATTAAAACAAATATAATCACCTCAAATATAATCAAATAAATTTAGGCATGGTGTACACGTATCATGCCTAAATTTATTTGATTATATTTGAGGTGATTATATTTGTTTTAATATATATATATACATATATATATATATATATATATATATATATATATATATATATATATATATATATAAACAAAACCAATCGGCCCAACCCTAACCTCTCACCTTTGCCCCCTTAAGACACAGTCCAACACTCAACTACTTTTATTGGGTTCAAGCCCAATTGGCCACCAAAACCCTAGCTCTTGTCCCTTCCTCTCCAAGTTACCCCCCCCCCCCCCCATGCCTTTTTATTTAAAGTATGGATGCATGTATGTGTTGAGTAGTAGCAAAAACCAAACCCTAGCTCTTGTCCCTTCCTCTCCAAGTTACGGCAGCCAAGAAAAGCCCCTCCCCCTCTCGCGATCTCCATTCCAGCCGAACACACTCTCTTTCGCATCCCTTTCGTCACTCGGTTAGTATTCTTGACGTCTTGTTATTCGTTTATAGTATTAGATAATTATACATGTTCATCGGTTGCAAAAATCATGTTAACTTGGCTGTGTTTTTCTGATGTGATGATGATTGATGCTATGATGATAAATTATAGTGTTAGGGTTCTTAAAAAGATCAAGTGTTATGCTAAGTAATAGTTTTAGGCATGTATGGATAGAGATATCTAGTTTTGTGTTGAGATGCCTGATAGTTTTGATGTTTGAACGTGTTAAATCTGACATACATAACGTACAACCTGCTGTGAATAATGATTACGTGTCGCGGGTATGTTAGTTGTTCGGATGGGAAGATCGGGTAACGAAAACAGGTTCTGTCTGACAGTTACTGCCGACTTTAATCGGCTGTAACCGGGTCATAACTTAACGAAAATTGGATTTTCTTGAGTGTATAACGTGTTATTTCGAAATACGCTTCTAATGGCGCTGGAGTCATGATTTTTGGACGTCGTTTGCTATTTTAAATAAATTGTTTCGTTTTTTCTGCAGACTTTACGTGTTATGTTTTGTGTCATAACTTGATTTATACTTAGAGTTAGACCATGAAATTTATACTGTATATGCTCTTAAGTGTCCGAGCAAACCTCCCACTGGAATTTCATAAATAGGATAACCGAGGATTTTTAAGTGAATTTTTCCGTGAGCTGCAGTTAGAAAGTGATGAATCTGATTGCAGCTTAGTAAATGATTTTTTATAAAAAAAATTGTTAAGAGTTAAACTCTAAAAATTTAACACAAGACCAACCCCTCCGAGTGGCACGTTAAAAAGATCGTAATTTTTTCAATCTCGTAAGGGCAGTAAATGGACACCCCAAAACAGCCTATTTTCAGTGAAATGAATTGTGCATGCTTGTAAGTTTATAAAGTGTCGAATATGCTATTCTTGGTACTCGTACATGCTAAATGATTGTATAAATGGTGTATTGTGCGTCGTATTGTATGTTACGAACATGTGCCTAAAAACTACTCGGTAACATAGTTGTGACAACTTGCTTGCATGTTAATCGTTAGATGCGTGTAAAATTTACGTGAATTACATAAACGACCCCTAATGTTCTTGGTAACCATAATAGGACATGGTTGACCATACTAGCTCGCATAACTTAATCCGCCGAGCTAATCTAAGGTGAGTTCACACTATCACTAAAAGCATTTATTACCGGTGGATTGGGAACCTAATATTCCGAGGGAACGGAATAATATTAATTGATAATCATAAATCATGTCTTTAGCGGACTAAACGAAACTTTATCATAAAGTCCCCATACGATAATATCAAGTAATCACCGGGCCGGGCGAGCGGGATATTAGTTGATAGCGCTACTAGGTTTGACAAACCTCACACCGGGCCTTAGAGGACGGGCGTGAACTTTTATGCCTTGGCACTGATCAATGATGATAGACATTGATCTGGGGCAAAACAACTCTACTGTCACAGCATCGGTACCACACAATTTAGTAGCTTAATGATAGGGTAGCTCCCCATGACATGTTTTATAAACCAGTAATTTAATAACTTATGCTTTTGGGATAAAACGTGTAAAACATTTTAAAACCGTGAACTCGCCAACTTTATGTTGACATACTACTGGATGCTTTGCAGGTCCTTAGGTGTTGCGCTAGAGTTTGCATAGAGGAGTGTAATGGCTATCTAGAACCGTTGTTTGGTTCTTATTTAAATAAATTGTTTTTAAACTATTGTTGAACCTTAGACCTTATCCTTCCGCTAGAAACTTAAACTATGTTTTAAACTTTGAATGTTTTGTCACTAATCATATTAGTGATTATGGATTTACTTTGACTATCTTATTTTAAAGTATTCCATATGATTGGTGGCATAATTCTGGTCAGTCGCACACCTCGTGGTAATACTCCGCACGTGGAAATTGAGGGTGTGACAGATTGGTATCAGAGCTATTGGTTATAGTGAACTCGGTTTTAAAAAGGAAAGTCTTTTTGAGAAAAACCAGACTATAACCTGTTTTGTACTAATCGATCCACAACGACACTACACTCCAAGTGCAAGACTCAACGCTCTAGACTACATAGCATAGGTATACGCTTACTTGTTACTTACTTGGTGTATTATGTCATAATATACTTAGTAATATACTCATTATCCTTAATGAGCACTCTCCTTAACGTTTGCATGGGAACTTACGTGCCATGTTTAAACTTCTTTCTATTTTCTCTCTCTCAATCATTACAGCATCGATCTCATTCTGTGTTTTTGGTGGATGTAAAGACAATGAGCAGACGCGACAGAGGAAATGTAAACATGAACCAGGACCAGCTGACGGCCCTGATTAACGCACGAGTAGCTGAAGCTATGGCAGCTCAACCAGGAAGTACAACTACCGATCCAAACCATTCTAGGATGACTAGATCCTATTCTCGTGCCACCCTACCATTCTTAAACTTATTCATTTCTCCCAACACGACAGGTCAACCTGCACTCATTCAACCCTAAGTGTGCACATTCAAGGTGTTCATGGAATGCAAACCTCTCTCCTTCAACGGCGCTAAAGGAGAGTAGGCCTTCTACACTGGATTGAGAAGGTCGAGTCGGTGTTTGAAATGAGTGAATTCCCTACCAACAGTCGGGTGAAGTTCGCTACTGGTACTCTTGAGGGAAACACGCTCTCCTGGTGGAACACGCAAGTTCAAATGCTCGGATTAGAGGATGCCAATGCCACTCCCTGGAATAACTTTAAGGATCTGATCAAGGAAGAGTATTATCACTGGGACGACATTTAGAAGCTGGAGGTGGAATACTACGGTTTGAAAATGGTTGGATCAGAGATCGAGGCATACACCAAAAGGTCCAACGATTTAGCTGCTCTTAGTATAAACTTGTCACAGCATGCCTACAAGCGAATCGAGCTCTACCTCAGGGGTCTAGTTCCTGAAATCCAAAGCTTAGTGACTTCAGCCAATCTCCCCACAATCCAGCAAGTCATCCGCTTGGCACACCGTCTCACCGACCAAGCAGTTAAACAAGGGAAGCTGCCTAAGCAAATCAGTGTTGTTACTGATGCCTCTGGAGATAACAAACACAAGTGGGATAGCAACCAGAGCAAAGGTTCTAACTCCTCGCAACCTCAAGCTCAACAAAGGAAGTTCGAAGGTAGCAATAACCCTAACTAGGAAGTTGGTGGCTACCAAGGAAATTGATCCAAGTGCAACCAGTGCAATCTGCATCACTACGGGCAGTGTGAGAAGAACCGTTGTCAACGGTGCAACAAGATGGGCCACGTAGCCAAAGATTATAGAAGCCCGGACCCAGTACGACAGAATCAGAGACCCAGCAACAGCAACAACAACAGCAATAGTAGTAACGGGGTAACATTAGGGGTTGTTTTCAGTGCGGTGATGAGGGGCACATCAAGAAGAATTGCCCACAATTGAAACAAAACCGTAACAACAACCACCAAGGTGCTGGGAATAACAACAATGGAGACAACAACCACCAAGCTTTTTGTTGGTGCATAGATGTCTGTTAACTTCGTCTTTATCGAGTCTTGTGTCTAGATAGGATAAACCAGTACTCAGCAGGATCAAAATTAGGGTTTGTGTGTGATTGTGTGATTTCGCACGAAATAGCACTAATGTAACAACTGTGCTTGTAATCATTGTGAACAGTTCTATTATCAATAAAACAATGTTATTTGATCACAATGTTTGTTTTGTTATGTTTTACATTTTTCATGTTTTGACTTTTGATCAATTTAAAACTCTATATCACTTTCTGGAGAGTTATACGCAAACTGGTGCGTAATCGTACTCAGTTTAACGCGACAAATACTCCGGAACATCAACATATACTCAACATACCTTAAATAACCTTTACATAACTTAGAAATAAGTTTTGAAGGCTTTGGTATGGCAAAAACAAGTTAATTCGTTTACAGGGACTAAACTTGACAAACTGTGAAAGTATGTCAATTTGAACTGTAACGAACATTCCGGAACATAACCATAAGTTAAACACACCTTAAATATCCTTTACATAGCTTAGAAATAGGCTTTGAGGGGTTCGGTGTGCTAAAATAAACTTTTGGGTCATTCAGGGACTAAAAGTGTCAAAAAGTGCACAAGTTTACATTTTCGCGCATAACTTACGTTCTGAATACATCCGGACATCCAAAAATTTATGTGAGCATGACTATATTATATTTTAGTGTTCGCCATAAGAAAAATCCATTTCGTCGCGTCTTTTGGATCGTTTTTCGCGCTTATGCGCATTCCGTCGTAATTAAGCGAACATCGCATTCGTACGGCCAAACGAACTAACATCAGACATATTTTTGAACATGTTTCATGTCCACAATGTTTAGGCAACATTTTAGGGCCTTAAAGTTGGCTTTACGGGCCTTAGAAGTGCCGGAAATGGGCTGAATACACAACAGGGACCAAAACTGTAATTTCTGATCTGCAACACTCAGGCGGCCCGCCTGAGTTTCTTCACTTCCTGACGCGGGCCGCGTCCGCCTGTCTGATCAGATTAGAACGAACAGTCAGCACGATCCAGCTGTTTTAACCACAACCACATGCTTGCAACTTGCATTTTCAGCTGATAAACATCATTTTTAGGCACCACAACATTTGGACAAGTGTACGCAGCAGATCGAAGCACGTTTTCCATGAAACGATCTTAACGGTGGACCGAACACTATAAATACCCCACCCCCATTACCTCAAAACCCACTAGAATCTGATCTATTTGACTCTAAGTTGAAACCATTGTTTCATACCTGAGTTATTTTGATCACGATTAGCATTCGGGGACCCTTCGTAAGTATTCTTTCGTTCTTTTCCTTATTTTACTGCTTTTCGAGTCAGAAAGTCAAACTTTGTTTGACTTTCAGTGTTGACCAGTAATGGTCAATGCGAAGTTCGTTTGAACTTCGCAACGTGATTGTAATCACGATGGTCATAGTCCCTTGGGACTATGCCTACTGATTACCACGTTGTCTAGGGTCGTAGGGTAAGCGATCTGATCAATCGCTTATACCTTCGAACCCGACCAAGTTTGGTCGATCATTAGGATCCGACCAAATACATTAGGTGACCATAGTGTAGGGAATAACCTTCCGAGGTTATACCTTATGGTCACATCGTTTAAGTAGTTGTATGATAGGTAGTTTATATGCCTTAGGTAAATTACCAGAATACCCTTTTCATACATAATTGGTAATTTAGCATATGTAACCTAAACTTTTGTCACATAACTGATTATGTAACATGTAACAACTGTGCTTGTAATCGCTATGAACAGTTCTGTTATCAATAAAACAATGTTATTTGATCACAATGTTTGTTTGGTTGTGTTTTACATTTTTCATGTTTTGACTTTTATGTAATTTCAAACTCTACATCGCTTTCTGGAGAGTTATACGCAAACTAGTGCGTAAACGTACTCAGTTTAATGCGAGAAATACTCCGGAACATCAACATATACTCAACATACCTTAAATAACCTTTACATAACTTAGAAATAAGTTTTGAAGGCTTTGGTATGGCAAAAACAAGTTATTTCGCTTACAGGGACCAAATATGACAAACTGCGAAAGTATGTCAATTTGAACTGTAACGAACATTCCGGAAGATGACCATAAGTTAAACACACCTTAAATATCCTTTACATAGCTTAGAAATAGGCTTTGAGGGGTTTGGTGTGCTAAAATAAACTTTTGGGACATTCAGGGACTAAAAGTGTCACAAAGTGCACAAGTTTGCATTTTCGCGCATAACTTACGTTCTGAATACATCTGGACATCCAAAAATTTATGTAAGCACGACTACATTATATTTTAGTGTTCGCCTTAAGAAAAATCCATTCGTTGCGTCATTTGGATCGTTTTTCGCGCTTATGCGCATTCCGTCGTAATTAAGCGAACATCGCGTTCGTACGACCAAACGAACCATCATCCGGCATATTTTTGAGTATGTTTTGAGTTCCCTATACTTTAACTACATTTTAGAGCCTTGAAATGAGGTTAACGGGGTTCAAACGCATCGAAAAAGGCCTTAAACACGTGCAGGGACCATTGCTGCCAATTTCCAAACTTTCTGACTCAGGGGAGGTGCTCGCGTAGCGCGACGCCTATGGGGCTACCTGTCGCGCTACGCGACTGACTATCTGGGCAGATTCAATGTTTCTAATTACAAGTTGCAACTAATTGATCCTTAACCACATGTTTTAAGTTGTTGTGTCACTAAGATAAGGAGCATATGTGGTTCCATAACATTCCGACAAGTGTACGCACGAGATTCGATCACGTTATTCAAGAAACGATCCTAACGGTTACCCGAATACTATATATACCCCATGCCTTTCATTGTTTTAAAGCACAAGAATTCTGAATTGAGAGCTCTAAGTTGAAACCATTGTTTCATACCTGAGTTCTTGGATCGGGATTAGCATTCGGGGACCCTTCGTAAGTATTCTTTCGTTCTTTTCCTTATTTTTACTGCTTTTCGAGTCAGAAAGTCAAACTTTGTTTGACTTTCAGCGTTGACCAGTAATGGTCAATGCGAAGTTCGTTTGAACTTCGCAACGTGATTGTAATCACGATGGTCATAGTCCCTTGGGACTATGCCTACTGATTACCACGTTGTCTAGGGTCGTAGGGTAGGCGATCTAATAAATCGCCTATACCTTCGAACCCGACCCAGTTTGGTCGATCATTAGGATCCGACCAAATACATTAGGTGACCATAGTGTAGGGAATAACCTTCCGAGGTTATACCCTATGGTCACATCGTTTAAGTAGTTGTATGATAGGTAGTTTATATGCCTTAGGTAAATTACCAGAATACCCTTTTCATGTATAATTGGTAATTAAGCATATGTAACCTAAACCTTTGTCACATAACTGATTATGTAACATGTTTAGGCATATAACACTTGTCATAGGGCTAGTTAGGCGGTCCGAACGCGTTTCACGCGCACGACACGTTAAAGTAGCATAAGCTTCCTAAACGGGTCGTAATGGGTCGTAAACAATTATGTTAGGTTTCATTTAGTATGTAGGCTTTGTTAAACCAAATGACACGAGTCTCTACACTCGTTTGGTTTACGAAACCTCATTCTATCCAATCATCCGATTAAGGTCCGGTTATTAACATAGTTACCTATATTAGGTGCCGTTTGATTCCGAGATCTTTAGCATTACTTGGTGGTTATCTTTAGACAACTGAGCAATCTCAAGTGAGTACATAGACCCCTCTTTTACTGTTTTCCAAACTGTTTTGGGGTGAAACACATGTGCCTACTTGTTACTTTCATGCTTTCCTGTTTTCACATCATATACCGGTTATGTTTGTTAGTACATTATAGTACATGATTTCATTACATTTTATGTTAGGTGTGCCCATTGTGTGCATTACTTAGTACATCGTTTTACATGACATTTCATGCTAGGTGTGCCCATTGTGTGCATTACTTAGTACATCGTTTTACATGACATTTCATGCTAGGTGTGCCCATTGTGTGCATTACTTAGTACATCGTTTTACATGACATTTCACGCTATGTATGTTCATTTGATTACATACTTAGTGCATTGTTTTCACATGCTTACATCTTGGTATGACATTTGGTTTGTTTACATGGGACAATACATTCATTAACATTAGCTACGCCGTTCGTTAGTAGGTAGTGGTACCATAGGAATTGACAACTCCCGTTCCGGACATCCCAGGGAAAGGGGACAGAAAGGAATGACCGAATTCGATGATATAAGACAGATAGACCTTTAATTTGTTTAAGGGTTTATCACCACAGTCACAAGGCTTGGATGTATGCATATTCACAATACCGCATAAATGTTCATATTAAATATTTGCATGCATTTTTCCACAAAGACATAAGATTGATTTAAACCATGTTTTACTTCAATATTTTGTTTTTGGGCATATGGTTTAGTTGAGACATTTCACTTGCCATACATGACATTTTGACATAGACATTTTACACAAAGACATTTGACATAGACATTTGATATGGATATTTGACATAGACATATGACATGGATATTTGACATAGACATTTGACATATAACATTTTGACAATTGGTTTAAACATAGACTTCTTACATTGGTTGGTTTGGTTTGATTAAGTGATTAAGTAACGATGCGTGTGTAATATGATACAAGCATGGTGGATACGCCGCTGGTACTTCCTATATATAAGTGTTTGTATGGTATTACATGTCGTAACGTTATTTGAATCATTTCAATATTGAGACATAGAACATTTTATACAAATAACATACTTTTCACAAGACATTGATTTACAAACAACTTATCTTATACGAACACATTTTTTACATGGTTATTTATTTAACCTGATATTTACTTATACATATCATCTGATATTATTGTTTTCAAATGATTTACAAGACAAAGCAAATTACAAGGTTCATGACTAAACATTTTGCTTAAACATAAGTCATGAATCCTATTTTGACAAACCTATGTATCTCACAGGCATTTTTATGCTGACGTACCTATTTTCACATGTGTTTTCAGGTGCTTTTCCATAGGATGTTGATCACGATACTAGGGCGGACCTGTGCCTTAGAAACATAAAACGAAGATAGACTTTGTATAATTATGTTATAAACTCTTTTGTTTCCTGTTTCGAGACAATGTAACACCCTTGTTTAATAAATAAAATACACTTTGTGTGCCATGGTTATGAAACAATTTATTCTGTTGCAACACGCCCCGATGTTTCCGCCGCGATTTGTTGTTTTACGCGGTCGGGGTGTGACAGAAGAGTTGGTATCAGAGCCAATGGTTATAGGGAATTAGGTTATTAGTAATGCTTTGACCTAGACTATAACTTTTCTAGGAACCTAACGCAAGTTATCTTGTGTTTAGATCTTAAAACATGTACATCACCTATCCTTAGGTGATTAACAAAACAAGGAACCAAAAATTTTTCCGAAACGATTTTTGAAAAACAATCATCTGTTTTTGAATGATTTATTACAAGGTTTTGAACCCTCAATTGTAAGGTTTTGAACTCTCTTTTATATGGTTTTGAACCCTTTTCATTTTGGTTTTTGGCCTTGTGCCTTCAAATTTTCAAAATCTCATCAAACGTTTTGGGTTTTAAATAATGTGAACATGTGCAAACTGGAAGGGTGAATGCCTGTATTCTGAGTTTTCTGTCTAGGCAAGCACTTCGTATACATCTCAACCAGACGCGAGACCAGTTGTGCTTACCTGGGAATTCTTGGGATGAGTGTTCACTTATAGGCGAGCATGTCTTCATTATACATTATTTTTGATCCATTTACTTTGATTAGTCACTGTGAGTCGTTTGTTTGCTCTGTGATACGGACGAATGACCACCATCTTTGCTTTTGTTGATTTTGTTTCATCTCATTCTCTTCATCCAATCATCTCACTCGTTTCCTTTCATGTTTTTCTCTTTTAGAATGCCTCCTCGACGCGACAACCTGATAGCAACTGCCGAACTGGCAGAAATTATTGCGCAGCAGATGGCTGCCCAATTCCCAAATCTCTTTGCTCAATGGAACCAAGCCAACAACAACAACAACAACAATGTTCCATGCAAATACAAGGATTTTAATCAGGCTAAACCACTCAAGTTTAGTGGTTCTGAGGGAGCGACTGGGCTTCTTCAGTGGTTTGAGAGCAGTGAGAATACTTTCCGCCACGTGCAGTGTCCGGATAATCGCAAAGTTGAGTTTGCTTCGAGCGTATTTCAGAAGAGGGCTTTGACATGGTGGAACGGGGTTATGAGGGATAGGGGTGCAGAAGTTGCTCTTGCACAGACTTGGGCTGAACTTAGAGCTCTTATGATGAGGGAATTCTGTCCTCGTCATGAGCAACGAGCTTTGGAGAAGGAATTTGATGATTTAAAGCAAGATAGTGGTGAGCACAGGGCTTATACTGATCGGTTTGAAGAATTGAGTCTGCTTTGCCCAACAATGGTCACCCCACTCGACAAGGCTATCGAGAGATACATCGATGGCCTACCTGACTTGGTACAAGACATTCTTACTGGTAGTAACCCTGCCACACTTCGTCAGGCGATCGAGTTATCTGCGACATTGACTGAGTCGCAGATCCGGAAGAACAAGTTACACCGGAAGGGTGACAAGGGCAAGAATCAATCGGCTGACAAAGTGGATAGCAAGAAAGGTCAAAACTTGAATGGAAAGAACTCTGGTTCTTCGAAGAGGGCAAAGAAGCGTAAGGCTTCCCAAAATTATGCTGTCACTGCCCAAGCTAACCAGGCAGCTCCCAACCAACCCGCACAGCCTCCAGCGAAGAAACCCTATTCAGGGAATGCACCTTTGTGCAATAGATGCAACAGTCACCACCAGCCACAACTTCCATGCCGTTTCTGTACTAACTGTGGGAAATCAGGCCATCTCGCCAATGTTTGTCGATCTGCTCAGAATCCCGCGGTTCAGAACCCGGCTCAACAAGTTGCTCAGCCTCCTGCTCCGCAACAGGGTCAAGCTGCACGACCACAATACCCACCGGGTGCTTGTTATAATTGTGGGGACCTGACCCACTATAGGAATCGGTGCCCAAGACTGGCGAACCAGAACCAGAACCAGAATCAGGCTCCGGCTCGAGGCCGAGTTTTTAACATGAATGCCCAAGAGGCACAGGCTGACGATAATGTGGTGAACGGTACGTTCTTTATTAATAATCAGCCTGCATCTGTTCTTTTCGATTCCGGTGCCGATAAGAGTTTCGTGTCTTTGTCTTTTGAGCCTATGCTTCGCGTGTCTAGAACGAAACTAGGAAAACCTTTGACAGTAGAAGTTGCTAGTTGTGAACCCATTATTCTTGATTCTGTTCTACGCAACTCCCAGTTAAACCTAAATGATCATCTTTTCCCTATTGACCTCACGCCAATGCAACTTGGAAGCTTCGACGTTATTGTGGGAATGGATTGGTTATCCAAGCATCACGCAGAGATAGTTTGTTCTGAGAAGATTGTTCGTGTGCCGCTTTCGACAGGCGAGATTCTGCAGGTTCAAGGTGAGAAGCCTACCGGTGGTCTCAAACTCATGTCTTGTTTTAAAGCTCGGAAGTATCTGCAGAAGAACTATGTGGCTTTCTTAGCACATGTTACAGAAGATAAAGGCAAGGGTAAGTCTATTTCAGATATTCCTGTCGTTCGGGATTATTCTGAAGTGTTCCCTGAAGATTTACCTGGTCTGCCTCCAGCACGCCAAGTCGAGTTCCGCATTGATCTCGTGCCTGGTGCAAATCCCATTGCCAGAGCTCCATATCGTCTTGCACCATCTGAGATGCAAGAGTTGTCTAAACAGCTTCAGGAGCTCTCTGACAAAGGTTTTATACGTCCTAGTTTTTCACCCTGGGGTGCTCCCATTCTTTTTGTCAAGAAGAAGGATGGATCCTTTAGGATGTGTATCGATTATCGTGAGCTTAACAAGCTTACCATCAAAAATCGATATCCTCTACCTCGCATAGATGACCTCTTTGATCAGCTACAGGGCGCTTCTTATTTCTCGAAAATTGATCTGCGATCTGGATATCATCAACTTCGCGTGCAAGAAGAAGACATTCCGAAGACAGCGTTCCGTACTCGATATGGGCATTATGAGTTCACAGTCATGCCATTCGGTGTGACTAATGCTCCTGCTGTTTTCATGGACTTAATGAATAGGGTCTGTAAACCTTATTTGGATCAGTTCGTCATTGTTTTTATTGACGACATCTTGATTTACTCTAAGACGCGAGCTGATCACGAGCAACATCTTCGTCTTACTCTTGAACTCCTAAAGAAAGAGCAACTTTTCGCCAAATTCTCTAAGTGCGAATTTTGGCTTAAAGAAGTTCAATTTTTGGGGCATGTTATCAACGAACGGGGTATTCATGTAGATCCCTCCAAGATCAGTGCGATTAAGGATTGGGATACACCTACTACTCCTACTGAAGTTCGTTCTTTTCTTGGTCTAGCGGGTTATTATCGCCGCTTCATAGAAAACTTCTCGAAGATTGCAGTTCCTCTAACTGCTCTAACTCAGAAGAAAATGCCCTTTTACTGGGGATTCAAACAAGAGGAAGCTTTTCAACACCTGAAGCAGAAGCTTTGCGATGCGCCTGTTCTATCATTGCCTGAGGGTGATGATGATTTTGTCGTGTATTGTGATGCATCGAAATTGGGTCTTGGTTGTGTTCTTATGCAAAGGAACAAAGTCATAGCTTATGCATCGAGACAGTTGAAGATACATGAGAAGAACTACACCACTCATGATCTTGAGTTGGGTGCAGTTGTCTTTGCTCTCAAAATCTGGAGACACTATTTGTACGGTACAAAATGTGTGGTTTTCACTGACCACAAGAGTCTTCAGCATATCTTCAACCAGAAAGAACTCAACATGAGACAACGACGTTGGGTTGAGCTTTTAAACGACTATGACTGCGAAATTCGCTACCATCCTGGTAAGGCGAATGTCGTAGCTGATGCATTGAGTCGTAAGGAACGTACTAAGCTTCATTGTGTACGTGATCAATCTGTTATTCAAGCTCGATCCGATATCCAAGCACGCATTTCTCAAGCTCAACAATCTTGTGTTTCACAAGGATTGATGGATAAGGAATTTCCCTATCACATAACACCTGCACTGGAACTGAAGGACAATGGATCATATTACTTCATGGACCGTTTGTGGGTCCCAAGCCAGGATGATCTTCGTACCTTGCTTATGGATGAAGCCCATAAGTCTCGTTATTCTATTCATCCGGGCTCAGATAAAATGTATAAGGATCTTCGTATTCACTATTGGTGGCCTGGTATGAAGAAAGACATTGCCTTATACGTGTCAAAATGCCTTACTTGTCTTAAGGTTAAGGCTGAACATCAACGTCCTTCTGGTTTATTGGAGCAACCAGAGATCCCAGTTTGGAAATGGGAAAACATTACTATGGATCTTGTTACCAAACTCCCGCGCACAAAGAAAGGTCATGATGCCATCTGGGTAGTCGTTGATCGTCTTACAAAGTCAGCACATTTCTTGCCAATCCGCGAGGATTTTCCTACTGACAGACTTGCTCAAATCTATGTAGATGAAATTGTGGCTCGACATGGTGTTCCTTTGAACATCATTTCTGACAGAGATGCTCGTTTCACTTCTCATTTTTGGAGAACCATGCAATCTGCCATGGGGACCCAACTTAATCTGAGCACAGCTTATCATCCGCAAACGGATGGTCAATCTGAGAGAACAATCCAGACTCTGGAGGATATGCTAAGAGCTTGTGTGATCGATTTTGGTGGTAGCTGGGATTCACATCTTAAATTGATTGAATTCTCCTACAACAACAGTTATCACACTAGCATCAAAATGGCTCCTTTCGAGGCTCTCTATGGTCGAAAATGTCGTTCACCAGTCTGCTGGAATGAGATTGGCGAGGCTCAACTTACTGGACCTGCCCTCATTTTAGAGACAACTGACAAGGTCAAGAAAGTTCGTGATAACCTTCAGGCAGCTAGAAGCCGTCAGAAGATTTACGCGGACCCAAAACGCAAAGCCTTGGAATTTCAAGTCGGTGATCGAGTATTACTTAAGGTCTCACCTTGGAAAGGTGTGATCAGATTTGGAAAGAAAGGAAAACTTGCACCTAGATACGTTGGACCATTCAAGATCGTCGAAAGAATCGGAAAGGTAGCCTACAGACTAGAGTTACCTCCTGAACTTGGAAATGTTCATCCAACTTTTCACATATCAAATCTCAAGAAGTGTACAGCTGATGAGAACTACTCCATACCGCTTGACGAAATTCGTGTTGGCAAAACACTGAAATTTGTTGAGAAACCAGTGGAAATCATGGAACGTGAAGTCAAGTGGCTTAAACGCAAGCGCATTCCTTTGGTCAAAGTTCGCTGGGAAGCTAAACGTGGACCTGAGTTTACTTGGGAACGCGAAGATCAAATGAAGGCGAAATATCCACATCTTTTTCCACGAGTTTCCTCTAAATAAATTTCGGGACGAAATTTCCACAAGTAGGGGAGACTGTAACAACTGTGCTTGTAATCGCTATGAACAGTTCTGTTATCAATAAAACAATGTTATTTGATCACAATGTTTGTTTGGTTGTGTTTTACATTTTTCATGTTTTGACTTTTATGTAATTTCAAACTCTACATCGCTTTCTGGAGAGTTATACGCAAACTAGTGCGTAAACGTACTCAGTTTAATGCGAGAAATACTCCGGAACATCAACATATACTCAACATACCTTAAATAACCTTTACATAACTTAGAAATAAGTTTTGAAGGCTTTGGTATGGCAAAAACAAGTTATTTCGCTTACAGGGACCAAATATGACAAACTGCGAAAGTATGTCAATTTGAACTGTAACGAACATTCCGGAAGATGACCATAAGTTAAACACACCTTAAATATCCTTTACATAGCTTAGAAATAGGCTTTGAGGGGTTTGGTGTGCTAAAATAAACTTTTGGGACATTCAGGGACTAAAAGTGTCACAAAGTGCACAAGTTTGCATTTTCGCGCATAACTTACGTTCTGAATACATCTGGACATCCAAAAATTTATGTAAGCACGACTACATTATATTTTAGTGTTCGCCTTAAGAAAAATCCATTCGTTGCGTCATTTGGATCGTTTTTCGCGCTTATGCGCATTCCGTCGTAATTAAGCGAACATCGCGTTCGTACGACCAAACGAACCATCATCCGGCATATTTTTGAGTATGTTTTGAGTTCCCTATACTTTAACTACATTTTAGAGCCTTGAAATGAGGTTAACGGGGTTCAAACGCATCGAAAAAGGCCTTAAACACGTGCAGGGACCATTGCTGCCAATTTCCAAACTTTCTGACTCAGGGGAGGTGCTCGCGTAGCGCGACGCCTATGGGGCTACCTGTCGCGCTACGCGACTGACTATCTGGGCAGATTCAATGTTTCTAATTACAAGTTGCAACTAATTGATCCTTAACCACATGTTTTAAGTTGTTGTGTCACTAAGATAAGGAGCATATGTGGTTCCATAACATTCCGACAAGTGTACGCACGAGATTCGATCACGTTATTCAAGAAACGATCCTAACGGTTACCCGAATACTATATATACCCCATGCCTTTCATTGTTTTAAAGCACAAGAATTCTGAATTGAGAGCTCTAAGTTGAAACCATTGTTTCATACCTGAGTTCTTGGATCGGGATTAGCATTCGGGGACCCTTCGTAAGTATTCTTTCGTTCTTTTCCTTATTTTTACTGCTTTTCAAGTCAGAAAGTCAAACTTTGTTTGACTTTCAGCGTTGACCAGTAATGGTCAATGCGAAGTTCGTTTGAACTTCGCAACGTGATTGTAATCACGATGGTCATAGTCCCTTGGGACTATGCCTACTGATTACCACGTTGTCTAGGGTCGTAGGGTAGGCGATCTAATAAATCGCCTATACCTTCGAACCCGACCCAGTTTGGTCGATCATTAGGATCCGACCAAATACATTAGGTGACCATAGTGTAGGGAATAACCTTCCGAGGTTATACCCTATGGTCACATCGTTTAAGTAGTTGTATGATAGGTAGTTTATATGCCTTAGGTAAATTACCAGAATACCCTTTTCATGTATAATTGGTAATTAAGCATATGTAACCTAAACCTTTGTCACATAACTGATTATGTAACATGTTTAGGCATATAACACTTGTCATAGGGCTAGTTAGGCGGTCCGAACGCGTTTCACGCGCACGACACGTTAAAGTAGCATAAGCTTCCTAAACGGGTCGTAATGGGTCGTAAACAATTATGTTAGGTTTCATTTAGTATGTAGGCTTTGTTAAACCAAATGACACGAGTCTCTACACTCGTTTGGTTTACGAAACCTCATTCTATCCAATCATCCGATTAAGGTCCGGTTATTAACATAGTTACCTATATTAGGTGCCGTTTGATTCCGAGATCTTTAGCATTACTTGGTGGTTATCTTTAGACAACTGAGCAATCTCAAGTGAGTACATAGACCCCTCTTTTACTGTTTTCCAAACTGTTTTGGGGTGAAACACATGTGCCTACTTGTTACTTTCATGCTTTCCTGTTTTCACATCATATACCGGTTATGTTTGTTAGTACATTATAGTACATGATTTCATTACATTTTATGCTAGGTGTGCCCATTGTGTGCATTACTTAGTACATCGTTTTACATGACATTTCATGCTAGGTGTGCCCATTGTGTGCATTACTTAGTACATCGTTTTACATGACATTTCATGCTAGGTGTGCCCATTGTGTGCATTACTTAGTACATCGTTTTACATGACATTTCACGCTATGTATGTTCATTTGATTACATACTTAGTGCATTGTTTTCACATGCTTACATCTTGGTATGACATTTGGTTTGTTTACATGGGACAATACATTCATTAACATTAGCTACGCCGTTCGTTAGTAGGTAGTGGTACCATAGGAATTGACAACTCCCGTTCCGGACATCCCAGGGAAAGGGGACAGAAAGGAATGACCGAATTCGATGATATAAGACAGATAGACCTTTAATTTGTTTAAGGGTTTATCACCACAGTCACAAGGCTTGGATGTATGCATATTCACAATACCGCATAAATGTTCATATTAAATATTTGCATGCATTTTTCCACAAAGACATAAGATTGATTTAAACCATGTTTTACTTCAATATTTTGTTTTTGGGCATATGGTTTAGTTGAGACATTTCACTTGCCATACATGACATTTTGACATAGACATTTTACACAAAGACATTTGACATAGACATTTGATATGGATATTTGACATAGACATATGACATGGATATTTGACATAGACATTTGACATGATTTACATTTGACATATAACATTTTGACAATTGGTTTAAACATAGACTTCTTACATTGGTTGGTTTGGTTTGATTAAGTGATTAAGTAACGATGCGTGTGTAATATGATACAAGCATGGTGGATACGCCGCTGGTACTTCCTATATATAAGTGTTTGTATGGTATTACATGTCGTAACGTTATTTGAATCATTTCAATATTGAGACATAGAACATTTTATACAAATAACATACTTTTCACAAGACATTGATTTACAAACAACTTATCTTATACGAACACATTTTTTACATGGTTATTTATTTAACCTGATATTTACTTATACATATCATCTGATATTATTGTTTTCAAATGATTTACAAGACAAAGCAAATTACAAGGTTCATGACTAAACATTTTGCTTAAACATAAGTCATGAATCCTATTTTGACAAACCTATGTATCTCACAGGCATTTTTATGCTGACGTACCTATTTTCACATGTGTTTTCAGGTGCTTTTCCATAGGATGTTGATCACGATACTAGGGCGGACCTGTGCCTTAGAAACATAAAACGAAGATAGACTTTGTATAATTATGTTATAAACTCTTTTGTTTCCTGTTTCGAGACAATGTAACACCCTTGTTTAATAAATAAAATACACTTTGTGTGCCATGGTTATGAAACAATTTATTCTGTTGCAACACGCCCCGATGTTTCCGCCGCGATTTGTTGTTTTACGCGGTCGGGGTGTGACATAACACGTTTAGGCATATAACACTTGTCATAGGACTAGTTAGGCGGTCCGAACGCGTTTCACGCGCACGATGCGTTAAAGCAGCATAAGCTACCTAAACGGATCATAACGGGTCAATAAGACTTAGGTTAAGTTTCTTTTAGTATGTAGGCTTTGTTAAACCATGTCACGTGAGTTCCTACACTCATTTGGTTTACAAACCCTAATGCTACTCAGTCTTCCGATATAGGTCCGGTTTATTAACATAGTTACCTATATTAGGTGCCGTTTGATTCCGAGATCTAGCATTGCTTGGTGATTATCTTTATACATCTGAGCAATCTCAAGTGAGTACATAGACCCCTCTTTTACTATTTTCCAAACGTTTTGGGGTGGAACACATGTGCCTACTTGTTACTTTCATGCTTTCCTGTTTTCACATCATATACCGTCTATGTTTGTTAGTACATTATAGTACATGATTTCATTACATTTCATGCTAGGTATGCCCATTGTGTGCATTACTTGGTACATTGTTTTACATTACATTTCATGCTAGGTGTGCCCATTTTGTGCATTACTTAGTACATCGTTTTACATGACATTTCACGCTATGTATGATCATTTGATTACATACTTAGTGCATCGTTTTTCACATGCTTACATTTTGGTATGACATTTGGTTTGTTTACATGGGACAATACATTCATTAACATTAGCTACGCCGTTCGTTAGTAGGTAGTGGTACCATAGGAATTGACAACTCCCGTTCCGGACGTCCCAAGGAAAGGGGATGAAAGGAATGACCGAATTCGATGATATAAGACAGATAGACCTTTAATTTGTTTAAAGGGTTTATCACCACAGTCACAAGGCTTGGATGTATGCATTTTCACAATACCGCATAAATGTTCATATTAAATATTTGCATGCATTTTTCCACAAAGACATAAGATTGATTTAAACCATGTTTTACTTCAATATTTTGTTTTTGTGCATATGGTTTAGTTGAGACATTTCACTTGCCATACATGACATTTTGACATAGACATTTTACACAAAGACATTTGACAAAGACATTTGACATAGACATTTGACATGGATATTTGACGTAGACATTTGACATGGATATTTGACATAGACATTTGACATGGATATTTGACATAGACATTTGACATGATTTACATTTGACATATAACATTTTGACAATTGGTTTAAACATAGACATCTTACATTGTTTGGTTTGGTTTGGTTTGATTAAGTGATTAAGTAACGATGCGTGTGTAATATGATACAAGCATGGTGGATACGCCGCTGGTACTTCCTATATATAAGTGTTTGTATGATATCACATATTGTAGCGTTATTTGAATCATTTCAATATTGAGACATAGAACATTTTATACAAATAACATACTTTTCACAAGACATTGATTTACAAACAACTTATCTTATACGAACACATTTTTACATGGTTATTTATTTAACCTGACATTTACTTATACATATCATCTGATCTTATTGTTTTCAAATGATTTACATGACAAAGCAAATTACAAGGTTCATGACTAAACATTTTTCTTAAACATAAGTCATGAATCCTATTTTCATAAAAACCTATGTATCTCACAGGCATTTTTATGCTGACGTACCTATTTTCACATGTGTTTTCAGGTGCTTTTCCATAGGATGTTGATCACGATACTAGGGCGGACCTGTGCCTTAGAGACTTTAAAAGAAGATAGACTATGTTTAATTATGTTCTGAACTCTTAAATTCCTGTTTGAAACAATGTAACACCTCTGTTTTTAAATAAAATACAACTTTGTATGCCATGGTTATGAAACAATTAATTCTGTTACGACACGCCCCGATGTTTCCGCCGCGATTTGTTGTTTTACGCGGTCGGGGTGTGACAGAAGAGTTGGTATCAGAGCCGATGGTTATAGGGAATTAGGTTATTAGTAATGCTTTGACCTAGACTATAACTTTTCTAGGACCCTAACACAAGTTATCTTGTGTTTAGATCTTAAAACATATACATCACCTATCCTTAGGTGATTATCAAAACAAGAACCAAATTTTCCGAAACGATTTTTGAAAAAAACAATCATCTGTTTTTGAATAATTTATTACAAGGTTTTGAACCCTCTTTTGTAAGGTTTTGAACCCTTCTTGTTTGACTAAATTTTTGGCCTTGTGCCTTCAAATTTTCAAAATCTCATCAAAAGTTTTGGGTTTTAAATAATGTGAACACGTGCAAACTGGAAGGGTGAATGCCTGTATTCTGAGTTTTCTGTCTAGGCAAGCACTTCGTATACATCTCAACCAGACGCGAGACCAGTTGTGCTTACCTGGGAATTCTTGGGATGAGTGTTCACTTATAGGCGAGCATGTCTTCATTATACATTATTTTTGATCCATTTACTTTGATTAGTCACTGTGTGTCGTTTGTTTGCTTTGTGATACGGACGAATGACCACCATCTATGCTGTTTGCAATTCTTGTTTTTATCATCTCATTCTTTTCATCCAATCATCTCACTCGTTTCCTTTCATGTTTTTCCTCTTTTAGAATGCCTCCTCGACGCGACAATCTGATAGCAACTGCCGAACTGGCAGAAATTATTGCGCAGCAGATGGCTGCCCAATTCCCAAATCTCTTTGCTCAATGGAACCAAGCCAACAACAACAACAACAACAATGTTCCATGCAAATACAAGGATTTTAATCAGGCTAAACCACTCAAGTTTAGTGGTTCTGAGGGAGCGACTGGGCTTCTTCAGTGGTTCGAGAGCAGTGAGAATACTTTTCGCCATGTGCAGTGTCCGGATAATCGCAAGGTCGAGTTTGCTTCGAGCGTATTTCAGAAGAGGGCTTTGACATGGTGGAACGGGATTATGAGAGACAGGGGTGCAGAAGTTGCTCTCGCTCAGACCTGGGCTGAACTTAGAGCCCTTATGATGAGGGAATTCTGTCCTCGTCATGAGCAACGAGCGTTGGAGAAGGAGTTTGATGAGCTGAAGCAAGATAGTGGTGAGCATAGGGCTTATACTGATCGGTTTGAAGAGTTGAGTCTGCTTTGCCCAACAATGGTCACCCCACTCGACAAGGCTATCGAAAGATACATCGATGGCCTACCTGACTCGGTACAAGACATTCTTACTGGTAGTAACCCTGCCACACTTCGTCAGGCAATCGAGTTATCAGCGACACTGACTGAGTCGCAGATCCGGAAAAACAAGTTACACCGGAAGGGTGACAAGGGCAAGAAACAATCGGCTGACAAAGTGGATAGCAAGAAAGGTCAAAACTTGAATGGAAAAAACTCTGGTTCTTCGAAGAGGTCAAGGAAGCGTAAGGCTTCCCAAAATTTTGCTGTCACTGCCCAAGCTAATCAGGCAGCTCCCAACCAACCTGCACAGCCTCCAACGAAGAAACCCTATTCAGGGAATGCACCTTTGTGCAATAGATGCAACAGTCACCACCAGCCGCAACTTCCATGCCGTTTCTGTACTAACTGTGGGAAATCAGGCCATCTTGCCAATGTTTGTCGGTCTGCTCAGAATCCCGCGGTTCAGAACCCGGCTCAACAAGTTGCTCAGCCTCCTGCTCCGCAACAGGGTCAAGCTGCACGACCACAATACCCACCGGGTGCTTGTTATAATTGTGGGGACCTGACCCACTACAGAAACCGGTGCCCAAGACTAGCCAACCAGAACCAGAACCAGAACCAGAATCAGAATCAGGCTCCGGCTCGAGGGCGAGTTTTTAACATGAATGCCCAAGAGGCACAGGCTGACGATAATGTGGTGAACGGTACGTTCTTTATTAATAATCAGCCTGCATCTGTTCTTTTCGATTCCGGTGCCGATAAGAGTTTCGTGTCTTTGTCTTTTGAGCCTATGCTTCGCGTGTCTAGAACGAAACTAGGAAAACCTTTGACAGTAGAAGTTGCTAGTTGTGAACCCATTATTCTTGATTCTGTTCTACGCAACTCCCAGTTAAACCTAAATGATCATCTTTTCCCTATTGACCTCACGCCAATGCAACTTGGAAGCTTCGACGTTATTGTGGGAATGGATTGGTTATCCAAGCATCACGCAGAGATAGTTTGTTCTGAGAAGATTGTTCGTGTGCCGCTTTCGACAGGCGAGATTCTGCAGGTTCAAGGTGAGAAGCCTACCGGTGGTCTCAAACTCATGTCTTGTTTTAAAGCTCGGAAGTATCTGCAGAAGAACTATGTGGCTTTCTTAGCACATGTTACAGAAGATAAAGGCAAGGGTAAGTCTATTTCAGATATTCCTGTCGTTCGGGATTATTCTGAAGTGTTCCCTGAAGATTTACCTGGTCTGCCTCCAGCACGCCAAGTCGAGTTCCGCATTGATCTCGTGCCTGGTGCAAATCCCATTGCCAGAGCTCCATATCGTCTTGCACCGTCTGAGATGCAAGAGTTGTCTAAACGGCTTCAGGAGCTCTCTGACAAAGGTTTTATCCGTCCCAGTTTTTCACCTTGGGGTGCTCCCATTCTTTTTGTCAAGAAGAAGGATGGATCCTTTAGGATGTGTATCGATTATCGTGAGCTTAACAAGCTTACCATCAAAAATCGATATCCTCTACCTCGCATAGATGATCTCTTTGATCAGCTACAGGGCGCTTCCTATTTTTCGAAGATTGATCTGCGATCTGGATATCATCAACTTCGGGTGCAAGAAGAAGATATTCCCAAGACAGCGTTCCGTACTCGATATGGGCATTATGAGTTCACAGTCATGCCATTCGGTCTGACTAATGCTCCTGCTGTTTTCATGGACTTAATGAATAGGGTCTGTAAACCTTATTTGGATCAGTTCGTCATTGTTTTTATTGACGACATCTTGATTTATTCTAAGACGCGAGCTGATCACGAGCAACATCTTCGTCTTACCCTAGAACTCCTAAAGAAAGAGCAACTTTTCGCCAAATTCTCCAAGTGCGAATTTTGGCTTAAAGAAGTTCAATTTTTGGGGCATGTTATCAACGAACGAGGTATCCATGTAGATCCCTCCAAGATCAGTGCGATTAAGGATTGGGATACACCTACTACTCCTACCGAAGTTCGTTCTTTTCTTGGTCTAGCGGGTTATTATCGCCGCTTCATAGAAAACTTCTCGAAGATTGCAGTTCCTCTAACTACTCTAACTCAGAAGAAAACGCCCTTTTATTGGGGATACAAACAAGAGGAAGCTTTTCAACACCTGAAGCAGAAGCTTTGCGATGCGCCTGTTCTATCATTGCCTGAGGGTGATGATGATTTTGTTGTGTATTGTGATGCATCAAAATTGGGTCTTGGCTGTGTTCTTATGCAAAGGAACAAAGTCATAGCTGATGCATCGAGGCAGTTGAAGATACATGAGAAGAACTACACCACTCATGATCTTGAGTTGGGTGCAGTTGTCTTTGCTCTCAAGATCTGGAGACACTATTTGTACGGTACAAAATGTGTGGTTTTCACTGACCACAAAAGTCTTCAGCATATCTTCAACCAGAAAGAACTCAACATGAGACAGCGACGTTGGGTTGAGCTTCTAAACGACTATGATTGCGAAATTCGCTACCATCCTGGTAAGGCGAATGTCGTAGCTGATGCATTGAGTCGTAAAGAACGTACTAAGCTTCATTGTGTACGTGTTCAATCTGTTATTCAAGCTCGATCCGATATCCAAGCACGCATTTCTCAGGCTCAACAATCTTGTGTTTCACAAGGTTTAATGGATAAGGAATTTCCCTATCACATAACGCCTGCACTAGAACTGAAGGACAATGGATCATATTACTTCATGGACCGTTTGTGGGTCCCAAGCCAGGATGATCTTCGTACTTTGCTTATGGATGAAGCCCATAAGTCTCGTTATTCTATTCATCCGGGCTCAGATAAGATGTATAAGGATCTTCGTACTCACTATTGGTGGCCTGGTATGAAGAAAGACATTGCCTTATACGTATCCAAATGCCTTACTTGTCTTAAGGTTAAGGCTGAACATCAGCGTCCTTCGGGTTTATTGGTGCAACCAGAGATCCCAGTTTGGAAATGGGAAAACATTACTATGGATCTTGTTACCAAACTTCCACGCACAAAGAAAGGTCATGATGCCATCTGGGTAGTCGTTGATCGTCTTACAAAGTCAGCACATTTCTTGCCAATCCGCGAGGATTTTCCTACTGACAGACTTGCTCAAATCTATGTAGATGAAATTGTAGCTCGACATGGTGTTCCTTTGAACATCATTTCTGACAGAGATGCTCGTTTCACTTCTCATTTTTGGAGAACCATGCAATCTGCTATGGGGACCCAACTTAATCTAAGCACAGCTTATCATCCGCAAACGGATGGTCAATCTGAGAGAACAATCCAGACTCTGGAGGATATGCTAAGAGCTTGTGTGATCGATTTTGGTGGTAGCTGGGATTCACATCTTAAATTGATTGAATTCTCCTACAACAACAGTTATCACACTAGCATCAAAATGGCTCCTTTCGAGGCTCTCTATGGTCGAAAATGTCGTTCACCAGTCTGCTGGAATGAGATCGACGAGGCCCAACTTACTGGACCTGCCCTCATTTTAGAGACAACAGATAAGGTCAAGAAAGTTCGTGATAACCTTCAGGCAGCTAGAAGCCGTCAGAAGATTTACGCGGATCCAAAACGCAAAGCCTTAGAATTTCAAGTCGGTGATCGAGTATTACTTATGGTCTCACCTTGGAAAGGTGTGATCAGATTTGGAAAGAAAGGAAAACTTGCACCTAGATATGTTGGACCATTCAAGATCGTCGAAAGAATCGGTAAGGTAGCCTACAGACTTGAGTTACCTCCTGAACTTGGAAATGTTCATCCAACTTTTCACGTGTCCAATCTCAAGAGGTGTTCCGCTGATGAGAACTTCTCCATACCGCTTGACGAAATTCGTGTTGGCAAAACACTGAAATTTGTTGAGAAACCAGTGGAAATCATGGAACGTGAAGTCAAGTGGCTTAAACGCAAGCGCATTCCTTTGGTCAAAGTTCGCTGGGAAGCTAAACGTGGACCTGAGTTTACTTGGGAACGCGAAGATCAAATGAAGGCGAAATATCCACATCTTTTTCCACGAGTTTCCTCTAAATAAATTTCGGGACGAAATTTCCACAAGTAGGGGAGACTGTAACAACTGTGCTTGTAATCATTGTGAACAGTTCTATTATCAATAAAACAATGTTATTTGATCACAATGTTTGTTTTGTTATGTTTTACATTTTTCATGTTTTGACTTTTGATCAATTTAAAACTCTATATCACTTTCTGGAGAGTTATACGCAAACTGGTGCGTAAACGTACTCAGTTTAACGCGACAAATACTCCGGAACATCAACATATACTCAACATACCTTAAATAACCTTTACATAACTTAGAAATAAGTTTTGAAGGCTTTGGTATGGCAAAAACAAGTTAATTCGTTTACAGGGACTAAACTTGACAAACTGTGAAAGTATGTCAATTTGAACTGTAACGAACATTCCGGAACATAACCATAAGTTAAACACACCTTAAATATCCTTTACATAGCTTAGAAATAGGCTTTGAGGGGTTCGGTGTGCTAAAATAAACTTTTGGGTCATTCAGGGACTAAAAGTGTCAAAAAGTGCACAAGTTTGCATTTTCGCGCATAACTTACGTTCTGAATACATCCGGACATTCAAAAATTTATGTGAGCATGACTATATTATATTTTAGTGTTCGCCATAAGAAAAATCCATTCGTCGCGTCTTTTGGATCGTTTTTCGCGCTTGTGCGCATTCCGTCGTAATTAAGCGAACATCGCATTCGTACGGCCAAACGAACTGACATCAGACATATTTTTGAACATGTTTCATGTCCACAATGTTTAGGCAACATTTTAGGGCCTTAAAGTTGGCTTTACGGGCCTTAGAAGTGCCGGAAATGGGCTGAATACACAACAGGGACCAAAACTGTAATTTCTGATCTGCAACACTCAGGCGGCCCGCCTGAGTTTCTTCACTTCCTGACGCGGGCCGCGTCCGCCTGTCTGATCAGATTAGAACGAACAGTCAGCACGATCCAGCTGTTTTAACCACAACCACATGCTTGCAACTTGCATTTTCAGCTGATAAACATCATTTTTAGGCACCACAACATTTGGACAAGTGTACGCACCAGATCGAAGCACGTTTTCCATGAAACGATCTTAACGGTGGACCGAACACTATAAATACCCCACCCCCATTACCTCAAAACCCACTAGAATCTGATCTATTTGACTCTAAGTTGAAACCATTGTTTCATACCTGAGTTATTTTGATCACGATTAGCATTCGGGGACCCTTCGTAAGTATTCTTTCGTTCTTTTCCTTATTTTACTGCTTTTCGAGTCAGAAAGTCAAACTTTGTTTGACTTTCAGCGTTGACCAGTAATGGTCAATGCGAAGTTCGTTTGAACTTCGCAACGTGATTGTAATCACGATGGTCATAGTCCCTTGGGACTATGCCTACTGATTACCACGTTGTCTAGGGTCGTAGGGTAAGCGATCTGATCAATCGCTTATACCTTCGAACCCGACCCAGTTTGGTCGATCATTAGGATCCGACCAAATACATTAGGTGACCATAGTGTAGGGAATAACCTTCCGAGGTTATACCTTATGGTCACATCGTTTAAGTAGTTGTATGATAGGTAGTTTATATGCCTTAGGTAAATTACCAGAATACCCTTTTCATACATAATTGGTAATTTAGCATATGTAACCTAAACTTTTGTCACATAACTGATTATGTAACACGTTTAGGCATATAACACTTGTCATAGGACTAGTTAGGCGGTCCGAACGCGTTTCACGCGCACGATGCGTTAAAGCAGCATAAGCTACCTAAACGGATCATAACGGGTCAATAAGACTTAGGTTAAGTTTCTTTTAGTATGTAGGCTTTGTTAAACCATGTCACGTGAGTTCCTACACTCATTTGGTTTACAAACCCTAATGCTACTCAGTCTTCCGATATAGGTCCGGTTTATTAACATAGTTACCTATATTAGGTGCCGTTTGATTCCGAGATCTAGCATTGCTTGGTGATTATCTTTATACATCTGAGCAATCTCAAGTGAGTACATAGACCCCTCTTTTACTGTTTTCCAAACGTTTTGGGGTGGAACACATGTGCCTACTTGTTACTTTCATGCTTTCATGCTTTCCTGTTTTCACATCATATACCGTCTATGTTTGTTAGTACATTATAGTACATGATTTCATTACATTTCATGCTAGGTATGCCCATTGTGTGCATTACTTGGTACATTGTTTTACATTACATTTCATGCTAGGTGTGCCCATTTTGTGCATTACTTAGTACATCGTTTTACATGACATTTCACGCTATGTATGATCATTTGATTACATACTTAGTGCATCGTTTTTCACATGCTTACATTTTGGTATGACATTTGGTTTGTTTACATGGGACAATACATTCATTAACATTAGCTACGCCGTTCGTTAGTAGGTAGTGGTACCATAGGAATTGACAACTCCCGTTCCGGACGTCCCAGGGAAAGGGGATGAAAGGAATGACCGAATTCGATGATATAAGACAGATAGACCTTTAATTTGTTTAAAGGGTTTATCACCACAGTCACAAGGCTTGGATGTATGCATTTTCACAATACCGCATAAATGTTCATATTAAATATTTGCATGCATTTTTCCACAAAGACATAAGATTGATTTAAACCATGTTTTACTTCAATATTTTGTTTTTGTGCATATGGTTTAGTTGAGACATTTCACTTGCCATACATGACATTTTGACATAGACATTTTACACAAAGACATTTGACAAAGACATTTGACATAGACATTTGACATGGATATTTGACGTAGACATTTGACATGGATATTTGACATAGACATTTGACATGGATATTTGACATAGACATTTGACATGATTTACATTTGACATATAACATTTTGACAATTGGTTTAAACATAGACATCTTACATTGTTTGGTTTGGTTTGGTTTGATTAAGTGATTAAGTAACGATGCGTGTGTAATATGATACAAGCATGGTGGATACGCCGCTGGTACTTCCTATATATAAGTGTTTGTATGATATCACATATTGTAGCGTTATTTGAATCATTTCAATATTGAGACATAGAACATTTTATACAAATAACATACTTTTCACAAGACATTGATTTACAAACAACTTATCTTATACGAACACATTTTTACATGGTTATTTATTTAACCTGACATTTACTTATACATATCATCTGATCTTATTGTTTTCAAATGATTTACATGACAAAGAAATTACAAGGTTCATGACTAAACATTTTTCTTAAACATAAGTCATGAATCCTATTTTCATAAAAACCTATGTATCTCACAGGCATTTTTATGCTGACGTACCTATTTTCACATGTGTTTTCAGGTGCTTTTCCATAGGATGTTGATCACGATACTAGGGCGGACCTGTGCCTTAGAGACTTTAAAAGAAGATAGACTATGTTTAATTATGTTCTGAACTCTTAAATTCCTGTTTGAAACAATGTAACACCTCTGTTTTTAAATAAAATACAACTTTGTATGCCATGGTTATGAAACAATTAATTCTGTTACGACACGCCCCGATGTTTCCGCCGCGATTTGTTGTTTTACGCGGTCGGGGTGTGACAACTAAGCTATTTCGTACGAAATAGCACTAAGCTATTTCGTACGAAATAGATCATTGCTATTTCGTACGAAATAGCCAGTGCCTATTTCGTACGAAATTACATCCCCTATATATAGCTGACTGGTTGATTCATTTGTAACTTTCCGATTTCAGAGCCGAGGTGCTGCCAGTTTGTCAAACGATCAGATTTGCTTTGAAATCATTAATAAAAGGATAATTAAGGAGAATCAAGCTGTTTCACGTCTATATCACTGATTCCGCCTTTGATATGGATCATAAACTCTTCTGATTGACTCGTTAGGGTCACACGACAATCCAACAAGTGGTATCAGAGCTCAGGAAGAAGAGTTTATACCAATTCAGCTTGTTTTCATCACTTCTACTCATTCTTTTCAAAATTAAACGAGATTTAACGGACAAAATGGATTGAATTTCACATATATCACGTAAAAAACCATTTTAATGAATCCTTGAAAGAATTGGACCAAAATCCGAACAAAAACTAGATTAATTTGACAAAATGGTGGCCGACTTGCTGATGTCATCACTATTTCGCATGAAATAGTCAGCTGGTACTTGAAGATGGATGAGTTTATGAATCCTTTCAGTGATATTTTTTGCTTTCACGGGAAACACCGGAGATGATACATCAAACAACACAAATGAAAATGCTACTAATCCAAGTGCAAAGAAAACCCTGTCTGATGCTTTGAGTGTGGAGAGTGCATATGGCACATACAACAAACCTCCAAAACTGATGGCGATTGAAGAATACAATAGATGGGCTAAAAGGTTTGAAGAATGGCTAAAAGCGTTTGCGTATCCCAGTTGGAAGAGCATGAAGAATGATTTCAATATGGGAAGATCGGATTATGAAAATATAGCAGATACTGATGTAGATAGATTTGTTGCTGAGCAAAAGTGCATTGCATTGCTTCATCAGTCTGTGAGAGATGACATAATATCGTTGATTGAGTACACAAATTCGAAAGATCTATGGGAGAAACTGAGAGTGAAATGTGTGGGTAGTGCCGAAATTGTTAAAAACAAAAAGAAGTTGTTAAGAAAAGAATTCAATTTGTTTGGATGTTTGAAAAACGAATCAGTGTCAAAGATGATTGAAAGATTTGGGCATTTGAAGCTGGAACTTGCAAGACATGGAATTGTGTACACTCAAGAAGAATTGGTTGACAAACTGTTTGACTCACTGCCTGATGAGAAAGACTGGCAGTACTTTGCTTTGATGCTGAAGAACACAGTAAAGTTGGAGGATCTGACGGTTGATCTGTTAATCGAAAGATTGGAGAGTCATGAATTGGAGATCAAGAAATCAAACAAAGTTAATAATTCCTCATATCAGCAGAATGTTGAGCTGTATTATCGAGGTAGTATGATCCCGAAGACTGTGTCTCCTAAGACAGCTTTCTCAGCCGAAAGTTCTAACATGTCAAATCAAGAAAGTTCAAGCAGTGGTTATCATGGAGGTTCATCGTCAACTACTCCAAGTCAATCAGTTCCAAAGAATGTGTTTCAATGCAACATTGCTGTGGATCTAAAGAATGCTCAAAATTTCAGTGAGGAATCCACAAAGCAGCAAATGGTGTTTTTAGCGTCTGTTCTAGAATCATATGAAAGCCTTGTTGCGGGCAAGATTGGAAACACTAACCTCACCAAGGAGGACTATGATCAGATCGACCCAGAAGAAATGGAGTTGATAGATATCAGGTGGTGTATGGCTAGTGCAGTTAGACGAGCACAAAGGTTCATGGAGATTACAGGCATACATTCTATTGGCGGACCTTCCACAAAGCTCGGGTTTGATAAATCAAAGGTTACGTGCTTCAGATGTAAACAAAAGGGACATTTTAAACGTGAATGTCGAAACGCACCTGCTGATGATACTGCAAATCCAGTCCGTGAAGATTATTACAAAAGAGCAATCTATCATCAGAACAAATCAGAACCTCCCAGAATGAAGCAGCTAGAAGATACCCCCAAAGAAAAATCAAGAGCACTTGCAGTTATTCATGATGACGAAGGTTTCAATTGGAGTGAACTGCTACCAGAAGAGGATGCAGTGGGCTATGCGTTTGTGACAAAGCTTGTTCCTTTCAAAGATAGCAGAACAGAAGAAGAGAAATATATCAACAGAAAGATGAAAGCTCAAGACATAAAGTATAAAATCTATTGTACATACAAAGAAGCAAAAAGGGCGAATAGATGGGATGCTGATAGAGAATGTTACCTTGATCCCAAAGGAAACATTGTTGTTGATCCTGATTCTGTTAGTGTTGAAACTCGCACCGAGAAAATTGCTGAAGAAGAAGCTAACTAGAGAATGTGGTGGGGAGGAGGTGAAGAAAAAGAAAAAGAAAAAGAAAAAGAAAAAGAAAAAGAGAAGGAGCTGCAGACAAAGAAAATTGATGACGGGATTATTGATACGTCACAAGAATTCATGGCTGAGAATTTGAAGAAGATGGCTGACAAAGTGCTTGCAGCAAAAGAGCTAGAGGTAGTTTCTGGTTCTGGCACTGAGTCTAAAACCAAGGTCAGTCAGATTGACGCAACCAATGAAACAGGTAAGAAAGCAAAGATTGAGAGTGACTGCAAAAATTGCATGAAAGACTGCAAGGTTTGTAGTACAGTTGCTTACCTCAATGGTAAAAAGGTTGAAGAACTGACAGGAAAGGTCAGAGATGTTGAAGATCAGATCTTAAACTGTGACAAAATGTTAAAAGCTTCAAATGATAGATTAAAAGAATTAACTGAGCAAATTGAAAATGATAAAATTGACGTAGAAAGAATTAGGAAAGAAAACGAAAAATTAATTCATGAAAATCGTCAACTCTCAGAAAATTTTGAGAAGCTGAAACGAACGGTAAAAGATTCTGATGAAAGAAATGGTAAAACAACAAAAGAAAATCTTCAACTCTCAGGTGTTCTTAGGGTAAAAGAAGAAGTAATCAATCAACAACTGGATGAAATTGCTAAGTTGAAGCTTCAGTTTCAAGAAGCCAAAATTGAAAACGAACGCATTCAGTTGAAATTGAACAGTTATAACTCCGCAAGCTTTGTTCTTCAACATATCGTTCCTAAACCAATTGGGAAGAACAAAGCTGGCAAAGATGTTTATTCGGACAGAACTGGGGTTGGGTATCATCAGGTTCCACCGCCAGTGTTAAATAAGTTTTCAAAGAAAAAAGCAGGGTTGGTTAATGATGAAGAAGAAAATGAAGTTAAGCTTCTAGACACGATTGATGTCACATTTACCACATCATCTGATGAAGATAGTGTCCAATCTGAAGTTGTGAAAAACATGGTTGAAAATGTTTTAAAGTCTGAAAGTGACACTACTGAGAATGATGAATGTTTTTTGGACAAATATATTCCAAAATCAAAATCCAAAAACAACTTAAGTGGAGAACCAAATCTTTTGATGTACAAGATGGCGGGATCTGATAAGTTGTATTCGGATCGTGATTTTCCTTTGGAGAATGTGAATATTGGTAAATTGAGAAATGTGTTCAAGTTGATTGAGATTGATGTATCTGAGATCGAAGGTTTGAAACGTACAAAGAGGCATTTGAATTTTGAAAAAGATAAGTCTTATTATAAGAAACCTGTTATACCACCACGTTTTTCTAAAAACAATCAAAACAAATGGTCGGGTGGATATCAGGGTGGTAAGAATTATCAAAGAAGGAACTTTCAAAACAAGAAGATTGTTGAGAAAAAGGTGTTTGTAAAAAGCTTGAGTTCTCATTCCGAGCAAGAATCTGAGATTTTTTCAAAATCAAATGAAGAGTTTTTTGAAGAAAAGGCCTCACAGCCTCAGAACGAAGGCACAAGTCGGGTAGTTGATACTCGTACATGCTTTAAGTGCAACAAAGTTGGACATATTGCACGAAAGTGCACCAACTTAAAGCTTAAGTCTGAAGTTGTTGAGAGTCAGAAAAGGAAAGCTGATGCAAAAGGCAAAGCTCCAATGGTTGTTGAGAAGAAAGTTTTGAAAAATGAAAACACAAAAATGAAAACTGAATCCGTAAAGAATGTGGTAACTAAAAATGACAAATTTTACAAACGGGTTGCTTCGCCTCAACAAGCATGGAAACCAAAATCAGTTGAAAAGAAATCAAGTTCTTCAAAACCAAAGGTTTCTGAGATGGAAAAACAATCATCCTCTACCACTCTGGTAAAGATGAATGTTCATTTGGATTACTATGAGAAACTTGAGAAGAAAGATGTACCAAAGAAAGACCAATCATCTGGTCAACCTCCTAAAAATGATTTCTTTCTATATAAAGAGGTTGAGATTGGGTCTGAGGAGAGCTTAAAGATGAATGATAAGAATTTTCCGCCACTTTACACTGCTAAAACTCATATCAAAGTCAAGCTACCTGAGTCAAAAGAGGCTTGGGTGGCGTCAAAATCTAACTAAGTGTTTTTGATATGTGCAGGAGCTTCCAAGATCCGTTTCACATTGGATTATGGATAGTGGAGATTCTCGGCACATGACGGGGAAGAAAACCTTACTATATGATGTTCGAGGGTTTAATGGAGGTTATGTGGGATTTGCAGGTAATCAAGGTGGTCGAATAGTTGGTGAAGGAACTTTATCAAATGGAATTGTCACGTTTGAAAGAGTAAACTACATCGCCGAGCTTGAAAACAATCTTCTGAGCATCTCTCAGATATGTGATAGTATGTATACAACGCATTTTACAGATAAGGAATGTTTGATATTGAAACCTGGATTTGTTGTTCCTGAAGAGTGGGTTATCATGAGAGCACCTAGAGTGAACGATCTGTACGTGTTGGACATGAGTTTAGCAACTACTACCACGGGTCAGGCTCACTGTTTTATGTCAAGAGCAACGGAAAAAGAATCACAATTGTGGCATCGAAAGATGGGTCATATTCACTTGCGAAAAATGAATCACCTAGTGCATAACGACTTAGTAATTGGTGTTCATGTGAAAGGTTTTCATCTTGAGGGGGAGTGCATCAGCTGTGTCAAAGGCAAGCAAAAGAAGAAATCTCACCCTGGAAAGAAGGTTAATTCTGTCTCGAGACCGTTAGAGAGACTTCATATGGATCTTTTTGGCCCAGTGAATGTCAAAAGTATAACTGGTGATCTATACTGTCTAGTAGTAACAGACGACTATTCGAGATTTTCGTGGGTATCTTTTCTGAAGACAAAAGATGAGACCTTTGAAAGTTTGATGACGTTGTTCAGAAAAATTGAAAACTTGTACCAAACTAGAATTAGAAGAATCAGGAGTGACAACGGTACAGAGTTTAAGAACAACAAGATGGAAGAGTATTGTGATGAGAGAGGTATATTGCAAGAATTTAGTGCTCCTTACACTCCACAACAAAATGGGGTAGCTGAACGAAAGAACAGGATGCTAATTGAAACGGCCACGACGATGCTTGCTGATTCCAAATTACCAGTCAACTTTTGGGCAGAAGCAGTCTCAGCCGCTTGCTATACACTTAACCGGGTTCTTATAGTGAAGAAATTCAACAAGACATGTTTCGAGCTGATTAACAACCGCAAACCAAACCTGAAGTATCTGGAACCGTTTGGGTCTCCATGTACAGTTCTAGAACCTTATGGTAAATTTGGTGCAAAGAGCATTGAGGGAATTTTCGTGGGATATGCAAGTCCATTGAAACGAGTCTTTGTTCCAAGCTTGAAGCGGACCATCGAAGCACATAGTGTTGAGTGTCAAGGTTATACCATGCCACCTCAGAATCCCGGCGACTCATGGCGTTTTAATTACGATACACTGTGGGATTCGTTTGACATAGAAGAAGAACCAGATTTCTTTGACGAATTGGATATTCTGAGAGAATATGAAGAATCACAAGAAAGATTCCCAGCTGAACCTTCTAGATGTCAAAGTCAAGCTTCCAATGATGATGAAGCTGGTCCAAGTAATGCTGGAGAACATGATGATATTCAGCAATCTCTTGACAATCAGACGGCAGTCAATGATAATCAAGAATCTGATAATAGACCTATATTTGATCGTGGTGATTCAGATTCTGAGGGGGAGCAGATCCAGATATCAAGTCAAACAATTCCAGTCAGTGAACAAGGTGCAAATCAGAATGTCACAAATTTGGAAGGCGAGGTAGATGTTCCAGGCGAGGTGATGCCGAGAACTCTTTCATACAATCCAGAAGAGCTGATTATTGGAGAATTGCAATCAGGCGTTCGCACTAGATGACAAATTGACCAAGGCTTTACTTGTTTTTATTCTACAATTGCTCAGTTACAAACTGAGTTTTCACTTAGTTGTTTTATTTCGCAGATTGAGCAGCGAACATATAAGGAAGCTCTAACTGAAGATTCTTGGGTCAATGCGATGCAAGAGGAGCTGAGTCAGTTTGAGAAGTTGGGTGTGTGGAAATTGGTAGATTTACCTGATGGTCACAGGAAGATTAACACCAAGTGGGTGTTCAAGTGTAAGAGAGACGATCGAGGGGTTATTATTCGTAACAAAGCTCGACTCCTAGTCCAGGGCTTTAGTCAGCAGGAGGGTATAGATTTCACTGAAGTGTATGCTCCGGTTGCTAGACTTGAAGCGATCAGAATCTTCCTAGCATTTGCATCTTGGAAAGGTTTTAAAGTTTATCAGCTAGATGTTAAATCGGCGTTTCTCTATGGGAAGGTAAAAGAGGAGGTATATGTCGGACAGCCACTGGGCTTCACCGATCCAATCCACAAAGACAAGGTTTATTTACTGGATAAAGCGCTGTATGGTTTACACCAGGCCCCGAGAGCTTGGTACGAGACGTTGTCTCAACATTTGCTAGCCAACAGCTTCATCCGTGGAAAAGTGGATGCCACTCTCTTCACCAAAGAAGTCGACAGACATCTTCTGATAGTTCAAATATACGTGGACGACATCATATTTGGGTCAACAAATGAAAATCTGTGCAAAGATTTTGAAAGAGTTATGAAGCAAAAATTTGAAATGTCATCGATGGGTGAGATGAAATTTTTCTTGGGACTTCAGGTTGATCAACTGCCTAAGGGAATTTTCATACATCAGACGAAGTATGTTCATGATATCTTAGAGAAATTTGGGATGTCCGGGACTACTCCGGCTTCCACCCCATTAGCAACGAACCATGGGATAAACCCTGATCTCACCGGAGAGAAGGTAGATGAAACGTTGTATCGTTCCATGATCGGATCGTTGATGTACTTGACAGCTTCTAGACCTGATATTATGTATCCAACCTGCCTCGCAGCAAGATTTCAGTCTAACCCGAGAGCTTCGCATATGGTGATTGTGAAACGGATATTACGCTACCTGAAAGGAACTCCATCACTGGGGTTGTGGTATCCAAGAGAAGGCGATTTCACGCTCGAAGGGTATTCCGATTCCGATTTCGGATGCTGCAAAGTTAACGCTAAATCAACAACAGCGGGGTGCCAGTTTTTTGGACCACGTTTGGTCACCTGGCAATGCAAAAAGCAGACCTCTGTAGCTTTGTCCACATGTGAAGCTGAGTATGTATCTGCTAGCAGTTGCTGCTCTCAGATCTTGTGGATCCAGCAACAGATGCGAGACTACGGTTTGCAATTCCTTAACACCCCTATCTTTGTTGATAATGAGGCAGCGATAAACATAACAAAAAATCCTGTTCATCACGCTAAAACGAAACACATTGAAATTCGTCATCACTTCATCCGAGACTGTTTCGAGAAGAAGTTGATACGAATTGAGAAAATCCACACTGACGAACAAAAAGCTGATTTACATACCAAAGCGTTTGATAAAACTCGTTTTTAATATCTTTTAAAATTGAACGGTATGAAGCTTTTATCGGTGTTGGAAGAGATTCTTGGCGTAGATGAAGGTACCACTGTAGATGATGTTGAGACGCAATCTGCAATGGTTTGTCGATTTTTTACTTGTGTTGGTATTTAGGGGGAGTTAGGTTATATTTTCAGAAAATACAAAAACAGTAAACAAATTTCAAAAATACAAAAATATGAGATATTTTCAAAATACAAAAACAATAGAAAATGGAAAAAGAGCTTGTGTAAAAAGGGAAAATGATAGTACATTAGCTTGACAGTTACGGTATGCTAAAGATATGTAAAGTTTAAAAGTCTTAAGCAGTCTCGCTGATGATATGCCGATAGGTTTTTACACATTTAGTAAGTTTGTTCGGGATATAAACCTAAATCATTACTTGCTTATTTCGTGGGGAACACTACTTGGATATATAGGTAACCCCTGAAATGTTGTTTGAAAGATCACTCTTTCTGAAATACTAGGTCTTTATACTCAGTGATATCTGAGGTATTATCCTGGGACTTCTGATTTTGCGGAAGCAATGGCCTAGTCCCCGTATAATACTTTCTGCTTGCTTGAAATATTAGCACCGCCCTCAGCATAAAAAATAATGAAACATTGCAAAATGCTAATCATGTGCTGTTGAAGAAAAGATCCTCTAAAGGGGACACACCTAAAGTCGAAGCCATCATCTCTCTGATTTTGCGGAAGCAATAGCCTGAGCTCTCATGGCCCTCGCATTTAACCCCTTACAGATATCATCTGTGGTATACTCATCTGTAAGACTGAATATTGGGTTCTGGATACGGGAGTATATTCAAGAGGTGGGACACATGAATGAGTTTAAGTTCTTAATACACCTAATTTGTATCCTGGACAGATTGAAATTTGTGTGAGAATTTAAGTGGATCAGTATATCGACAATCTAAGTGAATTGTTTAATTCTGAGTATGAAATCTAAGCTTAACGGTACTTGTGACTTGTCGACAGCTGATAAGATTCCCTAACACGCTCACCAAAAATATGTTTGTAAACAGTTTACATTTACTGCATTTCATTTCTGTTTAGCATTTTAGTATAGAAACTTTATTCAAAATCCAAAAAGATTTTACATTTCTGCTTTATTTTCTGACAAACCAAAGTGGAAAGCTGATCTTCAGATTCGAAGTTTGAAGCAGATGCAGGAAGTTTCTGAGCTGGACAGAAGAGTTGCGAGCTTAATATGTTAAACTTGTGAATATTGAAAAGTCAAAACAAGTTCATTAAGTTTAAACTTGTAATTTTCATAAAAATGTTTTGAACTAAGTTGAACAAAAGTCAGTTTTGTTTTGTCTCAAATCAACCAAGGTCATTAAATTGGACTTGGTAGATAAATTAAGTGCCTAGGGTCATTAACTTGGACCTAGATACTTAAGTGGATTTCTAAAAACTGATAAAAACATCAAGTGTAGTAAAAAAGGAGAATAGATTGTAATATTATTCTTGAGAAGTAGGAAACAAGATCCCCATGGCAATGGTTATGTAAAGTTTGAACCAGAATTTGAGCTCCAGCATATTGAAAGGGGTAGTTTACATTCTGGATCAACATTCAAAGGAGAGTTTGAAGATAGAGATTGAAGGATGCTTACAGTGTCAGACATTTTGGGCAGAGAAGAAGATAGATCAAGACTAAAGACTGAAGATTTGATGCTAAAGACTTTGTCAACATCCAAGGGGGAGTCTGTTGGTGCATAGATGTCTGTTAACTTCGTCTTTATCGAGTCTTGTGTCTAGATAGGATAAACCAGTACTCAGCAGGATCAAAATTAGGGTTTGTGTGTGATTGTGTGATTTCGCACGAAATAGCACTAAGCTATTTCGTACGAAATAGATCATTGCTATTTCGCACGAAATAGCCAGTGCCTATTTCGTACGAAATTACATCCCCTATATATAGCTGACTGGTTGATTCATTTGTAACTTTCCGATTTCAGAGCCGAGGTGCTGCCAGTTTGTCAAACGGTCAGATTTGCTTTGAAATCATTAATAAAAGGATAATTAAGGAGAATCAAGCTGTTTCACGTCTATATCACTGATTCCGCCTTTGATATGGATCATAAACTCTTCTGATTGACTCGTTAGGGTCACATGACGATCCAACACTTTTGTAATCGGCACGGGAGAAGCAAGGAACGATCCCAATGTGGTGACGGGTAAGTTCCTACTTGATGGCTACTTTGTTTCCATACTTTTTGATTCTGGAGCCGATGCTAGTTATGTATCCATACGTGTTAGTAAGATGCTTAAGTCTACACCAACTCCTTTGAACCCAAAGCACGTCGTCGAATTAGCCAATGGTAGAAACATCAAGGCTACTCATGTTATCAACGGTTGTAAACTGATGTTATCTGGTCAGACGTTTACTATCATTCTATTTCCTATCGTTCTTGGAAGCTTCGACATTGTCATCGGAATGGATTGGTTATCCCAACATCGAGCGGAAATACTCTGTCAAGAGAAAATTATCCACATCCCTCGTTCTGTCGGCAAACCTCTTGTTATTCAAGGCGAAAAGAGTGGTGCTAGATAAGGGTTTTATCCGTCCTAGCTCGTCACCCTAGGGAGCCCCCGTACTATTTGTTAAGAAGAAGGACGGCACATTCCGTATCGACTACCGTGAACTGAACAAAGTGACTGTCAAGGACTGTTACCCACTTCCACGCATCGACGATCTATTCAACCAACTGCAAGGGTCGAGTTTCTATTCTAAGATTGATCTGAGATCGGGCTATCACCAGTTGAGAGTCCGAGACAATGACATCTCTAAAACAGCATTCAGGACTCGTTACGGCCATTACAAGTTTCTAGTTATGCCATTTAGGTTAACCAATGCAACTACGGTTTTCATGGATCTCATGAACCGAGTGTGCAAACCTTACCTTGATAAATTCGTTATCATATTCATCGACGACATCCTGATCTACTCGAAGAGCCAAGAGGAACACGAGCAACACCTACGTCTTATTCTTGAACTCCTACGAAATGAACAACTCTATGCCAAGTTCTTGAAATGCGACTTTTGGCTTCGTGAAATTCATTTCCTTAGAGATGTGGTCAATGAAGCTGGGATTCATGTTGATCCAGCTAAGATCGACTCCATCAAGAACTAGCCTGCACCTAGAACTCTGACTGAAATCCGTCAATTCTTGGGTCTGGCAGGTTAATATCATAGATTCATTGAAGGTTTCTCGAAGATCGCTCAACCGCTTACAACTCTAACCCAGAAGGGTGTCACCTACAAGTGGGGTGATGCTCAGGGGTCCGCATTTCAGCAGCTGTGTTGGTGCATTACGTCTGTCGACTTCGTCTTGTATCGAGTCTTGTATGTGTATAGTTAGATCAGGGCACGTAGTTCGAGAAATCTAGGGTTTGTGTGTTGGAAGTTTATTTCGCACGAAATAGCATTTGTATATTCCGTGCGAAATACCAACCCCAATAAATACCTAATGTGTGATTTCATTTGTAAGGTTCGTGATTCCGGTACCGAAGTGCTGCCGACGTGTCATTTGATCTGTAAACGTGTCAAATCAATAATACAAGACAATTAAGTGTGAATCGAGCTGTTACAAAGTCTAATCAATGAATTCCGCCTCTGATTAGACCGAGAACTCTTCTGATAACGATCCTACATGTGGTATCAGAGCTCAGGAGGAAGAGTTCTTACCAAAATCAGCTTGTTTTTTTCAAAAATCTGACTTCTACACCTTCTTTTCAAAATTAAACAGAATTTCACGATTAAAATGGATTGAATTTCACATATTAAGTGCGAAACATAGTTTTAACTAATCCTTGAAAGAATTGGACCTTAATTCGATCTAAAAGTGATAAAATTGATAATTTCGCTTGAAAATAGTTTCGGATTAAGTGACGTCAGCAGTATTTCGCATGAAATAGGAAATTGATTTCGCTTGAAATTGCTATTTCGCTTGAAAAATCATCTTATTTCGCTTGAAAGTTGTCATTTCGCACCAAAGGGGTATTTCGTTTGAGTTGGTGCTATTTCGTTTGAAGTGGGTATTTCGCACCAAAGGGGTATTTCGTTTGAGTTGGTACTATTTCGTTTGAAGCGGGTATTTCGCACCAAAGGGTATTCCGCATCAAAAAGTAATTTCGTTTGGATTATCATTTCGTTTGAACTTGTAATTTTGTGTAAAAGTTTATAAAAACATGGAAGAGGAATTTTACAATGCGTTTGCTACACCAGTTGCTCCTGTTACAGCTGCTGAAACTCTTTACAGTGAGAATGAGACGGGAACTTATCAAAAGCCGCCAAAGCTTATGTACATCAAAGATTTTAGAGGATGGCAAAATCGATTTGAGAACTGGGTGCAAGCTTATAAGTTTGACGCATGGTGTTCATTAGAGAAAGATTACGAGAAACCGAAAAATGAACGTGGGATTGAAAAAACTTTCAGTGACTATTCAGAGATTGAAAAATTGAAATATACTAGTGAAAAAATGATGATCAGTATTCTTCAACAAGCATTTAAAGAAGATATATTTGTTTTACTTCAACATGAGGGTACTGCAAGATCAATTTGGACTGCATTGATTCAAAAGTTCAAGGGAAGCGCTGATATGATCAAGAACAAAAAGGCCTTATTAAAGAAATCATTTGATATGTTTGTAGCTTTCGAAGGAGAATCAACAAAAACAACAATCGATAGATATTGTCATCTTGTTTTAGAAATGGGAAGATTGGAAATAAAGAAATACGACGATGAGTGGGTTGACAAGTTAGCCGATGCGCTACCACAGCATAAATGGGGAACGTATTTGTTGATATTAAAACACATGAGAAAGTCTGAAAATATGAATTTGGCAAAGTTCATTCAGAAAATTGAAGAACATGAATTGGACATTCAGAAAACGGCTATCATGTCTAATCCAAATGCACAACAAGATGTCAGTTTGTATTACAGAGGAAATAAATTTGAAACCACTCCAAGTCCAAAGATCAAGACTGCTTTTAGTGCCGATGGTTCTTCTGGCTCAAATGTTAGCACTACAACTCAGAGTGGAGGTTATTCATCATCATTTTCAAGTTTTGATCCAAATTGTGTAACACCAAGTCCTCAGCGACAGAATTCAACGAATCTGCAATGTAATGTTACATTGAACATTCAAAATGGTCAAAATCTTTCTCCGGAAATGGCTAAGCAACACATGGCATCACTGGTTACTATGTTAGAGTCGTATGAAAGTTTAGTGGTTGGTAGAATTGGAAATCCAATGCTCACAAAAGAGGATTATGATCAGATTGATGATGTAGAACTTGAGTTGATGGATATAAAGTGGTGTTTAGCTAGTGCTGTAAGAAGAGTAGAAAAATTCCAGCAAATCACTGGTAGAGATGATTTTCGTGAAATGGGAGCTTCTCCAATAGGTTTTGACAAATCAAAAGTCACTTGTTTTCGTTGCAAAGAAAAAGGACATTTTAAACGAGAATGTAAAAATAAAGGAGCAACTGAAAGACAAAGCTCATCTGGAAACAACAATTATTATCAAAAATCAATCTTTCATCAACTAGATCAACAACAACCATCGTCATCACGTGCTCTTGAGGATGGAAAGAAGAAAGCTTTTCTTGTCAATCAAGATGATGAAAAACTAGCAGAGGGTTTTAGCTGGGATAACTATGTGCCAGATAAAGAGTTTTTAAAGAAATTAGCTCTTATTGCTCAATTCTTGGAAGCAGAATCAGTCAAATCTTATCCAAAAAGAATACCGATTTTTTCAGAACTAGGAAGTGATGCAGATACAGATGATGAAGAAGAGTATATTAATAAAGCTAGAAAAGGTCTGGATACTGATAGTTTTTATTTGTTCTTTGCAGATAAGGTTGAGATGCTGAATGAGAAGAAGGCTGCTAGATTGAAGAGAGAGTTGGAAGCAAAAAGAATTGCTGTAGAAAAAGAAAAACTGGAAGCCGAGAAAGCTGAAGTTGCAGAAATTTCAACAAAGAAAGTTGAAGATGAAGAGTGTGAGATAAAAATAAAAGTTGATGAAGAAAAAGTAGTTGAAAAGATTGTTGAAGTGGAAAAGATAGTTGAGAAAATTGTCGAAGTAGAGAAAATCGTCGAAGTTGAAAAGATTGTTGAGATCTTTAAACCTTGTTTGAAATGTTTGGAGTCATGCAAACATTGTGAGGAGAAAGACAAGAAGATTCGTGAACTGGAAGAGCTGAAAGAGAATTTGTTGTCTGATGTGAAGTATGTGAAGGAATCGTATGATGTGCTAAATCGAACAGTTAATGGTCTAAAAAAGACAAATTCGGAAGTTGAGATTGCTATGACAAAAATGAGCTCAACATTAATGTCAAAGCAGAAGGTCATCAATGAGTATATTGAAGACTGTGCAAAATTGAAGCAGGATTTGGAACTCAAAAAGATTGAAAGCGAAAGAATCAAACGATTACTGTTGAGTTATACAACTTGTGATTATTTGATTGATCGAGTTTATCCTACTGTTGCAGGTCTTGAAGCTTTTCAAGATAAAGAGAAGGAAGAGGATACTGGTAAGAAACAAAGTGTCAAATATAACAAGTGTCCGCCCCCGATCTACGAAAGTTATTCTCCCAGAAAACCAAATGAGGAACGATTAAATAAGGCAATCAACATCAAGTTAAAGTCTGAAACCATTGATGAGTTACCAGACAATATTGATGTCACATTCACAGCGTCTGACACTGATCATGAGTCTGAATTGTTAAAGAAAGTGGTCGATCAGGTGTTGGATATGGATGAAGAGTCAAAGTCGGAGTCTAAACCTGAAAGTTCGAGTTTGTCAGACAAGAGTCCGAGTTCATCAGTAAAACGGGTTTACAATAAAGAATTCCTATTATCAAAATCTAATTTGAATGACGGACCAATCAAAGTGGCATATACTTTGATTGATTCAGACAAATTATATTCTGATGAGGAATTTCCAATAAGAAGTGTCAAATCTGAAATGATCAACCAGGTTTTCAAATTAACAGAAATTAATATTTCTGAAATAAAAGATTTAAATCTTCATGAAAAACCTAAAAAGTACACTTCAAGAGTTCAACAGAGATTAAACAAGAAAAAGGGTTACGGTTCTGGTTATGGTTTTCAGAAGAAACCAAACCATAACAGTAATTTCAAAAAGAAAGGTCTTGGTTTTAGTTCTTCAGAAAATTATAAAAATGAGAAAAATTATAAACCAAAAACAAAATTTGTTGCAGGAGGAAGTTCTGAAGAAGAACAGAAGAAACCTTTCTGGAGACAATCAAACCAGGAGTTTCTTGCTGAAAGGAAGAAGAAGTTGATTCCAAGAGTTGATAGAAGAACATGTTTCAAATGTCAAAAAGTTGGGCATGTTGCTTGGAATTGTTCAAATTCCAACAATACAAAACAGGGAGTTCCTTCTAACTCTGAAATGATTAAGAAACATGTTGATGAAAAGAAACAATCAGCTGAGAAAACTAATATGTTGAAAATTCGATTTTTGAAACTGGTGAAAGTTCGAAGTGTTTTTACAAAAGAAAAGTCGATTTAAACAAACAGAAGTGGGTTGTTAAATTAGAAAATAGTTCTGACAATGAATCTGATTCCATAAAATCAGAGGAGTCATATGTTGAGAAAAAGAATGAGGATTACGTTCCAGAGTTGAACGATGAAAACTTTTCACCATTGTCAAAAGAAAACTTAAAATTGAAAGTTGGTAAAGTTGATATTTCAGATCAATTCTTTGCTGGTAAAGGAGAATTTGATGCTGAAAAGGCTTTCAATGTAAAAGTTAAACATATTTTCGGAAAGATGGTAGATGGGAAAGTGAAAAGTGCAAAAGATTTTTACAGATCAAAAGGAGGTTGTGATAGAGTTGAATCAAAATCACCCAAGGCTGGTCAGGCTTGGGTGACTGCATTTTCTACTTAAAATTATGACTTGCCGGAGCTTCCAGGTTGGTAAGTGTGAAGCAGGTATCGGCATTTTTCTAGAATTTTATGTGTTTGTGGAAAATCTACAAGTGGTCAATCAGGGACATTAAGTTGTACTTGATTTCCTACAAGTGGTAGTGTTGCTTAAATCTGAAAATGTTAAATTTTTACAAATGGTTGAAAAAACAATATGATGAAACTCCTAACCTACAAGTGGTTTGTGAAATTCAACAAAACTAATTTTCCGGAAAAACCATTTGATTAAAACAAACTTAAGTGTTTTGAAATCATAATGGGAAAATAGTTTGTTGTAAGGGGGAGTTCTGATTGTTTATGCCAAGTGGATGGCGAATTGAAGCAATTCACAACAGTTATCACTTTACCTTGTACAGTTTGTTTTCAAATTTCTTTAAAATGTTTTTGAATTTTAGGGGGAGTAAGAATTTTCAGAAAACCCAAAAACATTAGAAAAATTGAAAAATCCAAAAACATGATAAAATCAAAAATGAGTTTTGTTGAGAAAAGAGGAAATGATAGTACATCCGTGGACTATCACAGCATGCTAAAGAATTGGAAAGTCAAATGTGATAAACGATCTCACTGATGATGTGCCAGTAGGTTTTTGCACATTTAGTAGATTGTGACGAGATATAAACCTAAATTTCAAACTTACTTATATCGTGGGGAACATCTCTCGGATATATGGGTAACCCCCGAAATCTTGTTTGAAAGATCCCTCTTTCTGAGATACTAGGTCTTTATACTCAGTGATATCTCGGGTATTATTCCGGGACTTCTGATTTTGCGGAAGCAATGGCCTAGTCCCCGTATAATACTTTTCGCTTGCTTGAAAAATAGTACCACCCTCAGCATAAAAAATGATGAAACATTGAAAAATGCTAATCATGTGATGTTGAAGAAAAGATTCTCTAAAGGGAACACACCTAAAGTCGAAGCCATCATCTCTCTGATTTTGCGGAAGCAATAGCCTGAGCTCTCATGGCCCTCGCATTTTAACCCTTTACAGATATCATTTAGGTATACTCACCTGTAAGACTGAATATTGGGATCTGGATACGGGAGTATATTCTGAGGTGGGACACGCGAATAAGTTTAAGTCTCTAAAACATTAATCTCGTATCTCGAAACAGTTGAACTTTGTGTGAAAATTTAAAGTGGATCAGTATACTGACAATCTAAGTGAATCGTTTAAAACTTAAAATGTTTATAGCTTAACGGTGTTGGTGATTTGTCTCAAAAACTGATATGATCCTCTTACACAAACTCACAAAAATATTGTCTGTAAATATTTCTTTACTGCTTTCCATTATATATCAAAAATCCAAAAAGATTTTTGGAGTGTTTTAGCATAAATTTTGAAAAATTCAAAAAGATTTTAGACAACTGATGTTGAAAAGCTGATTTTCAAAATTCCGAGTGCTAAACATGATGAACAACAGGGTTGGGAAAGTATGTTGATATGAAAAATGTTTTTGAAATGATTAAATGGTTCATTCAGTTGAAACCAAAATTTGAATGTGTCATATACAAGTGGTTAAGAGAATTTGTGAAATGTCATATTTGTTGGGTTTTTCACATGTTTATCAAAGTATTTTATCCATATAAAATAAAAACGCAGCGGAAAATATTAATTTAAAACATGTTATTTTCTTGATATAAAACCTATTTTATATGTAAAACCCAATCCCGGATCCATATACGAATATGCATGCTATCAAAATTAAAACACAACCATAGAGTGTTTAAAATACTACATTCCAAGGAGTAAAGGATATGAAAAAGATGATGCTCCTTGAACGGTTGCCTTCAAGTGTAGAAGACCTCAAGCTTGTATACCCCAAGCCTTCCAACAAACACCTTAGTTTTAGCTAGGATTTGAACACTTGTGAACTCACTAAAATTCCATCATGATCAACCACCATGCCCGAAAATATGAGGAGAGGTTATGGAGTTCTTGCACATGATTTTCAAACTTTAAACCGTCATGATCAACCATCATATGGCCGATTTTTCTAGAGAGAAATCTCTAGTATTTTCAAGTTCGTCTTCTTGAAATTGTCATACACAATTATTATAAATCAAGTGAGAGAAATGGCCACCCACTTCACCCAATGAGAATTCATCTAGATATGACAACTTGCATGCCTTCTCATTGGACCAACAATCTTGCCCAATCAAGAGCCTCTAATTTGCATGCAATGTGATTGGCCATTTTTGTCTTGGGAAGAGGGGGGCGGCCCACCTTATTTATTAAAAAAAAAATTCAAAAATTTTTCTTTTATAAATTATAAGTCTTATGTATATTTTATAACTTTTATAAAATATAACAACATATGTTATAAGACTTATACAACTTTTATTATGTTATTTAACCCATTAAATAACAAAATAAAATATTCTCTCAAAATAAATTATCCATATAATTTATTAGTTTTTCAAGTGTAATTGTTTAGAAAACCAATTTCTAAATATTGTAAGTGTTAATATTTATTTGTTTGATCATATCACAAATAAATAATATAAGTGTTTGTCTAGCTTGTTATTGAGTATGACTCGACTTGGATCATAACGTACTAGCCACATCAATTTAATATGTGTCTTGGGCATACAGAGTCCAACAATCTCCCACTTGCACAAGATACATAGAAGATTGATGCAAGTAGTAAATGACGCCTAACTACGGTTTACTACCCCCAATACGTATGACTATATGTCCCATTCAATAACATCATCTCCTTCAAGTCCCTTACTTGAACGTGATTTAGGTGAATCTGTCATTTATCCTTTTGTTACAGATGTCATGTTAAATCCAGAGACATAGAGTGATCACTCTCTGTTGATTTAACTTTAGCAGGCCTTAGACATCTTACTCTCAACGAATAAGAGGAACAAATCCCTTCTTGACTACATACGTCTCTCACAATCACCTTGTACCACACCTGAGCTTAGCCTTATGTACTGTCATTTTACTAACAGCGAAGAACTAAGTCAAGGTATAATACTTGGTGAATATCAAGACCCAATATGTATCTCAGGTCAGAGGATACTATGATATTCTCCTTTACTCAAATTTACTTATGATCAATCACAAATGATTCCATGCAGTAATATTTGAGAGCGAGTCAGTCCAATATTTGTATCCCACAAATATCTATGAACTTTGGCATCAACGCCTTGCTCTATATTCATACCTAATGAATATCCACCAATCCAAGTTCATAATAGTCTTACATTCATATTTGTTCCCACAAGTATGATCGACTACGGACATTTAGAATAAGCAACTTATTCATGGATTTAAACATGCTAAAACAGAACATAACTCAACATACCATAAAGAGTTATAATAACAATTATTCCAATATCCAAATATAAAATAGATCAAATCCAATCACTAGAATATCGAAGTCCTAAGGCACAAGTATGACTCTTCATGCTTTACCCGTTTAAGGAGCTTCGTGAGTGGATCCGTAATATTTGATCAATGTGAACTTTGCGAATACATATCTTTCCTTTTTCAACTTCATCCCTTATGTAGTTGAAACTCCGCTCAATGTGCCTAGTCTTTTGATGTGCACGAGTTTCCTTGATTTAAGCAATCACACCATCGTTATCACAAAGATCTCTAGGGGTCCTGAATGGTAGGGACTACCCCTAGATCGGCAATAATTCAAGTGGTAGATCCATATAAATTATCTCGATCAATGAAGCGGCGATGTATTCTGATTCTGTAGTGGACAATGCTACCCTGATTGTGATCGAGAACCATCTCGATCAGTTTGGAAACTCGTATCCATGTAACCCTTTACAACGAATTCCGAAACTCGCATCCCTGTAACCCTTTACAACGAGTTCTTCTTCACCAGATCCATATATTAGAAATATATCCTTAGTCCTTCTAAGGTATTTCAATATATATTTTTAACAGTCACCCAATGACCGTTACTCGCTGGTATCTTCTCGTCATGCTTAATGCGCATGACTTGTTCGATCTAGTGCATATCATTACATACATAATGAATCCTATAGCAGATGCATATGGGATTCCTTTCATTCTTTCTTGCTCATCCTTTGAGCTTTAACATTGAAACGCATTCAATATTGTCCCCTCTTGAACAGGTACCAAACCTTTCATAGAGTTCTCTATCTTGAACCTTTTCAAGACTTTATCAATGTATGCACTTTAGTTTAAACCTATCAAGCGCCTCGATCTATCCTATAGATCTTTATTCCCAAAATATAGGCAGCTTCTCCAAGATCTTTAATGGAAAAACAACTTCCAAGCCAGGTTTTACACCTTCCATGGTTGGAATGTTATTTCCAAATAGTAGAATGTCATCGATATGCAATACTAAGAAAGTAATAATGCTCCCACTAGCCTTCTTATACACACAAGCTTCATCGGCGTTCTTGATGAATCCATATTCCCTAATCTCTTCATCAAAACGCTGATTCTAACTTCTAGATGCTTGTTTCAATCCATAGATTGATTTCTTTAACTTCATACTTTGTTAGGATGTTTTGGATCGACAAAACCCTCAGGCTTAACCATATAGACATCTTCCTCAAGATATCTATTAAGGAAAGCCGTTTTGACATCCATTCGCCAAATCTCATAATCATATTATGCAGGTATGGCAAGTAATATCCTTAATTGACTTTAGCATCGCCATTGGCGAGAAGGTCTCATCATAATCAACCCTTTGAGTTTGAGTGAAACCTTTTGCTACAAGTCTCCCTTTAAAAGTATCCAAGTTACCATGCATATCGGTTTTCTTCCTGAAAAACCCCACTTACTTCCAACCACTTTGGACTTAAGAGGTTGCGTAGCCAATTCCCATACTTGGTTGTTATACATGGATTGCATCTCTACGTTCATGGCTTCAAGCCATTTGTCACAATCGGATTTTGACGTTGCATGATGGTATGTGGTAGGTTCACCCGAATCTACCACGTAGCATCTGTTTTGGTCAAAAATTACCTAAGCAATTTAGTGATCAAATTAGTTAAGTGAGGTAGTGTGCTAGAAATGTGTGTGTAAAATATGCTTGTTTAGTTATTTAGAAAATCAGTATTCAGGATACGGCTCAGGATATTGAGCTGTATCTATGATCAAACAATGAGCAAAAGTAAAGTAAATGACACGAGATGTACGAGGAAAGCCCTTGATCAATCTAGATCGCCGGCATAAAACCTCGGGAGCTGACAATCGCAGCTGCCTTGTTCTTCTTATTACTTCAAACGTCAGGATACAGTGCAGGATGTGGTGCGGATCGACTACGTGTTACAATGAAATTTGAATACAAGTGTGGTGTTTGCAATGAGCCAGAGAGTGAAAGTGTTCGAGAGTGTTCGAGAGTGTTCGAGAGTGTTAGTGAAAAATTGTGTGTTCTAAACTGATCCGCCCCCATCTATTTATAGTAAAGATAAAATAACAAACTATCCTAAACTTCTGGGATCCACCGAATATTCCTTCATCGAACGTTGTAGACCTGGTCTTTCGGGCTCAACGTCTCTCCTTCAACAAATTCGCCCGAGTCTTGAGGAGAAGAAGTCCACTTGACCGTTAGCAAGTCTCAGCCTTTAACCTGCACGTGGTTAATTCAATAAACCTCAGGATATCGCCCAAGATGTTAGCAATATCCTCTTCCAGCATCCTGGTCACAAATAAACAAACAAAGGCAGGATATTGGTCAGGATATGTATGCAAAGAAAATGACCCCTAACAATTGTCCCCAAATATATCAGTTGGGATACCAATCCAACGGATATATTTCAAAAATCTTATCCCATAACTCAAGACATTCAAAACGAAGTGACGGTCAAGATCACATCGTAACCTCCAACGCGTTTTTTACTCAATGGAGATCCACAACGCCCCTATATCTTCTCTTTTCTTGTTTGAAAAGCAGATATCTTCAACAGAACCTTCAGGTAATCCTCCATTTCCGATTTACTTTTTATCAATTTACATCACCTTACTCACAATGGACGCCGGAACCTTCACCCAGCAGAATCTCCTTAAAAATCCCGAAAAGGAGATCTGTGCTTTTGACAACGCAGACATCGCAGCTTTAAGAGCTTCCGGCGCTTTCCCTGATAACACGATCTTCAGACCATTCGATCGGTCAATCCGATCGGATGTTTCCTCCACTGAATGGGTTTGTTTTCCAGCGTATCCTTTTTCACTAGGTCTTCGATACCCTTTTCCTGAATTCATGATGCAATTCTTTCGAACCACCGGCATCTCTTTTGCTCAAACCATGCCCATGGTTTGGAGAGTACTAATTGTACTTAATCAAATCAAAAATCTCCATTGTTCCGACCTTCGCATCGAGGATCTGCCTATTGCTTATCGCCTCCGATCTCACGGCTCTAGCCGGTTCTTGCTTTTCTCGACCTCCAGCAAACCCCTGATTCTCAGGGCCACCAAAAACGAAGACGGATGGCAACGCAAATTTTTCTTTGTCAAACGAGACTCCATTGCTGAGGGTGCCAGCCTTCCGGTGGAGTGGTTAACCACCGGTAGAATCATAAATATCCTCATAGGCCATTTGATTGTTATCTTCTATTAATACTCTTCTGTTTGATCTTTATGCAGTGAACTTCAAGGAAGTTGCTCCCCCTACTGCTGAGTCAGAAGAGAGAATCAATACTGTTTAGCAGTTACCTGCAATAGACAGGACTTTCACCACACACGTCCCGAGTTCCAGTCAATACTCATCATCCGAGATGTCTGGTAAGAATTTCTTTCAAAATAATTAGTCAAAACAGTATAATGATAAGATAACGAGTAAAACTTTTCCCTTTATGCAGCACCAGCTAAGATCCCTGAGGTCTTTGACCTTGACGAATTGGACAGCTATTCCGACCAGATCCAGGTCAAGAAAGAACCCAGTCCCAAGACCACAGCCACATCTAAACCTAGCAGTTCCAAAGCCATCATTATTCCCAAACCTTCACCGGCTACCAAACCCCGGAGTTCCAGTTCCCGCAAAAGGAAAGAACCTGATTCCCCTGTCATTTCTGACACCTTTCCTTATGAGAAGCACGGGTTCATCGAAGCCAGCGGGTTCATGACTTCTTTTCTTAACCAGGTTAGTATTCTCATATCATATACTGCGATTTACATTATTTTCAAAGATTTAACAATATTAATCCCTGTCCTCTTACCTTTGTAGGGTCTTGAGCGTTTGGTTCATTTATATCAAGAATCCTGCAAGCTTAACAAAACGCTGGAATCTAAGCTAAAGGAAGCAGAAATCACAATCTCCGACCAAGGCATGATTGCTGCCGCCAAATCTCGTCACTACGAGGAGAAATTCAAAGCTATGATCCAGGAACACCAAGTTGCTCTCAACAAAGCTACTCTTCAAGCTCAAGCCGATCTGGAAGCCGCCCATGTGCAGTACGAACGGGATATGGTCAGCTACCGGGAGAGCCTCAAAAGTTCCGTCGTCATTTCTCTCCTTCAAGCCAGGTTGAAGATGGCTCATGAAGCCAAAACATTAGGCTTCGAATGTCCTTCTTGGGATGTTGGTGCTTGGGAGACCAAGCTGAAGAACCTCGGCGGCACCTCTTCCAAATCAACTGTCGACGAACCTTCCAAAGCAGTTGAAAAAGCAACCGATGCTGAGAAGGATACTGAGGCGGATCCCAAGACGGATGTTGCTGAAACCACTATGGACCAAGAAGGCACTACCTCCTAGAGCTTATTTCCTTTAAATCATTCGAACAATTTTATGTTTTTATGAACAATTTATTTCTGTGTCGAAACAATTTGATAGCCGAAGGTGGATGGGTCCTGGGTTTCAGGACGAAACCTTCGGTTATCAACCAGTATTGATTGCTTCAAGAATAATCTCATCTTTTTATTTGTTTGTTATTGCCTTGCATTATTTAGTATAACTGTTATCTTTGTAAAAATTTTATATTGTTATCTTACGAAAATATCCTGATCAGCATGCTCAGCGATATACTGTAAAAACCTTTTATTAGATAGAACTTCCAAACATTCCTTCAACTTTGTAAAAATTTCTTTAAAAAGTGAAAAACAGTCTATCTTTTCAATACCAAGTTTTGATAATATTTAAATGATCAAAGTTCCAAACTAATACTAGTTTCAAACACCCTAATCAAATATCCTGAAAAGGACTTTGAGAATATATCAGGATACTTAAAATAATGTTACTAAAAACTTAGACGATGTTTACAAAGGAAAGATCATACCAGAAATAGGATGTAAACCTATTACCAAACTTCAATCCCTTTGCAACTCTTCCAATGAAGGTGTCCCCTGTGCAAGGTACTTAGTGCATTAGTTCTGAGCCTCATCCTTTTAGCTTTACATCACCATCTTGGCAGGGATGTCCCCTGTGTACAATGTCTTCAAACACTTAGAAATCTTCTGAATTTCAGTTTCCATTGTATAGGCAATTTTTTAGGTCCCAAGGGTAAAACCCAAGGAAGTACTGGAGATAAATCCCTTGTATCCTGGGGAAAATCCCAAATTTTCATGCGCTACAGGCGGGAGTGTATAAACTCCAAGACTTAGAAAGGTGAAAACCTTTAAACCTTAGAGAGTATGAAAATACCCTTTCGTGAGAGAGGGTGATCAATCCTCATATACCTTTAGGATTCAGGATATAGCCAACAGTAACGAAATTGTCAGCCACTTTTACATGGACTGGTCCCGCCACCTTGAACTATCCCTGAATAACTTGCGCTCCAGGCGGGGTGTTTAAACCCAATTCGGAAGAAAGGTGAATACCTTTAAACCTGTGAAGGGATCAGTATCCCTTAAACGTGAGAGAGGGGGCCAATCCTCTAATCTTTCGAGTTATCCTGAGTACATATCCTGGAGCCATATCCTGAAACATATCTTGCAAAACAATTGTAAACTAAGGTGGGTGTTAGCTTGGCTAACACCCCTCCGATGCTTAAGTTAGTATTGGGTTTCAAAGAATAAATTAAACCAAAACATATTTAAAAAAGATAGAATTCATACCATCCTGAGTTAGGAATTGAATTCTAAACTCACTTGAAATAGAGCTTAAGGTGTATAGCATTCCAAGACCTCGGTAGCATATCCCCCTCCATATTCTTGAGTCTGTATGCTCCTTTCCCTGCTTCTGATTCAACTTCATATGGTCCTTCCCATTTTGGAGCTAACTTGCCATCGGCAGGATTAGTAGTATTCTGAAAAGCCTTTCTTAACACCCAATCTCCAACCTTAAATCTTCTGGTCCTAATATTCTTGTTATATGCTCTGGATATTCTTTGTTGATATGCTGCCATCCTTAGCCTTGCTGCATCTCTCTTTTCATCTATAGTATCCAAATCCTGACTCAAGGCTTCAGGATTCTGTTCAGGATCACTTCGGGTAGATCTTGCAGTGGGTATTGTCATTTCCGTTGGAATCATTGCTTCTGCTCCAAACACCAAGGAAAATGGGGTTTGGCCTGTTGCATTCTTTACCGTTGTCCTATCAGCCCATAAAACAAAGGGTAATTCTTCTGCCCATCTTCCTTTTTTGGCTCCAAGCCTTTTCTTTAAGTTATTGACAATTATCTTGTTTGAGGATTCTGCTTGTCCATTTGCTTGAGGATGTACCGGAGTAGACGTAATCATTTTGATTCCCCAACTCTTGCAAAAGTCAGTAGTCCTCTTACTTATAAACTGAGAACCATTGTCACAGATTATCTCGGCTGGTACTCCGAATCTGGTCTGGATATTCCTCTTGATGAAGGATACTACTTCTTGGTCTCTAACTTGAACAAATGCTTCTGCTTCAACCCACTTAGAGAAATAATCCGTCATTGCTAGCATAAAGACTTTTCCTCCCGGAGCTTTTGGTAGCTTTCCCACTATATCCATACCCCACTTCATAAATGGCCAAGGGGAAACAATAGGATATAATGGTTCAGCCGGCTGATGCAGTTTGTTACTATGTCTTTGACATGCGTCACATCTTCG